>OZ026520.1:48766311-49966311 GCA_964019695.1 Loripinus fragilis
CTGATCATATGCTGAGCTGTGCTGTATCTTGTCTGTGTCTGCACTGCTTGTCTTTGTACCATAATAATGCTAAACAAATAGGAGTTAATGAATTATGTGTATCAATACCTTAAAATGGCTACTTAATTGTTTTAATGCTTTTTAACTAAAGGTTCAAAGATGAAGTGATATTCCAATCTTCGAAGAAAGCAACAATTTCTTGGGACTCTGAAACAAAAATAGCAGCATTAGTCATAAAAGCCGTTGGATTAGATGATTCAGGAAAGTACACATGCATTGCCTATTCTGATGTTGGAGGACATGCAATGACATCAGTAGCAGTTCAAGTACGAGGTATAGTTGACTTACCACTAGTTAATGCTTTCTGAAATCAAGTGAGTATAACCAGGAAATGCCAGACTCACAGATCACAGACCAATCCATGGCACCATGAGGAAAAGACACAAGATGATAGACAAAAAACACATACAAAAGGGGTAACACAGTTAAAATCACAGGAGCTTGAAGTTCGGTCCTTATATTACCTCTATAGCCTCAAAACCAAAAGCTCCCAATGTCATTACGTGATGACTACGTAATGACATTTTGAGCTTTTGGTTTTGAGGCTATATAGGTAATATAGAGACTAAACTTCAAGCTGAAGTGGTTAATATAAGGGAATCCAGCTTATTCATCTTCTGCGAGGTGATTTCAAAACTAGAAAGAAAACATGGAACAATACCACAAAACAAAGACAAGACCCACAAAAAATAAACAACACTCATAATAGGAGTAACATAAACAATGAACCTGCCACAACAGCATCAGAATCCCCAGCTAAGAATCCCATGGGCAGCAGTCACAGCCACTGGGGTCGCTTACATATATTTCACAGGCATAATCTTCGCCCTTGATTGTGCTATTAGTTGTTAGGCTTACAGGGAGGCATCCTATCATCACAGGGAAACAATCAACAACAAAAAACGTACTATGATGAACCAAAATGTAGGGCTCTTGACTCGCATACAGAGTAAGAATGACTAATTGAGCCACAGTGAGCTCAGTCTACTAAAGTGTTCTTTTCTTTCATTTTTACATGATTGTTTCTGTATTTCACTTGCATTTTAACCTTCTTTGTTCAATTTTGGCTTTACTTCATCAACTTGAACTTGAATATCAGTTTCTATCTAAAACATCAACTATAGGTAAGCCTAAACATTTACTTTGATTTGTAATAATATGCAAACGCTGCGCTATCTGATGAGCTGAAGAATTAATCAACTATGTATACAGTAAAGATATCATTTTCATCAGTTTCCAACTTATTATGATGTATCAATCTTAACTCTTGAGCTGCTAATTGCGTCTAACGATATTCGGCTGCATTGTTTGCTAGTCTATTTAAAACGTCTCTGTAACAAAAAGCGTGGGCTCCAAGAACAGTCTGATTTTGATCCACACTCTTTATATGCTATCCAAAGTTACCTTGATGTTTACATGCAACAGACGACTTAAGCAGAAGACATTTTCAGATGTATTTTTTCATTAAAGGCGAAGGGTTAATAAATTTACAGCCTATACATGTATGCATGCCTACTTCTATAATGAATAATCTAAATTTTTCACAATGAAACATTATTATTATAATAAAGTTATGGTTTTCTTTTAAAACGAAGTATATGTGATAAATATAATAAAGCTGTGTGTGGCTTTACATTTAACTGCAGTGGCACATTAAGGGCAAGCACTTACACCTATGTTTATATGTATATTAGAGTTGAGAAGATAGATTTTGATGTTTAGAATTTTGATATCTGATTAGGTATAAGTGTAAACATTGTTTTTTCTAGGTCTGGACTACCCAGATAAGGACAAGGAAACTAATAAAAATACACATCCTGAATTCAAGGTAGGCTTACTAAGTATAAGTGTTGTTTATCCTATTCCTGATTAAGGTATCAATTACAATGCCTAATATCAACATGAAACACTTTATAATGTGAACAGAATAGTCATAAATAATTGAGCTCTTATTCTTAGATTGTGCTGTATACTTTCACTCTTCATCTCTAACATTAAAATGAAATTAAGTTTGTTTATTGTAAATGACTTCAGCGCCATTGGAATATTTTTGGTTAAAAAATGTAAAGAAAAGTCTAGCTAAAAGAGAAACAGACCTTACAACTTATGTGTGAGATTTGATATATTTGATGTGAATGACTTAGTCAATCATTTGATTCAAATTATCATAGAATTTTAACAAGTAACAGTAGTTTTTTATCTTTCATTTGCTTTTAATGCATCTTTGACAGAAACTCATGACACAAAACACGAAATATAAACTAAAAGTGTAAGTAAAAATCTGTGTAAAACGTCTACTCTCAAAAGACCAAAATTGGTTTTCAAGACCAATTACCTCTTAATGCAGGTCCAAAGTATTGCAAAATGCTACCATTTGCCATTAAGATTTTTGTTTTGTCTATTTTGAGTGGCCGTTTTACACAGGTTTTACTGTACCTTCATTGATATTGTTTCCATATCATTAACAGCTGAGACTGGAAGATAAAGCAGCAACACCTGGAGAGCAAGTTAGGTTAGAAGTGAAAGCAGAAGGATTTCCTACACCAGAAGTGACATGGTTCAAAAACACTGAGCCAATTACTGCTGCCATAGACAAATATTCAATAACAGTAAGTATGATTTCCAAATTTAAAAAAAAAGTGTTTTGATTAACTGTTTAATTGAGAAATTAACTTTTGCTGTTGATTAAAATGGCAGTGTAATTTAAAGGTCATCTGATCTATGGTAAATGTCTATAATGATATTTACACTAATCTGTTTTAGCCTTATAATATACAAATGATACAAAGCAGGCCCACTTAGCAAGAAGCTGCTTGCATGGATATGAAACAATGATCACCAAGAAATAATTGTACTGTGTGAAAATATTCAATCGTTAGACGTGCCTATATCAGCCAAACAATGTTTGTATTAAACAGAACTGAATAGTACAGCTATGTTTTTTGGCCAGTTATACAGATAACAAAGCAGCCACTGCCCTGCCCTGGTTTATCCCCGTAGCAAAAGCTGCTGCAAATCTAAAGGTAATGATTACAGGTATATATGATGTAGCTGCTCTTTGTATGCTTTACTGTGCACTTTCTTACACTGTGTTATTTTTACATTTGGTCCAAGATTTATAATATATTTCCAACATTGCAAAACCCTCGCTTTGTCTTCTGTTTGATATAAAAAATAAACTATAATGCATAATTTTCATTTATTATGCCTCACGTGAATTTTCCATACAAAATATCCATATGTTTATACTATCAACCATTCCTATAGTGGTGGCGAATACTGTCACTTGTTTGCCATGGCAGCGGGTGATAGTATATAAATATTACATTCCTGAGAGGGTAATAGCCAAAAATGTTAAAATTTGATAGTTTGATAATCACATTTTGAAGGATGATATTTTCGACTATGATCCTTTAAGGAAAGTTACACTATTTATTTTATTATACCAAACATCATTCCTTTTTCATAACTTTTTCCTCTTACCATGGGGTTTGAAGTTCCAAAGACATCACAATATGTAACTGCTTATTCATACGAATGAATGAAATAATAGTTCTCACAAAATGTTTGTGTTTGTTAACAGTTTTGAATGCTCAATTTAATCACGACTGTTGTTTAAATACATCACATCATAATCACGGATGACATTAAACTTAATATAGCAATCAAACATAATTTTCTATGAATTAACATCCGCTAGGACCCGAGGGTGTGTGAAAACGAGGTTTTTAATGGCACCCAAGAGGCCTAGCAGTTGCTATGTATCAGAAAAAACATATTTGATCGTTATTATTGCATAATGTCATTTTTGTTGCTTGAAAACTGTGGAGAAAACGCTTTGAAAAGTTGAATTTCTGTATGATAATAATGTCCAGGAAAAAGCATGAAAGATGCGTAGGTTTTTTAAATGCCAGTTCCAGAGTAAAGACTTACGTCATTCTGGCGTCTCAAAGTTATGCTCACTTCTATGCATGTTACATTTTTTGATTGCCCAAGAAGGCATATACGTAAAGTCAAAAAGCTGTGCATTAACAACATTAGAATTGACTTGCTAATACATGAGTTTGTGCATTTGAACAATACTACAACCAGAATTAATAAAGACAATTTTCCTAATGCTTTGTCCTATAATAGGCATTTGTGTTATTTTCCTTTAGAGCAGCGTTGAAGGAGTCCATACATTACTTATTCCTAGCATTCATCTCTCTGATGAGGACTGTTATAAGTGTGAGGCTAAAAATGACTATGGCTCTGTTACAACATGTGCCCATGTGAAAGTACAAGGTAAAACTGACACAATTTATGATAATTTAAATTGCATATTCTCAGAGGTAAGATGCTGAACAGGAAGCCTTTAGTTATCAAGCATTCTTAATGTAAAGGGGTATGTGCATTACAGGGCTAATTTGGCCCCCTCTGGAGCCAAAAAACTGAAAATTGCTTTTCACAAATTCCTTTTGATTGGTTTATTAGAAGAATAACTGAAGTGTAAAATTGTGGCATTTATTTAAATTTTACCGTTGCTATGATATCAAATATGGCTGACAAAATAGGCTTAATAAAGAGAAATTGCCATTTTTGACCAAATTGAAGGCTTTTAGAGACTGGTTGTTTAACACTTTCGCTGCCAAGCACCTCAAAAAACCAATACCTCAGTGCCAAGCATGTTTCAAGGCCTCCAGAATATTGCGGGTATATGGGTTCAACACAGAGTATCTCAAGAACCATTCAAACAATCACTGTGAAACTTTCACAGAATGCTGCTAATATATAAATTTTTTATATCAAAGTATGACTAAGTTTCTGACCACATATTTTAGAATATACTTCAAAAATGACAAGTTTTGATAAAGATTTCTCCTAAATGTAAACCCAATGGAAGAATATTCAAATGTGTAATAGATGTGAGGTGTGGAAAGAAAATTGTTTTATCTACTCACTATTTGGCACACTACATTTGCAGAATTATGGCATACAATGATCCTGAGGGATGGATGTTTTGATGCCAATCTCAAACCATCATATATTTATTCATCTTGTGTACATTTGACAGTCTAATATTAAAATAATCAGTAAGTGATTCCTTAAAACGTTGAGATGAAATATTACTTTTCAACATCACGTCACTGTGACATAGAAATAACATCACATAATGTCCATGCATATGACATTTAGTAAGACTGATCAGGTCTAACATATCATACCTCTGGGTAGAATAGCAAGTGTTAGACAAAATATCTAAACAAGGGAAAGTCTTAGATATCCATATATACACTAACCAAAAATATTCTCTGCCGTTAGATATGTGTGTAATGCAAATTGCACAGGTTTCATATTTTGTGCATTCCACGTGGTTAAACCCTGTTAAAAAAGCAACTGAAAACAAGTGACTATGGCCGGAAAATACCACAATCATACAGCATAGCCTAGCTATATCACCACGCAGTGGAGGTACAAGAACAACTTTCTCCTTCTGCAAGTGGTTATTGTCAAAAAGGACACATGAATCACATCATATATCAAGGTAAAACACAATAAACTTCCATATGGACCACACTGCCAGAAAACATACCACCTGGACTTGAAATACAGTAAATCTTAAATGAATCTGCTCAGCTACAGAGACTAGCTAGAATAATCAAATTGGCATGTAATAAGTATTTCCAGAGAATGATTAACAGACAAGTGCAGACCCCAATGATTTCATATGTGTGTGTTTTCACTACTTAGGGGTTTCCAGTATAAAAAAGGTTAAAATTACGTACAATATAATTTACTTAACTCATTTAATTCATTTAGGATAGAATTTAAAGCTATGTACCTTTATTTATTTTTTTCAGAAGGAACTGAAGTCCATAACAATAGTTCTGTTCGACCATATTTCGAGGAGCCATTACATAGCATCAGTGTATCAGTGGGAGAAGATGCCATATTCAAGTGTGCTGCTAAAGGAAACCCCACACCTGTCTTCAAGTGGTATGTTTTGTTGTCTATTTTAATTGTAACATCATCTTAGTAATTTTCATTTCTAATTGAATAGACAAGAGCAGAAAAGATTAGTGCCCATTGAACCATTCACCGTTTCCTGGTCAAGGCTATTCAACTTGATGTCTTATCACTATAAAAGGGTATGGTATTTAGCATCTTTATCTGACCATCTAACAAAATATTTCATTAAAAACACAATTCTCTTACAAAACTTTGAAGTATTTGATAAAGATCAACATTTTCAATGCTATTAGTTTTTATTCTTTTTAGCCTTTTGGTCCCTATTTTAGTAAATATAGTTGTACAGCCGGAAAGGCTGGATGAAAGAAATGTGTATATATAGCTGATGTTTGTTACCATGTCAATAATTCTCCCTAGGTTAAAAAGTAAGTGGATATGACCAGGAAATACCACAATCACACACGGCAGACAAACCCACGGCACCACGGATTTGACTGCCTTAGTTGCCTTACAATAAATATTTAGAATATCGATTACAGTAAGCATATCAACCAAGCTAACGTATTGGCAACCTTCTTGCTCTGGTAATTCTGAAAGATTCCTTTATTTGTTGCTGCAAATAGATACACACGCAACTTGTAATACACCATAACAGTATCTACACTGCTGTATTCTAATTACAGAGATAAGCAAACTCTGACAAAAGCTTTGTAGTCATAATAAGCAATATACATTATTACATATGACTGGCTCATTCTAAAAACAAATCACATGTTTCTTTCACAAGTTAAATTATAAACTTAAACAAACTGGGAAAATTTACCCTTCCTGGTCTCGAGGTTATAAAATTTTAGTTCACTCTCAGACTCAAAATAAAGCACAATGATTAGCTGGTTGTGCACACATGTCCGCAAGCAGGCAATCATTGTGCTTTATTTTGAGTCTGAGACTGTACTCAAGTTTTATAACCTTGAGGTTTGAATAGAAAGAATTTACTCAACTTAGAAACAGCAGACTCGATTTTATTGAGTCTGTTTGTGAGAATAGATAAAAAGTGTACAGCTCCCACGCCCCTAGCACATAACCATGGTAGTCAAGGCCCTAGATAAGCTTTGTGAAATGCTTATTTCTCAACCAAAACATATGGTGCCGGAACTCAAAATAATCATCTCAATAGCACCCAAAACAAATGTTAAAACTGATGGATGAGAAAAATTTGGAAATACTTTAATATAGTGGACCTATGTGGAATCCTGCCATATAAGAGGATGTGTCCACACTTGTGTGGTCGAATTATATACAACTGTTTCTCATCTCCATTTTTATACTACAATCAATACGCCTGGGTCCAAATATCGTTTGTAATGATCAGTTAAATCAGGCAAGGGTCAGTGTTTTTTCACGGTTGATGTCCGCCATTTCAATTTCTCAATGAAAATGCAAGCGTCTTTCAAACATTGATCATGTCTTGGGGAGTTATGCTGTAAAACTCCCCAACAATTATTCGTCTCCATAGACAGGCATCTATAACAGAGATGCTGTTTATTCCGTATTGGTTACATTTACGGAATAAACGCATTTTATATGAAAACATTGTTTTCTTAGAGATGTGGAATCATCTCTATATAGAGATGCAACCAGATTTTTGGTCCAGACTAAATAATTGTTTTCTTAGGAAATGTGGAATCATTCCTATATAGATATGCTTCCACATTTCTTGAGAAAACAATTATTCAGTCTTGGCCAAAATCTGGTTACATCCCTATATAGAAACGATTCCACATTTCTGAAGAAAACAATCATTCAGTCTGTGCCAAAAATCTGGTTACATCTCTAGATAGAAATGCATCCACATTTCTTGAGAAAACAATTATTCAGTCTTTGCCAAAAATCTGGTTGCATCTCTATATAGAAATGATTCCACATTTCTTAAGAATACAATGTTTTTATATCAAAATGCGTTTTTTCCATCAATGTAACTTATACGGAATGAACGGCATTTCTGTTATCGATGCCCCTCTATGACTCGGCACCCTTTAATCTTGTGAGAGATACTGGGTAGTTCGCGACAATAGCAAGTGTTATCCAGGCGCTTTTTATCTACTTTTCTACCAAAATGGCCGACTTGTCAACAAGATTCACCGGAGTGAAGGATTTGTGCATTTTATGCTGTGAGAACATTTTTATTGCAGAAAACACGGAATGGGTATCATTTATAATCATTGCCCAATCATTCCAAGATCTAATTTCCAAAGTGCATAATCCCAGAAGCTTGCACGAGTGTTGGAAATGATCATGTACACTGATGCGCGACGAAGCGAAAATTGTGTTGACCCTTATGAAGTTTAAAGGCCTCGATAATCACTTTATACGAGGATATAGCTATTATTATTGGTCTATCTGTGTAGTTAAGATGTCAAAGTTAATTTTGATACCACATTTGTATGGATACATCCTCTTATAAGGCAGGATTCCACATAGGTCCACTATATTAAAGTATATCCAAAAATTTCACAATTGTACGCTGAAATATTTTGTTTATTTGAAGTTATCAATCCGTCTCAGATTCCTAAAATGTTCTTCCTAAAATGTTCTTTACTCAAAAAGCTTTGTTTAACATGATTTTTATGACATTAGGCTGAAGCAAGGTCCAACTGACATTGATCAAGACAGAGTGAAGGTTGAAGTGGCAGATGGAGAGACGAAATTAACACTAAAGGACGTCAATAGCCATGATGCTGGTTTATATTATTGTTTTGCCAACAACTCACAAGGAACTGTCAAGTCCTGTGCATCTCTGACAGTTAGGGGTAATGTTTATTTATATTAATTATTTATAGACCAGGTGTAAGTTAAGTTGTGCTGAATAAAACATATGCACCTGACGAAGATTTTTTCTCATGCATGCATAATGAAAACTAAACCAAAAACTAACATACAAATACTTTTCTAGTCTACCGTAAACCATGTGTGACCAATAAAAGAATATACATCATGGCAATATGTCCTTATAGATGAGCTGTCTAAATGAAGTTTATTAGCTTCTAAAAATTTATGTATGTACCAAAATTATGCTTATAATGTTTATAACAGTTACTTAAGAGACTGTGACAACAATACCGAATCGTCTGGTGCTTAACAAACGTGATAAAGAAGGACACACAGGATTAGATTATAGGACACACTCTAAATTTTAGCCCTTGGATCACGAAAAATGCACAAACTGTCAGAGCGTCAGCAGTCAATTTATTGCGTCAAAAACGCAAGAAACGCACTCTCGCCGAAACACTGGTACTACATAAACCATGTGTGACCAATAAAAGAATATACATTATGGCAATATGTCCTTATAGATGGGCTGTCTAAATGAAGTTTATTAGCTTCTTAAAATTTATGTATGTACCAAAATTATGCTTATAATGGTTATAACAGTTACTTAAGAGACTGTGACTACAATAATGAATCGTCTGGTGCTTAACAAACGTGATAAAGGAGGACACACAGGGTTAGATTATAGGACATTCTCTAAAGTTTAGCCCTTGGACTTAAAAGTATATCATTGCATCAAATCGATGTCTTAAGCTAAAATCTGCCAATATAAAAACTTTATCAGTATACCTCATACAGTCTGTTGTCCTTACTAATTAGAAAGTCGTCTTGCTGAGGAACAGAGAGGTGCTTGCTTTTCATTTTGCTATTATTCGTATATACAAAATGTTAGTTTACCCTTGTTCTGGTTTTCGTACTCCTGATACATGTGTTTTTTCAGTAACAATAATTGGGGCGATCTATCAGCACATTAGGGCACAAATATATTGAAAACGGCATAGGAATAACGTGTGGTTTGCACTTATCATAACATTAGCAGTACGTCAGATATACAAAATACATCACTGTATTACTAAAGCACACACATTGACATGTTTAGAAATAGCATTTAAACACAATAAACGTCAGAATTGTTACATAAAGGTTTCAAATACGAGTGACTTTGACCTAAAAATCCCAATACACAGTGGATGGGAGCAACAACAAAGAACTAACAATAACAGAATCACCCCCTTAGAATGAACAGCATCCAGAGCCACCAGAGGGTTTTTATTTATTTTACTGGTCAAAGCTTTGGCTAGATTCTGTTTTTGTTCAAACACATATGAGCCATGACATTTGAAGTCCAACATTGTGGCAGTTTGACATAAATAGACTCAGACGAGCCTGTGCAGCCTCCAGTTAAGCTCAGATACTCCAAATCCTGTTTGGTCAGTAGCTTAACAGTTATAAAATATTCAAGGGACTAGCAAAGGCTCTGATCAGACTGCCTGAATGCCCAGGTTCGGTCTGAGCTTTGCTGGTCACACAAATCACATTGTTGGAAATCTTATGTTGTGGCTCATATATTGCTTTCTGGCATAGGGGAATAATAACTTATGCCATATACCATCACTGTAACACAATCAAATCAAATTAACTAACTATATTGAATCATAGAAAAAGGCGCAATATCCCACAGATAGCCAGAAAATGGTACAGTTTGCATGCATGGAAGCAGAATATATATTTTGGCAGAATAAGGCATAGTAAGTAAGGTTGCAAAGATCAGGAATCGATACAATCAAGTACCACACCTGACCCAGGATACCAATGGGAAAGTGACAAACTCACAGAAGACACCACAAACGAGAGCCAAGAGGTCAGCCCTTTCCCAGCAGGTGACCACGAAGCACATATAAACAGACGCGCACAAAACATAGCAAACACAAGACAGAACAAAAACATAAAAGATCCACAAAAGAAGTACCGCCTTGGAACGGTCAGTAAAATATTTTACTGGAGGGCTTAAACCGGTTCAACGGCGCCAACCTCACCCTTAATACAGATGTGGATCAAGACACATAGATATTTGGTTTGCATGAAAGACCCCTAACTTATCAATGCATCATCTCCTAAAACATATAAATCAAGATATAACAAGGAGATAAAGCAAGGATAAGGACTCAACAGTAAATTAAACTGAATACCGGAGCAAAAGAAATCCAACAGGTAAACCCCGGTGGGCCCGACAAACAGCCAAAGCATCAGGCCCCTACCATCTCATCAATAGATAAGTCTTTAAGTCGGAACCATCATAGAGTCTGAAGTCCGACCCACCGGCGCATGTCAAAATCCATCTTAAATATAATTTGTTCTCTTTAAGGTGGTGATGGTAATGATTTAAAGGCTCAGGAAATGGTAATAGAAAATAAAAACATTACTTTATATGAAGAGGAGTTGCTTACAGGTGAGTACCTAATCTAAAAGATCAAATTTTCTATGAGCTGTGACGTGATTTCCAACAATGTGGCATTTTGACATGTGTAGACTCGGACGAGCCTCTGCAGCCTCCTTTTAAGCTTAGAAACGCCAAATGGTGTTCAGTCAGTAGCTTAACAATCATAGAATACTCAAGCGACTAGAAAAGGCTCTGATCAGGCTGCGCGTATGCGCAGGCAGATCTGAGGCTTTGCTGGTCGCACATACCACATTGTGGGAAATCTCATGTTGCGGCTCATATCATTGACATAAGTGTCTGCTTGTGTGGTGTAGTTCGTTGTGCTTATTCTCATCATGGAGACATAGCAATAATCTGTTTCTCAATAGATTTTGAATATAGGGGAGAATATCCCTGGATAATGATAATATCCAGGCTGTTAATTTCATCAGTTTTTTGTGAGTCACCTCCAGAAATATTTTAATGATACACTTAATATTAAGATATCAGAAGAGATGGCAAATCCCCCAACCCAAAAGTGAATGATAAGCAGTTGCAAACTGCCAACCAAGTATATACGATGTCAGATGAGATACTGAGTGTCCACTTGAACCTGTAATATTATAGCAAACAAGGAATAATGCCTAATGAGAAACAGGTTAATTGTTTTTCCTCTTTATTCATTAAAGAGAGGAATGCCAAAAAGGAAGTGCTGCAAAGGGGATTGCATGGATTTGCAGATGGGCATGTTCAGCTGAGTCTCATTTGTTGTCTACCTGTTAAATATCTGGGTTTTTTTACAATTAACACGCTCCTGTATTATTCATTTATTTTTAAGCAAGGTTTAAATGAATTTGTTTAACTGTTTTCTGTTTAGCGTCAAATCCTTTTAAACAAAAATCGAATAGCTCATCCAAATAAAGTAGGTGGCGTGTAGGTCTAGTTTACATTATAATACAAATTAAACAGAAAGGTAGGTCAGTATTATAATTCTTTTAACATTGAGAGATGATACAAGTTTTGTTTGCTGTCTTTTCTTTCAGAAGAGCTGTCAGTAGTAGCAATTAAGTCTTCGAAGGGAGCAGAACAACAAGATAAAACAGTCAATGAATTAAAGGCTGATCAAAATGATTCTGTAAATCATGATGCCGATATGGAATCAAAAAAAGAACAAAACCAGACATCAGATGAGAAAGAGAAACAAAACATGGATGATGAAAACCATAAAGAAAACAATTTTAAAGACGCTAATAGTGAAGCGCATGATTCTAAAGCTAACATTGAAAGTACTGAATCTGAACAATCATCTGAATCAAAAGATTCTACTGAAGGAGATGAAATTAGTAACAAAGACAGCATAGACCCTGCTAAGGACAAAACAGTGTCCAAGCATGCTACAGAAGGTGAACCTACACAAGACAAAGAAAGTACAGAGCAAAGTCAGTCTACCAAAGATACTGAGGAAACCTCTAACTCAAACGATAGTGAAACAATGGATGGTGAAAACCATGAAGAAAACAATTTAAAAGAAGAAAATAGTGCAGCGCATGATTCTGTCAAAGCTAATATTGAAAGCACTGAATCCGAACAATCACCTGAAGCAAAAGATTCTACTGAAGGAGATGAAATTAGTAACAAAGATAGCATAGACCCTGCTAAGGACAAAACAGTGTCCAAGCATGCTACAGAAGGGGAATCTACACAAGAAAAAGAAAGTACACAGCAAAGTCAGTCTACCAAAGATACTGAGGAAACCTCTAACTCAAACGAAGCTAAAATGGAAAACCAGGAATTGCCAGACAGCAGGAATGCATCAAACTCTTGTAATAAACCAGCACAGGATGGACCTGAAGAAGTTACAAAACCTGAAACTACCCTAGAAAATGCCACTTTACAAGAAAATAAAGATACAAAGGAAATGGTAGATACTAATAATCAGCATGTTCCTGAAACAGATACAACTGACAACATTGCAAATACTGTAGTAAACGATTTATCAGAAAGCCATACTTCAGAAAGTGGGGCACAAGCAAGTTCAGATGCTACAATACAGTCGTCAAACGTCACTGAATCGAATGAACAGTCTGACGTAGATAGTAAGACTAATGGTGAACTTTTAGGTAAATCAGAAAGTGAATTAGAGACAAATAGTGTTTCGATGCAGAAAGTGCCAAAATTTGTTTGTCATCCAAAATCTCAGTGGATAACTGTAAGATCGCCTTTAGAGCTTACTTTTGCAGCAGAGAAGAGCCAAAATTTGACAGTAACTTGGAATAAAGATGGAGAAAGCTTGAAAGATGGTAAGCTTTTGACAATTAACTTCATCAATAAGTTATTTCGTTCTTGTTACGCTAGATCATAATAGCATTTCTTTATAAACTTTATTTAATTTCAAATGATCAAGTTTGTTGTCTTCAGACCTTTCATAAAGAACTGTACAATATAGATTCAGCTGTATGTTTATTTCACATGCGCCTCCTCATGAGAAAACAAGATTTTGTAACATGCCAACAACAAAGGCTCAGGCAGCCCGCGCATCCAGCAGCATGATCAGTGCCTTGACTATTGGATATCTAGAATGAATAATAGTTTAACATGTCATACTACATTCCAAATTTCAATATCCTCTCTAGTTTCAATTTTTGTGCTTTAACAACAACAGAATCTAGGGCAAAGAGTTGGCGCCAGTAAAATGCATATAAGTCCCATGGTGGCTTGGACTGTCCATTCCAAGGTGGTGGTTTATTTGTTCTTGATTTATTGTCTAATGTTCCTCCCTTTGGTATGTGGGGTTCTGTGTTTGTTCAGACACCCACAGGACAGGTTTTCTGGCATCAAGGCTCCAATTATTAATTATATTTTTTTACCTCTGGCAGCCATTTTTCAGCCGAGCGAAACGGTTTGTGCAGTTTTTGTAGTGTATTATGAGGAACATTTCTGTGAAATTATATTGAATTTGGACCAGTGGTTAAGGAGGAGATGTCGTTTAAAGATATGATATTTCTATTTTTAGCTCTGGTGGCTTTTTTTGTTCAGCTGAGCAGAACGGCTTGTGCAGTTTTTGTAGAGGGTATTATGAGAAACATTTCTGTGAAATTGAATTTGGACCAGTGGTAAAGGATGAGGTGTTCTTCAAAAATATTTCTATTTTTGAATGCAGTCAATTCCCCAACGATGCTACATATAAAACTTGATCAATATTAGCTAGTTGGTTTAGGAAATATTTGTATTTGAAAATGTTGATGTACGATGGACCATTGACAAAGCCTTATCTATAAGTATGCCTTATGAACCTTTGGCTCAGGTGAGATAAACAGATTGAATACACATTAAGAGCTCTATGTCTATCTTAAAATATTAGTGTGCCTATTTATATGCAGCTCTTCAGCAGTTAATAAGGTAGCATTTATATATTTTCTGTGTAGGACAGTGGACGTTATTATCTTACCACCAGCCGTCTACCTACGACAAACATTGGTAAATAGCAATGTCATGTATGGGGTTGTAAAAATCCCATTTACACAGCATGCCCCGCTTCAAACACAATCACACGCTGTTTCCATTATCCAACCATGTGCAAATAAGATGCTTTCTCCATGTTGCTACAAACGATGTCATTATCTACAGTCATGCAATCTTGCAGACTTCCAAGCTTCGCCTGCTTTAATGAGTATTTTAGGGCAGTGTTTCTGCTATGCTTTATAACTGTCAATGTTCGTCTGCTTTACTGTTTATTAATGTCACAATTTCCATAGAATTTAGGATCACATCCCTCTTGGATTTCAATACTTATTGTTTCATCATGGTGTGTTAATTTGATTAGAGTGTTTCTCAATGATGATACATTGCATTAGTTAGAAGGCCTCCATGAGAGCTGAATATTTCTTGTAATTCAACAACAGCAGAATCTTGGTCATGTGACCAGGAACATCTAAAAAAATCCTTCGCTTAACTTAAGGAGTCTCTATATGTTGACTTCATTCTGACACGTGGTTTATGAGAACAGGATGTTTAGATATGTATGTGGCAGTTAAAATGAGCGACATTAGATAACAAGTCAATGGTCTGTTTGACCTTTGGTACTAATTTATGATCAATGTTTCATTAGGTTAAACATATTAGGTAAGTATAATGAATTTGGCTTCAACAGTTATGGAAATATGAACTTTTCAAGAGTTTCCCCATATAAATACATTAAGAATCAAATTTGACTTTGGGTAAAGTTGGTCAAGGTCAACCCAGACCTCATTTGTGTAAACTTGGTAGGGCCCGTATCCACAATGCTACATACCAAGTCTTAAGGTCATTGGCATTTTGGTTCCAGAGTAGAAGAATTTTAAAGGTTTTTTTACCTTATAAGGGCGTGTTGGCCATCTTGGTCATGTGACCAGAAACTTTTCTGCAAACTTTCGTTTCCCCATCCTAAGGAGTCTCCATATGACATTTGAGTTGAATTGGCCGAGTGGTTTCAGAGAAGATGTTTGAAAATGTTGGCAGACAATGGACGCATTGATGACAGACAGACGCCGGAGGCATTGGTATACTATTGGTATACTAATAGCTCACCTGTGAGCCTTTGGCTCATGTGAGCTTAAACATACACACGCACATGTATACTTGTCAGAAGTATGTGACTTGTCACAGCACATTATAATTCATAATCTTTCCCCTTTGCTTAAGAGGCTGAATTTATTGCTTGGGTGCATCTTAAATATCTCTTAAAAAGGTAAGCGAGAAAGGGCTGACCTCCTGGCTCTATTGTGTGTTGTGTTTTCTTGTGTTTTGTCCGTTTGTGTTCTGGGTCAGGTATGGTCTTTGATTGTATTAATTCCTGATCTTTGACTTCCTCACTACTTTGTCCATTACTAATGGCATAGTTGATATAAAATGTATGATAAACAATATGGTTTTAATTTTGAAACAGTAAATTAAATTTATCCTTTTCTGAATGAAGATGTATTTATTTTCATATGAAGTATTTTTTTTCAAAAATTATTCACCTCGTAAGGGTTTGTTTAAAGTTACTAATTTCAACTATAACAATAAACGTTTGATTGCCAAGTTAAACTAGGTTATGTGTATCATAAACTTTGCTAAGAATTTTCTAATTAAATCGCACACACACCAAGTTGATTATAAAATATAATGTTGGCTGGAAATCTTTTCTGTAAATGACATACGAGAGGCATTTTTATGTTCGTAGAATCAGATTGTATCTCTACAAATATATAATTTACAGTACAATAAGTATACATATTTTGAAAGGACTAGTTTTTGTCTATCAATTGATATAAATTTAAATCATAAGGGTCTAGTTCAATCATGATATAAAGCTTTGCTTTGAATAGAGCATAGTACATGACACTGGTCGAATCTTGTGCCAGTTTGAGCGCACAGTCAGCATGGAGATAGAGGCTGTAAAGTTCCATTCGCTATGATAGAATAAGTATTTACCAAGCTGAATTTTCTTTTACACCATCAAAATTGCCCGTACAAACGCTAATCATAGATAAGTATAACAAAAATATAAGCATGATGTTTACTCTTCTATAATAATTTGAAAACGCCCATGAATATATTAAAATACTCGCAGTCAAGTGATGGTTTATATACCTGCTAAAATAATGATTATGAACAAATTGTAAAATTTCTTCTGGTTTTGCATAGCCCATTATATATGTTATCATTCGTCAGCAATTACATTGATGTATCGATTAAAGTGTGTACCTGGCAACTTTTGATACAGTAACTGTCATACCCCCCATGTCATAAAAAGTGGTTGGGGTAAAGCAATCCCAGGTGGGAAAATAATAAAATCTGATCTGCATAATTTTCTTATTGCAGTAATCCAATACCTGTTAAGAGGCACTAAAAAGTTTTAATGTATTTTCTAAATATAGTTATGCTTTATGGCGTCATTTATGCGTACAGAAGGATATTTTAGAAAATCTGTGGCTGCATGTTTTGCAGTTCATTTCTAATAAAAACAAAAGTATTAATTTTGATTTGGGATTAAAGTTACTATAACACTTCCATCTAACTTATAAACAAAAAAACCTTAACACCTAACATATTAGGTCATATACAAAAGCTATATCCGATTTAGATTTGTATCACCTTTTTTCAATAAATGTTTATGCCTTCTGTAATTTGCAATTCCATATCCAATATTTGTTGCGTATATGCTAAAAGGGCCATAGAATTTTGTAGCACCAAGTTTCCCCTATCTGCAGTCGAAGTTTCAGATGCAAAGTAGGGAAATCAACCAATTTTCATACAATCGTTTCTAACGTTCTGTGAGAGACAAAGTCCAACATTGTCAGAGTTCTACTAAATTTCCAGTGACCGGTATATAGGGGTGTCTTTGCCTCTTCAAATTCATTAAAGCAATACATTTTGAAACAGTTTTAGGTAGCATGTATCGATTAAAGATCAATCTTTTCAAATATATATATAATGTATGTATTTACTTTCGTTGCTTTCAATAAATCTACAACTCTACGAACATAATAAATGTCCCTAAATGTCCCTCGTATTAGTCAGTAATTTATGGTGATTGAGATTTTAAATGTGTTGTCGTTAAATCCTGATCAATTTAAAAGATAATCAAACGTTATAAAGAGTCTTCTATATCATGGATATAATGCCAGGTAATAATCCCAATCAATGTATTTTCTGTTTTTCTCTTTAATTACACAAGCGTGGGTCAAGCTACAGATGATGACCATGACCTATAATTTTCATCGGTGGATTGGTCCCTGATGTTTGTCTTTGGCTGGGCCAAGCAAAGCTCAATTAAAGGTTGCCTTAAGCGCTGCCTGTCTGTGGAGTCAAGGGTGAAGGTTTGACCATTACAATAATGAATAAATTAAACCCCTCCCCACATGGCTACAGCTGCTCCCATTGTGTGTGGGGATTTTGTGTTTGGTTCTGGTTTTGTGAGATAGTTCTTTGTGATCTTTCTAGTTTTCCAATCAGCTCGCTGTGAAAGAGCTGGTTGCTTCACGTTTTGTTCTTGCTTTTGTGTATGTCTTTGTTCTACGTCGCTTCCTCCTGGTGAAATGTGCTGGTCTGTGATCACTGACCATATACACTTGTTATTTTGTGTTCTAATTGAAGCACTGCTGAGTTGGTATCACATAACTATAAACTTGTATAAGATGGTTAAGTTTCTCTACATGGAAACAATTTTCGTCGTTTTATCAACATAGTTTTGAACGAGTTCAAAGAGTTAAACCTAATGGTAGGCATCTACTTTTAATAGGAACATAGTTACATATAGAATACTTCCATTAGTTTTTCGCTGTACATGTATTACGTGATGAAAGAACAAATCATAACTACAAGCAAGGCTCTACCTAATTGATTTGTTTATATAATGAGGAAAGCAATAAAATGTAGACAACGACGTATTGTATAGCACATACAGAATTTAAACTGTAGACTTACTTTGTAGCTACCCATGCTTCTTTGCACAGTGATATGAATATGCGTTAAGTCCAAATTTTTTGTGTGCTGGCCACTTTAATCTTTAAACCTGATATTGCTATTATCTAGTATTATACTGAATACCTTACAATTTAAATGTTATTTCAATGATGTTGCTGTTTGGTAAGATTTTTTAATCAAATGAAGGATGTCTTCAAGTTAATGATGTTTTTGCAAAACCAGCAAGAAGAAATAGCCAAATTTCAGGATATGTTGAAGAGTTACTTTTTAATTTACAACATAATATTTCATTTTTATATCCCGATATGAAAACTATATAACTGATATCTTTAGAAAATTGTAGACCCAGATATGTTGGCTTCTGAAACCAGGCCCCAAGGTGAGAAAACTCTTTACATTCTTAACAACTGAATTTGAAATTTCAATAGCTTATAAAAAACAAGATTACCGAAAAATAGACATTCTTGCTTTAAAATGCTTATATGCTCTATTGTGCTAAAATGTTATACATTTATTAGTATTATAAATTTCATGCCCAGTTGAGTTGAGCATGAAAATATTTTTATAAATATTTGGGCCAGGACCCTTTGTTTCTTTTCTATTGTAATAAATAACAAGCATGTACAAATGTGTGGAAATAGTAAAATTTTCTACTTGTCCAGGGACAAGTAAAAAGCCAAAATGTACTTGTCCATAGAAAATTTTACTTGTCAGAAAGAACAAATTAGCTTATACCTTACAGTGCTTAAACAATTTATTCTTTCAAAAACAGTATGAAACCAGATATATATGCTCTCTTGTAAACAGTATGGATCCTGATCAGCTGGCGTCTCTTGTAAACAGTGAAGATCCAGATCAGCTGGCTTCTGAAGAAGCCAGCTGATCAGGAACCACACTGTTTTCAATCGTAATAATTAATCAAAATATGAAATACAGAATTGCATTAACTTAATACATTTGTACTTGTCCAAGGACAAGTAATTAGAAATTTTCAACTTGTCCTGGATGAAATGGGACCAGGTCGGACAAGTCGGGCATGGTATTTCCACAGCCCTGAGCATGTGGATCAGAACTGGGACAATCAAAATAACTTATTCAGCAGTGCAATTCCATTTTATCTTCGTCTGATATAATACTTGTTCTTTTTGTATTTTCAGATCGATTCCAAATGGTTTGGGAATAAAGAAAACTCTTCATAGACATCTGCAAAAATAATCCCCCATGTGAGGGATTTAGAAGAGACCAGCTGAAGTGAACATAAGATATTTTCCCCGAAATATCAAAGTTAAAGATACTTCAAATGATTGGGGATATGGTATTTATACTGAACATTTATGGCTGCAATTTTTATACCAAAACCACTAACACTGACCTTAAGAGTAAAGCCCCAGCACACTTCCTCTTTAATTTTGACCAATAAACCAGAAGAATGCATGTGAATAGGGAATATATACCTTGTGTTGTGATCTTGAGCAAGAAACTTTATCCAATGCTTAGTGCTAGTTCAACCCAGGAAACCAACATCCTACAAGACTGAAAAATTGTTGATGGGAGGTAAAGCATAAACTCAAAACTAAATCAACTGGAAAGTGTCTTGTTTCTGATAAGGTCATTAGGTCAATAGACCAAGTTTAAGGCCAATATTGGTCTACCCATGTACTACCCATAAGCATACATTAGCAACTATTCTGTGAGGGTAGATGTGGTTTTGGTGTGTATATTCATCTCCCGCTACAGTTGTGTATGTGGACTAGTGGTAGCTTTCAAAAGTTACCCAATTCTCATGTGCTTTGGGTAGGCCCATGAGATATTAGTTCTTATTACAAGAGTGAAAATTCATTACAGTTGAACCTCATAAATTCACAATCCTACCGACTAGAGGTTTTATTTTGAAGAATCAAAAATTTGAATTATAGGTAGGTATAGACATAAACATATATAACCCTCAAAAAATGATATGTAATCAATTTTTCCCTATCGAACATACATGTAAAATGTGTAAAAGAAACAATTCAAGATGTGTCTGTTAACGCACACAAAACATATGTTTTATAGACAGTTAATCAAATAGTTCATAAATAGGTCTTCTTATCTGAATCCAAGTTATGGGTGTGTATCTCAAATAACTATCATTCTTTCTTGAGGGGAGAATAAAGGCTCTTAGAAGATTGTATGGATATGCAAACTGATGTGAACCTTCCCTGGTTACTTGTGGGATAAGTACAAAAATCTCATGTGCTAGCTGGCTCAAATACAGCAAAGATAAGCAGGGCCTTTGTGTTTGTAGCCAATAAAACCTGATGAATTGAACTGTAACAAATACATGCTCAGAGTACCCAATTGCTAATTCCATATTAGTATGTGTGTACTGCCTGGGGAAAGTTTAAAAGGCTTCTTCCTATTCTGACATCCAAGCATGTGTCCCTAAGGACCCGCGGGAAGGTCTTCAACGCCTGTGTACGTTCTGCCCTATTACATGGTATTGAAACCTGGGCACCTACTGCGCCAGACTTACAGCGGCTTCGCCGGAACAACAGATCAATGGTCGGCTGGATATGCGGAGTCAGAGATGATGACGAAGTGTCCTCGGACTGTCTCTGTGCAATGTTAGGAGTGCAGGAGGTGACAGCAGCTCTCCGCACTAGGCGTTTGAGATGGTATGGACATGTTGCACGCTCCTCTTCATGCATAAACTCCATCACCAGTATGACGATTCCTAGCGCCAGAAGAAGAGGGAGACCTAAAAAGACCTGGTCTGAGTGTGTTAAGACTGACATGAAAATGTGCAGCCTGAACAGAGAGGCGTGGGGATTGGGTGTTACACACCCTAGCCACCTGCTGCCTACCCCAGTACCTGGGACACCCGCAGCAGTAGAAAAATAAACTCAGGATCAAGTCAAGTCAAGTATCAAAATCTCATGTGCTAGCTGGCTCAATTACAACAAAGATAAGCCGGGCTTTGTGTTTGTAGCCAATAAAACCTGATGAATTGAACTGTAACAAATACATGCTCAGAATACCCAATTACCAAAGCCATACAGTAAAACCTGTGTAAAACGGCCGTTCAAAAAAAGACAAAACAAAGATCTTAATGACAAATAGTAGCTTTATGAAGGTCAAAAGTATTGCAAAATGCTCCCCTTGGATTCTGCAATACTCTTGACCTGCATTAAGCGATAATTGGTCTTGAAACCAAATTTGTGGTCTTTTTGAGAGTTTTTCACAGGTTTTACTGTACTAGTAAATATCAGTTTTTGCGTGTGTACAAGTGCTTGTTTTTCAAGCAAAATTATTTGTATGGATGATATTAACATGAACCCTTTGTATACTAATGGATTCTTCCTTCTGGTTTGATACAATAAACTTTGGATAGTCCATTGTACATATCTAGGGGTATGAGGTTATAATTCTTTTAAAAATATTTTATTTTTCATCTGAAGCTCTTTTTTACCTTTACAAACAGTGCAGACCCTAATGAAATGCAGCATTATGCTGCATTTCATCTGGGTCTTCACAGTTTGTAAGAATACTCGGTATGGGTTTCCAAATACAAAGGGTTAAAACACGTATCATTAATGAGGAATTCATATAATTAAATTACAAATATGTTCTTTATAGTGAATGGTACAATCCATTCTTTAATCTATCATTCTCATTCTAAATCATGGACACCTAATAAAAATTGTTCAATTTCCCAATAACTTGGTGAACCATGATGTATACTCTTTTGATCCAAATCAGCTTAAGCCAGCCGAGTCTACCCATGTTCCACTCAGGTAAATAAACAGAATCAATATTGTCACCAGTGCATGAATTAATGTTAGAGGTATCAAGACAAGACAGAGGATGTGGCCACGGTAAGGTCAAGCAAGCTACTGGCAAAGCTTGAGGTTGAGGACCTTGGCCAGTGGTGCAGTCAGAACAGCATGTGATATACAGATTTATGGCAGGCTAGGGACAGGGAGGCCCAAGCTAATATGGAAAAAACAGACGAGAAAGACTGTCTTCCACTCACGACAGTTGACACTCAAGAAAGTAGCACCTGGAAATCAGGTGTGAGATCTGCTATGCTTGCAGCTAGCCAGTTACCTGGAAGGGAAGCCCACTGATGTGGATGATGCCCCTGCACCTGCATCAAAAATCTGATTATGATTAAATGAGGACATTGACACTGAGAAATGGGCACGATGTGCAATCAAGATGATGTAAACATCTGGCTGGTGGGTATTAAATAAGAAACAAATCACCAGGATGCCGGGTCGATAAGAACAAATAGGGATTTATTTATTTGTGGTGGCAAATAAATAATTCAGTAATTTTGGACAGCCATATTGGCTTTATATGTATGGCAGCATACATGTAGAATGCTGCAACCATTGTGTGTATATACCTAGTTACTTAAGAATGCAAGGTTTGTGTCAAATCTGTTGATGTGAGTTTGTTGTGAATTTGTACATGTATAATTTATTAGGTCAAATGATTTACTTCCAACTGTGTATGCGTACTGTAAAACCTGTGTAAAACGGCCACTCTATCAAAAATAGACAAAACTCAGATCTTAATAACAAATGGCAGCTTAATGAAGGTTGAAAGTACTGTGGAGCATTCTGCAATACTTTTGACCTGCATTAAGCGATAATTGGTCTTGAAAAGCACTTTTCGGTCTGTTTGAGAGTCGTCGTTTTACACAGGTGTTACTTATGTTCATACAGGGCTAAACAATTTTCTTCCAAAATGTATGAGGGTTGTTATTACTCAATAAAACTTCCAATCCCTTTTCTGTGTGTTAACTTGTTAATGAAATTGGTCTACTTATACATGGGTGAAAATTTCCAAACTCCTGAACTTTTGAAATTCATATCTTAAAACTTGCAATATGCCTACAAAATATATAGAATATCTAGTCTAAATGGTCAGTTGTCTTTAAATGTACTAGACTCAAATGTAAATGAATGATACTAAAGTGAGCTTTGTTCTTTTTTTTCAAATTAAGAAAGAGAAAGGTGTCAATAAACTATTTTATTCATTTTATTTCACATAGCAAAACATAAGCACTCTTTTCGTTTCATAATGTAAATATAAGCAACAACAGTGTTTGACTAAACATATACACGAGCGGGCCCCTTTCTCCCGGCCTCAGGGTCAATCTCGAGTCGAAAAGGGCCCTATTTAAGCCTGAGCTACCTAACTCCCCCCGCCCAGGGGGCCGTCCGGGCAATAAAAATGTATAAAATACTAAAGGTATAATGCAATCAGGTTATTGTAAGTCATCTTTTGTATAAGCAAACATTGTAGACCATGCTCTTGGTCACTCTGAACATGGTTTACATTTGTTTACCCAGGCCTTTTTAATCCCAAAACTAGTGAACTTTTTCAAATCTGCTTTTAAACGCATGCTGATAATTAGAAGTTAATTGGGTAAAAAAAAATATGCCATAAAATTGCCTGCTACATGTGTAGAGCACTCATCTCATCTCCCCTGGCAGGACAAGTATTTTGTTTGATTTGATTCTTTACATTCCAGTCAACAATTTTCCTGTTATGTCGGGACAAGTCTTCCTGGGTTGAACCAGTTCTGAGCAAGGATTAATGTGTCTTGCTCATGGACACAATACAGTGACGCCGGAGAGGCTCGAACCCACAACCTGTCGGTCTCCAGTTAAGCACTCTACTAGTGAGCCACATGAGCCACGACATGAGATTTCAAACCATGTGGTATGTGCAACCAGCAAAGGCTCAGATCAGCCTGCGCATACATGCAGTCTGATCAGAACCTTTGCTAGTCTCTTGAATATTCAATGACTGTTACACTACTGACTGAACATCATTTGGAATTTCTAAGCCTAAAAGAAGGCTGCACAGATTCATCTGAGTCTACACTTGTTAAAATGCCACATTGTTGGAAATCACGTTGTGGCTCAAATTACAGTATGGAATCCTGTCCTGTAGACAGAAGATGAAGAAAAGTGGGAGTGTGTGAAACAGAAAAATATCCAGCATGACAAGGGTAAATTCATTTAAGCCAACTACACCAACGTTCATACAGGCAAGTTTGTGTAAAATTCAAGGACTTTTCAAGGACTTCTAAAGACTTTTCTGCCATTTTCAAGGACTGGAAACTTATGAAAAATACTGATTCACACGTTAAATTCTATTTTTGAAATGCTAGACTGCATTACTAAAGATATAAATTTTAGAAAATTGGTATAAAATTGTGGTGCCTTATTTGGTGCAGCATATGCTGCACCAAATAAAGGCACCACAATGTTATACTGGTTAAGGCCTCCAAAGACAGTGTTGAATCCTCCTGTAAATGGTAAAATCTAAAGACTTTACAAGACCTTTGAGTGTTTTTCAAGTACCTTTCAAGGCAAATTTAATTTTCAAGGACCTTTCAAGACAGTCCTGTATATTCAAGTACTTTTTAAGCCTGTGCCAACCCTGTACACTGTCCAGTGTTAAAAAACAAATCTTTCCAACCGACCAAGCCTTCTCCTTTTAATATGGTTGGTTACCGGTAAACAAAAATATTTCAAAGTTGGCCAAACAAACCTGAAGACAGTGGCCACAGATCATGGATGATAGGTCTCTAGATAACACAGCATAATTAAAAATCAATTTTCTTATTTCTCAACTAAAACATATGCTGTGGGAACTCAATAGAACCGTCTCATTGAGACGGTTCTTTTGAGCAACCATAACAATTGTTTAAACAGATGGATAAGAAAATATTTACAATTTTACGCTCAAGTTATTTTCTATTTGACCTATGGATGGGTTGACACACAGCATAATTAAAATCAATTTTCTTATTTCTCAACCAAAACATATGTTGTGGGTACTCAAAAGAATCGTCTCAATGAAACAGTTCTTTTGAGCACCCATAACAATTGTTTATACTGATGGATAAGAAAATATTTACATTTTTACACTCAAATTGTAATCTATTTGATCTATGGATGGGTTGACTAATTGTCCCAATGTCAATCAGATCCAGCATAATCAAAAATAAAATTTCTTATTTCTCAACCAAATCATATGTTGTGGGTACTCAAAAGAACCGTCTCAATGAGACGGTTCTTTTGAGCACCCATAACAATTGTTTAAACTGATGGGTAAGAAAATATTTACATTCTTGTGCTCCAATTATTTTCTATTTGACCTATGGATGGGTTGACTAATTGTCCCTATGTCAATCAGCTTCTTCATAATCTTTCTCATCTTCAACAGGTTTCTTATTAGAAAGCAGACTTTGTCTCATCGCCCTGTAATAGAATATAAAAACTAGAATGAAAAGTGAATGTATATTAGGAATTTTTTGTGCCTTACCGTTCTAATAATGTTAGCATTTTCTGAAAAATAAAAATGTAATAGGCATAAAAAAAATCTACTTACTATAAAATCATGGCTGACGGCAGGAAACATTTCAAAATTTAAAACCTATATCTTGAATAGTCACTAGTTGAGGTGGTAATGCATTGTGAAAATCAATTTAAAGTACACTAATATTTGAATGGACTAGATGAATTTCATAACAAAGATTTTGGCATGCTCGCCACACCCAATCCTACCATCAAGTAAAGATTCATAACTTTGTTATTTAAACTGTGATTCCACCCATATTTATACAAAATGTTTTCTAGATGTATACAAACACATCATTAATAAAAATATCACAGAATTTCTGATACACAGTCTCATTTTATAGCAAAAGTCCACGATTTACTGGGACAACCCTCCTTGAGACCCCGGTTGAGACGTTTCCAATGAGCAACAACAACTCCATGGGATGCTTCCAATGAGCACCCACAATCAATACGTTCATGTATAAATAAGAAAGGTACACTGACGTTTCCATGAGACGCTTCCAATGAGAAACAACAACTCCATGGAACGCTTCCAATGAGAAACAACAACTCCATGGAACGCTTCCAATGAGCTCCAACAACTCCATGGAACGCTTTGAATGAGCACCCACAACCATTATGTTCACGGATAAATAAGAAAAGTATGCTGTCTATGGCTATGAATAACAGTTACTCACTTTTCTTCTGTTAGTAAAGATTCTATTTTCTTAAAGTGCCGTTGCTCCTGTGTTTCATGGCTTGCCCGCATCATAAAAAACATGGCTGTCCCTAACACCAACCTGAAAATAAACAAACATACCACATTTAACCTATAAAGCACACAGTACGTACTTTGAGTACTTTCATTGGTTGTTTACAGTTGAGACTTCTTTTGAGTACCAACAACATGCAACATGTGGTATGGTTGAGAAATAAGAAACCTGGTTTTTTGTTATGCGCTCTTAACTAAATGCCTGTGTATTTATGCAGATGTCGAGAGCCTATTTACCCTTAATGCACCAATCGCAACAATAATCGTCTGCCTTTTTCGTCTGCTGAAATGTTTAAGAAGCCTCTATGGTAAACAGTGTGGACCCAGATCAGACTGCTCCTATATATATATATATAGCAGTTGTTCTAGCTCCACCCTGTTTGCTTCTATACTTAATTCATCAGTAATGCTAAGCAATTATTTGCAGCAGACAACTTCAGCAGACGACATTTTCAAATGCATTTTTTTCTTGGCGCTTTAAGGGTTAAGCTGGCTTTTAATCCATACTGTTTTCAAAGATGGTATGGACCAGATTAGCTGGCTTCTATGCCCTTTTCTTTACCCTTTGTATACAAATGGGTTCTTTCTTCTGGTTGATAGGCTTACGACATGATAGCCATAACAAAGTAAAGCATAGCTAAAAATATTCCCACACCCTGGCTGGGAATCGATCCCGGGTCGCCCCGGTACAAGACCAATGCTCTAACCACTGAGCCAAAGAGTCGACTCACTGACACAGTTGTCAGAGATTGATTATATACTAGAAGCTATGCCAAATCTACCTTATGTAGATATATATGTGAGAGTGCCTGGCCCGTAACAATAGAATAAACTTGGGATGGTCCATTGTTTCTATCTAAGGGTGTCAAGTTATAATTTAAGAAAAATAATGTTTTTGTCTGAAAATCTATTCTACCTTAACAAGCAGTGCAGACCCAGATGAAATGCCACTGTGGCATTTCATCTGGGTCTTCCCTGTTTGTAAAAATACCTGTTAAGGGGTTTCCAGTATACAAAGAAATAAGAATAATAACGGTTAACCCTTGAGCCCCAAGAAAAAAATGCATCTGAAAATGTCATCTGCTGAAGTCGTCTGCTGCAAATAACTGCCTAACATAACTGATCATCAGTGATGAATTAAGTATAGAAGCAAACAGCTATAGGAGCAGTCTGATCTGGGTCCACACTATTTGCCATAGAGGCTTCTTAAACATTTCAGCAAACGAGAAAGCAGAATACTTTTTTTGCGCTTGGCACATTTAGGGTTAAGATAGCAACTTACCCTATTCCTGATCCCACAACGGCTCCTGCAACCATACCTCTAGGACCCATCATAGTTCGAACAAGAGCCCCTGTGACACCTGGAAAAAAATTAATATTTTCAAACAAACCATATTTCACTTTAAAATAAGCCAATAGTCAAGCATTCCCTGACCCTGAGGGTACAAAAAAAATTTCATGCTCAATATAGCTGTTTAAGAAATTTCAAGTGCTCATAGAGAGAAAAAATACTGGAAAATAATGGGGAATTTTCCTGCTTTAAACACTCAGAAATTGTATTTATGCTGCTAAGAAATGTTAAATGCCAGCAATGGGGGGAATTTCAACATTTTGTAAAACATTCTAGAGCTCTCGATTTGTTTTTCGTTTATTTGTTTTGATTCCTTACATCCCAGTCAACAATATTTCAGTTATATCGGGACATGTCATCCTAGGTTAAACCAGTACTAAGAAAGGATTAATGCTTCTTGCTCAAGGACACAGTGCAGTGAGTGAGTGACATGGGTGAGGCTCGACCCTTCAACCCCGCATTCTCAAGTCAAGCACTCTACCACTGAGCCTACAGCTCTTGAAATACTTTTTAACTTTAACTTTCGAACATACATGAAATAAACTAAACAGGTTTTCAATATTTTCACTATGAGAATGCTGGCTAAGACATATCAATCACCAACCATCATTTCCAAATTATTCCAAATTGGTGAAATGGTACACATGTAAACAAAAGACGTTTATCGTAATTTGAGATACAGTATCCACTAATTTTGACTAAAGTATAACCTCAGAGGATAAAGGAAAACAGAATACATAAAGTATAACCTGTCTAAAAAGGCCAGTCAAAAATAGACAAAACAAAGATCTTAACGACAAACAATAGCTTAATGAAGGTTGAAAGTATTGCTCCCCTCGGCGCATTCTGCAATACTTTTGACCTGCATTAAGGGATAATTGATCTTTAAAGCCAATTTTTGGTCTTTTTTTGAGTGGCCACTTAAGACAGGTTTCACTGTATTTCAACTGCCTATTTTTAAAAGAGGCCCTCATGCTTCCAGGGGTTTTGTGAAACAGAGGAAAAAGAGCATTTATTTCATGGGAACAGGGGAACAAACGCCAAATTTTGAGGAGAACAAGGGAACATAGACAATATTGGAGAACAGGGAATATAAGAAAAGAAATTTTCGATTTTTGGGGAACAGGGGAACAAGCCAATTTATTTCAGGGGAACAAGGGAGGGCTTCATTTAAGCAGTGTGACCTAGTACTCTAAATAGGAATGCCTTGAAGCTATCCTGTGACCTTCATTTAGGGTGTGGGTAAACTTTGTTATCAAAATTCACATCTTCATGTTGCATTCCCTTTTGTTTGTGCTGGTGCTTTACATCCCAGTCAACAACTTTTCAGTCATGTCAAGATGCTTTCCTGTCTCGTACTAGGCTTATAATGCAGTATATTGCTGAACCTTTGCCGGACCAATATCTTAGCCTTCAAACCCAAAATGCTCAAATGGACAGACAGACAGACGGACAAAGGGCATTCATTTGGAGAGATGGATTGACAAGACTGATGAAGGGCATTCCTATAATCCCCTGTCCTCTTAGTGGTGGAAATTAAAAAGTATGTTTTCTTGCAACAAGCTTTATGCCAATATGAGCCACAGCACGGTAAAAAACTTAAATTCTTATATGCAGAAATCAACAGCACAGACCAGCATGTGCATTCACAAAGTCTGGTCAGTATCATAGTTTTGTTAGTTTGTTTGCTTTACATCCCAGTCAACAGCTATGGTCATGGCGGGATGGTCAGTTCACCTAACCACAATTTTTTCCAGGGCAAGCTTGACTAAGCAGTTAACCCTTTATTCCATAGGCTATTTTTAGATCATGGTATCATTCTCTACTTTAAGACAACATTGAAACAATTAAGAAAAATCTAAGTTACATTTTGAACACTTTTGAAAATATTATGGAAAATGGAGCATTTGCTTTTTTGGAGCAAATGCTTCATTTTCCATAGTATTTTCAAAAATATGATACGTTCGTGTATATACTTTCACTAGTAACTGACAAGAATCCTTGTGAGTGAATCAGCGGAAGGAGTCAGTGTCATTTGATTTTTATAAACAGGCCCCTAGATAAGAGTTTGTAATCAAAATAAATTTACTTATTTTTCAACCAAAACATATGAACCACAACATGATTTCCAACAATGTGGCATTTTGACATGTGTAGACTCAGACAAGCCGTGCAGCCTCCTTTTAAGCTTAGAAACTCCAAATGTTGTTCAGTCAGTAGCTTAACACTGATAGAATATCCAAGCGACTAGCAAAGGCTCTGATCAGACTGCGTGTAAGCACAGGCTGATCTGAGACTTTGCTGGTCGCACTTACCATGTTGTTGGAAATCTTATGTAGCTGCTCATATGTTAAGGGTACTCAAAATAATTGTCTCTTAGTTCTTGTTTCTTTTTAGCACCCAAAACACATGATGAAATTAAAGGGTAACAATACAAATTCGTCGAATTTATATCCCCCGACCAAGGGTTATTTTAGAGAAAAAAGTAAACCACTAAACATAAATCCCATTAGTCTAAACCCAAGGTTCAACTTGGGTATCATTTAGTACATAACAAAAGCCTGTCAAGTATGTTTTAGTTCTGAGTTCAATAAGAAAATATACTTACATCTGCACAATTTCAATGTCTGACCTTTCAACCAAACCCCAGAGGTCAAGGGTGAGTGTAAATTCAAAGTGTTACCTTGCATGTTGGTCTAAGCTTGTTTCACTTCAATTTGATATGCAACATGACCACTTTCATAAAAGAAAGAAATATTTGACCTTTTGACCCCTTCCCAGCGGTCGAGGGTGTGGGTAAGGACAGCATATTTGCTTTCATGGTGCTCTGTGCTCAATGCCCTTTAATTTGATATGCAACATGACTACTTTCAGAAAAATATATAGTTTGACCTTTTGACCCTACCCCTGGGGTCAAGGGTGCGTATGTGGAAAAAAAATTTGCTACCTTCTTGCTGCATGCGTCATTACTTTTAATTTGATATGCAACATGATCATATTCTAAAAAAGTTTAATTTTGGCCTCAGCCCCGACCCCTAAGTCCACCCTTCAAACTAAAATCCTGTTTGATGTTATATATCTATTGCTCCTCTGCCTGCATGCACAATTTCAGCAAAAAATATTGACAACTGCCTCAGTTACTGCGAAATTTAAATATTTGACCTTTGACCCCCTCAGGTGGGGTCAAAGGGGTGGGGTAAAATTTTGACACTGCCATGCTTATCAACAGGCAATGGGCAATATAATAGTTTTAAGGAAATGTGAAGATCATTACACAAAAAAGCTAATATAGTTTTTGCATTATAATTGCCTATACTAAGACAAGAGCAAAAACTCAAGTTATAAGGGGTCGATTTTGATGAAACTTTTAAGATATCCAGATTCCATGTTACTAATCATTCATACCAAAAATGAATCAATCTGACCAATAGGTACTGAGATATGGTTCCGGACGGACAAAAAGTGTGGACGGACAGAATGGACGTACGGACCAGGCCAAAACTATATCCCTCCGAATTTGATGGGGGATAATAAAATATTCGCAATTTTACACTCAAAAGTTTAATACATCTCCACTTATGTATGAAGTATAACACATACTACCAAATTTTTAAGATTCTAGCTAGTTTATGTAGTTGAGCATGCAAATTTCTCAACATGGGTTGAGACTAATACCAAAGGTCCAGGTAAGGACATTTTTGAGCATAAAATTGTTTTTATTTTCTTATCCACCAATTTAAACATGTGTTTTGGGTGCTTAAAAGAACCATCTCATGCAGACTTTCTTTTGAGTACTCACAACATATGTTTTGGTTGAGAAATAAAAAAAATAATTTCCTATTTCTTCTTTTGAGTACCCACAACTTATGGTTTGGTTGAGAAATAAGAAAAAAAAAATCCATTGAGCACTTTTATCTGGAAGCATGTAACACCATACCTCCTGCTGCTGTATATTCCCAGGGTGATGTCTTGTTTCTATAAATAGCTATACCTTCAGATATAGAGCTGAAAAAGAAACAATTGATTATCATCACCTGTATACAGAACCATAACCAACAGTCTGTTAACATAGCCAACAGTATTATTTAACCCATTTATGCCATAAGGATTTTCCCATCTCAATCAATTGGACGAGTTCATTTCCAATTTTAGGGTTGTTGGGTGGTAATTTTCATTTTTATTCAATTTCTAATAGCAACCAACCAACGAGTGTTGCCCTCCGTTGCTTTACAACTAGAGAGGCTAAAGCCAAAATCCCGGAGCCAAAATCCAGGTTATATAAATCATTTTAATAGAAAGGAGATTAATGATCAGGCCTTTAGATAAGAGTGGCGATAGATAAAATATTTTTTTGTATTTCTCAAACAAAGCATATGTTGTGGGTAACTAGAACCATCTCAATGAGATGGGTCTTTTGTACATCAAAACAAATTTTTTAACTCCAAGTTGATAAAAACAAAACAATTTTATAACGAGAACAGTCAGACTCCGACTAAGGGCCACGCATAATGGCCTATGGTGAAAAGGGCATATCAGTTTTGGCGAAGACCTTAAATATCATGATTATGTTCATCGGACAAAACCCATATTCAGATATGAACAATAGTTTGATGAAAGTAGTCCATATATAAAATTTGGAAGAAATCAGTGTTAATTTTTGCTTGTTTTGTTTGATTCTCTACGTACCATCAACAATCTTTCAGTTAAACAGGGACGGGTCTTCCTGGGTTGAACCAGTACTAAGCTAGGATAAATGTGTCTTGCTCAAGGACAACAATGCAAAATCAGTGTTAAATTTTGCTTGTTTGCCTCTCGTTCTCCAGTCAAGCACTCTACTACTGAGCCACTGTGCTCCAAAATCAGTGTTAAATGACTAAGTTAGAGTCTCCCCAAATTCAAAATGATGATAGACAACCCTTTTGGCGGCCATCGTAGTTATCGTTCATCGGACAAAACCCATATTCGAAGTTTGGCCAGTGTATGATAAAACTAATAAGTATGAAATCTGAAACTTGAGAAATCTGGTGATAAATGATTAAGTTTATTAGTGTCCACAAGTGCAAACTGATAGGTTGCGGCCATTTTGGAGGCCATCTTGTTTAGCTGACAAAGCCCATACTCAAACTTGGGTGAGAGTTTGATAAATGTAATCCAAATATGAAATTTGGAAGCAATCGGGTAATAAATGACTAAGGTCGGGTGTCCACGAGAGCCAACTGGTAGGCCGCGGTCATTTGTCGGCCATCTTAGCTATCGTTGGTCGGACATAACTCTGAAACTTGAACTGGAGTGTGATAGAAGTAATCCACATATGAAAATTGGAAGAAATCCGAAGAAAAATGACTAAGTTAGAGTGGCCACAACAGCGGACGGTCGCAAACTGATAGAACGCGGCCATTTTGTCGACCATCTTGGTTATCGTTTGTCGGACAAAACTCATATTCGAACTTAAACCAGAGTTTGATGGAAGCAATCCATATATGAAATTTGGAAGAAATCCTATTAAAATGACTAAGTTAGAGTGACCACAACTTCGAATGAATGTAAACTGATAGGCGGCGGCCATTTTGTCAGCCATCTTGATAATCGTTCGTCGGAAAAAACCCACATCTGAACTTAAACCAGAGTTTGATGGAAACCCCACAAGCCCATTTTAACCCCATAACACCATACTGTACTAACCCTAACCTAACCCTAACCTAACCCTAACCTCACTAAACACGGCTGTACAAATTGCGAACCTCATAATGTATCATGGGCATGTATGGATAGATGGACGGACGGACAAGCCGAAAACAATAGAGCTCCACCAACTCGTTGGCGGGGCACTAATCAAATTTGTTTTGCAGTTGTTTTTTTTTCTCTAGAAAGAATACCGTGTGTGACTGAAATTAGTGCTGTTAACATACTTAAAGCCAAAAGTAACTTTACACTTTGAACTACCGAATACATCTTTACTGTATTTGATTTTAACCCAATTGAATATTGCAATGAGTTGCTGGTACCCGCCCTAACCCAATTCACTAAAAATAACTTAGGTAAATTAATCTTATTTCGAGTTATCTGTGCTTTCATTAAAAGCACAAAATCAGCATTTCCCAACAAAATCCAAAGTAGACCTAGGATTTGAACACGCTATTTTAAGGGCCATCGATTGCTTATTAAAAATACTGCAAGAAATTGGGTCTCTGACGTATAGTTTGTTTTTGTCAGCATCCTAAAGCTGGTTCACTTTGAAATTATCTCCCTTTGAATTAAAACAATAGTAAACTTTAGTCCCTGCTAAAAGCTTTATCTTAGATGGCATTTGCATTTTTTCATCGGCGATTTGTTGTGACTTCTGCCCTGAGTATGTGACAAGATAATCTGATAAAAATTCCCATCGGTTTGGAAGAAAAACGACAAACAATTTCTTATGGGAAATTCCATTGAAAGCACTGTTAAGTTCACAAAAAGGGGTATGTACGTAAAAACACAACTCTAATTTGTGTTACTTGAAGGGTGATTCGGGCTGGTTTGAACTTAAAACACCAATTCAATAGCATGTCTTTCAGACTGGTTCTTTAAAGTTAAAATTTGTCCAATTGCAAAGCTACAGTAACACATCAAAAGTGATGCTTTTTGGAAAAATTTATTTTTTCCCCTTGCCTCTTTCACTAGGGCATTGTGGTTGCATTTATGACAGCAAAACCATGAAATTCAACTGTCATATGAATAATTGATGGATCTTTAATATGAATCAAACACATTTAAAATACCACTCACAAATATCCAGAAAAGGTATATATTATAACAGTGTAAAGTTACATTTGGCTTTAAGTATAAGTCTGTGGGGTAGAAAGAATACTTATCTAAAATTAAGATATACAGTAAAACCTGTGTTAAGCAGCCACTCAAAAAGAAGACCAAAAATTGTTTTTCAAGACCGATTATCGCTTAATGCAGGTCAAAAGTATTGCAGAATGCTCCAAGGGGAGCGTTCTGCAATACTTTCGACCTTCATTAAGCTACCATTTTTCATAAAGACCTTTATTCTGTCTATTTTTTAAATGGCGGCTTAAGAAAGGTTTTACTGTAACATACAAGTAGCATACTTACATCATTGAACAAGCAAAAAAGCTAAGTTTAAAAGTCTCTTTTAATCCACCATAGAGGCTGGCTTTAAAGATTTCATCTAACATCTTCCTCTATAAAAAAATAGTTTCAAGGTCCAAATTATCATAAATTTCCATCATAAAATTTGATTTTCAATGAACTCTCACTAACCCAATGTTGAGGAGAAATAGTTTCACATTGAGATTTTCCAAATTTCCAAAATCCTGAACTTCAGAAAATCAGAATTTAAAACTTGCTGCATGCCTCAAAATTATTAAAAATTCCAAGTTAAATGGTCAAATACCTTTGGATAAACTGAAACTAAATCATAAAAGCTATTATTATCTGCAGAATTCAGCATTTTGAGGCTGACTTTCTATGAAAAGTCAGCCTCAAAATCCTGAATTCAGGAATAATCCTGAAAATTTTCACCCATGCATATCAGCTGCAGTTTGGTTTTAAGTAACAATTATCTGATCATAAGATGCATAGCCAGGACATAAGACCTGTGACCGTAAGATTTTTTAATAAGGCTGAATAAAGTAAATAAGTGTGTTTTGGGTAATGGGTCTGAAAATTTTAGGTAGCCTAGCGTAGATACACATATCTTTTTTAATTATTTTTTTTTCTGGAAAAAATATTATTTTATGCATTTTGAAAGGCATTTCGCCTTTCAAAATGCATAAAATTATATTTTTCCCAGAAAACCTGAAAAAAGCAAGGCTTTACCAGTAGATTTGGTAGGGTTGGTTACACATTTTTTATTGACCTCAGATGCATGGCCAGGACAGAAAAGAACCATTCTTGTGACCGTAAGGATTTTTTAAATAAGAGTCTGTAAAAATTATTCAGAAATATCCCCCCTCTAATCATAATCCAATACAGTAAAACCTGTGTAAAATGGCCACTCTCAAAAAGACGGAAAATTGGTATTTAAGACCAATTATCACTTAATGCAGGTCAAAAGTTGAGCGGAACCATTTATGCAATTTTGGGGGAACATTCCTGTGAAGTTATTTTAAATTTGGACCAGTGGTTGGGGAGGAGATTTCTTTTAAAGAAAAAGTTTACGGACAAGGGATGCATGCCGGATGCCAGATAAAGACCGATCATAATAGCTCACCATAAGCCTTCGGCTTAGGTGAGCTAAAAAAAAGGGGTCGTCAAAATTTTGGTGACGATATCCTAATTCGAACTTGACCTATATTTATGATGCTTTATTTTTCTGTAAACTTTTAAATAAAATTGATGCATTCCTTTAAACGTTATTGATAGGAAACCAAAAATGTGACAATGCGGACGGAGTCATGATCCCTATGTGTGGACCACGTTTAGCAGGTGACACTAAATGCCATTTGAAATTCAGAAGGAAAATAACTCTAATAGAATTGGCCCCTTGCTCTTACTTCCTTATTAATGTGTTTGCAAGGCTTGATAAAATTCCAGCAATGACTCTTCAAGATATTAAGGAAACAAAACGTTACAAACAAACAGACACACGCACAGACAATGTGACACGTTATACGAGGGTCATCCAATAAAGAATGAGACTTTCTTCATAGTCTGAAAATCTGTGTGTGCAATTAGCTAAAATTCACCACAATAATAGAATGACATCTTAGCTATTCAGAAATAGAAACAATATTTTTGTGATTGACCAGTTGCCATAGAAACGGGGTGTTTTGTGGAAGGACTTGAAGACCCATGGCCACGTTTACATTATTTTTGCATACACACAGTCATTCAAAGTCTTTTATTTTCGGTCATAGATAAAATTTAACCTCTTGATATCATTTCTTCAACTATACAATCTTAGTATTACATACAATGCTATAAAATAATAAGCAAATATGCATATTCTTTATTTGGGTTGCCTAGCAACCAATTTAGTCGATTTTTAATAAACCTACTTCTTTGCGTTGCTATGGTAACTATGCTAGTAAAGGATATCCTACAAAATGTATGGTTATATGCAGCTGATTGTAATTAAGTGTACATGAACAAAACCCTGCTCACTTAAATCGCTATCGACTATTTGATATTAACTTTTAAAGTCAAGAGGTCAGCGAAAAATACAAGATATTTCTTGAAAAATTGATTTTTTAAGCTTTGTATCCATGGTAACAGCTCAAGACTCTAGAACATTATTTTCTACTTTTGGTTAAAGACAGACTGCATGAGCATATATAAGTATTAGTAGACAAATAAACTATACATCTTAATCTGTTGTCATGGCGACCACCTATACTGAGCCGTCCACGCATGTTTGCCTAGTCTTCTAGTGTTGCTTAGCAACAAAAGTTGGAACTATGTAACACATCGAATATGGTTCCTGTGAACAGCCAAAAAGTCGTGCTAGCTTTAAACGAGATTTCATAACTCCAGCATGTAAATTCACTGCGCTATAGAAAAAGTCTCATTCTTTATTGGATGACCCTCGTACCTCCACAAACACAGTTCTCAGCTTATATAAATGTAATTCCCATTAACGGTACCGTTGAACTATCAAGAGTTCGAATAATCAGGTTTCACTATACTTAAATAGTACCACATGTATAGGTTTTACAGAAATAACTAGGGCTGTGGATCGTTAGGTAAGTGGCGATCCGATCTGATCCACGATTCATGAGTTACAATTCACAGATCGAACTGCGAGTCACTGGTTAATAAAAAAAAAGTAAGATGAAAGGTCTATTTACTTAGTAAATTAGTCCTTTCTGTTAAACCAGAAGTACCACATGTATACAGCTAGATATCAAAGATGATAAATAAGACTACATTTACACTCACGACTGTCAAGGCATGCAACACACTTTGTAAAGGACCAGTGTCTATAAGGCCTGTTTCACGGCCACTATGAATTTCCTTTAAACTTTGTTTAATAAAAGTAGCATGTCTTAGCTGTAATATATTGAAATGCTGGATCAATAGATGAAGTTTTCTGAGTTGTAAACTCATTTGAAGTGGGTGGGGTAATTCCACCCCAAACAGGGTCATGCTACAAAAACAACTATATTTTTATAACCATATGTAGCTGGAAATCAGCCATTTCAAGATTATTTATGGGATAACAGATATAAAAACTGACACTTATGATATTTTGAAATATTTATAAATGATAAGTATATACTCACTTGAAAGTCATACCAATATTTTAGTATTTTTTCTTCTCCAACTTTGCGAAAAACCACAACATCTTTTTATGCTTGAAGCAATACAATTGATGTTTATTGGTTATATAGTATATACAATGGTAATTATAAAATTATAAGGAAATGCTTCCATGGCGATTATTTTAAGAGTTTTCTGCCCACAAAACCAGCACATCTTTTATTTTTTCCAAATTTTAGAGTGGGTTTGCATGCATTAGAGATTGTAGATACATCGTTGATTCTAGGTTACACAATGATTGCTCATATTGTGTAGAATGAAACATAGGTTTCACATCGCTGATATGATCTGGTAGTCAAAGGTCAAGGTCACTAATACTTAAAACCTGTCTACGGCTCAAAACGCGAATACCTCTTTCATTTTTTGATCTTGCATGTTCATATTAGCTACAATATTTGCATATCATGTGAAGATTACGACAATAGTCTCAGAATATGGATATGACCTTGAAATCAAGGGTCAAATATTCTTTAAATCTGTCACACTGCTCATAATACAAACTCCTCTTTCGTGCATTGATGAGGTGGGTTTATATTAAGCACAATAATTGCTTAGAATGTGTTGATTAAAATAAAGAAATCAGATAGCTGATATGACCTTGTGGTCAAAGGTAAAGGCCACACATACTTAAAACCTGTCAATTGCTCTAAATGCAAATATTTTGACCTTGACTTTTGAATCATATGTCATAGCAGCGACCTGAAACCATTGATGATATCTACATATTTTGGCAATCAGTGTGTAAAATATATATAATATTCATCGAAACTACGAGTAGTAAAGGATACCTAATTTTTTTTTGAATTTGAGTTTTAAATATTTAACATTTGATTGGAAAACAGAGAGTTTCTTGTCATCTACATACCTCAGACAAACACTGTTGCTAATATGAAAAAGTAGGAGGAGTGGCACTAGAAGCCAAACACTTGATAATATACATGTATTTATATAATTAATTTGCATTCATAGAACCTCTATCAAAGACTACAGAAGTTCATGTTGCGAGCCGTAGGACCGATTCTAAATGCATTGACCTTTGATCCCAAGGTCATATTGGTTTTTAGAACCTTCATTTTAATTTACCCACCTTAAGAAATCATTTCGCTATATATGGACATCCTCTAACAAAAATGAGAAAGGAATTCACGGCAACATTTGTAAGATATATTTGACCTAGACCTTTTACTCCATGGTCATAGCAATAATCTGAAACTTTCATCGTAATCACCGCACAATATGCGAGTGCAATATCCAATGGTAGAGTGTTTGAGTCGAGATAGAGAGGTTGCGGGTTTGAGCCTCACAGGTGGAACTGCATATTGTCCTTGATCAAAGTAAAGAAGAAGGCAAAGGTCAGGGCTCGATACAATCAAGTTCCACACATGACCCAGGACACAGTATTGGAAGGTAACATAAACACAAGAAAACATCACATACAAGGGAGCCAAGAGGTCAACACTTGCCCAACAGGTGACCACAAGACTGCAAGAAAAAGACATGGCAGGCAAGACACATTAAATCCTGCTTAGTGCCAGTTCAACCCAGTAAGAGCCATCCTGACATGACTTGACTGAAAAATTATTGGCTGGGATGAACAGGATCAAATCAAACAAACAACATACCATAGGCAATCATTCTTCCAAATATGAACACTCTCGCTCAAGAAATGACAAGGAAGCTCTCAGTATGGGCTGTATATAGGTTTTTACAAGTGCGACTTTGACGTTGACTTCAAGGTCGCATCAGCGATATGAAACCTGGGTTTCAAACTACACTTCATAAGCAATCATTGTGCTAAATATGAAGGCACTCCATCAATGCATGAATGAGGAGTTTGTGTTAAGAGCCATAAGACAGATTTTAAGAAATATTTGAATTTGAACCTTAACTTCAAGGTCATAAATATATTCCGAGACGTTTGTTGCCATAAACACATGATATGCAAACATTGGGGCGATTTGAACACCCTCTGTTAAAATAAATGAAGAAGATATTTGTATTTCGAGCAATTTTACAGGATTTAAGCATGTTTGTCCTTGACCTTTGACACAATGTAATATCAGCTATCTGAAATCTACGTTTTAGTCAACACATCATACGCAATTGTTGTGCTAAATATGAACACATCCCACCAATACACCAAAGAGGAGTTTGTATTATTAGCAGTGTGGCAGTTTTAAGAATATTTGACTTTGATCCTTAATTCCAAGGTCATACATGTATCCATATTCCGAGACTTTTGTTGTTATCTACACATGATAGGCAATCATTGTGGCGAATATGTACACACTAGGTCAAAAATGAAAGAGGTATTCGCGTTTTGAACCATAGACAAGTTCTAGGTATGTGTGACCTTTACGTTTGACCAAAAGGTCATATCAGCTATCTGAAACCTTTGTTTTAGTCAACACATCATACACAATTGATGTGCTAAATATGAACACATCCAATCAATACACCAAAGAGGAGTTTTGTACTATGGGCAGTGTGACTGTTTTATAAGAATATTTGACTTTGACCCTTGATTTTAAGGTCATATGTATTTCTGAGACTATTTATAATCTACATATAATAGATAATCATTGTGGCGAATATGTACACACTAGATCCAAAAAATGAAACACGTATTAGCGTTTTGAGCCATAGACAAGTTCTAAGTATGTGTGACCTTGACCTTTGACCACATATCAACTATATGAAGCCTTTGTTTTATTCTACACACCATGACCAATTATTGTGTAACTTAGAAGCAATTATGTATCTAAAATCTCTAATGGGTGTATACCCACTCTTAAAAAATGAAAAAAATAAAAATTGCTGGTTTTGCGGGCAGATAACTCTTTAAGTAATCACCATGGTAACAATTCCTCATAATTTTATAATTACCATCATATATACTATGTTACCTCTAAACATCAATTAAATCCATTCAAGCATGACAAGATGTTGTGGTTTTTCGCAAAGTTAGAGAAGAAAAAATACTAAAATATTGGTATGACTTTCAAGTGAGTATATATTTATCATTTATAAATATTTCAAAATATCATCAGTGTCAGTTTTAATATCTGTTATCCCATAAATAATCTTGAAATGGCTGATTCCAAGCTACATATGGTTATAAAAATATAGTAGTTTTCGTAGCATGACCCTGTTTGGGGTGGAATTACCCCACCCACTTCAAATGAGTATACAACTCAGAAAACGTCATCTATTGATCCAACATTTCAATATGTTACAGCTAAGACATGCTACTTTTAATACACAAAGTTTAAAAGAAATTCATAGTGGCCGTGAAACAGGCCTTATAGACACTGGTCCTTTGATTTTATACCTTCTGAACTCTGAAAGAAGTGTGCTGATTTCAGTATAAGGCCCTTTTTCCTTTGTCCTGCAGTTCATACATAGACAACATGACCTGGGTCACGTAGGCCTAATCAGCTGTCGCCTTGTCGGCAAGAGAAAAACTTCAAACAAAAAAAGAACCCTTTGAAATTTATTTGATAATTGACATTTGATGATATTTTTGGCTCTGTTAGTACATGTACCGATGTTGTTGTAGTTGTGTGTGTGTTTAAACAAAATAGATTGGAATATATTATCATTGGATTTTGGAATACTTTGAGGATTTTAATAACCAAATTAAGGAAATCACTAACCTGCAAGAAACAAAGGTATTTGAATAAGAGATATTATCAATTAGAACCGTAGTCATAGTGAAAATTTCAATGGACCATTTTGTGAAAAACTTCTTGTTTCAGTAACAAAAAAGGTAAAAAAAAAAAAAAAAAAAAAGATCGCGATCCAACGATTTCGGCAGTGACGAATATTCATACTCGATTTTAAATCCAGATCCGCGAATATCCGAGTACTCGGATACTCGCAGCAGCCCTAGAAATAACTTACGGTAGCCAAGCCCTTTGAACCAAACAATGTTGTTTTATTTTTCTGGATAAAGTCGTGTCTTCCTTTGCGGGCACTCACAAGCATCATAATTGCCATTATAGACAGAAACATAAATTGACACTGTCCTTGTATGCGACTTAATTCACTACTGTTCTCCCCTGTCACACTGAAATATTAACATAGTCACTATTAATAACACATAGGGCGATTTAAGCAAAAAAGTTTCGCGTAAAATTCCAATTATTTTCTTATCTATCCCTTGAATCATGTGTTTTGGGTGCTCAAAAGAACCGTCTCATCAAGAGTTCTTTTGAGTACCCACAACATATGTTTTGGTTGAGAAATAATAAAAAAAATTCAGTTATGCACTCTTATCTGGGGGCCTGATAACAAACTTCACAAAAATAAATCTACATTATCACAATGAATTTTAACATGGTCACTATGAGTTCTAGCATAGTCATAATGAATTTCAACATATGTTACAATGAATTTTAACATTGAAACAATGACTTTAAACATTGTAACAATGACTTTTAATATTGTAATAATGAATTTCAACATTGTCACAATCAACCTTACCATTGTCATAACGATTTTCATCCCTATCACTATTGACATGCTGAACAAGGCCATCTCAAAGATGAAGTCAGGCAAAGCTGCAGGTCCATCAGGCATAGTGGTGGAGATGATCAAGGCAGCAGGTGATACAGGTGCCACCATGGTCCGCGATCTTGCCACTGTGATTATTCGTGATGGCAAGGTCCCAACTGACAGGGAGCAAAGTTTCATTGTCTGCCTTTACAAGGGCAAGGGTGATGCTCTGGACAGAGGCAATTATCGAGGTCTCAAGCTGACTGAGCAGGCCATGAAGATCCTAGAGAGGATTGTTGATGGTCTCATAAGACAGGTGGTGTCTATTGACGCCTCCCAGTTTGGCTTTGTCCCAGGAAGAGGCACTACAGATGCAATCTCAGTGATTTTGTTACCTGCGCATCCTGCATCTTTTGCGCATAAGTTTTTATTTCAGCGAGTCCCAGCGAGTCCCGGGATGCAATAGTATGGCAGACTTGTCAATAAAAATAGTGTTTTGGACTCATTAGTTTGCAGTGGGGACTCATTGATATTGGATGTAGCGAGTCCCAGGACCCATAAGCCCAAAATTGTAAATGAATCACTGAATCTTTGCGGTCCGGCAGATGCAGGAGAAATACCTAGCAGTGAACAAGAGTCTTTATATGGCCTTCGTGGACCTAGAGAAAGCATTTGACCGTGTCCCTCGGAAGGTTATTGACAGGCCCTGTGAAAGCTAGGTGTTGAGGAATGGATTGTGTGGTGAGTCCAGGGAATGTAGTGTAGGCAAGAGTTTCTGCCAAGAGTTTGAGGTGATCGTCGGGGTCCACCAGGGATCCATACTCAAAATTTCAATATTCTATCTTGTCTATGTAGCTGAACAGGCTGGTTTGAGCCTTACTAGTGAATAATTACAGTGTAGTCCCTTTATAATGCAATGAGTCTATATATATGAATGAACCATGTTTATTGTCCCATTAATTCAAAATATGGCCTACCACTTTCCAAGGCAGTGGGCCCAGTGGACCCATCCTTTTTAGTTGTATAAAAAGCTCACTTTAATAAAAAATATTCATCTTACAGCGAGTCTACGAACTCCACAAAACAGAAAGTACATTCAGGTAGTCAATACAGTAAAACCTATCTTAAGCAGCCACTCGAAAAAGACAAAACAAAGATCTTAATAACAAATGGTAGCTTAATGAAGGTCGAAAGGATTGCAGAATGCTCCCCTTGGAGCATTCTGCAATATTTTTGACCTGCATTTAGCGATGAAATGGCCGCTTAAAACAGGTTTTACTGTGTAATCAGCAGTCAATATACATATATGCATACGAGTGTCTGTGTCAGTGTGTAGGTAAAGTATACTACCCAAATGTCAACTGTGGTTAGTTTGATAAGCTTCAGCCCATCATTTCAGAAAATGGCCCACCATTTTTTGCTCCATGGGTCACTTCAGCCCCATCAAGCTTGAAAAAATCAAAAGCCCCGATTATAGGAAAATGGTCATTTTCATATACAGTCAAACCTTGTAAACTCGAAGTCCTGGTGGCTAGAGGTTTCATTTTGATGTATCGAAATTTTGAATAATAGGGATGTAGATATAAATATAACCCCCAAAAATGAGGTTTCTTTTACACACTAAAAAACATTTGTATACCTGTATAGACAATTAAAATAGTTCATAAATAGGTCCTCTTATCTGAATCCAGTGTACCTCTTAGTGAGTATTTCGAAAAATCAGAGTTTGAATTTCAAAGTTTTTACTGTAATTTCTTTGCAAAATTTTCTGGTAAAAAAATTTGGGAGTCACAAATTGACCATGTTATATCCAAATAATGGTTATATTGAGGTGTCAGACCTCCAGATAAGAGTGTGTATTGGAAAACTATTTTCTTTATTTCTCAGCCAAAACTTATGTTGTAGGTACTCAAAAGAACTGTCTCAATGAGATGGTTCTTTTGAGCACCCCAAAAATATGTTAAAACTGATGGGTAAGAAAATATTTACAGTTTTACGCTCAAAAATTTTGTTTATCTAAACCTATGTAATAGTTATAATGAGGTGTGTTATAAAGGGACTTTACTGTACTTACTGTTTCTCAAAAATGGCTTTCAATCTGTCCATGCCAGTTTGACTGTTGATATACAACTGAACATCCATAGGTGTTACAAACCGTGCTGGACTTGAAACAATGCGCTCCTTGAGTGTCTGAAAACTTCTCTCCATAACTTCATCACCGCAAGAAGAATCTGATGTACCTACAGGTTTAGATAAGCAAAAATATTCAGCGTAAAATATTTTCTTACCCATCAGTTTTAACATTTGTTTTGGGTGCTCAAAAGAACCGTCTCATTGAGACGATTCTTTTGAGTACCCACAACATATGTTTGGTTGAGAAATAAGAAAATTAAATTTTCGTTACGCACTCTTAACTAAAGTCCTGGATGTACCTAAAGAAGTGTGTCCATCTTGTTAATCTCTTTGCTTTACAGGGTTTTGACTTCATCACAGTGCAAGGTGATTCTTTATGAAAGCTGTTAATGATTCTTTATGAAAGAATTATGGATTCTTTATGCATTTCTTTACTCAGCTTAGGGTAGGAAAAGGAAACTGAAGTAGTTAGCTTTTCAAAGCCGGTGAGTACTTTATTCATATACATACATTTATACATACATCTAAATGAAAAGATGAAGATTGTACTCTGTCACTCTTCACAATGATTGTTTATGTGTTAGAGATTTAATGAATGGTTTAATTCTGGTAAAGACAAATTTGATAACAAAAATAAGTAAATTTATCAAAATAGGTTCATGTACATAACACTCCTAGGACTAGGGTCTGTGCTGTTTATAGAACTCCATTAGGTTGTTATGTAAACCTGATCAGATCTGATCTATTTATTTACCTTAGTCATAAGAGTGATTAGTGTATAAGCACTTGAAAAGCTTAAACGTCTGACGAGAAGGTGGATGTAAGTTGACTTCAACAGCTTTTCATGTACTTCGTACAAAAAGAGCTTATACCCACAGTTAAAATCTCTATGACCTAACCATGATGCATGGAGAATACTAGGCGAGGAGTGTCTTTTGATATCAAGTTTACCAGGCAAGGCTTTGAGAACGCTTGTTGACATCGCGAGGCTTGTCCAGATATAGAGAATACTAGGTGAGCGTCTTTTGATATCAAGTTTACCAGACAAGGCTTTGAGAACGCTTGTTGACATGGCGAGGCTCGCAGAACAATTCAACATCAGAGCTCTCGGAAACGCAGAATTACGCGTATTTGTACGCACGTTTTTTCCCTGGGACGCATGTTTTTAGCTAGGCAGGAGTTCGGCGTACGCATGTTTTTTTAGTCGGCACGCGCTAAAAATCCAGCAGCTGACAGATAAATAAACACCGAAGATCAAAAGCCCTTTGATATTATCGATCGCGACACGCTTTTCGAGTGCGGGAGACGTGATTAGTGTCCTGTCTCTGTTGACCAATGGTATGACTCGGATTGCAGTGTAGCAATTATGACAGGTGATTGACAGGGTTACCGATGCGGGGCAGTGTGATTATTACGAGGTGATTATAAAGTAAGCAAGGATTATTAGATAATTGTTTGAAACAGATGCGCTACCGATTTACCGTTAATTAAAGGGAGAAAAACTAATAGGGTATTGTAAACGACATCGGACTACCGACTTCCGAATTCGACTGATTAGGGATTGAAGAGAAAACATATTTAATTGCACTCGTTTGCGATTTGAGGAACATAAACATGGAGAAAAAATATTAGTTTACGGATTTGCATTTCGTCATTCGTCCATTGCTACGGCAAACAAAAGAGTCTGAGAATTGTTGGAAAAAAACGGTACAGCGGTAAGCCGTATACGGTAATGTCCGACTGCCAAAATTTCCAAATAAGGCTATGCTACAAGCCGTGCGATGAAATATATCATCAGTTCAAGCCGATTGTCTAGATGAATAAACAAAAAACAAATCACTTTTAGCAAGTAAAATCGTTCATTCTAAAAGTTAAATGGCTAAGTAATGTCAGTCTATTCATTGCAATCGCCGTAGACACTATCGAGATGCGTTCTTATAAGAAAAAAAGACTTCCATCTGCATAAGATTATACAAAACAGAGGACTGCTGTCTGTCTTGTCTGTCTGTCTGCCTGCCTGTCTGTCTGTCTGTCTGTCTGTCTGTCTTGTTAATGAATAAAACAAGTATCAACAGTTTAATCTTTTATTTTGATAAGGCCAAACAAAAAATGTGTGTTGAGGTTATGAAAAAATATAGCAAAATATTTTGTTTTGTTAAGTAGGAACAATCCATTAATGCTTAAAGGGTTTAAATCAGTCAATCTAAAAATTATTCAAATGTATCACTTCCGGCTAAAATGGAAAAGATATACGATATGCACAGATTGGTGGGACTCCAACTTTTTTTGAGTGGGACTCCCACTTTTTCCAGTGGGACTCCTACTTTTTGCCAGATGGGAGTCCTGAACTCCTGTTTTCAAAATCCTAGTGAGAGCTCTGAACATGCATTCTCAAAGCCGAGCCCGGTAAACTTGATATCAAAAGACGCGAACCTGGTTTTCTATTTATCAGTTTACCCATTGTTTCACTCTTCAAGCTAGAGATTATGAGGTAATTTTCAATTTTTGTGTTGATTCAGCCTCATTAGCGATGTCATTCAAAAAGTGCAATGTCACCATGACCTGATAAAGGCACATGCCGTGATATAGACCATGTTTATCAGGCAATGTGAAGCAATACAGTTAATATGAGAGGTATAATAGGACTTTTTGGTTACTGTAAAGGTGGCACCTCATGAATGCGTAATTAGGACTGGTCTACCTAAGCCATAGGTAAAAGCTGAAATGAGGCGTGGTTTTATTCAAAGGTAACTGTATCATCTTGCCCCATTACCTCAGTACAGACGCAAAACACATTATTTAGTCCTTAAACGCCAGCAAAATAACTCACTGCATCTGAAAATGTCTTTTTAACATAAGCGTAGAGGCAACATTGTGGACCAAGATCAGACTGCTCCTACAGGACTGCTCCTACAGGAGCAGTCTGATCTGGGTCCACACTGTTTGCCTATAAGGCTTCAAATATTTTAGTGGACGACAAAACATACATTTTGTGAAATTGCACTTTAAGGGTTAATTAATGTGAGTTCAGTGTGTTTTGGGTTGGGGTTTTCATGAAATGCACGCACGTTTGCGCGGCCCAAACAACTTATTAACTTTTCACCAAATCAAAAATAGAACCCATTTTCCCTTCTTTAGAAGAAGAAATAGCGGAACCACTCCCAGATATGAATATTAAAGTTACTGCCTTTACAGAGAGCAAAACGTTCTATTATAAATGATACCAGAGCTCTCGGAAACGCAGAATTACGCGTATTTGTACGCACGTTTTTTCCCTGGGACGCATGTTTTTCGCTAGGCAGGAGTTCCGCGTACGCATGTTTTTTTAGTCGGCACGCGCTAAAAATCCAGTTGCTGACAGATAAATAAACACCGGAGATCAAAAGCCCTTTGATATTATCGATCGTGACACGCTTTTCGAGTGCGGGAGACGTGATTAGTGTCCTGTCTCTGTTGACCAATCGCATGACTCGGACTGCAGTGCAGCAATTATGACAGGTGATTGACAGGATTACCGATGCGGGGCAGTGTGATTATTACGAGGTGATTATAAAGTAAGCAAGGATTATTAGAAGATGCGCTACCGCTTTACCGTTAATTAAAGGGAGAAAAAGTAATAGGGTATTGTAAACAACATCGGACTACCGACTTCCGAATTCGACTGAGTAGGGATTGAAGAGAAAACATATTTAATTGCACTCGTTTGCGATTTGAGCAACATAAACATGGAGAAAAAAATATTAGTTTACGGATTTGCATTTCGTCATTCGTCCATTGCTACGGCAAACAAAAGAGTCTGAGAATTGTTGGTAAAAAAAACAAACGGTACAGCGGTAAGCCGTATACAGTAATGTCCGACTGACAAAATTTCCAAATGAAGCTACACTACAAGCCGTGCGATGAAATATATCATCGGTTCAAGCCGATTGTCTAGATGAATAAACAAAAAACAAATCACTTTTAGCAAGTAAAATCGTTCATTCTAAAAGTTAAATGGCTAAGTAATGTCAGTCTATTCATTGCAATCGCCGTATACACTATCGAGATGCGTTCTTATAAGAAAAAAAGACTTCCATCTGCATAAGATTATACAAAACAGAGGACTGCTGTCTGTCTTGTCTGTCTGCCTGCCTGTCTGTCTGTCTGTCTGTCTGTCTTGTTAATGAATAAAACAAGTATCAACAGTTTAATCTTTTATTTTGATAAGGCCAAACAAAAAAATGTGTGTTGAGGTTATGAAAAAATATAGCAAAATAGTTTGTTTTGTTAAGTAGGAACAATCCATTAATGCTTAAAGGGTTTAAATCAGTCAATCTAAAAATTATTCAAATGTATCACTTCCGGCTAAAATGGAAAAGATATACGGTATGCACAGATTGGTGGGACTCCAACTTTTTTTGAGTGGGACTCCCACTTTTTCCAGTGGGACTCCTACTTTTTGCCAGATGGGAGTCCTGAACTCCTGTTTTCAAAATCCTAGTGAGAGCTCTGGATACTTACTATCACAATATACCACAGGTATAGGTATACGAAACAGACTCTTCAATCTTGTGTATAATGACCATGTCTGCGGCTGATGACAGTTTAGTGAGACTTTCCTCTGAACAACATTGTCTCTTAACACGGATTCATTACCACTTGTCAATATCACTGAAGGTAAATGTAGTACAGATTTCATCTCTAAATTCTGGTTTGCTGCCATGTATCTCTTCCATAGTCCACAGAATTTTATAGTTTTAAATTTTGGGCATTCTGTCTGGCATTTTATGGTCTGTTCAACATCTTCCATTGTCCTGGGCATACTATCCGGTATATTGTCAAGCAAACCTGAAAAGTTTATGATACTGGTAGTTTGAAAACTGTCAAAAATTTCAAAACACAAAATATGATACTCAGAAAGATATGTCTGATCAGCAGCTATTTTTATTATTTGCATGCTACAGGGTGCCCATATTTAGTCTGAAATGAAGTTCTCTGACTTTTCACTGACTTTTCCCCTACCAAATCTCATTTCCCTGACCATTGCAGACCTCCGCTGTTTGCACCACGGGTCTGATTTAAATCTCCAGGCTAAAAATGGTCCATAAGTTAAAAGCGATAATTCATCTCTGGCTGTGCATTTGCGGGACCTGATACGGATCTTATTTTCTCGATAGATTAAAACCAGATGCTTACAATTGTAATTAAATTATCCCTAATGAAGCTGAAATGATCTAAACTACAAATAAACAACAATGAATGAAAGTACCGCTCACATTATGTTTGAACTTATATTGATAAAGTGGTCAGTTTATTCACTGAATGATCAAACATTCATTCCACATCAAAGTGCATTTATATATGTACACGGTCCAATATCTGACATCTAACACAATTATAAAAAAAAAATTGAATCATGTGACAGGTACCTTAACAAATAAATTTACTCTTATAACGTTTGCAAAGATCATTCTGCAACATGTTGTACATAGAATCACATGTCATGTCTACTCTTTGTTTCAGTTATGCGATATAAATGCCAAGTTAAGTCCATGTATAGTCACTGATCAGTATATATATGCGCATTTTTCTGTATGCATAATTTGTTCAGATACTTTTCCACAGCTATTCTCTTGTCAGACGGTGCAAATTTGCATATTACGTTGGTCTTCGTTGGATTTTAAATTTTAATGATCATATTAACGAAGTTTTGAAAAGGATTCTCGTGAAAGGCAGATGTTTACGAATTTTGTGTTGTCGTTATGATTTAGTTCATTTTTTTTTTCTGTTACAAATGTTTAGTTAATATGTTTTGCTAAAATTAGAAATTATAGGTAGTAGCCATATTGCGCATGGGCTTAAAAGTCGTGATACGGGGATCGAATACACAGCAAACCAGGCTAATTCTAACTGAATGGGAACCATGCCTTTAAGTCTTATTAAAGACTGTCCATAATTATAGACCCCAAATCTTACACCTGATGACTTAAAGCCCATTAGTGCCCAAGTATGATGATGTTGTTGTTATGTTGATCTTACCTGTGTAGTCATTTTCTGTTGTCAACTTTATTCTTTTTTAAAAGCTCTTACTTGTTATGCCTACATATGTCATTGGTTTATTGCAGATTTATAGCTAGTATTAACTTTTGTAGGACAAGACCAGTTGTTCATTATAAATTGGGGAAAAGTATCATTTACACTGGTTTCTCAAATAACGGTGATAGTTTGAAAGATATTCTAAAATAAACCACGAAAACATGTGACATTTTGATGCCATCGCTCTATTTATGCATACTACACATAAATTGTGACTATTAATGAAGGAATGAACTTTTCTCGTTTGGGGATTATTGATACATTGAAACCAATCGTGTTAACTACCTAAAACGGGTAATTTTCCTCAGACAAGAGTTAGAGTGGAAAATCAGGTGGGATTCATTAACCCAGGTTTACTATCCAGAACGTCCTTGACACAGAGGCGGACTTGATCTAGCTGTTCCAATGTAAGCAAGGGTGCAAAGATCAGGAATCGATACAATCAAGTACCACACCTGAACCAGGATACCAATGGGAAAGTGACAAACTCACAGTTAGACACCACAAACTAGAGCCAAGAGGTCAGCCCTTTCCCAGCAGGTGACCACAAGGCACACATAAATAGACGCGCACAAAGGCATAGCAAACGTAAGACAGAAAAAACATAAAAGATCCATAAAAGAAGTACCGCCTTGGAACGGTCAGTAAAATATATTACTTGAGGGCTTAAACCGATTTTATGGCGCGCCAACCTCACCCTTAATTCAGATGTGGATCAAGACACATAGATATTTGGTTTGCATGAAAGACCCCTTACTTATCAATGCATCATCTCCTAGAACCAGTGACCTATATAACAATGCAATACCAATACTCAACTCAAATAACGTTGTCGTGCATCTTACACAGGTAAATTGATATCATTTATCTACACGATTTGCCTTTACCGCAGATTTGGAGTACACAGCGTAATTTCTCTATTATTTACCAACACTTTTAACACCTTTACAAACACCTAAATAGTATAATAACAATAATTATGAATCATACGACATCTTAGTTTATGAATATTGATTAATCGAGACACAGACATAGCCATGTTTGAAGCTTTTTTCGTCGCAGTGAAAGAGGCATTGTTGAAGCTATTTTTGACGATTTCCGCAACTTTCATAAAATCGGCCGATATTTACACAGTCATAACTTGATAGGATAAATTTTAACATTGCAGAATCATAGCATTTAACAATATTTCATTTATGCTTTTTCGATTGTTATTAACATGATGCACCGATAAGCGATATTTACAACGAAGTACGCTCTTCAAGATATCTATGAGTGCAGCGGTTTCTCAAGCTGGGTCGCCATTTTGTGTGTGTACGATGAAAGGCGCACCAGGTGTAATCACGTGACAAATACCACGACATACCTGTATGGCTGAAAAATGAAGTTTCTAGTCACTCTTATATAGGTCACTGCTAGAACATATAAATCAAGATATAGCAAGGAGATAATTGGCAAAGATAAAGACTCAACAGTAAAAAGAAATCCAACAGGTAAACCCAGGTGGGCCCGACAAACAGCCAAATACACCAGGCCCCTACCATGTCATCTATAGATAAGTCTTTAAGTAGGAACTGTCATAGAGTCTGAAGTCCGACCCACCGGCGTGCAATTAAAGAGGAAAGCAAAGTTGCCAACCATGATTGGGTTGACCACCAAGCATGCAGTCTGTTGCAATACATTAATGTTAAAACCAATCTTTTTATAATGGGAAATTATTTTAATGAACTGCGTTGAAAAAGTATTAGAGCCAACAATCTTCTTTAATTTCTACACCAAGTCACCATAGAATTCCGGCCCAGAAAGTCTTTGGTGCAAGAGAGATAAGTCCAACTTGGAATTTAGATATCAAATCATAGTATCATCTGTAAAATTTAGAAAATACCAGATTTTTGATTTTAAAGTTGAAAATTTCCCATTTTTAGATGGTGATGTTCCCTCGATGTTCCTCGCTCTACATCCTATGGAGTCTTTATCTCAACTCATTCTTTTTTGCTAGACCATCTAGCCATGTTGCTGACTTCAACACTCGCAATAAATTGTTAACTCAGAAACTTTTTAACGAGCTCTAGCTATAGGTATCCTAAACTTTGCAAAATCTTTTCTAAATTTTATCGACGTTACTATGATTTGATATCTAAATTCCAAGTTGGACTTATATCTCTCTTGCGCCAAGGACTTTCAGAACCTGAGTTCTATGGTGACTTTGTGTATAAATTGAAGAAGATTGTTGGCTCTGATAAGTTTTCAGCGTAGTTTATTCAAATAATTTCCCATTATAAAAAGATTGGCTATGACATTAATGTATTGCAAATGACTGCATGCTTGGTGATCAACACAAATCACGGTTGGCAACTTTGCTTTCCTCTTTAATTGCACGCCGGTGGGTCGGACATCAGACTCTATGATGGTTCAGACTTAGGACTTAGGCCTATCTATTGATGAGATGGTAGGGGCCTGTTGTTTTGGCTGTTGTCAGGCCCATGGGGTTTACCTGTTGGATTTCTTTTGATTTCAGTTTTATGTACTGTTGAGTACTTACATGTATATTTGCTTTATCTCCCTTTTACATCTTGGTTTATATGTTCTAGGAGATGCTGCACGGATAGGTTAGGTGTCTTTCATGCAAACCAAACATCTACGTGTCTGGACTAAAGATGAGGTTAGCGCCGTGAAACCGGTTTAAGCCCTCCAGTAAAATATTGTTTGTCGACCGTTCCAAGGAGGTACTTCTTTTGTGGATCGTTTGTGTTATTTATGACTTGTGTTTGTCATTCTTTCGCGTCTGTTCATTACTGCCTTGTGGCAACCTGCTGGAAAAGGACTGACCTCTTGGATCTTGTTTATGATTTTTAATTGTACTTTTGTCACTTTCCCATGTGGTATCCTGGGTCAGGTGTGGAACTTGCTTGTATTGATTCCTGATCTTCGCCCCTTTCTTATTTGAAGACAGTTCAGGGGCAGACAGAATTGAAGACAGCTCTCCGACAGTTTTGAAGACAGTACACTGTAAATATTTGCTTTATCTATCTACGAATACTATCTATCTACTAATATTGCAACATCTTCAGGGGGAAGAATTAAACAACCGAACCACCGCCTTAGAACGAACAGCGGGGTATTTATCAACATAATGTTGTATATGTACTAGGAGATGATACATCGATAAGTCAGGGATCTTTCATGCGAACCAAACATCTATGTGTCTTGATCCACATCAGAATTAAGGGTGAGGTTGGTACCGTTAATCATGTTTACTGAAGCCCTCCAGTGATTTTTTTACTGACCGTTCCGAGGCGGTGCTTCTTTTGTGGATCTTTTTTGTAAGTTATATATCATTATTCTCTTTATTATACTGTCTTGTCTGTTCCTTGCAGCATTGTGTTCACCTGCTGGGAAAGGGGTGACCTCATGGCTCTCTTGTGTGTGACGTTTCCTTGTGTTTAGACACTTTCCCATATGGTTTCTCGGGTCAGGTGTGGTACTTGATTGTATCGATTCCTGATCATTGCCTTCTTCTTTATTTTGCATATGATTATGATAAAAAAATCACATAATATTCATTTTGTGAAAGGCTTAAATAACGCAGAAGAAATCTTTTGATACCACAATATCAGTGACCTTTATTAATGGTAATATAAGATCACTAATATGGAGAAAGATGAACATCTAATGCACTGTCAATGGTGTACTATCAAATAACTTTTGATAACTGGTCTGAAACACTTAACAAAACTCACCCTAGTCTTTTTTTCTTAGTAAAATATCTCCTCCGGTGTCCTCGGGTGCTGTTCAGTCTAAGGTGGTGATTATGTTGTTTATTCATTGTTTGTTGTTGCTTCCATCCTGTGAGTGGGGTTTGTGTTCGGCCCTTGTTTTGTGGTGTGGCATTGGTGTTCTATCTAGTTTAGCAAGCATCTTGCTGAGGAAGAGACAGCTGGTTGCTATATATACTCTAATTGTGTTGTGGTTGTCGATGTTCAGTGTCTATTCCTTACTGTGCCGGTTTGCGGTCTGTGATTGTGGCATTTTCTGGTATTGTAAATTTCGGAAAATTTCGAGAGAGTTTTATTTTCGCGAATAGCGTTAAAACATATTTGCCACCTTAAAATCGCGACAAGGGCATGATTTACCTACATCAGTTAACGACAAAGTAACTTGGCCATTTTGCGAGGGCTTTACTTTCGCGAAAATAAAACCCTCGCGAAAATGTCCGAATTTACAGTAATACCCACTCGCTTTTGGAGTTCAAGATAATATGTAAATGTTTATTATAATAATAGTGAAGTGATTTAATGCAGTGGTGAACTTGGTTAAATGCTGCAGCAGGGTCCTGATTATTTATGTCATAGTAAACCCAAATATTGAACAGTTTGCATTGAAAATGCAGCAGCCAAAAACTGTGTCTTGCTTTTAAAATTTAGTCAGATTTGGCAGCCATATAAAATGACTCATTTTTTTTGATGGGTTTTTGAATACACATGTTTCTTCTGTAAAAGTTAGATATACTATAAGATTATTTTAGTACAATTGTATAATTATGCAAAATGTTGTAAAATAGTAAGTAGTTTAACTCTTAAAGCACCAATCGCAACAAAAGTCGTCTGTTTTTCTCGTCTGTTGAAATGTTTAAGAAGCCTCTATGGCAAACAGTGTTCTACGCTGTTTGCTTTTATACTTAATTTGTCATTAATTTGTAATGTTAGGCTATTATTTGCAGCAGACGATTTCAGCAGACGATATTTTCAGATGCATTTTATCTTGGCGTTTTAAGGGTTAAACATTAATTTAGTTGCCGCATATTTGTATGTTCGAGTCCTTCCATGTTTTATGCGGCTGCTTTAGACCTAATAATGGCTGATCATTTTTTCAGTTCAACATTATCATACATGTAACTTTGGAACCAACAGAGTGTTTATTTCTGACAAGAGAATTACTTCATTCTTTTAACAAATTTGGAAAATGTTTCATTTAACAATCTTTGTTTTGTCTTGTCTGATAACATTAACTCAGCAGCATATAAAAATACGAGGTTGAGACCAGTTAAGACGGTCACAGACCAGTGCAATTAACTCAAGATGGTCCCTAGAAGTACAAACTGGTCTTAACCCCTGACACAGTAGCATACTTATAGGACTCCCCCGTATCAAACAAGCTTACATGAGTTTTGACCTGTATGGACCCTCCCAACAGCAATGCACCTGGCTGCCACTGTCTCTGGGACTGTCACAAATTTCCAGGATTCCCCTGTGCCAATCGGGTTAAGACCAGTTTAGACTTCTAGGGACCTTCTCTAGTTTATTACACTGGTCTGCGACTGTCTCTGACACTGTCACAGACTTCAGGATCCCTGGTGCAAAACAAGTTATCTCGTAATTACGAGCTAGTTATCTCGTTATTACGAGTTAGTTATCTCGTTATTACGAGATAATTATCTCGTTAAATTAAGTGCTAGTTATCTCTTTATTTCGAGATAATTATCTCGTTATTACGAGATAGTTAAATATTGAGATGCCTCATTATTACGTGATAAGTATCCCGTTATTACGAGATAGTTTTCACTTAATTAATTAAGACCAGTTTAACCTCTATGGACTGGACCGGTCTGGCACTGTTTCTGACACGGTTGCAGACTCCCAGGAATCTCCGGTGACAAACAATCTCAAACCAGTTTCGACCTCTATGGACGCTCCCGTCTTAAAAGTGCCGGTGTCCGTCCATCTCTGGCACATTCTCTCAGACTTCCAGGAATTCCCAGTGCCAATCAGGTTAAGACCAGTTTAGAGATCTAAAAAAAACAAGTCGAGTCTCTTACATGCTCGCAGATTTCCAGGATTTTGTCGACTGCTGTAGTCGTGATTTGTGCTTTATTAAGGACTGACCTTGTTATCTCAGTTATGTAAATAGAGAATGCTATTTGATTGTCTTTTGATATCAAATTTACCAGGCAAGGCTTTGAGAACGTTTGCTGACATTGCGAGGCTTGCCGAGCGATTCAACATGCGTTCTCGAAGCCGAGCCTGGTAAATTTGATATCAAAAGGCGCGAACTTGGTATTCTATTTCAGTTTACAAGTTAATTCACTCTTCAAACTAGCGAGTATGATGTCATTATCGAGATTTGTGTCATTCAACGTCATTGACGACGTCATTTAAAAAGTGCAACGTCATGATGACCTGATAAAGGCACATGCCGCGAGATAGGCAACGTTTATCAGGTCAACATGCAACAATGCAGTTAGTATGAGAGGTGACTGATAAAAGCAAGCACGCTTCACAAATTGGTTTCAATAGACAAACAAATCAGATAAGTCATTTGTAATTTATTGTTTCTTTTTTATTCAATTTACAAGCAAACACAAGGCATACATTATATTGAAAGGCAGATAAAGAAAATGTTTAGTTTTAATAGATAAATAAATAAATAAATAAATAAATAAATAAATAAATAAATAAATAGATAGATAAACTTCAATGAGTACAATGAACAGCTAAACAAATGAAACACAACCAAGTAATCTAGCAACTGTATGAATAAATGATTGAATGAATGATAATGAATGAATGAATATGGCTTTTGGCATATGCATTCCCATTTGTTCATACTGACACAGCGTGACAAGGGTCTTGCTATATTTCTTACTTTAGTTCATTGTAAGCACACCCCTGGTATATGTAGCGTAAAAGGGGTATACAGTTTTCTTTCCTTTTTGATAAAATTGAAACCAAAAAGAGATTAAATGATGGTTAGCAGGATGAAAAATGCATTAACACTTTTCCTGTCATTCACAATTGCCTCCTCTCTCATCTGGTTATGCACTTTGATAGCCTACATTTGAGCCACGACATGTGAGTTCCAACAATGTTGCATTTTGAAATGTGTAGACTTTTACGAGCCTGTGCAGCCTCCTTTTAAGCTTAGAAACTACAAATGATGTTCAGTCAGTAGCTTAACACTCATAGAGTATTCATGCTACTAGCAAATGCTCTGATCAGACTGCGCGTATGCGCAGGCTAGTCTGAGCCTTTGCTGGTCGCACACACCATTATTGCTGGAAATCTCGTGTCTGGACTCATTTGTATATTGTAAACAATATGGACTCAAATCAAGCTGCTTCCTTTGGAGCAGTCTAATAAAGGCTCATATTGCTTGCTTCCATGATGCGTGCATTTGATATGGCAGCAGACAGAAAAAGCAGACACCATTTTCAGGACAAATAATACTGACATGATAATGATTAAATCTATCACAGAATTATTTGCGTTATGAGCATTCTATTCATTTGGTACAGGACACAGTTACTTGAATATACATAAATTATGTATCTTTTTCAAAAGTTATGCGACAATTTTCCTGACATCATAATAAATCTGCTGTCAAGCTTTGGAAGTGCTGTACTTTTGTAAGAGCAAGATACATTTGTATTATAGTAGTAGGAATAGTGCTTCAATCAATTATCTGTTTCATAAATAAATTATATCTTTGCTGTTGAAACAATAACAAAATGATGAACAGTTGGCTGTAATGCACTCAAGTTAATAAATGCCATCTTTCTGAATGAATGCTATAACCGAATTACTTAGTGCAAATAAAACAGTAACATCTTAGCCTGCTTCTGAGGGAGCAGTCTAATCAGGGCCTATTTGTTTGCTCTCTACAACAAATTGATTTTTGAATACTTGATCATCAACTTGAAGATTCAATTTAAGAAAGTCAGCACTTTTTGGAAAGATAATCATTTTACATGTATATACTTTTTATCATAACACTATCCTGTTTATTCAGAAAAATACTCCGACAAACAAGACAGCATACCAAAAATAAACACGAAATATAAATAGCGAAAAAGGTCCACATTTAAGAAGCATCGCCTTAGCATGGTCAGCAAAAAGAATCACTGGAGGGCTTAAACCTGTTTAATGGTACCAGCCTCACCCTTAGTTCTGATTTGGATCAAGACACATATATGTTTGGTTCACAGAAAAGATACCTAACTTATCGATGTATCATCTCCAAGTACATACAAATCAAGATATAAAAAAGGAGATAAAACAAAGATAAGGACTCAACAGTATATACAACTGAATACTGAAGCAAAAGAAATATAACTGTTAAACTCCGAGGGGACTGACCAAAGTCCCAACCCTCTTTGCTATAGATGAGTCTTTAAGTCAGAACCGTCATCCGACCCACCGGTGTGCAATTAAAGAGGAAAGCAAAATTGTCAACCGTTATTGGGTTGATTTGTTTGTTGTTTTTTTTTTTTGTTTTTTTTTGTTGCTTTACGTCCCAAGTGAACAGCTAAGGTCATGGCCGGACAGTCAGTTCACCTAACCACACTTTTTCCTGGGCAAGCTTGAACAAGCGTTTAACCAGTCTTTCACTTGTAACTGAAAACAATCCTTCTTGAATGATTCAGCGGAAGGGAGGAGAATGACCATAGAAATTATTTCATGATAAATCTCCACCAAAGTATGGGACCAGGCCAGGGATTTCCACCTCTGCATCTGCAGTCAGACTCGCATCTGTAGCCAGACACGTTACCAACTGCGCTACGCTGCTCGATATGATTGGGTTGACCACTCAGCATAATTTTATAACCAATATTTTTATAATGAGAAATTATTTTACTGAACTGCGTAGAAAACTTATTAGTGCCAACAAATTTTCTTGGATTTATACACTAATTCAACATAAAATTCCAGTTCCTGAAGTCCCTGACGCAAGAGAGATTTAAGTCTAATGTGGAATTAAGATATAAAATCATTGTATCGGCGATACAATTTAGAAAAAGTTTTACAAAGTTTATTTTATAGCCTTGTTTAAGAGGTATCTCTGATAAAAGTTTATCACGAGTGTTGAAGTCTGCAACATAGATAGATAGTAAATCTGACGAGTTGAGAAATATAAACTCCATAGACGAGAGAGAGGAACATTACCATCTCAAATTGGAAATTGACAATTTCAAAATCAAAATCGTCATGTTTATTGAAAAGTTTGGTAGAAACAATATCATTAGAGACGGACAAATGGAAATCCAAAAACGAGGCGTCGGTGCATATCATAAGTTGAAATTCTGAAGGGTGTATTTGACTTGCAATGTTGTCAAAATACACTTAGCAAAATTGCTAATTGTAATTGATCATCCTTTAAAATTGATTTTTGCAAAAAGTATGAAAGATATAACATTATCTTGCCTGGATCAAGATGGTCAATACCCAGTTTTGAGACTGTGAATCATGTGCATAAGACATGGCGAGAATGACTGTACAAAAAAGAAGTAGGGCTGTTGGTATGGTAGAGGTAGGAACATCCATCAGGTAGGTTATATTCAGTTTATTTATCTTTTGCATGAATTCTCTTCATAAACGTGATAAACTCTTAATCACACAGGTCAATGTAAACGCACCGGTGGTTGCTACAACGAGCTGGTGGTTGCATTTTTCAGCACAGGTGGTGGCGTAAAAGGTAAAAAAATATATACCTGTTGACTTTATGATTTATTTATAAACTTGCATTTATTTTATTTGTGATGACACCTTGCGCACAGACCACCGGTAACATTGCAGTTTATGGCTCTGCCAAGCAATTGGTGATTTAATTTATGGTTTGGACTGCAAATCCAACAAAGTTCTGGAGTTTAGCCGTGACAGGTGCTTTTTTTCTAGTGTAACTGCCTAAATTGAGGGGAATATGCATGTCTAAGCACAGCTGTTATCATATTTACATGTAATAAAATCCCAAAAACGATTACCTCTTTGTATCTTTTTTCTTGGTAAACTAGCTAACGTTTTATTGAATGATTTTTATACAACGCACTGAGAGCATTTCTTGACGCATTAATACAACGCACTGATGGTTGCATAGATGTGCCATGATTGCTGGTGCAGCCTCACCACATAATTAAACTGTTCTTATAAACGGTACATAAATCGTTACTTGAGCCAGCACATGATATTTCAGTACCAGGACGAAGACTCAGGTGAGCCTGTGCAAATGTACAGACTGGCCAGAGCCTTCTCTGCATAGAAAAAATAGAGAGTAGTAATCTTTTTGGATGTTATTTCGTTGGACTATGTTAACATAGCTGCAGATGTGCTTAGACATGCAGAATTTTCCTGAAGTTAGGCAGTCACAATAGAAAAAAGCACCTGTTACTGTCAAACTCCACATCTGTGTCAAACCATGAATTAAAACGCCAATTGCATGGCAGAGCCATAAACTGCAATGTTACTGACGGTTTGTGCGCATTGGGTCATCAAAAGTAAAATAAATGCAAGCTTATAAAGAAATCATACAGCCAATAGGCATAGAGTTTGTGGTTTTTGTTCACTGATGAAGGCTTAAGCGTGACTCTGCAAATATGCAGCCTCAGCAGAGACGCTCCAGAGTTAGCCCTGTTAGCACTTTGAGAGTGTTTCCGCCTATTTTTCAGATTGGCCCCAAAACTTTTAATTTAATGAGATTGTTTGTCCGTTATGATACATTACAATAGTTTAGAAGCCTCCATGCGACCATAAAATTTTTGTGCTTTAACAACAGCAGAATCTAGGGCGAAGATTTGGTACCAGTAAAATGCAATTTTAGCACCCCATATATATAGGCTGCTGTCTGTTCTAAGGCGGTGATTCTGTTGTTGTTGATTCGTTGTTGATTGTTACTACCATTACAGGATTCTGTAATTGTTCTATATTTTGTTACTTTATGTCGATTCTTGTTTTGCGATCATCTTGATGGGGAAGTGAGAGAGCTGGCTGCTTTGCTTAGTTTGTCTCTCTGGTGTCTCGTGATTGTTGTGTGGCTATTCCTCTCAGTGCCATGGGTTTGTCTGCAGTTTGTGATTGTGATACTCACTTGCTATTTTTGGGTGTCATTCATGGGAATAGCGATGGCTTTGGCGAGTCTGCACATTTGCTTGGTCTAGTCTGAGCTTTCGTCACAGTTCAAAATTCTCATGTGGTGACTCAAATGGCGATTTAATGCCATTTTGTGCGAGCAGCGAAGGATCTGGCGAGTCTGCACATTTGCACAGGCTTACCTTAGCCTTTGCCATTGTACAAAATCTCTTGTGCTGCCTTAAATGGCGATTTGTGTGCTATTCACGCCAGCAGCGAATACTCTGGTGAGTCCGCACATTTGCGCAGGCAAAGTCACTGGATAATGTAATAAATATCAAGACCTCTTGTGCTGGTAGCAAAGGCTATTGGGAGTCTGCACGTTTGCACAGGCTCGCCCGAGCCTTCTTCACAATATCGAAATATCATATGCTGGTTGAAATGGCGATTTTTGAAACGTTTATGTGAACAGACATGATATGGTGAGTCTGCACCAGCAACCACAGGACTTCTGCGCAACCATCAGTGCGTTGTATCAATGCATTAAAAAGGCTCCCTGTGCGTTGTAATAAAATTTCTCAATAAAACATTTGCTAGTTTACCAAGAAAAAAATACAAAGTAGTAATCGTTTTTTGGATGTTATTTCATGGGAATATGACAACAGCTGCGCTTAGACATTATAATTATAATTATATCCGTGTATTTAGTAGAATACCTGACAAAACATTGTCTCTCTGCAAAACATACTCTCACCCCTAAACCCTAAAGTTCTGGAATTTATAAGTAATATTTTCCAAATATATTAATTTTGTTAGGTGCCCTGAATGTCAGGTTTAATTAAAACACAAAAATACAGTTGTCAACTATAACGTATCCTAACCACAGACTCTCAAAATTTGGACATATTGAATAAGAGACTATGCGAGGTCCTTTGTTTCAGCATTTTTGGACGTAGTGACTTTGGAAATACAAGTTTCTGACCTCGAAACATTAAATATTTTTCAACTGAACGTTCATCGAGATTCCAGTACTCCAGAACTAATTGAAATCATTCAGATTGGTTTTCCGACTAACCTTTCAAAAATACATTTTGCAATGTTTGCATTTGTCTATCATGCTCAATAATTGCTTGGATCGTTTTCAACTTTTAATGGCAATAAAACGAAGCGGCAAAACTGTGTGTACATGCAAATTCAGGCTAGTATGTGTCAGGTAAGGACAGACGCATAAGATAAAAAGTCACTTACAGGAATGTTTTTCCATTTTAGTGGATAAATTCAATGTTGTACTTTTTAAGTTGCAAGAGCATTGCACAATGTTGTACTTTTGAAGGTGCAATAATCACATTACACTTGGCTGGTCTGCTGAAAGCGGGGTTTTCGTGATAGCAGAAATGGGGTTGTGGTCTGAATGCACAATAAAGTGTCGACCATAAGTAAATCAATGACACTCAAGAGGAGTTCCTTTTCTATATGTGTCTAGTCAACCTCAGTTTGAGTCAAACTTTTTGACATAAACGCTAAAGGGCGTTCTTCTTGCACCAGGCAACAACATATTCCGTAATTTGACTCATCAAGTTCCAATACCAATGTTAAGTAAATATTATAGTCTGCTTAATCTTTTTAAATTCCTTGGTTTGGGGTTAATCCCAGAAAACGAATCTGATCCCTGTTAGTTCTGCAAAGTTTCGCGTGAACTTTAAGTAATTTACCATACTAAGAAATCAGAGCTTGAAATATACATATTATGTAGCATTAACCCATGACACGCCCACTTCATTTTGTTTTAAGCCATACAGATGCATTTGTTGAGTCCGAACGCATCCATATCTAAAAGAGAAATTACAGGCACTTCAATGAAATGCAGCGAAATGCTACATAATATATATATATATTTCAATATTTATATGACGTTTCAGAAACACAGGAATAAGCTATGTCTAAGCTTTTGTTATACTTTGTTTTGTATCATTAATGAAATATAAACTGATATATATTCAATAGCCTATACATATGATAATTTTTTTTTCATTCTCACTCCCATGTCCAGCTCTTCTCACTTTTTTCTCGAACCACATGACCGGATATATCTACATGAACTGGGTTATCTGGTAGGTTCTCATACTCCTGTTTCCATGTCACCAGTAAAGGGTCGGATGTCTCTGACTTGGGGGACCCATAGTGCAGTCCTGCTTCTTTGTGATTGATCGAAAGTCCTTTATGGTCTGAAAAAGGCAAAGAGTGTGAAAACGTTGCAAAATGAACTACTTACATATACAATGTTTTATCTACGTATAGCACAAATTAAGCCGGCCAGCTATCAGCTGTTTTCTCTGTATGCAAGTATTTCGTAATTGAGTTCAAGATAGCACAGCTCCATATAATCCTACATTTTCGTCACTTTTCACATTATGAGGTTTTAAACAATTTTTTGGACTAAAATGCTGATGCCTTGGGGTTGCAATCTCTGCTATAGCTTTATACCGATTGTCCGTTTTTATGCTTTTCGTTATGGTCTTAAGATGTGAGTGTCGTATTTATACAATTTCAGATTGTTTTTGTTATAATAATCACGTTGTATACTCATACTACCTATTTAGATGGATATCAGGGGGCTTGCGTGCGCAACTCCTCCTTTACCATTAATATCATGTGACTATAACCAAGAAATGTCACACTCATAGATCACAGACTATACCATAGCACTCAGAAGAAGTGATATTAAAATTATAAGAACACCAAATAAATGTCAGTCTAGAAAGGGCGAAACAAGAACAGTCACAAAATCCTCACACAAAATAGAAACAAGAACATTAGCACCACGGCATTAGAAAGGATGGCAGTCATCGCGTGAGGGAAAGGTCTTAAATACATTCTCCTGCTATAAATGCTGTTATTGCTAAAACAGAAATCTGTTTAGCTAACATGGAGGCCTCCTTATTAATTCAAGGTACACAATTAAATCACATTATCCAACTGTGATAAAAAAAAGAAAGAAGAAAACCCATAATCGGCATAAATCAGAGCTGAAGAAACTAGAAGGGAATAATCGATACCAGCAACCCAAAATCTGTTTTCATTGGCAAACATTGTTTCAAACATGATTATCTTATGTCACAAAAGGTAAGAGGTGTTGGAATTTGAAGCCAAACAACCTTTAATATATGCATATATTTGACCTTGGCCTTTGACTCAAATGTCGTATTGGCATTTATTGTAATAATTGGAAGAACCTCTGTCAAAAATATACAAGAGGAGTTTGTGTTACGAGCCATAAAACAGATTCTAAGTCTATATTTGACATTTACTTGTATTTTTGACAGAGGTAGAATCTACTTCCTATTTTGTACAATGATTACCAATGTGACATTTGAGTGAAATAGAATCAAAGGTCAATGTCATATTTATATAAATCCCAAGTGCCAACTCCTCTTACTTTTTTGACGTTGCTTGCCTGAGGACAAATGTTTTGGATTTCCGATAGGACATTCGAGAAAAAGCTCAAGGTCAAACAATTTCCTAATATGCGGTATCTAATGTAAGCGCAGATATAAACCTCCTTCTAGAAGTTTAATTGGTATAAGCCAGGGTAATTGTTGCTTTCAGAAACCATATAAATCGCGTTTAATTGCTAATTCTATGTCGTGTACAGTAAAACCTATGAAAACGGCCCCTTTCAAAAAGACCGAAATTTGGGTTTCAAGACCAATTATCGCTTAATGCAGGTCAACAATATTGCAGAATGCTTTGGAGCATTCTGCAATACTTTTGACATTCATTAAGCTACCATTTGTCATTAAGATCTTTGTTGTGTTTATTTTTGAGTTGCCGTTTTACAAAGGTTTTACTGAGATCTTTGTAGTGTTTATTTTGACTGGCCGTTTTACAAAAGTTTTACTGTACTTCTATATTTAGCTGTTTGTACTTTTAACAGCTTAAGCCATGTTATAAAATAGTGTGAAAAGTTTATGAGATGAATGGTAAAATCTAGTTTGGTTCATCAAGCATTTGGTTGAGGTTCTTGACTAATTAACATCTAAAGGTTTTCTAGCATTTAGTGCCTCTACATATGATTTCTTTTCACTATTTAATGTATTGCCTTATAATCTAATCAAAGAAAAACTTACTGAATTCATTGAACATACGTTTGATATAGAGAGAGCTCTCTTCATTTGGCTTGTAATGAGAAAAAACATTTTCAATTCTTAAAAAAATATATAATTTGTGGCCATGTGAGAAAGTTTGATTTGGCTCTAAATTGTATAACTAAAGTGTATGTAATCTTATGGGTACTAGTTGTGCTCCTAACATGCTGTGGGTTGGTCTTTAGTCTGTGATTGTGGTATTTCCTGGTCATACTCAATAATAGAAACTAAATTTTGACTGCAAAATTACAGAAACAAGGCTGTCGATATCATAAACTGTATGGATCCTATGGAGTCGATATCTCTCAACTCATTCGTTTTGCTAGAGCATCTAGCTATGTTATTGACTTCAACACTCGCAATAGATTGTTAACTCAGAAAGTTCTTAAACAAGGATATCAGTATCATAAACTTCGCAAAACATTTTCAAAATTTTATAGACGATACTTTGATTTGGTTTCTAAATTCCAAGTTGGACTTAAATCTCTCTAGCGCCAAGGACTTTCGGAAACTGATTTCTATGGTGACTTGGTGTATAAATTGAAGAAGATTGTTGGCTCTTATAATTTTCCAGCGCAGTTCATTAAAATATTTTCCCATTATAAAAAGATTGGCTATAGCATTAATGTATTGCAACAGACTGCACGCTTAGTAGTCAACCCAATCACGGTTGGCAACTTTGCTTTCCTCTTTAATTGCACGCCGATGGGTCGAACTTCAGACTCTGTGATGGTTCCGACTTGGACTTATCTATTGATGAGATGGTAGGGGCCTGATGCTTTGACTGTTTGTCGGGCCCACCGGGGTTTAGCTGTTGGATTTCTTTTGCTTCGGTATTCAGTTTTATTTACTGTTGAGTCCTTAACTTTGCTTTATCTCATTGTTATATCTTGATTTATATGTTTTAGGAGATGATGCATTGATAAGTTAGGGGTCTTTCATGCAAACCAAATATCTATGTGTCTTGATCCACATCTGAATTAAGGGTGAGGTTGGCGCCGTTAAACCGGTTTAAGCCCTCCAGGAAAATATTTTACTGAGCGTTCCAAGGCGGTTCTTCTTTTGTGGATCTTTTATGTTTTTGTTCTGTCTTGTGTGTTCTATGTCTATGTGCGCCTCTGTTTTTATGCGCTTTGTGGTCACCTGCTGGGAAAGGGCTGACCTCTTAGCTCTCGTTTGCGGTGTCTAACTGTGAGTTTGCCACTTTCCCATTGGTATTCTGGGTCAGGTGTGGTACTTGATTGTATCGATTCCTGACTTTTGCACCCTTACTTACTTTGTAAAGTATTTTCAAATTCTACCACAGACACTCAGAGTTGATAGTTAGATATAATATGGATTGAAAAGGTCTTATGCAACAAGGTATACAAGAGCCAGTATTTTATGATGATTTAGTTTACAAATTCAAAAGAATCGTTGAAATATCTTCTTTTGAATTCAAAATAATCATCAAGCGTTATTAAAGAGTTGGATATAACATGGATATTATGCGACAGTATTCATGCCTTCACCCTGACCTAAAACTTTCGTTGGTGGGCTGGTGCCTGATGTTTGCCGATGGCTGGGCCCACCGTAGCTCAATTAGTCAATTTATAGCTCTGTCTGTGAAATAAGTGAGTATGACCAAGAAATGCCACACCAACACACTGCAGAACAACCCACGGCACAGTGAGGAAGAACCACTGAACAGTAACAGTAACAAGACACCAGAAAGACATTTAAATTAAAGCAACCACTCCTCTCTTCCTCAACAATATGATTGAAAAACTACAAAGGACACTAAGTTCTGCATAATAAAACAATGACTTAACACAAACACCCCACAAACAATGGGAGAAACAATAAACAACATGACCTCCGCCTCAGAACGGACAGCAACTGGAGCCACCAGGGGCCGGAGGTAAATGTATTTTACTGGTGCTGAATCTTCACCAAAGATACTGCATTTGTTAAAACACAAAAATTGTTTAGCTCGCATGCAGGCTTCCTAACTAATGCAAAGTATCATCACAGAGAAACAATCTAATCAAGTTGAGCCACGCTGGGCGCACCCAATGACAAATCTACCTATGAAAGCTTTATCCCAGGGTCGTGCAATTAAAGAGGAAACATAGATTGGGTTTACAACCAGTTTGCAGACTGTCGCATGTTTGCAATGTTATAATCCATTTTTATAACGTTTGAAATTCTTTAGCATATATCACTAAAATAAGGTTTTCCAACAATTCTTTTAAATAAACTAAATCACCATAAAATACCAGCCCTGGTAAGCCCTGTTCAAGAAGAGTTTTAAACCAATATTGAATTTGACAATCAACTCCGGGTGCCTGTAGTAGAATTTAGAAAATGCTTTACCAATAACCTTGTTTTAGAAACTTAGCAGTCAAAATTGAGTCACTAACATTAGAACATACTTCACAAAACAAATAAGCTGCGAATTATATATACCATAGGAAGTGGGCGAGGAACATCTCCATCAAGAAATGGGAAATTCACTATTTCACAATTAAAATCGTTTTATCACAGTATGTTATGCAGCAGTTGTTCCTTCTAAGGCGGTAATTGTGGTGTTGTAACTTCATACATGTAGTTCGTTGTCCTGGTTTTGTTGTTGTTGATTCATTGTTTATTGTTGCTCCCATTGTTTGTGGGGGTTTTGTGTTGGGTCCTTGTTTTGATATGAAGTGCTGTCTTGTGACTGTTAGTGTTTTGTGTCTCTTCCTCACAGTGCCGTGGGTAAGTCTGCAGTGTGTCATTGTGATACTCACTTACTTTTTGTGATATAGTACATATTGTCATTTATGAGGGTCTGGATGGGGTAGAATGATTAGTGAATAAAGGCCCTTTTTATAATAAATCGTGAATAATGAGTAAAAATGAATAGTGAATAATGAGTGCCTGAAAATAATGAATAATACATTTTTTTAATTATTAGAAAAAAAATGAATAGTGAATAATCAGATTTTAATTAACTATGGGTCTTATGTTACTGAATTTTCACCAATTTTAATGAGATGATCAATAGGCTAAATTTTTAATGAATAGTGAATACATGTACCAGACCTCCCATCCAGACCCTCATTTATAGTCTTGCAATCATCTCTATGACACAGAGAGATTGTTGCTTTACTTTTATTGCTTGCTTGCATGCGCGGATCCAGAAAGTTTGTCAGGGGGGGTCTAACGCAACTTTATTTTTAGTTGATGAGGTAAATTAGAGGATCCAATTACCACTAAAACCTTAATTTAAACGGCGTTTCGCTGGCGGGCCGATGATGGCCCAACATTGAATGCCGGCTTGGTAGCTTTGTGATTTTACAAGGGATCCGGCCTACTATTGCTAAGGAACCCTAAAGCTTTGTTATTTTCCAGGGGTGTGTGGGTCCAGACCCCCTGCCCCCCCCCCCCCCCTATGGATCCGCACATGACTTGTATTTATGTACGTTTCTTCGTATGTACGGTTCTGGCTTTATGTTTTAATGGTCCAAGACTTGGCATGTAGCTGCTGCTACTGTCCGTTCTAAGGCGTCGGTGTTTCTGTTGTTGTTGATGCATTGTTATTGTTGCTCCCATTGTCCATGGAGGTTTTTATAATTTGAATTAGCTTTCTAATACAGTACTTAGTTTCCTTTCTAGTTTTACAATCATCTCGGATAGTTGCTTTCTTTTAATGGCGACCTTGCTGTCGTGTAGCTATTACTGTTCTGTGTCTTCCTCGCTGTGCCGTGGGATGGTCTATTGTCTGTAATTGTGGCGTTTCCTGATCATACTCACTTGTAACTTGTAATAATGACAGATGAGCCGTGACATGAGATTTAAAACACTGTGGCATTTTGACAAGTGTAGACACAGACAAGCATGTGAAGCCTCCTTTTAAGCTTACAAACTCCAAATGATGTTCAGTCAGTAGCTTAAAGCTGTATACTCTGTAACTATGAACATTTTTCGAAAAAAAATATTTTCTTTTTTAAATCATTTGCAAAAGTAGAATAAAGTTATGTTGTCACAATAAATCTAATTTCTACAGCTGAAAACTGCATGAAAAAGTGAATTATCTTATAAAAACAGGTGTATTTTCTCTTGTTTGTAATTATTTGCGTCCCTCCAATAATTCTGGACAGTTGATTTTAACATAGTTGTTGTTGTTTTGGCACTAATAATTTGTTAATTATTACGAAAAAGTTAAAATGTATACCTGAATTTTAGTATTTTTACTGTGTTCTTGAAAAATAGAAACATTATTTTTAAAATGAAAATATCAAAAGTTACAGATTATGCAGCTTTAACACTCATAGAATATTCAAGCAACTAGCAAAGGCTCTGATCAGACTGCGCGTATGCGCAGTCTGGTCTGAGGCTTTGCTGGTCGCACATACCACATTGTTGGAAATTCCATGTCACGGCTCAGATTATAGATATTTCATACTAAGCCATAGAAGTTCAATGAGAAGTTCAAATATGGCTTTCAAATCCATTGGTATTATTAAAACTAACAATAATCGCACCAAACTAGTTTTAAAATGCTTATTGTCTCAACAAATTATCAAACCTTCCACAAAACCTTATATTAACTATTGTTTCCAAATATCCGTATATATTATTTGATGAGGAACAAATATTTTATCAGCTTACCTTTTTCAAAAACCATCAGTCAAAAGGATTATCTGAAGTCATCTCAGTTCAATGCGTGTCTTAGTGGTTAAAAGACAACGTAAAAGTATTCGGTGAGTTGGCCAAATATTAACCCATTTAAGCCGAATGGAACTTCCCACTCTTATCAATTGCACAAGTCCATTTCCGTTTGAAGGATTGTTGGATGGTATTTTTCGTTTTAATTCAAATTTTAATAGAACATTCTGTATGCAAATAGTGGAGACCCTGATCAAACGCCACGTTCTGTGGCGTCTGATCTGGGTCTGCACTGATTGCCCATGCCTCACAAAAAGGTTGCTAGGCTTATATGGGTTAAGCAGTTTTACGAAGAACCTATCGATTAAGTTGCATAAGCTTTTTAAATTCTACTTGCAGTTAAAGCTGCATAGTCTGTAACATTTGATCTTTTATTTTTAGAACTAATGTTTCTATTTTTCAAGAACACAGTAAAATAACTAAAATTCAGGTAAACATTTTACCTATTTCGTAAATCTTAACAAATTATCAGTATCAAAACAACAGCATTTATGTTAGAATTTACTGTCTATAATTATTGGAGGGACGCAAATAATTACCAACAAGAGAAAAACACACCTGTTTTATAAGATTATTCACTTTTCCGTGCATTTTTCAGCTATACTGAACAGATTTATTGTGAAAACATAATTTACAAATGATTTAAAAAGAAAATAAAAAAATAAATAAAAATTTACAGACTATGCAGCTTTAAAGTGTATTTGTAAACTTCACTGTTGAAATATTGAATCCACTTTGATACAAAATAGAATGACTTCATAGAGGATTTATAATATGATTAAAAATATATTGTTGATTTTTGTTAAAAATAAGAAATAAGAAAGACAGCATTTTTCCGAATTTGGATTCGATTATATTCGGGGTGGGGCAAACTTTGGCCATTCTTCCATGGAACATTTTTGCGTCTAATATACCACGTATCCAAATATTTTATATCGTTTTACTGTCTTTTGTCAGTGCATACATATTAAACAGACTTTCAAAGGAGGGTATGTTAAACATCATGCATGTTTCCTCTCCATTTCGACTTCGCAGGGTATGTATAAAGATGGCGTAAGATGCAGAAAAACTTCTACCATCATATGACCGAAGGACGTGCCTAGGAATGTTGCAGAAGACCTCAGGATTGCGTTTCTGCAGTCAATCTTTGCTGGTAGGTAGGTTGTGCTGGGTCAAAAACTAAGGCCTGTACTGAAGAAATCAGCCCCTGGTCTATCAAAGATTTACTTTGGAGTGTTACGTAAATCGTAAAAAAACATGCCTCTGCAAATAGTGTGGACCCTTGTGAGATTCTGAATTGTGATGCATTTCATCTAGGTATACACGGTTTGCAAATGTACTCATTTAAGACGTGTATTGTCAAAACACTTCAAACTGTATTTTATTGCACTTATACAATGTCATAAGTCGTGTCATTTATGTAAGCATATAGTGGAGCGGGAAATGTCTGTTTTTGAGACGATCATGCACTTCCGGATACAAGCATGAGACTTTCAGATTATGTTCTTCAAACCTTTCTTGTAAATATTTTCTCGATAGCCATCGCAAATTTTTCCATTTTCAAGATGGCTAACGGAAATTTCAAGATGGCTGCCAAATTCATATATTAAGAAGACCGGAAAGTGACAAAAAGAAAGCACATGCAGATATAAGCATGAAACTTGGTAAAATGTTCATGAGCATGAGTAATTTGAATATTTAACCTTAGCCAATCAAAATTGGCCTATTTTCAAGATGGCGATACTAAAATCCAAGCCTGGCCCCCGTAAAAAACGTCAGATCAAGATTTTCCGTGATACAAAGCAATTAAAAAACATCTAAAATGGTATAATTGGATGAAATATATTATAAAATAATATTGGTTACCTTAAATCAGCCCTATCTGATTATTAAAGAATTAGTTTTAAAAGGGACGGAAATGGGGAAGGGGGGGGGTAAGTAAAACTGACTAAAATGCGGTGTTGTTGTCAAACAATGGTAAAATTGCAAATAGATGTCTTTTGCTTGTTTGCGCTACTATCATATTTTAAGCTATGAATTATGTAAGTACTAGAAAAGCAATAAACAGGAACTGGAGCAATCAAAAGCCACATCTCGCTCTTAAAACCAAAATGATAATAATTAAAAAATACAAATAGAAAAAATACAATGAGAACAAATGGCCAAATCAAACAGAACTTAAAGTATAATGAACAAACATAAGATGATTCATCACCAAAACTCTGACTCCATAACAAATACCTATTATAATCAATGTGGGTAAGATTCAATGGTCAGATGAAATAAATGGGGGGTCTTTAAAAGAATTTTGAACAAATTGAATAAAATTAGATCTTTGTCGAACTACAATATTTTCAGGTAAAATTATAAAAAAGAATACTAGACAATGCATATTGCTTGGTACAATGGAATAAAAGGGGCAAAGTTCAGGAATCCATACAATCAAGTACTATACCTGACCCAGGATACCACATGGAAAAGTGATAAATACACAATTTAACATCACAAATGAGAGCCTAGTGCTCAGCCCTTTCCCAGCAGGTGACCACAAGGCAGCAATGAACAGACCCTGCTATAATTAGCACTTCTTATTAGTTCACCCTTGTTGACTGGTCACAATAGCTCAAGTGGTAAAACGCCCGTTTCCAGAGCTGGAGGTCGCAGGTTGAATAAACCAGCCATGTCACGCTAAAATGGTTCAAAAAGAACCAATTGCTACATTGATTGGTTCTGAGCACAATAAGATATGCGATGACTTTTCTAATCTCACTCACTACTAACACAACTAACATTTTGAAAAAACTACTTATTAAATAAAAACAAAAACAAAAACTTGGTTCACCGAATCCCATCTGGTGTCTCCCTCGGTGGTTGAGATGTATCAATAGAGAGAAAGATTTGAGTTTTTGAATGCTGAACTATGAAGCTCCAGTTGCATAATTATGGTGGTTACCTAGCTGTAGTGGCGTTATGATTATAATCAATATTATCAAGATTATACTATAGTGTTTAACTCCTTTTGAAGTAAGGATGAACAAACTTCTTTTTCCATAAATGGTGATCCCATTTGATTCATATCTCGAAGAGGACCCTCAAATTGCATATTCCGTACTGGTGAAGGGCGTGTATTGAAGTTTTCTGGCAAGCGGCAGTAGCCTAACCCTACCAACCTACCTTACCCTACCCTACCTACCTAGTACCTAACTACCTACCTACCTCTACCTACCCACCCACCCACCCCACCCCAACCCACTCTACCCTATCAAACTACATACCTTAACCTGGGGCTTCAACCTACAACCTCCAGTTCCGGAAGCCGATGCCCTACAACTTGAGCTGTCGTGACAAGTCAACAAGGAGGCCTAATTATGGGAAGTGCTATTTATAGTAGGGACTCCCGCCATGAAGAATGTTCCATCACCACAAGAGCAGTGTGTGATTGTAAAGCCAGCATACTTCAGGCATACTTTTAAAGAAACCACTGCACTGGTAATCAAGGTATTCTTCCTTTTAAACCTGTTGCTGTCAGAACAAGAAAATTTCAGTACCTTGAATATTTCATTGTTACCTACAATCTAGAAGATTGTGTTATACATGTAGTAAGATGGGCTGCATACCATGCCGCAAAACATTGGGCACTGCAATTATAGCCTGGTATATCTGCTTTGCTGCCTCCAATTTGATCAGACGCACGTATAGCACCATCTTAGACTGAAGAGGTATGTATTATTGCCTCTTGTGTCACACAAACATGGCTTGCACACCAAGTGTCATCAGCCTTTTATGGTATATTTTCAAGCTTTGCAGAGTTCATGTTAGCAAATAAGTGATGTATTACTGTTGACTTAGAAACAGGCAGAGTCTATGCTCGATAAGAGTAGAGTTACGTAGTTGGTCATATTATGGTACTTCATTCACCTCATTGGACAAATATAGGGTTTCCTTTAATACTTCTAACTGTAAATCTGTTTCGTCACCCTACTCATATTGAGCATGGAGTATAGTGGACAAGCAAAGAAGTAGCAACTCCATCCATAGCGCATGTTTTGGAGTCAAGTATTGACTAATGAGCTCCTTTTAACTATGCTTTAACGTTCTTTTCTATTCTTATCACCATCATATAACATTACTTGTATCGTTATTGTTATCATCTTTATTATTATCTCAATTAATGATAGGCCTAAATGAATACGTGTGTGGTTCCTTTTTCATGCCACAAAAATAGGGTAGGTAGGCTCTAACGTTAAATTAAGACATAACATTAAAACATGATGACGGCCTATATTATTCTGCTGACTATTTAATAGTGCATATGGAGTCTGAGTGAATTATAAAAAGGCCTAAATGAACTAACTACAGTATTTTAAGCCCTAAACCTATATATGGTAGTAAGTTCAGGAAATTAGTTTATTGAGTAACGTTAACAGGAACCACACTAAATTCCTTTAAGCCTTATCATTAATACAAAATGCATCGTACCAAACAGTATGCATTGTCCAGTATTACAATCATGTTTTACTTGGGAAGATATGGTAGTTTAAAAAGGAGAGAATTAATTTATTTGCATTTTACCCTAATGACCCCCATTTATACTATCTGACCATTCTATCATTATAATAGATAAACTACACTTAATTCATAGTTTATAATAGGAGTGTAGCTCAGACAAGCAAATTGACATCTAGCTGCACTTCTACCACTGTTTGATGGCAATACAGCATTTTTAGTCAATTTTGCTTAATTTTCGCCCATTTTGGCCCCATTTAACCCTTATTCTCAAATGAAATTTGCTAATTTCAAGAAAACCTTTACCCTATTATGATGTATTTCATCCAACAATACCATTTAAGATGTTATTTTAAATCCATGTATGATTTAAAATCTTCATTTCATGATTTTACGGTCATTGTGGCGGCCATCTTGGATTTTAGCACCGCCATCTTGAAAATTGACCAATTTTGATTGGCTAACGAGAAAAATTCCAATAACTCATGCTAATGAACATTTCTACCAAGTATCATGCTTGTAGCCGGATGTGAGCAACAGAATAATGTCACCACTGTAATCAACAACTATAAATGTATGCCGTTGATATTACCAAGCAGAAGCAGGTGTATTAAAAAGCTATTGTTTCACTGTAAAGGCGGCACCTTGTGAATGCGTAATTAGGACTGATCTACCTTATACATACTAGTCATATTTTGTTCTTTAACACATAACATACTGAAACTCCTAAATGACCTTTTGGAAAGCAGTGGAAACCCAGGTGAAACTCTGCCAAATGTGGTGTTTAACCAGGCTCTACATTGTTCTTAAGAAAAAAGAAAATCCACGATGGCTGAAGAACAGTTTGTTTGAAAATTTTAACTGTGTGACTCATGATATTTTTAATGAACCATCCCCGGTTACATATCAATTCAGATAGAATAATTCATAAGTATACTAAAGGTTAAGGCATGGCTGTAGCTAATGTAGGCCTTTAGTTAAGAGTGTGCAACAGAAAAAATAAGTTTTTTTTTATTTCTCAACCAAAACATGTGTTGTGTCTACTCAACAGAACCGTCTCAGTGAGATGGTTCTTTTGAGCACCCAAAACATATGCTAAAATCATGGGTAAGAAATATTTACAAATTTACGCTGATTTTTTTGTTTATCTAAACCTGTGCTAATGTAAACAAGTAAACATCCAGATAACAAAACATGATAAAACTGACTGTGGTTTTAGCCATGTAAGTCTGGCGTCCTCCTTGTGGGACATATGCAAGCCATACGAACCCAAATCAGATGGTGTCTGATCAGGGTCTGTATTGTTTGCTAGCAGAATGCTCTATTAAAATTTGAATAAAGATAAACATACCAACCAACAACCCTTAGAAGCAAATGAACTAGTCAATTTTCATAAGTTTGGCTGAAATAGGTTAAGTTTAACAGATTTAGGATGCTAACAAGAAATGTCACTGTAACGTGACGAATGCCCCAAAAGGAATTGGTCTAGCATAAGACACATTTGAGGAAAGTTATTCATAACATAGGAGATATGCTCCAGACACAAAAATCTAGAAATGAGGTCTGAAGTCAATGTTAAGGCTAAAGTGACCTAAAGTGGTATGCACCATTCCGCACACCAAGTCGAATCCACACACCAAATATGGGATTCCTACCTTAAATAATATAGGAGATATGCTCCAGACTTGATTATTCTAGAAACTAGGCCATAGGTCAAGGTCACAATGACCCAAAAATGGTACGCGACATGTCACCATCCAAAGATGCATACATACACCAAATTTGGGATTCTTACCTCAAATAATATAGGAGATATGCTCCCGACACGATTATTCTAGAAACGAGGTCAATGTCACAGTGACCCTTAAACTGGTCCATGACACTCTGTCATCCCACGATGCAACCACAGACCAAATTAGAGATTCCTACCTCAAAAATATAGGAGATATGCACCATATTCTAGAAACTAAGTCAGAGGTCAAGGTCACAATGATCCAAGGATGTACATGACACTCCAACATCCAAAGATGCATCGACACACCGAATTTGGGATTCCTAGCTCAAATAATATAAGAGATAAGCTCCGGACACGATTAGTCTAAAAACTAGGTTAGAGGTCAAATATGTTCTTAAAAGGGTATAAATTGGAAGCAAAGACTGCACCAAAGAACTGAAACTAGAGTGTGCATATTTCCTGGGCCAGACTAGTTAGTTTCTGCCATATAGGATTCATCAGTGACCCTCTATAGGCTGGGGCCCAGGGTGAAAAAATAAAAAAAAGGTTACCCGGAAAGTAGCAAGGTTTGTTATAGTATCAAATTGAAGAAGTATATATGGTGCATACGAAACCACTGTATAGCAAACTTCTCGGAATTGCATAACGCCGCTAGAGCTAATAAAGTATGGTAGCCCATGTGCGTCATATGTATGCATGCGTTTAATACAAACGCTATTATCTCAGCAACGCGTTATCAAATTGAAATCAAACTACCTTTCAGGAATGACAATGTGATTGTTTTATAGGTTTTGAGTATAAGTTTCAATTTCAAAGAACTGTTACTTTAGCATTACGCATTCAATGTTGTGTACCATATGTAACCAGATGAAACGTAATATTTCGTTTTCTCCCATCTGTATATGCCACGACTCAATTTGATTATTTTCACACAAACACATCATAACTGTCCGAAGATTACATTGCTGCCTATTTGGATGAAATTTAATATCCAATATGGCTGCCGTCGCCATGAGGTATGAAAACGTATTTTTTGGGAGCATTCCTTATTCTACTAATAGGTCACGCTTAAAATGTCTGCATATGTAGTGGGACGTCCATGTTCTTATTTCACAACACAAAATTTATTGTCGCGTAAGAATGGACTATTTAAGATGGTCTTGAATATGAGCACATAGGCTGTAAAAAAGATTCGCTTTATTCACTGCATTGTTTTGGCGAACCAGAAAGGTAGATATGTAAAAACACAACGCTATGTTAAGTACATCCTGAATGGTTACTTACTTTTTTCTAAGTATACGATAAAAGCCTACATGTAAATATAGTTGAAATAGGATGGCACAATTTTGTTTCATTACATAGTTATTGGGCAAGAAGCGTGAGAATCTTTTGACGTATATTATAATTGGCTGACCGATTTCAAAAATCAACACACGTGGAGGGCAGTGTTGATGGGTTACCTGTTGGTCTGTTCTGTCACACTATACATCAATTGAATTTTATATATACATGTAGTCTTAAATTTATTGTTAAGGATATATTTAATGTTATAATGTAGAATGACAATGTATTAAGTGTATTATAAATGGTTAACAATCACAATAAATTGTTCAACTGACCCAATGTTATTATGTACAAGATTACATTTTCTATAAATATAGAGGTTAGTGGTCAATTTATTTATGATTTTTTTTTCATTCTCTTGAAACTAGCATTAACTGTGGTTAAGGATGTATTTTGTGAAGTCAATTGTGTGAAATGTAAAAAGTGTATGGTATTATGCTTCATTTCAGTCAAGTGGCACATCAAAGTCCCCAAAGCGTATCTAAAGGCAAAAATAATGAATACTTATTTTCAACACCATCTATATTATAAATCTAAAAGAAAGACTTAAAACATAAACAGTGATGATTGTTAGATACAACATTAAAATCCCCTTCCTAAAAACTGGTCAGAAACTTTTACTCGTAATTATAGACGGTTGCCTAGCAGCAAGGCAAAATGGAATAATTTACCATACCCAGTATAATAAAAAGAATCACCATGGCAGCTAGACTTTCCATACTTGCATACTGTTATGGCATTACCTGAACGACATACTGATGTATCCATATATGGATTTATTGAAATTTCTTTCAATACCAAAGAGTATTTAAAAATCACCATTTTATTTAAAAAAATCAAAACAAGGGATAACAGTTAAGTAAGTTTCAGGACTTCCACTGCAGCATTTGGATGCACAATATTAACTTTTCACACATATTTTACTAAAAAAGTATGCATACCTGACTGTCAATAGTATAGTTTGAAGTACATATATTACTTGTTCACATCTACAAAGTCATATCTTGCTCTCCAACACTCGAATTTTTGGGAGTTGGATTCATTAGATATTTAATTAAATTTTCTTTTATGAATTATGCAATTTTGTAAGCTTGATGTCTTTAATTTGGCATACTTGTATGTTTTACATTTATTAACACAACATATTGCAAGGCATCAAAACTGTTTAAAGATGTCAAAACATAGAAACAAGTCCATTTAAATAAAAGTCAAAGCTAAAAATGAATAAAATAGTCAAAAAGGGACAAAATAACTGAAAATGAAAGAAAAAAATAGCGAAAAAGAAAAAAAGAAAGAAAATGACAAAGACAAAAAAAGATAAAAACACAATTTAAAACTATGGTGGGGATATATAATGCAGCTGAAACCATGAAACTGGTTTAAGCCCTCCAGTAAAATATGTTTACTGACCATTCGAAGCGGTCCTTCTTTTGTGGACCATTTGTGTTATTCTGTCTTGTTTTTGTTATGCTTTTGCGTCTGTTCATGGCTGCCTTCTGGTCACCTGCCGGGAAAGGGCTGACATCTTGGCTCTTGTTTGTGATGTTTATTTGTGTTTTCGTGACTTTCCCATGTGGTATCCTAGGTCAGGTGTAGTACTTGATTGTATCGATTCCTGATCGTTGCCGCCTTTCTTACTTTCATTGTTGCAGCTTACGACATCAGTAGTGCAAAAGTTAAGTATATCTATTATACCTTTAATTTCTTTTTTCTGTTCATGAAATTTTCCATCACCGCCCAGTGATGACTCATGGAGGATTGGAAAGAATAAGTTGTTTTTGTGTGTAAAAATAAACTTCAATCAACTTATACGAGTATAGTTAGCTCACTTTATAACCTGAAAACACACAGATTATTTTCAGTGATTTGTGGTGTAAGTTTCTTTATTTATGCCATGTGCATTGTTTACGTCTGTTAAGTGCTTACTAGCAGCATAATCACCTCCTTAGAAAATGTTAGTTATATTGTTTCTAAGCCATTTTTACAAGTCTTTACAAGTCACTTGGGTATAGTTTCTTATCCTCTTGTAGCCTTGTGTGGGATGATTGTCACGCTGTTGGACTCCTCTGTTTCTTTTTTTCTTTTTTCTTTTTGTTGATGGGGTACCTATGTTTGTTAAGCCACATGGATTAACTAATGAGTATATTATTTCATTTTTTATTTTATTTTTTTTTTTGTGTTGCAAGCATATTTGCCTTTCGGGTAATAACAAATTAATTGTCATATTGCTTTTGGTCATGAAGATTACTTGACAAATTGAAAAGAACAAGCACAAACTTTGAATAACATAGACAGTCTGTGTTTTCAAGCTAGATTTTAAACGGCTTCCCATACAAATGTCGCAATTCGCAATAAATTGCTATACAGGGGTTTTGTATTACCGAATGTTCAAACTTTCTTTGTGCAAAAAATCAGCTTTGCTACTTTTGGGGTAAGCATCGATGACTTTTTTACGAGATACGCTGGTCTGGGCTACAGCCTACTAATAGTTTCAAAGTTCCACAATGAAACCAATGATCCCAAAGGACAAGAAAATAAAATCTACACTATAGTGAAGGACAGGGAGACGTTCTACCGCTGCCACACAGTCCCAGTCACCAGCTGTAGTGAAGTCAAATGAGTTCTTAAAAGGGTATCCTTTGGAAGCAAAGACTGCATCAAAGAACTGAAACTAGAGTGTGCATATTTCCAGGGCCAGACTAGCTATTGTCTGTCATTTTAGCTTCATCAGTGACCCTCTAATAGTTTCAAAGTTCCACAATGAAACCCATGATCCCAAAGGACATGAAAATAAAATCTACATTATAGTGAAGGGCAGGGAGACGTTCAACCGCCGCCACACAGTCCCAGTCAAAGTCAAGGTCATAGGGGAAGTAAGAAAGATGACAAAGATCAGAAATCGATACAATCAAGCACCACACCTGACCCAGGATACCAATGGGAAAGTGACAACGTCACAATTAGACATCACAAACGAAAACCGAAATGGTACGCGACACTCTGCCATCCCAAGATACATCCAAACACCAAAGAATATAGAAGATATGCACCACACTCAATGCCAATTCTACAAACTAGGTCAGATGTCAAGGTCAAGGTCACAATGACCCAAGGATGGCACGAGGCACTCTGTCATCCCAAGATGCATCCACACACCATATTTGGGATTCCTACCTCAAAGAATATAGGAGATATGCACCGGACACGAAGCAGGACGGACGGACAGTGTGATTACTATATGCCCCCAAAAGTTCCTTTGGGGTCATAAAAACAACCGTCTCAATGAAATACCCACAACTTGTTTTGGTTGAAAAATGAATCGAATGATATTTAGTTTTTCCTCTTATCTTGAGGCTTGGGTAGGTTCGTCCTAGATTGCACAGTGCTGTGGGACACTTCGATTTGTAAAGATTACATAATCTTTCATATATTTAGTAAAGTTTGCTGAGCAGTCAACTGATCCGGTGTTATAATCGAATTGTGTGTATAGCTTTGCTAATACTTTATCATTATAATCACTGTTTTTATGGCCGTGGCCTTCAAAATTTCCCGCTTTTGTAGTCTGGTGCACGGCCAAAATCGTTTGGGTAGCATCTATCACAGTGTGATTTTGTTTTCTAGAGTAAAACACTAACCAATTGTCATAACGTATGCGCCCAATCACAACTTCCGCTATATCCTTCCACGGATAAATTCTCGTCGTAATAAAGTATTCCAGCGCAATACCTGTGAATAATTTACCCCTGCTTTTAGCCATAGCTGATATATTTGTCCAACTTGATGCTTCTTTTTCTGTCACATTGTTTGCCTATAATCATGCCAGGTTTATGCATATCAATAGAACGGGTTAAAGATATAAGTGTTTGAACAAGATTATCAGTGTGCAATATATCACCATTACTATAGGCATAAAAGGTCGTATTGAATGCTGTCATAACATCTCGATGCATGTATTTCAGGACAGGAATACCATCTGCTGCTGCCTCGTGTATTGGAAAAACCTCCCATCCTTGTCTTCTGCATTAATTTCCAACGTCCGTCTCATTTGTAAATATAGCCGGTATCACAAATGGGTGTAATGACAGCCAGTTCTTAACAGTGAGATTGTGCACTAAATATTTCGCACTGTTCTGATTCCAAGTGGTAAATAAGGTTAATAGAGGTTCGCTCTCATTGAGCAATATCTTTTCTCTGAGGACATTCTTAATGGCAGACAATGATGCATCTTCGGAGACTGGCGTTGGGGTGCTTGTTTCTATGCAGATTGCCTCCCCTAAATATATATGAAGGTATGTACTATATCAGCTATGGTACTGTAGTTTCAAAGATGCATAGTAATGAGGCAATTCTATTTTTCTTATAAATAGGTGAAGCATGACTATTCACTGCCACGCGCAGATGTAGTAATCTGTGGTAGGTTTAATATTAATGTAAACTGAGACCACATGCACGCCCAAAATCAAGGTAAGCTCGCCAGTGTTTGTTTACAACGATTCTAATCTATCTTTGAAAGTACTATAGGGCATTGCATGGCACTTGCACAATGTTTTTAGGTACATGACCGTTAGCATGTAACATGGCACTTTGGATTGTGATAAGTATGAATCATGATTTCCCATTAAATAATATGTTGGTCCAGGAATGTGGAATGCAATTCTCGTGCCCTGTAATGCAATATCAGCGTGTCTCTGAACAGGATGTACGGAGTAGACCTGTGGTTGAAACTATTGGAACGACGAACGTATTCTGATGGATTTGAGGTTGGCAATTTTGAAGTTGCAAGATTCATATTTCGTAGCTGCGACAGTTTTGTCTGTTTTTATACTAGCTTTGCACTGTAAACGTAAATAAGAAGGCAAATATAAGGAATCGATAAATTAAGTTCCACACCTTACCCACATTATTACCCGAGACACCATATGGGAAAGTGACAAAACTACAAAGAAACATCACGCACAAGAAAGCCAAGAGGCCAACCCTTTCCCAGCAGGCGAACACAATGCTGCAAGGAACAGATAAGACAGTATAATAAAGACAAACGTGAAACATAAACAGACAATTCTGAAAAAATTCAAGAAGGGCTGTTTTGGGAAAGTTAGGATATCTTAACCGATTGTAGCATAGCGGTCCTTAAGGGACATTGTTACGCATAATATACATAAAATGTACAGTAAAATATGTGTAAAACGGTCACTCAAAAATAGACAAAACAAAGATCTTAATGACAAACGGTAGATTAATGAGGATCAAAAGCATTGCAGAATACTCCCCTTAGAGCATTCTGCAACACTTTTGACCTGCATTAAGCGATAATTGGTTGGTCATGAAAACCAATTTGTAGTCTTTTTTGAGAGTGGCAGTTTTACACAGGTTGTAGAGTATACTTAACACCGTTATCAAGGTTTATATACAGTCAGACATAAGTTAAGCATCGCCTCAATAGTTTCCTATACTTTCCAGTCATGAATATTTTCTTGTTTTATTTATGAAAATAGATAAAGTGGTAACAATGTACAGCAAATTTCGATTCGATTATCACAAAGGCAAACAACCAGGCATGGTAAATGCACACTTACCCCTAAAATGTCCCTAATCTCTAACGCATTATGGTATTTTCAAAACGTTTACCATGTAAATTGTTAGTGTCATATTGATACAATATCAAAATCAAGTTCTGTCTAAAATTTCAGATTCATATCTCTAAAAGAATAAAAGTTAAATGTTTAAAAAATGGCATGTTATATAGTGATAATGCAAAAATTATAAAAACGCGATTAACTATCTCTATGATCCTCTATATCTGACATGAAACCTTGAGTCCAACAGAATCAATTTGGCACTATTTTGAAAAAAATGTCTAGATTAAGTCTGCGTTTATTTGAATTCAAAGTAAGCATTTTGCGTTAAGCTGTGACACTTTTTAAGGGTACACCCAAAATAGGGGTTGGTGTATACAGGACACCGTAGAAATTCGGCAAAACGACCAAATGACATTCTGATATGTTCAACAGACCACAGGAAGACTAGGGTTTCAAAATATTACAAACTGGATGTTCTTCAAAAGAAATTTGTACACCAAAAAAGTCTCTGAAAAATGTTTGGGTGATGCTTAACTGATGTCTGACTGTACATATGTCTTACTGGTAATTACGTTAATATATAAGTGATGTTGTATATATATAGAGAGAGAGAGAGGGAGTTGAAAATTGTACTAGTAAAGGTGTGAAGTAAAGTGCGTGGTTCTGCAAGCGTCAACAATTGAGGTACTCATTCTTTTGTCCAGATTACCTTTAGGATGTCACAATGGTGTCAGAAGTGAGATATAGGATACCGTCTGTTGATGCCTGTTCTGCTTCGACGTTGCTTCAAGCCATGTAATCAAATTGAAAACAGTTGCGTAAGTTAGCTTATTTTGGCATATATGTTGTAAAGCTGACTAGGAACATTGTTGTTCTGTGAAAATGAGGCATTTGTCACATATGTTTCTGTTCTGAGGTGGCTCATGTTGTTTTGTCAACTGCTATTTGATTTTATAAGGGTTGTCTCAACTAGGGGGGTTTATTTAGCTTTAACTGTCTGTAAGTAAAGAGCATAGCTTTTCTTTGTTTCAACATAGTATGTTAGTTTGAATTGATTGTTTCCTGTGATGATACCTTGCACATAAAGCCCCCCTCCAAGCACCTCCCCAAACACCATAGTAGCTTCCGCAGCTGTCTGTTGAACGGAATTACTCTTCAGTTGTTTATTAATTGGTTGTTTTGTAACTAACATTGTATTCTCTTGTGTTATGTTTATTACTGCCAATAAAATTCACGATTAAAGAGTCTGAGAATGCTACTCAATGGATTCTCTCTCACACCAACTGATTGTCTGTGGCAAGATAAACTTGTTCAACATCCATTCTTAGATGTATGCAAAAATGTGTGTTTTGAAGTCAACCTTTAAGTTTGACACAAATATGTTTTACAATACCTGATTTATGTATATTTGAACAAACATGATTGACACTTTTTGCTGTTTCATGCAAATAAAACAAGAGCTACGTGCGGGCCATGAGGCCTAAAAATAAAAGCTGCTTAACATGATTTTTTTTTTCTTATTAACTTGTAAGCACAATAAAAGTCTGGAAATTATTTAACTAAAATGGCCATAGAAATATGCTGATATTAGAAAAGTGGCCACTTTGGAACAAATTTGATACTTTAGACAGAGTTATTAACATAGAGCAGAAGTAAATGACAAAATAATATTAAGAATCACCACGGCACACAACATATTAAAATGAAATTTTTGTATGACACTGATATCTAATTCTTTAAAAAACGGTTTACAAAAGCCGCAAACTTGGTCCCTTATTATGATTTTTCTAGTTTTTTGCCTATTTTAGTGGACATTTTGTGTTATCAAAGTGAAAGTCAAAGTTAAATAAAGGACAGGCTTTTGCATTTTTTCTTATAAACTAATAGCTGAAATTCGTGAAAAGCAACTTTCAATTTTTTGCTTCAGATCTGGCCAAATTAGTCTCTTAACATAGCTCTTTTGCTTTCTTAGAACTGAGGGTCTGGAAGGGGTATAATGATTTGTGAATAATGGCCTTTTTATAATGAATAGTGAATAATGAGCCTAAAAATAATGAATAGTGAATAATGAAGGCCTAAAAATAATGAATAATCCTAATTTCTTTGATGAATTGAAAAAAAAATAATAAATAGTGAATAATCAGATTTCTTTGCCACCTTTCTTACTTTTAATGAATAATTTGTCTTATTTTAATGAATAATCTAAAATTTTAATGAGATGAATAATGGGCTAAATTTTTAATGAATAGTGAATACCAGACCCCCCTCCATCCAGACCCTCATAACTAACAAACAGATCTTTGGTATGGCCAAATGGACAAATTCGCAATTTAAAGTATAACCATGACATGGATCCCAAAGATATACACATGGAAAACAGTAGAGGAGCACTATCAGTAATGTAAAGATATGTAGTATATCTTGTAAGTCTATAACATTCTCAAGTGCTATGCCTCTCTGATACCTGCAGTAGTTGTTATATAGATCTTGTTGTATTCATACCTATATAAAGTTCTATAACCATATCATAGTTGTTCTGAGTGTCTCAGCCCACAAATATAACATGATGTCAGAAGTAAATTGGATTAACTATATAATTATTGATTGGATTAACTAATTAACATTAAAATGGCTAAAATCTACATCCTCCAGAAAAGTTGTTGTTAACTGATTATTTGATAGAAAATTTCAAGAAATTCAAGCAACAATTTCAGATTTACTTAACTGCAGCTGGAATAAGTAATTCAGAAGAGGAAGTAAAGTGTGACACATTACTACATGTTATAGGGGCTGATGCGATTGAAATTCTCAATACGTTTCGATGGAATCAAGAAGGTGACACTCCAGGGGATGACAAAAAATTAGACAAAGATGTGTCAAGGTTTGAGAAATACTGCAGCACAAGAGGAATCTAACTTATGAGAGACATCAGTTCAACACACTGAGTCAGAATGAGGGAGAATCAATTGATTCATATGTCACAGAACTCAGGATTTTGTCAAAATCATGTGAATTTGGAGACTTAACCGATTCCCTCATCAAAGACAGACTCGTTTGTGGTGTTATAAAGGACTCTGTACGAAGCAGATTATTGCGGGAAACAGAGTTAACCCTGCAGAAAGCAATATTGATGTTTGCTGTGCAGCAGAAACCTCATCACAACAAATGAAAGTAATTCAAAGTTCTTCAAGTGGAGTCACTGGTGGCAACGTGGACGTTATTAATAGGAAAATTGTGAAAAGCAAGTCACTGAAAAATACAGATAATAAGCCTGCTGGATCTACAAGAAAACAGAAATGCCGAAAATGTGGGTATAAACATAAACCACATAAGTGCCCAGCTTTTGGTAAACTTTGTCATAATTGTAAAAAGAAGAACCATTTTTCTACAGTGTGTAAAAACAAGAAAATGCATGAACTGCAAGTAAATGACTATGACTCAGACATATTCTTACACTCAGTAGAAACTGACCAGAATGTGAAAGACTGGAAAGTAAACATGAAAATATGTGATAAAACAGACAACATGAAACTTGATACCGGTGCACAGAGCAATGTATTGCCATATCATGTCTATAAACAGATTAGACATAAGCCACTTAAAACATCAAAATCAAGATTAGTATCATACTCAGGTCATAGATTACCACTGTGGGGAAAGTTGCTTTGCTTGTATCTACGAAAAAAGTATATTTCACTGGAATTTGAAATTGTGAAGGACAAATCGATGTCAATCCTTGGACTTAAAGCATGTTGGAATTGAATTTAATTTCTAGACTATACAGAATAAAATTAAACAGTAAGACAGCTACATCAGAAGAAATTCTTGACAGTTATAGCAATGTTTTGGAAGGACTGGGTTGTTACCAACAGAGTATAAATTCGCTTGGATAAAATGCTAAACCTGTTGTCAATCCACCAAGAAATATCCCGCATGCACTGAAAAATAAAGTGAAAAATGAACTGAACAGACTTGAGAAAATGAGGGTCATTAAAAAGTCACAGAACCTACAGAATGGGTGAATTCTTTAGTTGTTGTAGAGCAACATAACAAGAGTGTAAGATTGTGCTTAGATCCCAGAGAACTAAACAAAAGCATTTTAAGAGAACATTTTCCAATGAAAACAGTGAAAGAATTTGCAGCCAAAGTTAAGAATGCAAAATCTACAGCGTTCTTTGTGCATCTTATGGTTACTGGCAGATACGTTTGACAAAAGACAGTCACAAATACACAACGTTCAACTCTCCTTTTGGATGATATAAATATTTGCGTTTACCATTTGGTATCAAAAGCTCAAGTGAGGTTTTTCAAAGAACAATCCTCAAATATTAGAAAACATTGAGGGTTGTGAGGTGATTGCAGATGATATCTGAATATGGGGTCAAGATAAAGAAGAACATAATAGGCGTCTTTGTGCAGTTCTAGAACGGATAAGACAAAATAATATGAAGCTAAACAGAGATAAATGTATATTAGGAGTTTCAGAAGCTGCATACGTTGGACACACACTTGGACCTGATGGTTTGAAGCCTAGTTCTGCGAAATTGAGAGCTATAATGGAAATTCCAGAGCCCCAGAACAGATCAGAACTTTAAAGGTTTATGGGAATTGTTAATAATCTTGGAAATTCATTCCCAATATGTCAGGAATAAACCAACCACTAAGACAACTTTTGCAAAAAGACATTGCTTGGCATTGGGAGGAAGCTCAGTAGCAAAGTTTTGATGAACTCAAAAGATCTATCACCACTGCACCTGTTTTAGCATATTATGATGAGAAAGAAGACATAGTGCTATCTGTGGACAGTTCAAAAGATGCACTAGTAGTGTGTATTTTTAAAAATGGACATCCATTTGCATAAACTTCAAATCTCTGAATAAATGTGAACAGAACTATGCACAAATAGACAAAGAGATGGCAGCAATAGTCTTCGGAGCAACCAAATTTCATGAATACATATATGCTAAGGGACCAATACATGTTGAAATGGATCACCGTTCTTTAGAAAGTATTTTCAAGAAACCTTTATCTCAAATGTCATCTAGAATACAAAGAAGGATATGTGTTGAAGGTACAGAAATACAATTTGAAAGTACAGTATAAAAGCGAACGTGAATTATACATAGCTGACATGTTAGGCAGAGCATGTATTAGAAAAGATGAAACTCCAATATGTGATGAGAAATATAGTATGTACTCAATAGAAAACTAGCCATGCTCACAGTCAAAACTTTCTGAATTGAAGGAAGAAACACTCAAAGACATGGAATTAAATATCCTTAAGGACACTGTTTCACGGGGATGGCCCGAGAACAAGAGACAGATAAATCCACGGATAACTCAATATTGGTGTTTTAGAGACGAAATTTCATATTTTGATGGATTACTGCTTAAGGGTGAAAAAGTGATAGTTCCAAGGTCAATGCAAAAAGCTATAATTGAGCAAATACACCAAAAAAGTCACCTGGGTAAAAATAAGTGCATTAACAGGTTGAAAGGCGTTATCTTTTGGTCTGGAATGAGTGCGCAAATCAAGGACATTATTAGTCAATGTTTAATTTGTAATGAATTTAGAGGAACGCAGCAAAAAAAACATTGTTACCGCATGAAATTCCTACAAAACCATGGGAAATATGGGCAACAGATTTGCTTGAGCTAGACAAGGATACATATATTGTCATAGCTGATTACTTTTCAAAGTTCATCGAAGTAAAAAAATTTCTAGCAGCTCCAGCAAGACTGTTATTAATGTTCTGAAAAAAAACTTTTCCAGATATGGAATTCCGGTTTTACTTTATTGTGACAATGGTCCTGCTTACTCGAGCAGTAAGTTTAGAGACTTTGCTAACAGTTATGGATTTGAACATATTACATCATCTCCAAGATATTCTCAAAGTATGGGATTTATAGAGAAATATGTACAAATATGTAAGAATCTACTGAAAAAGTCAAAGAAGAGTAACTCTGATCCATATTTAGCAATACTGGAATACAGAAATACGCCAATTGAAGGTATAAGTTTATCTCCAACACAAATGTTAATGGGGAGAAGGGCTCAAACTCATTCATCTGTAAATGAAAAGCTTCTAAATCCTCAGTACGATGGAGTAAAAGTACAGAATGACTTGAAAGAAAAACAGCTTACAGACCTATGTTACTGATAAAACCCCTTTCCTTGAAGAAATACATTAATCCTTGATTATAGATAAACTGGCCTCAGGATTTGTACCAGAACTGTGAGAACATTGTTTCAGGCAAAACTTCGATAGACTTGCTACAAAAATATAGAAGTACAGATCAAACCTAAAAACTTAAATTTTTCAAATTTTGATTATTTTATTAATCAAAATCTGAAAGAGGGAGATGTAAAGATATGTAGTATATCTTGCAAGTCTATAACATTCTAAAGTGCTATGCCTCTCTGATACCTGCAGTAGTTATTAGATAGATTTTGTTGTATTCATACCTATATAAAGTTTATAACCATATCATAGTTGTTCTGAGTGTCTCAGCCCACAAATATTACAAGTAATACAAGAGTAAATTTTAGACTAAAATTTTCCATCATTTTAAGTTTTCAATTAATTAAAAAATTGGTAGCATCCAAGTTGTTTCTACGTAAAAATAAAGAAGATCTAGCGACCAATGGTATGGACAGCGGCTACCATGGATACAGATAATTCATTTCTGATTTTATGACCTCATTGGTTTTTCTTGCGATAAATTCCTTCTACGAGGTCTGATCGTCAAACATAAAGCTGGGTTAGAGTCTTAGTTGACAAGCTTATAAAAATCATTTTATGAGAAAGTTAGTTTAAACATATTTTATTTCAACTTCATGACATACATATACTTAAAGCCAAAAGTATCTTTACACTTTGAACTACTGAATATATCTTTACTGTTTTTGATGTAACCAAATTAAATATTGCATTGAGTTGCTGGTACTCGCTCTAAACCTAATTCACGAAAAACAACTTAGGTAAATTAATCTTCTTTCGAGTTATCTGTGCTTTCATTAAAAACACAAAATCAGCATTTCCTAACAAAACCCAAAGTAAACCTAGGATTTGAACACGCTATTTCAAGGGCAATTGATTGCCCATTAATAATACTGCAAGACATTTTGTCTCTGACGTATAGTTTGCTATTGACAGCATCTTAAAGTTGGTTCACTTTGAAATTATCTCCCTTTTAATTAAAACAATAGTAAACTTTAGTCCCTGCTAAAAGCTTTATCTCAGATGACATTTGGATTTTTTTCAGCAATTTGTTGGGACTTCTGCCCTGAGTATGTGACAAGATAATCTGATAAAAATTCCCAACAATTTGGAAGAAAAACGGCAAACAATTTCTTATGGGAAATTCCACTGAAAGCACTGTTAAGTTCACAAAAGGGGGTATGTCCGTAAAAACACAACTCTAATTTGTGTTACTTGAAGGGTGATCCGGGCTGATTTGAACTTTCAACAACAATTCAAAAGCCTGTCTTTTAGACTGGTTCTTTAAAATTAAAAATTGTCCAATTGCAAAGCTACAGTAACACATCTAAAGTAATGCACTTTGGAAAAGTTTATATTGCCCCCTTGCTTCTTAAATTAGGCATTGTGGTTGCATTTATGACAGTAAAAACATGAAATTCAACTGTCATATGAATAATTGATTGAAGTTTAATATGGAGTAAACACATTTAAAATACCACTCACCAATACCTAGAAAAGCTATATATAATAACAGTGTAAAGTTACTTTTGGCTTTAAATATACATTAAAAATAACACATTAAAAAGGAATCGAATGGAAGCAAAAAGCTTAATTATACCCGCTTTTTCCTTAGAAAAATAGGGTATTTTAATTTCGTACCAAAGTCGGTCCGTCGTCTGTCCATCCATCCGTCCGTGCGTCTGTCTGTCTGTCTGTCCGTCCGTCACGTTTCTTGTAATTGTATCTTCTCCTAAACCGTTGGACATAGCAACCTCAAGCTTTGTATATGCATAGGTCACATGATGTGGATGCTACTGGGCAACATTTTGTGTGACCTTGACACCAAGGTCAATGTCATATAATGTACTTTCTTGTAAATCCATCTTCTCCTAAACTGTTGGACGTAGCAACTTCAAATTTTGCAGGTGCATAGGTCATATGATTTAGAGGGTACTGAACAACATTTTGTGTGACCTTAACCACTAGGTCAAGGTCATATAATGTATTTTCTTGTAAATGCATCTCCTTCTTAACCATTGGACATAGCAACTTCAAACTTCACATGTGCATAGGTCACATTATGTAGAAGGTACTGAGCTACATTTTGTGTGACCTTGGCCCAAAGGTAAAGGTTATAGGTAAAAAAGCGGGTATTTGCGATGGTGTACCATCGACTGCTGCTCTAGTTTTTTTCTTCTTCTGGCAATATTAAGCTGCAGAAATATAATGGCTCTTATTCAGTTTCAGAAGCAAACATCAACCAAACGGCAACTCCACCTTGCAACTATTGCTCATTTGTTCAACTAAAATATAGAGGATCTTACATGAGTGCTCATGTTTTATTGAATTTATTAGACGAGTTGGGGAAAGAGATAAAATGCGAGGCTTGCCGAGCATTTTATCTCTTTTTCGCAACGAGTTTTATAAATTCAATAATACAAGAGCACGAATGTTTGATTCTATTTATCATATGACAAATACTTTGAAACCTGATTTCTGGCGTAAAAAACGTTATAGTTGTGCTATTATTTACGCAACGTTGTAATGGACGTCATAACGTTTCCCGAAAATCGATAAACCACTAGTGGTTTACAAAATTTATTGCATGGCGTTATTTCACTCCCAGACGCGACCTCAAATGATAAATATATTTTACACAATAAAAGATTATCCACACTTATTGATTCGAAAGAATTGCTACAATTTTCTACATCATTTGTTTATTGTCCTTAGACATCATTACTAAGGCATGATCTCGTATTGAGAAATTTTGGAAAAAAATGTACATTTCCATGTACTAACAATCGACATATAAACTGAAACCAAGTTTTAATCGGTCACTTTTCAAACACATTATTTCTGACCAAGCGCTAATAAAATTGAAATGATTCTGCCTAATTATGTGCATTTTAATGGGCAAAATTTAAGCGGTGTTTTGGAACAGTTGTCTTTTACTCTTTTTTGGTTACCTGTTGGATTTCTTTTACTCCGGTATTCAGTTTTATTTACTGTTGAGTCCTTATCTTTGCTTAATCTCCTTGTTATATCATGTTTTATATGTTCTAGGAGAGGTTGCATTGATAAGTTAGGGTTCTTTCATGCAAACCAAATATCTATGTGTCTGGATTCACATCTGAATTAAGGGTGAGGTTGGCGCCGTGAAACCGGTTTAAGCCCACCAGTAAAATATTTTACTGACCGTTCCAAGGCAGTACTTCTTTTGTGGATCTTTTTATGTTTTTTTCTGTCTTGTGTTTGCTATGCCTTTTGTACACGTCTATTTATATGTGCCTTTTGGTCACCTGCTGGGAAAGGGCTGACCTCTTGGCTCTCGTTTGTAGTGTTAGACTTTGAGTGTGTCACATTCCCATTGGTATCCTGGGTCCGGTGTTGTACTTGATTGTATCGATTCCTGATCTTTGCACCCTTACTTACTTTAAAAATGCAAAAATCAACTTTTTTGAAGAAAAAGGGTTTTGAGTGTAGTTGTTAATGAAGTGGTAGTGTAGGTGGTAACAAACGGTCTACCCGGCTTGAAAAACACCAAACAATTAAAATTTTGCTTAGGGTACATTTTTTACGCATTTCTAAAAATATTGCATTTTTCGAGATTTTTCTGGATTATTGATCCGGTTTCAATGTGAAAGTTTAAAAACTCGATTTGATGGCATTATAGCGTTTTTGTTTCAATTCTCAAAAAAGGTGACGTCTGGTGCTAATAAATAATCGCTGAAAATTTCAATATCGTGTCGCTGATAATAAAGCGTACAGAGCAGTGCAAAATTTGCATGTTAATTGCAAGCTTAAAGCTGATTTTTTATGATTAAGTTTTTGTATGTTATCGATCCTAGTACTGGTCTTGTGAAGGTAAGATAAATGGTTTCAAGAGATTTTCTATCAAGACAAAACTTCAACCTCATGACATTAATTCTGCCCCAGGCGTGTTCCTTGACATAATCGATTGGAGTATTCCGCAATACTTTTGACCTGCATTAAGCGATAATTGGTCTTGAAAATCAATTTTCGGTCTTTTTGAGAGTGGCCGTTTTACACAGGTTTTACTGTAAACTGCTTACACAATTACAGGCATTATATATATACATACAAACTATGAAACCAATGCAACGATATCTGTACATTTAACGCGATTGTATACTTTTAAACAAACTGACCTGCGCTATTATCCTGACATGGCTGTAATGGCACTATATTATCATCGGTTATTGGTGCTTGAGATTCTACAGCCGTTGGACAACGACCATGGACAAACTGATTCACGAGCGCGAGCACAACGATTGTCAGCAGCTCATCACAAAGTCACATGATCGATCCTGATTGGATTCATATATTAGGAAAGCAACGCCTACCTTGTGTAAAGTGAAAGGTCACTGTATACGTAACGTGTCAGTGCTCCAAAACTAGATGCTTTGACGTGTCATAGATCAAAAATATCAGGCCCCGTGTTGTGTTACTTGGTGCACAGTTTTATTACGCAGCATATAAACGTATCATGTATCCAATAAATTCTCTCCTGGGTCTGTGTAGAAAGATTGTCCTTGCTGTAATATCTCACATTTCTTACGGGATAATGCTGACCATATTAAACAAACAACACTTTTAAAGTTTGTTACTGTCTTTTAATAGAAACCAAATAAGGAACGACATTTCATGTGAATTGTCTGCTGCATCATGTATCCATTTAAATTGCTTCTTTCCTGGGTCTGTGTAGAAAGATCCTTCATCACTTACACCTTACAGTTATCACACGTGATAATAAAGCTGACCACAAAAAAAACAGACAACTTTTTTGTCTTAGAAATCAAATAAAAAACGATATTTCGTGTGAACTGTCTGATGGTAGAAGATTCATATGCAATATCAAGGTATATTTTCTCCCTGAAATTCTAAAGGTATATATACATTGCAATTTGTCATGATCGGTGTCTTTAAAGGTATCAGATCAAAGCGGCCTTTTCAAACTCAAGATAAAACATTTTTTGACTGTTGCAGAAACCAGTCACTCTTTGCATGCTAGATAAGTTTCATATTTTTGTCATGTACAAAGTATAAAGACTATTCTAAGAACATCGCCAGTCAGACCGTTGCAGATGTTCTGGGTTCGAAATAGTTGCAAGCCCGCATTTTGTTTAGTCTCTTTCGGGACAAACTGATCTGTTACAATTGTATGCAAGGGTAATGAGCTGCAGCAGGGCAAAGTTAAATCTATTTGCGGACAAGCGATTATGTAACCGAGACAGTTTGAAATGTCTGTCTGTAGATCTATAAGAATGATGCAGGTTTTGTGTCACCACAAAACCCAAAAATAGAACACTGCAAAATTTTTAAACACAGGTAGGCGTTTCTCTCCTATATTTGACAATCCAATCAGCAGCGACGCTGTGACTTTGATGAGCGATCGATTGTAAACACGGGTCCATCGTGAAGTCCATGCTCATTGTCCATCCACTGTATCTTAACAATATCGTTTAGCGAATGAAAATCTGACCGAACACTCCAAATTTCGCTAAACTTTATACCTGAAATTGCTTCCAAATAAATTGCAAATACGACCATGGCAAGCAGACTCACGAAAAGTACCATGTAGCATTTCAAATTAAAGTTTATGGAACTTGTATTCTTCATTATAACTTAAAGCAGAACAGATTGTACATTGACCTAAACAGTTTCCAGGCAAAGGCATATTAATTATTTAATGTGCTATCATTATACTAGTATCAAGCTAAAAATAATCAGCCGGGATTTCCAACAATGTGGATTCAATTTCAGAAGATAGATCGATTTTCGAGATTCCATTTCAGAAGTTAGTTTGATTTCGATTTTCGAGATTCAATTTCAATATTCGGACTGTTACAGTTTTTCATGCTATTATGCTCAAAACCTTGCATTAAAAGTTAGTTTTGATATTCAAAATCAGTTATTCGGTAACGTTCCGAATGCCAAAGAAGGTTTTGACCATAATAACATGAAAAACATCCACAATCCGAATATCGAAAATCGAAATGCGAATATTGAAATGGTGTTTGAAATGGCATTTTGATATTAAAAATCGTGTATGAAAAGTTAGTTTTGATATTGATAACCTGATATTCGGCAACGTCCCGAATGCCAAAGAAGGGTTTTGAGCATAATAGCATGAAAAACAGTTACAGTCCCAATATCGAAATCGAGTAACGAAAATAGAACTAACTTCTGAAATTGAATCTCGGAGATCGAAAATCGAACTAAATTAAAACGAAATCTTAAAGGAAACACAGATCAAGAAGTAAATGTGTCTGAAAAGACAGGCATTTGCACACAAACAATTTTAGTGCAAACTTGATCAAAATCAGTTAAGAATTAAGAATGTTATTGATAAATTAAGTTTTTAAAACATCCTGTCACAGCCGCCATTTTGAATATATAATTAGATGCTAATGAGATGCATGAAAAGTTATTAAGATGCATACAATCTTTATGTTAGCATATAATCACAATTTCTTGTATAAATCATCCTTTATTGTAATATTAGACATAAAAATAGAGTAAAAATTATTTTTCAAATATTTTTTTTTCATTTTTGCATATATAATTAGGAAGTTATGACGTCATAACACACAAATATGGCGGCTTCCTTAAAAGAAAAAATGCATATAACTTCTTTATTTCTTGATATATTTTGATAAAATGTTGCAGCAAACTGATCTGATAGACAAATCCCTACTTTCAGAGCCCATTAATCATAATGGTGAGCGTTTCCCTTTAATTTATATATATAATTTTTTTACGTACGTAATGTAATTATATCGCAAATAACTCAGAGGGGATCACCGGACTATGCCCTTTTCAAGCTGTTTGAATGAAAAGGATCAAACACTCTGTCCAGCGACCGCGAAATCGAGATTGCAGTTTATGTTTCATTTATTTAGCTGGAGACCCCACTCTGATTCTATGGCAAGCCGTGTTGTTGTAGATGGCGTATTCCACTGGCAATTCTCTAATCACGGGACGACGTGAAATGGGCTGCCACAGGCTTGTCAGAGTCTACACTTGTCAAAATGCCACATTGTTGGAAATCACATGTCGCGGCTCATTTATTATTAAAATCTTCCCTCATGTTTTGATGGAGGGTGTTCATATTTAGCACTATGATGGCTTGTGGTGTGTAGATTACACCAAAGGTTTTTACCAATGCGACATTTAGAAAAAGGTTAAGGTCGCATATACTTAATACCATTCTACAGCTTGAAACTGAAACTCCTTTCATCATTTTGACCGAGGGTGTTCGCATTTGATACAATGATTACCTATGGCGAAAGTTCCAGATCAGGTATATGACCTTAGAATCAAAGGTCAAGCTCACATATACTAAAATTTGTCTATGACTGATAACACGAATTGCTCTTTCATTTTTGATGGAGGGAGTTCATATATATATATATATTGTAGTTTGACAGCGGTGCTTCCTATTTTGTACAATGGTTGCAACTATGACATTTGAGTCAAAGGTCAAGCAAGGTCAAACATATATCAACTCAGGCTGTCTGGCTGCAAATACCAACTCCTCTTACTTTTTGAGCCAGTAGATGAGATTTCCAACAATGTGGCATTTTGACATGTGTAGACTCAGACGAGCCTGTGCAGCCTCCTTTTAAGCTTAGAAACTCCAAATGGTGTTCAGTCAGTAGCTTAACAATCATAGCATACTCAAGCGACTAGCAAAGGCTCTGATCAGACTGTGCGTATGCGCAGGCTGATCTGAGGCTTTGCTGGTCGCACATACCACATTAGTGGAAATCTCATGCACTGGCTCTTTTGTATTAAGGATTTTCATATTTGACACAATGTTTGCCTGGGTAAAAATGTTTTGGATTGCTGGTATGTCCTTGGAGACGAAGTTCAAGGTAGGTCAAAAATAGTCATACTGTTGTGGTATTCAATCTAAGCGTAGATATTAGCGATCCCCCCCCCCCCCCCCCGCCATCGATTGACTACCTTCTAGTTATTTTTAATTTTATCACAATAAAAAGTTTTGATACGCCTTCCTACACACTATAACAAGATAAATATAAATTTAAACCAAAAGAACGGTAGCTGAGCTGCCACCCATTGTGATGTAAACCTCTTCCACTAAAACACCAACATTAATTTTAAAACAATGATTGTTGAAGTTATTCTCCGCATGGCGGATCCAGAAAATTTTGTGGACCTCCCTCGAGAAGCAATTGGTCCCTAAGGATTCTCGATGACGGTCCGTAGCAGAATTTCTAAGGTATCCTATAGCCACTTGTGTTTTTCAAGGGAGGGAGTCCGGCCCCCTGATCCCCCTCTGGATCCGCCCATGCTCCGCGGATCAATAGAATCGAATGCACAGCTTGAACAATTAGCGCTGTATGGCGAGGGTGACATATAGATTTCGACGAATTGGTTGAAAATTCAGTAACAATATCATATAGCAACAATGTATGTATATATAATCGCAGCCTAGCTGTTACTTTGCGGGGATATCACATAGTCTCTTTTTTAACTCGTCTGCTGATAACTTTTCAGTGCCGGACCCAAGGGGGGCCTGGGGGCACGTGCCCCCCCCCCCCCCCCCGAAGAGACCATGAGTGCCATAAAAAACGTTTTTCACGCATTAGATGATATTGCGAGTATATACGGTGATGCATAATTGGGAGAGAGTACTTATATGACATTGCAGCTCTGCTGAAAGAAAATGTGGCCCTTAGGGCACAGACAAAGCTGTGAGTGTAAATGTAAATGATGGGATTTTAAATCTCCTGTAGTCTGGTCGCCGAGGATAAAACACTTTTGTGCCCCCTCCCAGCCCCAAACAAAAAAAACTCAGAAAATTGTGGTGTGTTGGGGGGGGGGGGGGCACTTTCAATCCCCAGTCCCAAGGCTGAGGAACTGGAGTGTTTGCCCCCCTCCATCTTCCATTCCGTCAACCCTTCCATTGCAAATTCCATGTAGTCTAGTAGTCGCAAAGCTAATAAGTAATAGCTGTGCCCCCTCCCCACCAGGCTCAGAGAAATTAAAAAAGAGCCCCAGTCCCTAGGCTGCTGCCGCGCTGGGCCTATGTAATTGGGTTGGGGGTGAATGAAAAAATACAAAATACAGGGGAACATATGCCCAGTTTTTTCTTAGGTGTGGACTTTATTGTTTTCTAGCATTTTTTTTCAAAATTTAAGTTCCCCCCATCCCCCTCACAAGGGCTCTGCTGTTTTTCTGAACATTGGGCTGACTCAGACTTGCAATGCAACTGCAGTGCCCCCCCCCCCCCCCCACACACACACATGGGAACCTTACCAAAGTTCCAAGAGGGCGACAAGAAAATGCAAAATAATAGTTAGGAACAAGGTGTTTGAGTCCAAGGGAGGGGATTCTCATTTTTTCGTCATAAGTAGGCTCGGGCCCAGCATCTACCGTTCACCCCAAAATAAATATCAGGAATTTCAAGCACCCCCAAAAATATTCGAAATTTTAGCCACCCCAAAAATATCCCCAATTCTGTATCTTGACCTTAAGAAAAGACCCTAAAATGCATAGAAATGACCCTTAAATATAGCCCAATTTTGTGATGACCCAAAAAACCATGCACAAAATCTTCATACCTTAAAGAATATTCATTTTTCTGAACCCCTCCCCACCCCCCCCAAAAAAAATCAAAATTCCAAATTTTGAACCCCCCCCCCCCCAAAAAAAAAAAAAAAGAAAAAGCCCGAGCCTACGTATGTATGAAAATATCAGAGTACCCCGCCCCCCTCCCCTGTGATTTGAGTTTCTGACCTTATTAAAATTGAGGTTTTAGAATATGGAAAAAAAGGCTTCAAAATGGCTTGAAATGCATACTCAGAGACATAGATTTTAAATAATTCTGTACCTTGACCTTAAGAAAAAGAAAAGACTGTAAAATGCATAGAAATGACCCCTAAATATAGCCCGATTTTGTGATGACCCCAAAGTATCATACCCAAAAGAATATTCATTTTTCTGAACCCCCCCCCCCACCCCCACCCCCCCCCAAAAAAAAATGAAATTCAAATATTGAACCAAAATAAAAAAGATAGCCCGAGCCTACCTATGTATGAAATTATCAGAGTACCCCCCCCCCCTTCCCTGGGTTTTGAGTGTCTAACCTTATTTAAAATTGAGGTTATAGAATATGGAAAAAAGGCTTCAAAATGGCTTGAAATGCATTCTCAGAGACATAGATTTTAAAAAAAATTCGGGGGAGGTCCCCCGGACCCCCCCCCCCCGACCTCCAATGAGCTGGGGGTTCCACTCCCCTCTCATACTCTCCCCCCGCTCACGGCTTGTGCCACTCGCTTCAAGCCTGCGGCTTCAAGTGCCCCCCCCCCCCCCCCGTAAACAACCCCTCTGGGTCCAGCCCTGCTTTAGCAAACAGTTTGGAACAGAACGTCGGGCCTTGCTTTGACACTCTGATATTATTTCTGAAAGAATGTTTTGAAAAAGGAACGTTGATAAATATCTGCTGTCAAAAAAGCATGAAAAAATACCCAGCATGCAAAGAGTAAAAGTCGACAGTTCTAAGCAGAATTCTAAAGACATTCAATAATGTGCAATATTTTTCACATTTTAGTAGCAAAAGCATTTTCTCATTTTAGCCGCTGGCCAGAATGATAACCCAGAATAAGTGATCATAAGTCTTCAGTCACCATCGGCCCACGAGCGAAAACGCGTTTTGCTGGCGGGGCGAAAGCGGCCCGTTTTTTATGCTTAATTGCCATTGGATTTTCTTACCTATGAAGTTTGGGTAAACTGTATACTCCTTATTCACCCAGGCATAATAAATATGCCATATAGACCACATCGTATCCGTCTTTTCTGCTTTCAAAAAGGTCTTATACCAGTCTGTGACTACATTACCAGGGACCAGAGGATGAAAACCGTCATCTGGAAACGTCTTTGAAAACCAGGTGATAAACTTGTTCCAGTTTTCCTTGTTTGGAGAAAAACCCCATGTTCCTATGACAGGATAAAGGTAAATGATGTTGTATTTCGGTACATCAACGAGTCCACTAGCGCCGCTATGTTTCATCGAGACTCCTTGCAAAGCATAGCCTGAGATGTTTGCATCATTGTCATACTTCCCGTGGACTAGTTTGAGCCATTTGTAGAAATACGGAGACACCTCCAGATCATCTTCGAGAATAACGATCATTTCTGAGCTGTTTTCGCTGGACTTCCAAGAATACAGCCACTGCCCAAAAATACCCATATGGCAAAAATGGCGGTGTACTTGGTATCTCCCGTGTTTAAACATAAAGTTTGTCGCCATGCGGTAAGTTTCTATATCAATGATGCCAGCTTTTGATCGGTCAATCCAAACTTCAAGAATAACATCATCCCCATCATATTCTGCACGATTTAATGAAGCCAACAAGCGTCGCAGAGATTTTGCCCGGTTGTAAACTATAGCTATTATTTTTAAGTCACCTTGTTCCGTTCCAGATGCTTCTCGTATTGCTTCATTCTCCAAAAGGCTTGATTGATAGCTTCTGAGAGTCTCATTTCTTTTTAATGCTGGACACTCTCTAGAATGTGGTTTCTCTGTTGACATGACATTAAGCATCCAGAAGCATCCTGCAGTAAATATGCACGCGGATACAATGTATCTCCTTAGTGTGCAATTTGCTCGCTTTGTACGCATTTCGCAAAATTTCACCAACACTTCAGAAGAATTCTCCTTCCAATAGCATGACAAAAGCGTTCAGTTAATATTTAAAGCAAGAGTTTTATTTATTTTATTTTCTTAACTTAATGATACAGTGTTTGCCTCAAATATCAAATATCAGTATGCACTATAATCAGACAATTTGAATACTGAATCAGAAAAAAATCAACCGTCGCGTTGCTTCATTAGCACGCCATCTTAGGCCAATCTTAGTTTGGTTGGAAGATCTTCACAGTTCTTGCAAACAATTACAGGCGATCGAGTATACTATCAAAGTTCGTGAAATTCCAACTGTATGCAAAAGTATACATCAAACACCCAATTGTTTCACCCGAGCAACAAGCAGATGCGTAACGGTGCTATTCACTTTGTTAAACTCTATGTTTGGACGATACACTAATCATCATTCATATTCGGTCTGTATATGTACATGTACAGGCTATTTTTTCTTTGTTGAATATGTCTTTATGGTTTTCTTTTGCTGCGACTCGAAGAACTTTTGTTTTTTCTTTGCTCAATTAGCACACCGTCTAAGTCCAATCATAGTTTGGTTGGAAGATCTTCACAGTTTTTCCTAACTGTCAGACGAAAACGGAAAAATTTAAGGAGCGAGCGATATCACCATTGTGTCAACGACAGCTAGGACCGATCATTGTGTCAATGATGACGGTTAGTAAACTATGTACATCTGATATAGAATCTTTTTTACCATTTTTTATGTTATTATTTTAGATCAGTTACTCACTATAGCATTGGTAGGGAATATATAATAGTTATGTCTTATCGAACATTCATGAATTTACATTTTATAAATTTGGTTTGTACAAAACCTTTCCACAAAGTGGAAGCAGTAACTTAATATAAAAAATAAAATGATAAAGAAAATAATAAAAATAATAATAATAAAGTAACTTTTCCCCGTCTACCACATTATCTAAAACGCTTCTACCCATTTATTTTGGAAAAAGGCTAGCTTGTCATAAAGCAACGCTAGCTATCTCTTTATCTAAATTCTTTTAGACAGGTAAAACTGTTCTTATTTCGCATTTCTTACCTATCAGTTTTAGCATACATGTATGTTGTGTGTGCTCAAAAGAACCGTCTTATTGAGGCGGTTCTTTTGAGTACCCACAACATATGTTTTGGCCCACAACATATGTTTTGGTTGAGAAATAAGAAGAACTATTTTTGAATAAGCACTCTTATCTGGAGGCATGATTTCATACCAATGAAATGTCTCAAGAAATGCCGCCAATGAAATAGAATTGTTTTTCTGCAATATCAAAATGCACCTACATTTTGTGATATGTATGTAAATATGTAAAAGTAATAGATCCTACAACCACATGACACCAGCACTTCTTTCATGCTCAACTCAACTGAGCATGAAATTACAACTGCTCATAAAACAAAACTACCGACAACTGAAGATGTTTTTTGTTTTTTTTGCTTCAAGTGCCTCAATTGTTGTATTTATCATACTATTAAATGTTAAAATGCCAACGATTGTTGGCATTTTAACATTTATGAGCAGGATCAATTTCGTGCTCAGCTGATTGAACGTGAACTTTTTATAACCTCGGGGCCAGGAAGAAGACCAAGATGCAAGAATACAGGAGGTAAACCAACAAGACACACGCATGCACAAGCATGTAAACATTAAGTAAAGCAAGCATCTCTTCTTCAGCTAGTAGAAAGGACACAAAACACTTTATCACAAAAAAAGAAAGAATAAAACACTACAACCGTGCAAGTGCCAATTTAGCATTTCATCACAGGTCCAGATATACTAACTTTTTGAGTGTAATGTTATTATTTACTTACCTATCAGTTTTAGCATATGTTGTGGGTACTCAAAAGAGGCGTTTTTTTGGGGTATCCACAACATATTTTTTGGTTGAGAAATAAGAAAAACTACTTTTTTTAATACACACTCTTATCTGTAGGCATGATTTCATACCAATGAACTCTCTCCAGAAAGGCTGCCGATGAAATAAAATTGGCAGTCGAGATGTATGCCAAAGCATATGAAATTGTGCTCGTTTCTACATGCTAATACTATTGAAACAATAAAAGTCGTAGTTGAGAAATGTGTAAAAAGGTGCATAGAGAAAAACACTCATCCATCGAAAAGACATATCCTGTAGTTTAGTTTAAACATATTTTATTGCCAAATTTTATACAGCAATATATCTTGTCGGTACACATTCGAATTCGAATTCCCTTTATGAAGAAATTCAAATGTGTACCAACAACATATGTGATAATATAAAGCAAGGAAAACTATTTTGAAACTAACACGTTTCAAGTTATGTTGCATATATCTGACTTGTTAACCATTTGTTCAAAATAAGGAGTATCACTATTCAGTAAGTCATCTAGATACCTTAAAGTTGAGTTGAAAGCTTCAATAACACCAGCCTGATTATTGTCAGAAAAAAGACAATGTGATGTCTCTCTTATTAGAAAACAAACACAAATCCGAAACAAGTACACAGTTCTGTATATCGGGTGTTCTGGCCGAGTGGTCGGGTCGTTGACTGCAACATATTGATTTTATTTGGACACTCAACTACTGGGCCAGAACACCCGATACACAGAACAATGCATACAGTATGAAAAGATTGAATAACTTTCAAAATGCTCTGTTCTCAGATTTCAAACTTTGTGCACACAAAAGGAATTTTGCATTTTAACGAAAGTAAGGATGAATTCCAGAACATAAGCAAAAATTCTGTCATCCTCTTTTTCAGGAAAAATCACATTTCTGGCATAACTCTAGCGCTGTAGCGACTATCACTCAACCCACAGAAATTTTGTTAAGCAGATGCACAGCTGGATTTATTAGTGATAATAATTCACGACTAATTTTTTCAGAAGTAAAAAAGTGACCAAAATATAACCCTTATTAACAGCTATGTACACTATTTTGTGCACTCGTCGACTGCAACCACCACACGATGACTGAGCAGTTCGAATACAGTGGTTCTCTTGCGTGAGTAATATATCGGTATGTTGTTTATGTTTTGTTTTTTGTTTTTTGTTGTTTGTTGTTGTTGTTGTTGTTGTTGTTGTTGTTGGGGTCTGAAATATATAAGAATCGCCGTAAAATTTCAGATTTCCATTTTTTATATTCTTGTTACAAGAGCCAGCAATTTCACATTTTCTGACAAAAAAGTAAATAAGATTCCATTTATAAATTGAAACCTCAGCTGTTTGACATCTAAGTTGTTAAATATGGGATTGATTTGCATTTTAACGAGTTAATGTCAATGAACGATGAACTTAAAAACTGCTAGTATCAGAATGGTTGTGGTGGGTGGGGGGGGAGTAAGTTACAGAACACCCGGGCACATAACTGCATCCAATAGGGGAGACCGGGGCAAAATGATACATGGGGCAAAATGAAACAGCGTGATTTTTCAAAGATGATGCCATATATGACGTTTCTTACTCAAGCTGAATGCGCATTTTGAAATCCGCCATATTATAAGAAAGGCTCAGCCAAAACAGAGCAAAGATAATCTTTTTATATAAACAATTGACTTTTGAGGCACCCTGAGTAAATTTCGAGGGTATCAGTTATTTTATGAATGTGAAGAATGTGGTAGATATATATTTTAATTGTATCGTGTAAATTGAACTATATAGATACTGATATGTCTCCAAATAATCAGAACTATTGTGGGGTGTCGTATTTTAGAATTGTTACGAAAACAGTAAACAAGAGGTTACTGGGGCAAAATGATACAGCGTGGTTGGGGCAAAATGATACAGTCTGAAATATTCTTATTTGACTTTGTTTTAAAGCATTTTCAAGATTATTTTTATCGAAAATGTCTATTCCTATCACAAGAAAATTAAATGATACTGCTATGTCAGAAAAATACCATTTTATTTTTCAGAATGTTAAAAATGGGTGGTCAACTGTATCATTTTGCCCCGTGGCAAAACATAAAACATGAATGGTAACAAATGTGACTCAGAAAATTCAGAAAACTGTTCATGTTTAATCATATTTCCGTGGCGATATATAGCATTATAAATTGTTTAATTGTGTTTATAGTTATTTCTGTGCTACGTCTTGAATATTTGAATCTGAGATGAGAAAATTCTTACTGTATCATTTTGCCCCGTGTACTGTATCATTTTGCCCCGTGCACGGGGCAAAATGATACAGCCGACCACACATTTTGAATGCTTGATTTCAAGCACTAATGTCACTTTATGCCTGTTTTTCTTTCTCTCAAGTTGTAGCTAATACTTGACAGTGTATTATACATTTAAAAGCAATAAGATATATCCAGTCATAAAAGCAGGAAAAAAATATTTAAAAAAGTGGATCATTTTGCCCCGGTCTCCCCTATCCATGCTCAGCCTCTCTGCCAGGTTATTGTTGGTGCTTTGTCATCATCATTTTAGCCGTGCCATATGTGATTTCCAAAAATGTGGCATTTTGACAAGTGTAGACTCAGACGAGCCTGTGCAGCCTCCTTTTAAGCTCAGAAACTCCAAATGGTGGTCAGTCAGTAGCTTAACAGTCATAGAATATTCTAACGCCTAGCAAAGGCTCTGATTTGACTGTGCATATGCGGAGGCTGATCTGAGGCTTTGTTGGTCGCACATACCACATTGTTGGATATCTCATGTCGCGCCTCAATTTTGTTTTTCAAATGACAATTCAGCTTAATAATTCTGCGTTTTAAAAAGTTTTATAATTTTAAGACGCATGCATACAGATAGAATGTCAATTTACATCTATTAATAATAGCATAATGTTTCATCAAATGATGTCACGATATTAAAAACAATTTCAGGAATTATTCATTTACTTTCAAGATGCTAAACAGTTACTATGTAGGAAAATATAATAATAAAGCTTCTCCATTCTTTATAATGTTTATTGTTACCCATAGTGAAATAAACTTGAAACACGGCATTACATGAAACTAATAAACAAACAAACAAATCAAAACCAAAAGGCACTGAATCAGCAAGCAATTGCAAACATGCACTTGGACTTGTCCATTACTAATGGCATAGTTTCAACTAAAATTTATGACAAACGGGGCGATTTTAATTTTGAAATAGCTAATGTTCCATTTCTTGATGGAGATGTTCCTCACTCTCTTTCTTAAGGTGTATACATTCCGCAAATTATTCGACTTGCAATTGTATGTTTCAATGTTGATGACTTCAACAACAGATACAAATTGTTGACTTCTAAGCTATTAGAACAAGGTTATCGATACCATGAACTTCGTAAAGCTTTATCTAAATTGTATTACAGACACCCAGAGTTGCTTGTTTCATACAATACTTGTTTGAAAACTCTTCTGCAGCAAGGCAAATCAAAACCTGTATTTTATGTTGATTTAGTTTATAAAATTAAAATATTTGTTGGAAAGCCTAGTTTTAGTGATCAATTCAAAAAGATAATTAAACGTTATAAAAGAGTGGGATACAGCATGGATATCATGCAACAGTCTGCATACCTGATTTTAAACCCTATAACGGTTTATAGCTATGACTCCCTCTTTAATTGCACGACGGTGGGTCAGGCCTCAGACTCATGACGCGACCCTGACTTAAAGCTTTAATCCGTTGGTTGGTGTCTGATGCTTGTCCTTGACTGGGCCCACCGTAGCTCTACTTGAGGTTTTCTTTAGCTCTGACTATCTGTGGGTCATGAGCCATTTTCTTTGTTTCATCATAGTGTGGTATTTGATTAGATTGTTTCTCTGTGATACATTTAAGTCTTCCCGGTATCTTAGACTGCTGTCCGATCTAAGGCGGTGGTTCTTTTGTTGCTGATTTATTGTTTTATGTACCTCCCATTGTTTGTGGGGGTTCTGTGTTTGTCTTTATTTTGATATGCATTACTTAATGTCCTTTCTAGTTTTGGAATCATCTTGACGAGGAAGAGAGAGCTGGTTTCTTTGCTTTTATTGTCTTTCGGATGCCTGGTTACTGTAAATGACCTGCGGCTCTTCCTTACGGTGCCGTGTGTGGGTCTGCAGTTTGTGATTGTGGTAGTTCCTGATCTTTGATACCAGCCGCATTCGTATTTGGTGTAAATTGTTAACAAACATCCTGTAATACATATGATTAACCCATCCGGTCCGTTTTATAGGGTCACATGTTAATAATACTGACTACATGGGGGAAAAAGGGGATACTTTTTATTCACATGAAATCTTAACTTCGGTTGCCAACAAGAAAGTTTTTTTGATAGTTTAATAGCTTGTTTTGGTAGTTTTACAGATCATATGCGAGTTCTTTTATAGGAACTTACTTAATTAAGCATATATTTGTTCCTTTGTATAGGGTAAATGTTCATTTGACAACTAATACTACTGCGTAGTGCAGTCAGTACCGAGCCCAACTGCAGATCCAGGGGTCGCGATTTCGATCCCAGCCTGGTTCCATAGCTTCCTGGAGAATGATCGTGAAATAATTTCTTTGGTCGTTCAGCTCCTTCCACTGATTCAAGAAGGCAAGCGAAAGTATGTGCACGAAGTACTGGTTAACCGCTTAGTCAAGCTTGTCCAGGAAAAAAAGAAAGTGTGGTTAGGTGAACTGACCGTCTCGACATGACCATACCTGTTGACTGGGACGTAAAACCTCAAACCACCACCAAGAACAACAACAACTGTGTAAGATAGAATTTAACTATGTAATGTTACACCCTACCCTTTAGTGGTCTCTTGAGTCCAACAGTGTCTAAAGGTTTCACTCAATTGTGCACTATGACAAATTGTTCACAGTGTTGAAAAATTATAAGGTTTTTTGTAATCATTAAAACGCTGTTTCCGCACTTGTGGCATGCTTTTATAATTTTCCAAGTTAAATGCAACTTCCATTACCAAACTGGTAGTCATTTCAGAAGGCGGTCTTCAGGATTATACTATGCTTCATAAGAAGGAACATGACATTGCTACATAGTAAACAACCTTTATGTATCCTAGACATCTAATATGTTTTGCTATCTCATTTAAGCATATCTATAATGATCGAGAATTAACTGTGATTTATTTCTTACCATTTCTTGCCACCCTAGAGACCTTAAACCACTTCTAATAGCCAATTTCGACTTCTTATTACTGCTAACCGGAATGTAGCAACTTGGTGTGAATTTCAGCAAATGTCCATACAAGAATTTGTTAAGTCTTAACTTATCTTAACTTAAAAAGAGGTCAGGGAGGGTGCCTGTACCACTTCACTTGGTAATAAGTTCCATGTATTCACAACTCTATTTAAGAACACGTTTACCTGACATTTAATCTTTACCGTTTTTTTTTTTTTTTTTTTTTTTTTTTTTTTTTTTTTTTTTTTTTTTTTTTTTTTTTTTAAGAGATTTAGACCGTTTCCACGAGTTGATGTTTCAATGTTAATCTTGAAGATTTTATTTATCTAGATACGATCTATCTGATTCACAAACTTCGGAGTAAACTTTAATTTCATCCGCTCTGAGCATCATGTACTCTAAGGATGGGATACCTATTTGTTTAGCCTTTCACTGTATGATTGATGCTTTAAACAGTTTACCAAGTTAGTAGCTCGCCTTTGCATATTTTCTAGTAGCACTGCGTCTTTTTTGTACATTGGAGACCACACTGTTGTTGCATATTCTACATATGGTCGAACCAGACACGGGAACATATCTTTATCAAGATACGAGGAGCTTTTTTTAAAAAAACAATCCCTAGATTTCTATTGGCTATTGGAGATTATTTTGATAAAATTATGTTCCCTGAAGAGCAATTTATTATCAAATATCACTCCTAGATCTTTTTCCGAGTTTACTTGTACAAGACTGACTCTCTCTTGACCCGATTTCACTGGGTATGGGTGGGCTGGGGTTTTTTAAACACCATGCCTCATGTGTTTACATTTTTTGTATTGAAGATCATAGTAAGAAAGAGGGCAAAGATAAGGAATCGATACAATCAAGCACAACACCTGACCCAGGATACTAATGGGAAAGTGACAACGTCACAAGTAGACATCACAAACGAGAGCCAATAGGTCAGCCCTTTCCCAGTAGGTGACCACAAGGCATCAACAAACAGACGTGCATGAAAGCATAACAAAACAAGACAGAAATAGCATAAATGATCCACAAAATAGCCCATATTCCTACCCATATCTTGGCATTGTCCTTGTAGGATTTCTTCGTCTTGAGAATTTCTGATAGGCAGGTATTGATCTCTCTGACTTATTTGGTGAATGTTTACGTTCCTTTGGGCTACTAGCATGCAATGGACTGTTCAGTCTGTGTGTATAGAGTTTGTGGTCGAGTCTACAAAAGTTAGTGGATGAAAAGAATTTGAAATTTGTAGTTCATAACTTCTGAACGTGAAACTGTCACAGTTCATACTATTGCATATACATCACTTCCATGCAATGCTTGCTCTTTCTAAGTCTTTGTAGTCTTTGGTACACATTGACAGACGTTGACATGTCTTGTGATGACATAAATTTCACAACCATCACAGGTACTACCATGTTGGGACCATGTAACCGGGTATTCACAGACAGGTTCATTTGTTGGGACAGTATTTGGTTCAATATCTATAGAATAAGGTATAGAAGAGTTCTTGTTTTTGAGAGTTTCAAAAGTCCATATGAGATTTTGTTATATTTTGAAATTCTGGAGCAAATTGCAGCTTTGGATATAGGTGTTATCTCAGAGTGACCATCGGGTTACTGTACATATAACTGGTGTTTTGGCATTTTTAAATGTCATAGTTTATCAAATTTAATCAATTAATGCATTAAAACTGTTTTAAAGGGAACAAGACAACTCGTCGACAGAATATTTCGTCGACACATTTTTGAGACAAATCGTCGACAGATCGTGAGACAACTCGTCGACACCTTTATTCGAAGTTAATTGACCATTAAATGATAATTGCTTTAATTTTTCATTTTAAGAAATTTGTCTAAATAAATGACAATTTTTCATCAAAATGAATATGAACAAAAAGACATTAAAATGAAATAAATAAAATAACTCTCTTAAAACACGCATCGAACACAAGACCTAAAAAAGAAAAATAAATAACTACATGTATTTAGAATCACTGGTCCTTTTAAGGTAATTCACAGACATAAATGATATGCTTTCTCTTAAAGTGAATACACATGGACTTAATTAATTTCTTGATTGAGTCAATGCCTTAAGTCCCAGTCAACACTTTCAGTCATGCCTGGACTCTACCTACCTACCTACCTACCTCCCTCCCTCCCTACCTACCTACCTACCTACCTACCTACCTACCTACCTACCTACCTACCTACCTATCTATCTATCTATCTATCTATCTATCTATCTATCTATCTATCTATCTATCTATCTATCTATCTATCTATCTATCTATCTACCTACCTACCTACCTACCTACCTACCTACCTACCTACCTACCTACCTACCTACCTACCTATCTATCTATCTATCTATCTATCTATCTATCTATCTATCTATCTATCTATCTTCTTATATTGCCGACGCCCTCACGGGCTCCTCCTAGAGATAGACAGACAGAAAGAAAACAAGAATGGAATTTCTAGATCTAATCCCCACAAAACTTGCATTTAGTGAGGCAATTTTTATCCTGTCAACAACCCATTTCGATTAAATATGACATACACCCCACCAGAATAAACAACATTCTTGACGTCTACTGTACCAACCGCCCTTCCCCAAGTGACAGATGCACTCCAATACCCGGCCTCAGTGACCACGACATTGTTTTGACGGATACAAATATCCTACCAACTCGTCAAAAAGCCGATCAAAAGGAAAATCTACCTATAGAAACTGGCAGATAAATCTTCAATGTCAGAGGATTTGAAAGAGTTAACAGAAGAGTTTACACATGCAAACACAACAGAAACAGAGGTTAATACACTTTGGACTACCTTTAAGCAGAAATGCATAGAAAGTGTCAACAAGTATGTGCCTTCCAAGTACACATCAACACGTTTCAACCAACCATGGTGTAATCGTGATGTTCGTCGACTAACACGAAGGAAAAGAAGGGCATACAGGAAAGCACGTACCTCAAAGAATCCGTCTGACTGGATGAGATACAAACAAGTACAGAAGGATGCACAAAATACATGCCGAAGCGCTCGTAACAACTACATCAGAAATATGGTAAGCGAACCTGGCTCTAAAACCAAGAAACTCTACTCCTATGTTAGGGTATGATGTGCGACAGCTCCGGCGTGGCGACATTAAAAAGAGACGGAACCAACTATTCAGAAGCTAGCGACAAGGCAGAGATCCTGAACAACCAGTGTTTGCTTCAGCCTTCACCAGGGAAGATTGCAGCACCATGCCTTCCATGGAAAAAAGCCTAGATACCGAAGCTCCACCACTGACTATACAAAACAACGGAGTCAAGAAGATACTTGCAGGCAAGCGGCCCAGATGAGATCTTTTCGCGCTTCCTAAAGGAGATGGCACCCAGCATATCGCCTGCCCTCACATTGATCTTTCAAGCCTCTTACGATCAAGGCACAGTACCCACCGACTGGAAAGGAGCCTTTGTAACCCCACTGTTCAAGAAAGGAGATAAGAGCAAGGCCTCCAACTACCGTCCTGTTTCTCTGACCTCAATCTGTTCCAAGGCCATGGAGCACATCATCCACAGCCATCTCATGAAGTACCTTGACAGTCATCACATCCTCAGTGACCAGCAACATGGCTTCAGGAAGAGACGGTCGTGTGAATCTCAGCTCATAACAACAGTACATGACCTGGCCAGCGGATTGGACAAGTGACAACGAATCGACGCCATCCTACTGGACTTCAGCAAGGCGTTCGACAAGGTGGCCCATCGGCGCCTTGCCACCAAGCTCCACCATTATGGGATCCGTAACAAGACACTTGCTTGGATTCAGAGTTTCCTGGCTGAAAGGTACCAGAAAGTGGTGTTAGACGGTAAAACATCTCCCCTCTTCTCCTGTTACTTCTGGTGTTCCACAGGGGACAGTACAAGGCCCTCTCTTATTCCTGATATACATCAACGATCTGCCATCCAGAGTTTCCTCTACAGCACGGCTCTTTGCTGACGATTGCCTGCTCTACAGAGTGATATCAAACCAGGAAGACGCAGCGTCACTACAAGAAGATCTTGACCACCTTTGGAGTGGGAGAGGGACTGGCAGATGAACTTTAACCCGAACAAGTGTGAGCACATCAGAATCACCAATAAAAGGACGATCATCCAGACTACATACAAGATCCACGGTCAAGTACTCAAGGAAACAACCAAAGCAAAGTACCTTGGAGTCACCATTGACAAAACACTATCCTGGAACAGCCACATTGATATGGTGACAAAAAGGGCCAATAAGACTATCTCCTTTCTACAGAGAAACCTGTCATCATGTCCAAAGGATATAAAAGAAGCCAGCTACAAGACCCTTGTAAGACCTCAGCAAGAGTATGCGGCTACAGTCTGGGACCCATCTACAAAGACCGGCATCAACAAGGTCGAAGCTGTCCAGAGACACACAGCAAGATTCTGCCACAATGACTATCGCCGAACAAGCAGCGTCACCTCCATTATTTAGAATCTGGAATGGGAAGAGCTACAACATCGCCGTGAGCAGTGTAAAACAATCATTATGTACCGAATCGTCAATGACCTCATCGACATTCCTGCTGAGAACTACCTAACTCATTCCGGCACAACAACCAGACGCCACGGGACCCGATTCCTGGTACCTTACTGCTCCGTGAATGCCTACAAGAGCTCATTCTTTCCCTCAACAATACGTCTCTGGAACTCTCTGCCTGTCTCCGCAGTTACAGCACCGTCGCTTGATGCCTTCAAGGGCTGCGTTGGCGCTGGACCAGCCCTCAAAACATTACAAGATGTTTTTGACCTGTTTTTAACCTGTATGAAGAACCTTCCTTCACACATGTGTATATAGTTTAACATAGTGCGACTATGCTCAAGATTGTGCCCAGCACTTTTTTGGAAGATGAAGAAGATGATATGAAGACATATCATCACCAGTATAAAGAAGCAGCCATGCAAGCAGTCATGTGCAGAAATGTTGCTCAATGACTGCATTCAATATGCACTATACTATTATCGCTAATTGCACCTGATTACTAATTGTAATTGTCAGTCACATGTCAATTTAAAACTTTGAACAAAGTGTCGACGAGTTGTCTTATATAGTGTCGACGAGTTGTGTCACGATCTGTCGACGAGTTGTCTAAAAATGTGTCGACGAATTGTTCTGTCGACGAGTTGTCTTGATTCCGTTTTGAATCCTCGTTGACGCTTCTAGTTACTTCTTTACGTTTTTAGTGAGACCCTGCTGACTGGTAAACTACTTCCTGTCACTGATCAAATTGATGCCCGCCAAAATAATTCACAGTCGGAGATTTGACCATCATTATGAGTGTCATTTCTATTTTTGAATCAGAAGTTTCTTGTCTTTCTAGTATTTTAGATCTTCAAAGAAGCTGTCAAACCCAAAATGTGGAGCTTTCAACAGAAACCAACAAGTACCTGCTGTATTTGACACTGAAAAAAGTCGGTCCATCGATTGCGCAAAGGGTTGTTAGCAAATGTGAGTGGTCACCGAGATTCGTTTTAGTTTTGTCTGCTTTTCATAAACTAACTTTAGTTGAGTGCAAGAATGGTTTTATATGGTTGTATATTCGGTGCCCTTGTACAGGTTGGGAACACTTCTATTTTGGTCTATTATAGATCAATTGATCTAAAATAGACCGATTTGTCTTCTTAAAAGCTGCTTTAAGCACTGAAATACTGCTTTATATGCTCTGCGGAGCTGTTGCCAAAAAATTGCAAAATAATTCTCCAGGCAAACTGTAGCCTTTGTTGATGCGATCTTGATGATGTAAAAGTTTTGATTTTTCATCGTGGAAATTTTTGTAGAAAACCCTTTTTTTATAAATTTGTCTGCTGATTTTGTTAATAATTCAGTTTAACAGATGAACATGCAATAAATGCTGCTGAAGCTTGCGGACTTCTTGAGACCAACATGTACACTGCCATTTCTGCGGTCTTTCTTTGGCCCAGTCATGATAATGGGGTCGATTGGGCTGCTGCAAATCAAATTTTTCCATAACAGCATCCAAATGTATGGTGGCCAATGAGTGTCATGCATATTTAGACGATTTCGATTATTTCCAGTTCGATTTCGGACGTGCAGGGCCTTCATAACTGAATTAAGAATTGAACACTCTCTGCACGTCCAATTTAGTACGTTTCCTATGTGGTCTAAAAGTGGGTCAAGCACTGTGCCCGCGCTGTATCCCTAGTGTGCGGCTAATTTCGGCCTAAAATATAGGAAACGTTTAGAAAAGTTGTTTGTTTTTGAGCGGACGTCTAAAAGTAATTGCGATATCCCCATGTCAATTTCGACTGGTGATACGCTTTTTCCTGATATCACTGAGCCACCGTTGTTTTGGAGCAGCAAGTTGATCCGTTTGTTGACTGTAGGAAGGTTGAGGAGGAAGGAATCATTCAGCATCGCCATTTGCACCCAGACACTTAATTGTCAACGACATCTCCGAGGGAACCGCCCATTGTAGGCTTCTCGTGTGTAAGAGTTTGGTGTGGGGGTGTACTCCTTTGTGGAGCTCATGGGGACTGGGGAGCTCGCTTTTATGGAGCAAAATGGAGACGTGTATTTGTATCAGACGTGAGTACGGATTACAACAAGAGATCCTCAGACCTGACATATATCCACCACAAGCCTCAGACCTTAGACCTGATAGTCACCAAGTACGGTAGCAGCCAGCAGACCTACGTTAGGGGTCTGCTTGCTTACTTTGCTGGTAGACCTACGTTAGTGGTCTATCATAAAACTAAACGGCACCTTTCGGACCCAATGCTTCCTGGATTTCACCAGTACTATCCACCCTGTGGATAAATAGCCTCAGACCTGTTGAGTCATTGAGCGCGGCATTGCCTAGTAGACCGTCGTTAAAGGTCCACCTTTAGCGTGCTGCACCTTCAGACCCTGTGCTTCCTGGGTTGCCCCAGTACTCGTCCACCCTGTGGACCAATAGGTTCGCTGGCTTTCTCGACGTAGGGGTTGTTGTCCGTACTGCTTTCGGACGTCTTCATCTGTGAGTCTTCTTGAGTTCTTCATCTGTGCCTGGGGTCTTCATCTGTTCCCCTACCAGAAGTCCGGGCAACACTTGAGGTGTAGACCCGGGGTTTTCCAGTATGGGGCTCTTCATCTGTAGTATTTAGACAAATGGGTTTACAGTTAATATACAGTGCATAATTCAATTATCTTTGGTATACAATTGCATAAGTTTAAGTTTGGTTCCATTTATGTATTTATTCTAAAACTCATGAATTTTATATTCCTGATATATTTTTATCTAGTATTTTGTTTCTGTGTCAAAATTTCAACTTTTTCTCAGACAAAAGTATTATTTCAATATTTTTTAGTTGCCTCCCTTGACATGCTTTCAAGTATGTGCTTTTTAAAACAATACAAGCAAAAACATGTTTTATGCAATTCTTAAAATTTGAACTGGGACATTCAAAACCCATAGAAAGAGAGTCCTATTGACTCCTGTAACGCAAACTTAAGGAAAACCCTGAACTTGCACACAATAAAGACTGTTTTCTCAAAAAGCTACAATTATCCCTGTATATGAATGTCATTTATTTGCCTTCATACTTTTGGATGCTGTTAAGGGGGGAAAAGGCGATTTGCAGCGGAACAAGTGACCTTATTATCATCTTTGAATCCAGAAATGACAGTGTGCATGTTGTTCTCAAGAAGTCTATAAGAAATAGCATTATTTACTGAAAATTCATCTGTAAAATTGAATTTTTAACAAAATTAGCAGACAAATTTATAAAAAAAGGGTTTTCTACAAAAATTTCCCCGACGAAAAATAAAAACTTTTACACCATCAAAATCGCATCAACAAAGGCTACAGTTTGGCTGGCAAATTATTTTGCAATTTTTTGGCAACAGCTCCGCAGAGCATATAAAGCATTATTTCAGTGCTTTTAAGTAGACAAATTGGTCTCTTTTAGATCAATTGATCTATAATAGACCAAAATAGAAGTGTTCCCAACCTGTTGTACCTGCAAGGTAGCCAGATTGTACAGGAGTGAAGGGATGAAATGCACTTGGCCGTCTTTATTTTTTTTTTTTTTCTAACTTTCTCAGGTAGAGGAAAGATATTTGTAATTAGGCCAAAAAAAATAATTGTGTGGTTCGGGTAACGGCTGAAAAAACATTAGGTAGGTATTTTTTTTTGCGATGGCTCACATGCTGGATGACAAAAAACGGCTTTCTAGCTGAGAACAGTTTAGAATTCTGAAAGTCCGGAGCTCTGCTGCGTGTTCACATTTTGGCCTGAAGATATTCAGCAAAACCCTGACAGAATCCATTACTTTAACACAGAAATGGGGAAAAAACACGAAAAATCGGGTGATTGAAAGCGAAACTGGAAGTGGCAAATGCGCGGCTATACGATCTACCCGAAATGACCGAAGCGACTATTCCGGTAGTACCGAACTGTACCGAACCGCATCGCTAACTGTACCGAACAGTACCGCGATTTTCTGCGATTTTTTAATAATTTTTTACAGGACGGAAAAAAAACATTAGGGTCGGGACCAAAATCGTAGGTAGGGTCGGGTTGCCCGAACCAAACAATTTTTTTGTTTTGGCCTTAAAGATATACTATAAATTTATAGTACATCTATTAATGCATAGAAAAATCGTTCTATAAATTTATAGATATCACAGAAAGATCGTCCCTAAATTGGTTTTAAATGAAAACCGCATTCTGATTGTGCGTTCACAAATGCGTTAAGGGTTAACGGTACACTATTGCGCCGTTTATTCTGGCACAGGATGTGTAAAATGCGAAAGAGGATGCATGCCAAAAAGCATGATTGCTAGTTTTCCTGTGTCTTTTCTACTGAAATAGCTAATAAAAAAGCGGAAATTTGTTGATATTCTGGAACAGAGCCTTTCTCAAACTTGTTTAGGCGCCATCTTTAAATTCGTAGACTGGTTTACAATTAATTAGATACTGCAGCTGACCTCAAATCAGTATGTTTTCCAGAAGAGTTTTTTTTTCTACTGCCAACTAACTGCCAATGTAATATGGTTGTGTAAAATGGCTCATGCCCCTTTTGGACATGAGTTGTCCAATTAAATATATACATCTAACTGCTTTTAAATGAGAACTATTAAAACTTAAAACGGATCCGGATTTATGGCTGCCAATTTGTCTGGAGCCCACTTCAAGATTACTGGGATCGTGTCGCACGTGGCCATATATTAAATATACCTGTTCATTGCGATTCTCACACGGGCTAAGAAACACTATTTCAGAGCTTATTGATTATTTAACAGCAAGCTAGACAGTTAAGTCACAGCATTGTCCATGCTCGCATGTGCATCCTCAGACTGTACTTGATCTTATCCTTTAACATTCTGAAATTGCTTTTGGCAAAATAATTGTGCCGACCACTTACTTTTACATTAGAACTTCTTCAGCTCAAAAAACATTTTTGACCATGAAATATGTTCAAGATAGGGTAGTTCGAGCCACAGAGAGTTAACAATTGCACCAGATCCGGATGCTTTATAAGGATAATATTTTTGACCTCGTTGTAGTTTTACTACGGTCAGTATTTTTATTTTTGTGACAACCAATCATGTTAACCACTGGACCAGTCTAGATCCAGCCTCATCACGTGATCAAGCAAATTCAAAATGGAAGACGTAAGTGTGGAAGCTGATACAAACGAAAAAAAAGTAATAGAATGTTAACAAGTTTGGCCAAAAATAAGGGCCTGTAGCCTGCATTGATGGTTACAATTAATGTAGATTGTGTTTTCTCAAAAAATAGGCATATCTAATAAAATTAGTATGTACTTAATGAATTCTTACCTTATCGATGTTCATTCTTCCATATATCGCGTTGCGGTTTTCGACATGCACGATTTTCATGCAATTTTACCTGGTGATTCTATAAGTATATAGAACGATTTTTCTATGCATTTATAGATGTACTATAAATTTATAGTATATCCTTAGATACAAATCTTTCCTCTACCTGTTTCTTATCACATCTTTTTTTTTTTTTTTCACTTCTGACTTTCCTATCATTTCCACTTTTCCTTATTTTCTTAAAGCAGCAACCAACCCGCGCTATGACAGTCAAGTGTGACGGCAGGGTGTACCATATAGATGTAGACCAACTTATTTCATTTTCATTGGAAATTTAAATACGGGGGGGAGGGGGGGTTCGAATAAACCCCCTCTCGATCCGCCACTGTTTTGGAAGGTGAACTAGCAAATCACGCACGCTTTAAAGACTTTTTTCTTAGGTTGTTGTTGGTAAATCGGAAGACCGCTCACGATGATAGAGAAAACACAAGATAAACAACTTCTGGTTTGCAATTTCGAACCCCCATTGCTGACATAAGTGCAATGCACTCTTAATACAAAACAAACATGCAAAACTTGTTCACCGATCAATTCTATATACATTAATCTCTACTTACTTTCGCTTAAAACATCATTGTTGAAAAGAGGTCAGACATTTTCCCGTACAATGTATCCAAACAAAAGCCATGTGACTACAGTCTACCTACCCTGTGACAATGGTGTGTCTTAGCGTGACTTTGACTAAGAAAATTAAAAAAAATATCATATCCTCTGAAACCAATAGGGCTTCCACGTTTACGAAATTTTGTAAACGTTTACACGAATTCTAGAAATCAAAACGATTCCGTTTACACGCAATTACCGTACTGAATTTTTTCATTGTCGCATATCGGTAAAAATCACCAATATTTTTCCTAAAAAAGAGCTCTTAAAATATTGTACCTTGTGCAAACATTCGAGATTGTTTGGTTCGGTGTTGTGATAGAACTCATTTCAAGTAATTGCAACCTGACTGCAACATGCGCAGACTCATCGATAACCGACATTTCTTTAGTGTGTCTTCCCTTATAAACAATAGCAAATGTGTAATTGGTTGACACGCGGGAGATGTAACTGCCAATCGTCACGTAGGCAGCTGAAATTGACATCAATACACACATCGATGGGAAGTGAAAAACGACAACACAGTTTGAAGCCATATGCTTTCATGTGCGTTTCCACCTAATATTAAGGACATAAAGGTGTGCGTGCATTTACGTACATGTATCTGATGAATATGCCTAGCACAGTGAGATTCAGGACATTTTCATCACAACGGACATCGGTCACTGTGTCCGCTGAGCATGTCCACCGTAGTTCTAATTTTATTAATTAATTATGTCAGAAACTTTAACAACTGAAAAAAACAACACTATTTTTCATTAGAAGATGCTGTTAATGAACCATGAAGGTTGTCACATGCTAAAATTCGTTTAAACAGTAGGTCATTTTTGTAAACGTTTATTGCATAAACATGAAATGCTTCCGTTCACACGTGTAAACGTGGAAGCCCTAGAAACCAATCAACAGAATTTGAAATTACTTGGCAGTTATGGTCTCTGGTTGACCTTCAAAAATAGTTAAAACACATGTGATCCGTCAAAAAACATGGACGCCAGGAAGCATGGCCAGTTTTCCTTATGTACCCTACATGTATATAAGAAACTTTAAACATCCACACCTCTGAAACCAATTGTCGGAATTGGAAATGATTGGGCAGAAATAGTCATAAGGTGACCCTCTACAAAAATTATTCAATAGATCAAATATAATTGATCTGTTCAGAAACATGGCCGCCATTTCCCATAAATCACACATTTTTATGCATTTTTACATGCATGTGCTTCTTTACAATAATTTTAAATATTGTTAAAAGGTCTACAACACATTGGACTTTTTAACACTAAGACAGTGAAATCTCAGGTGAGCTATTTAGTGTCATCTTGTTTTAGTATAATTATTTGGTCCAATTTTGGGGATTTCCCATTCATTCCATATAAAACTTTTTGTGAAATGAAAATATTTTTCAACCTACCCACCCTATTTCATGCTTACATGCAATAGTATACTCGCATCTAAAGAATAGAAATGGGCCAAGATGAAAGAAAAGTAAAACCTTCTGTGTAAAATTCAACCCTATCATCTACATTAACTCCGACTGTTGTGAGACAGGGTTCGCAAGGGCTTGAAAAGTACTTGAATATAGAGGACGGTCTTGAAAAGTCCTTGAAAATAAAATTTGTTTTAAAAAGTACTTGAAAAACACTCAAAGGCCTTGAAAAATCGGTGAATTTTACCATTTACAGGAGAATTCAACACTGTTTAATTTTATGGAGACCTAAATCAGTATAAAATTGTGGTGCCTTTGTTTGGTGCAGCTTATGCTACACCAAATAAAGGCACCTCAATTTTATACTCATTTTCTGAGACTAATATCACTAGTAATGGACTCTAGCATTTCCTAAGTAGAATTTTAATATGTAAATCAGTATTTTTCATAAGTTTTATGTCCTTGAAAACAGTAGGAAAGTCTTTTAGAAATCCTTGAAAAGTCCTAGAATTTTACACAAACTAGCCTGTATGCACCTTGTGAGAGATCCAGTGTCTTCATGTTCTTGTTGTTTATTTCAGTGGTCGAACAAGGGGAGATTTCCTGGAATGATGAAGAAGAATTTGAAGTGGAGCAAATTCTTGATCGTACTGAGGAAGATGTAAGCCATTTTCATTTAACCCTTAATGCGCCAATCGCAACAAAAGTTGTCTGCTTTTCTCGTCTGCTGAATGATAAAGAAGCCTCTATGGCAGACAGTGTGGACCCAGATCAGACTGCTCCTATAGGAGCAGTCTGTTCTGGGTCTACGCTGTTTGCTTCTTTACTTAATTTGTCAGTAATGTTAGGCAATTATTTGCAGCAGACGACTTCACTCAGTGATTTTGTTACCTGCCCAACCTGCATCTTTTGCGCATAAGTTTGTCTGTGGGATGCTAAGTTCTTATTTCAGCGAGTCCCAGGATGCATTAGTATTGCAGGCTTGTCATTGAAAATAGTGCTTTCGACTCATAAAATTGCAGTTGGACTCATTGATATGGGAAACAGCGAGTCCCAGGACCCATAAGCCCAAAATTGTAAATGAATCACTGACTTCAACAGACGACATTTTCCGTTGCATTTTTTTTTGTGCTTTAAGGGTTTACCCTAGTCTAGATATGAGACAGGGAATAAGCTAGTGGGCGACTAGGGGGAAATAGACCCCCTAGGGGCTATAATTCACCCTAAATGGGAGCCAGGGAGAAGTGGGAATCTCCCTAAAAAATGTTATTAGGGAGACTCATTTTCATTCTGTCACCACACAAACACAAACTGTGGTGACAATCTACTACCACTTCATCATATTTTCCTTCCATTTAATGGCAATAGTATGTGTAATGGCTAATTTGCTTCTGAACTGACAGAAAATGCCGTAATTTTGCGATATAACTTCTCCCTATCTGACTCAGTACTTTTCCTGGAGAGAGAAGTAACTTCTCCCTACTGTCAGGAACCATCTTTACCTGTGAGAGATACTTTTTTTTTTCTTTTTCTGGTCACGTAGTACTTGTTAATTGCTTAACCCTTTGTATTCTGATGGATTTTCTCATACAGATAAAAGCAATAAGGATGGACTTGTCCATTATATGTTTTAAGGGTTCACAGGTTGGCATTTCCCAATTATGATGTATATCTGTCCCTGACGAATATTATTACCTTAACAAACAGTGTAGACCCAGATGAAATGCAGCATTATGTAGCCTTTCATCCAGATCTTCACTATTTGTCAAAGTACAAAATGTACTGGTTTAGCAGGGGTTTCAGTAAGAGGGAGGCTGGGATTTTCCCCTTCTACTCATGCATGTTTCCCCTGCTACTTTTGATAAATTTGTAAAGCGTCAATAGGCAAATACTGTCAAATCACCCGCCTACTTCGCCTTGATACCCAGATGCCAAAAAAGTTAATGAAACCCCTGTTTAGGGGTTTACAGTAAGTTTAACAGTACATCCATGGGTGAATGTTTACGGGATCATGCCTGAATTCAGGATTTTGAGGCTGTCAACTTTATAGAAAGTCAGTAACAAAATACTGAATTCGGCAGGTTATATTAACTTCTGATTTATTTTCAGTTTATCTAATGACAGTCGGCCATTTATTACTTTCTCATTTGCCACCAAGCTGCTAACATCTACTGGAACTCCAGAGCCTTTATTACTTACTACATGTAATTTGATCGGCTTCTGGCAAATACATCTTTCACCTGGGAAATAATTGACTGCAATCAGCTTTTATTTGTAACCCCATTTTACATGTAAATGCATGACTATAATTATGTGACTGAGATTGAAGGGTCGCTGGTTCAAGACTCACTGGAGGCACTGTGTTGTGACCTTGAGGAAGATTCTCTTTCCTCTCCCTAAGTACTTGTTCAACTGAGGAAGAGGGGAAATTTTCCTGACATGTCTGAAAAATTATTGTCCTGGACATAAGTCATCAACACAAATAAAAGAATTAACATTGTTACAGACTGTTTCATATTTTTACATAGGTTTAAATAAACTAGATTTTTGAGTGTAAGATAGTAAATATTTTCTTACTCATCAGTTTTAACATCTGTTTTGGTGCTCAAAAGAACCGTTTCATTGAGATGGTTCTTTTGAGTACCCACAATATATGTTTTGGTTGAGAAATAAATTTTAAAAAATTGGTATGCATGGGTTAACTAAAGTCCTGGTTTTAGTTTTATTTGAGTTTGAGAAACTACGTGTAAACACCTATGCGATGCGCAGCCATTCAAAACCTAAAAATGAAGGTGGGGGTGAAAAAAGGAGACCCAATTGGGTGACCTGAAACACAAACACACAATTTATTATTTTAGGCGTAAATTTTATGTTTTAGAAAATTCTGTTGCAATTGATGCACCTGTGATTTGAGCGAACTAAAGCATGTAAGGTACATTCAAGGCAGTGATTCGAGAAAAGCGGACTGTTGCATGCAAACAACAAAGGCGCATGCTGGCATGTGCTTCCGCATAGTCTGGTCAGCGACTTTGTGATTCGCTTTCTACAAAGTATGATATAGAAATTGCTTCATATACGCTGGAACGCCTTTATAACATGGTCACTTATAGCGCAAAGATCGGTATAGGGTGGGTCTAACGTGGCTCTCGTTTTTTCAGTGGCAATCCCATGACGTCCATTTTTATCTACTGACAATTATAGCTCTCTCTCCCCTCCACAAAGTTTGTCTAAAGTTGGTTTTAACACGTTTCTGAGATCTAGAGGTGTCAATAACCAGCTGGTATTTGCATTTTCCGACCCAGGAGCATCCAAGAGACAGTCTAGTGAGTAACTTGCTTTAAAAGCTGTAGTCCAATGTATTTTCAATTACCACTGAAAATTTAATTTAATTTGAAGAAAAACATAAAAAGTTATCAAGTGCCAAAGGGGTAGGCTCATTGCATTGAACTCTGCAGAAATCTTTATAGTGATCCTTATCATAGTTTGAGCAGTATATTTGGAAGTGAAAGGCCTTTTGTTTAGAGTGTGTAATTAAAAATAATTAAATAATAATTTCTCAACCAAAGCATATTTTGAGTGTACTCAAAAGAACTGTCTCTACAAGATGATTCTTTTGAGCTTCCAAAGCATATGTTAAAATTGGTAAGAAAATATTTCAAATTTTATTTTATTCTTTGGCTTAATTTCAGGGAGAGGTATTCTTCCTGATTAAATGGAGAGGGTGGAGCCATTCACACAACAGCTGGGAACCACAAAACAATCTTGACTGCCCAGATCTCATTGAAGAATACAATAGGAAAAATACGAATACAAATATAGATGGTGTACGCATTGCTATCAAGAGAAAGTTTGATGATATCAAAGATATAGAAGAAGAAAGAGCAGCAAAGCGAACAAGAGTTGATGAGCTTTTCTATAAACTCACAGCATGTAAAGAAACAATGACACCATTAAGACTTGTTTCATTGACTAGCCCTGACAAAGGCATCGGAAAAAGATTCATCAAAGGCGTTATCAGTAAAGCCCCAAAGTTCATTGTCAGTACAGGTAACTTGTTAAACCCTAGAACAAAAGCATATAAACAGAAAAAGATTGAGATTAAGCTTGCTCTGAAGGAATGGGAAAAGCATCTCAATAAGGTCAATTCCGATCCGGCTCCTATAACTGTTGAAAATGACGTTGATCTCGAAGGACCTCCAGAAAACTTTGAATATATCAATGACTATAAGCCAGGTCCTGGAATAGAAATTCCTAATGATCCAATAATTGGCTGTGAGTGTGAGGATTGTGCCAATCATAAATCCCAGTGCTGTCCAGGTCAGTTTGGAGTGGAATACGCCTACTATAAAGCCAAGCGATTGAGAATTACACCAGGTCGTCCAATTTATGAGTGTAATAAACGTTGCAAGTGTGGACCTGAATGTTCTAACAGGGTGGTTCAGCAGGGACGTAAACACAAAGTGTGCATTTTTCGTACGAGGAATGGAAGAGGCTGGGGTGTAAAAGCCATGCAGAGAATTAAAGCTGGATCGTTTGTGATGGAGTATGTAGGAGAGGTAAGAATACATGTACCAGTAGGATTATCCTTAAACATTTTGGGCCAAATTCCCTGTTAAAATCAGAAAAAAGGGAGCGCAGTGGCTCAGTGGTAGAGTGCTTGACTCGAGGCCGAAGGGCCGCGGATTCGAGCCTCACCGGCGTCACTGTGTTGTGGTCCTTGAGCAAGACACATTTATCCTAGCTTAGTACTGGTTAAACCCAGGAAGACCCGTCCCTATATAACTGAAAGATTGTTGATGGGACGTAAAGAATCAAATCAAACAAACAAAAATCAGAAAAGTAATCTTCCCAACTTTGAGATTTTTTTGCAAAAATGGGATGTAGAGGATATACCGATGGTCAGTGTTGGTCCTTAGCACAGCAAGAAAAATTTTGCTTTTCAAAAGAAATTCTAATTGTTTTTAAAAGATAGGTGCTTGTTGGATTTGTTTAAGCAACAGCATTTATAAAATAGTATAGTTGATATTTAAAAATTTTGAACACTGGACTATATAGTAGATATTTAAAAATTTTGAACACTGGACTAAGTTGGCTGCCAAAGCCTAGGCAAACAGTGCAGACCCTCTCAGACTGCTTTTAGAAGCAGTCTGAGAGTGTCTACCCTGTTTGTTATCCTGCCAGGCAGTTAGTGAATCAAAGCCCTGATAACGAACATTTTATTAATTTGAGAAGAGAAAAAGAAAAGTGTTTGAAATTTTATAACATTTACCATAATGATTGCAATATCAGTTTATTCATTGTTTTTTAATGGGTGGGTGGGGGGAGCGTAATGGCTCAGTTGGCAGAATGTTAAACTGGGGGTCGAAGGGTTGCTAGTTGGAGACTCACCACCGGTGAAGTCGCTGTGTTGTGTCTTTGAGCAAGACACTTTATTTGCTGCTTAGTACAGGTTCAACTCAGGAAGACAAGAAATAGTCTCAACATGACTGAAAAATTGTTGACTGTGAGTCACAGTGACGTAAAGCATCAAAACAAATATAGCCTGGACAAGTATCAACTATTGCTGTTTCCACACCCTTGTTTAACTTAGCAATCTATTTAGTCTAATTTATAACATGATAACACAGTCCGAAACATGGAGTTTAACCCTTTACTCCATAATTACGCCTTTTGACGTCTTTGAAATATCATAAAGTATTCAAAACTTAACTTGAAATTTTCTTGAATTCTTTCAATGTTGTCTGAAAATAAAAAATGATGTCATGATCTAAAAATAGCCTATGGAGGGACTGCACTGTATATGTCATTTACATCATTCTTCACAATTGTATTACAGGTTATAAGCAGTGAAGAAGCAGAGTTACGAGGTCAGACATACGACTCAGTAGGCAGAACTTACCTGTTTGATCTGGACTTCAATGGTGATGACTGTCCTTTCACGGTAGATGCTGCTCTCTATGGCAATGTTTCACATTTTGTCAATCATTGTGTAAGTAGTCACATAATGTAACAGTGTTCTGCCAGATAGATGCTGGGCCCGAGCCTACATATGAAGAAAAATGAGAGTACCCCCTCCCCCCTGGGGTGTGCTCACCCAGCCTGAGCCTCGTCATTGTTGCTACCTTCCCAGCAGCGGGCTCTTTTGCGACACGGACCATGTTTCACATTAGTCCTTTCCAAAGGGCCTTTTGTTTCGTTTTGAAAAGGCTCTTGAAAAGGGACTGACCTTACTTCCATGCATGTCTGCTGAATCACGTGCTTATTAAAGATAAGCCTGTGAAACCAGCAGATCTGCGATAATAGCAACAATAAAGACACAAATGAGACACCGCCAATGCGTACGTTTCATCTGAGTCCTCACTCTTCCAATGACAGAATGCTATAAACAAGATAGCCCATGGAAAAGAATTATACTGACCTGTTAATTGATCTTATTAAGAGAAAATTACTATTTCGCGCGATACGAGCCGACTGAATGTATGAAATATGAGTATGAACCGTGATTTTTAGTGAAAATAAGGCTTGACATTTCATGTGAATCTTCTGCTGGCATTAAATATTAACCCTTATTTGATTGATTAGCCATACACCAAAATTTGAAAATGTCTGCTGTAAATGGTACATGGTATTCTGATAAGCATATGTCATTTTGTGAATGCCAGTCCTCATAACCCAACATTTTATTTGAGAACATAAGGAGAAAAGTGTTTGAAATTTTAGAAAATTTACAGTAAGTAGTCAAAGAGTTATAATAAGCCAAGGATGTTTTGTGTTTTACAGTGTGACCCTAACCTGGAAGTGTACAGTGTATGGATAAACACTCTAGATACTCGTATGCCAAGAATAGCGCTGTTTTCACGACGGGATATTGAGAAGGGAGAAGAATTAACCTTTGATTATATGGCATCTAAACCACACAGTAAGTATATTTTACAAGGGGGAAAGTTTTCAGTATTATTCCTGAATTCAGGATTTTGTGGCTCAAAATGCTGAATTAGGCCAGGGATTTTCCTACCTTTCTGAAATCAGGGTCAGGGGCCTGTTGAATTTGATTTTGGAAAATAGCGATCAAATCACCAAAATTGGGAAAACCGTGATTCAGTAAAAAAAGAACTTTTAATATCTCCATTTTGAATTGCTTTAATACCATAACAAGCTATCAGTGTAAAGTTGTAACCTATCGCATTGGCTTTTTAGCTGGACTAAGAGCTATTGTAGTCACCACGGTCATACACGTTCCCATCACACTGTGTTAAAGTTTTGTAGAAGTCCATATCTTCAGACTTGACAATCACTTGTCAGAAAGCATTCATACTTGTCCCATAGATACCTTGTAGGGTAAACTTTCATTCCACGGAATTAGACTCTATGGGCCATGCCGGGGGTGGGGCTAGAGGTCAAAATCTAGTACATATCCAAAAGATAGGATTTTTGAGTTAAAGCTTTCTAGAAGTCCATATTTTGACAGTCACTTGCCATTCATACTTGCACCATAGATACCTTGTAGGGTTAGCTTTCATTCCACAACATAGAAATTAGCGTTGTTGATAAAGATCTAAATCAGTGTAAAATTGTTGGGCCTTTATTTGGTGCAGCAAATGCTGCACCAAATAAAGGCACAACAATTTCATACTCATTTTAGTACTAATTTCTCCATTTTCTCAGTCTAGCATTTTTGAAGAAGAATTTTAACACTTCGATAAGTATTTTTCCTACTTTTAGTCCTTGAAAACTGTAAAATAGTCTTGATAAGTACTTGAAAAGTCCTTGAATTTTACTCAAACTTCCCTGTATGAACCGTGAAGTGGCACTGATTACCACACATTTCATGGTGAGAATTTGTTATGACATGTTGATTGGTGTCTGGAAGTGGATGATCAGGTATTTCATTGACGTAGAGTAATTTTTCAACAAAATCAGCAAGATGAGAACGGGACATGGGAAAGTTCTGAAACAATGATGCTATTTGGCTGGTTCATTTCAAAATTTGGTAAAAACCCTTATTCTTGGTTATCTGTGGCCCAGTTCTGACTTGTTATTTCTTTAGATTTAGAAATGAGTTACAATTTCTTTGAAGGTTCATGAAGTAATGAAACACCATGTATGCAGTTCAAACAAAGTGATGACAAAAAAGTGTGAAGTTGACTGAGCTGAACACCTGGTGTACATTCTTTTATTAAAAAAAAATATAATAAAGAATTTATTTATACATGCAAATGCAAAATAATTTTGTAAATGTTTAATCATATATGTGGATTTGTTTGTATGTAAAATCAAACCGCGAACAATCGTCATGAATGGGGACAGCCAATTAAGCAAGCAAGAGGCTTGTTTTGCATGTTCAAACCAGACATGGGCTCGTCGTCATATATAACTGCATTGTCACTATTGGCCAATGACTTCCATTGGTTAAAGTTTTTTTGCATGTGCAAGTGAGCTTAGCTAGCTAGCTGTTAGTTGCATCTATATTGTGGCTCATGAGGTTTTGAATGGTTCCAAAAATTTAAAGATTCATTAAAGGCTTGCTTTGGAAATGTAGATAAATGATGCACCATCCAAACTATATTTTATTGAATGGGTTGGAAGTTTCAGTTATCATCAGTGTGAAATGCACAGGTAAAAGTTTTCATGATCATTCCTGAATTTAGGATTTTGAGGCTGACTTTCCATAGAAAGTCAGCCTCAAAATGCTGATTCGGGTATATTTTATTAAAAAGTTTTCTTGATCATTTCTGATTCAGGATTTTGAGGCTAACTTTCCCGAGAAATTCAGCCTCAAAATGCTGAATCAGGTATATTTTATTATAATAGCTTCTCAGATTTATTTTTAGATTATCTCTAGAAAAGTAGAATTTTTAAGGCATACTGCAAATTTTTAGTAACAATTTCTTAAGTTCAGGATTTTGGAAATTTTCATGTACCGTGCAGCCCCGTGGACAGTGTTATAAGTGAATCATATTATAAGGGGATAATGTTACAAAGAAATTATAACAAAAAGACCATTTTATGATCATTTTCCTATAATCCCTTGAAAAATTCCATTGTAAAAATATTTTGGGAGCCACAATCAGTGCTATAATGAGGTACGTTATAAAGGGACTGCACTGTATCATTATTCTTTTTATCTAGATTCACTAAATGAAGATGAAATTGCCCCTCTACTGGATATGACTGACCCCACAGACGAAAATGGGAATGAAATGCCGGAACTCGTGAAATTGGAACAATCCGAAACCAAATCTAACTGCTCACCAGACACTTCTGTTGCTACTGTTACCTCAGTAGAAACTGATTCGCTAATCTGCGATGAAAAACTGGAGGAATCATTCACAGAAACACAACCTAGTTCAGCAACTGCCCAGCACAGTCCAGCAAAAATGACCAGTCCAGTGAAAGCAACAACTCCACTTGAAGTTACGAGTCCAACTAAAGTTGGAAGCCCAGTAAAAATTGGGAGTCCAGTAAAGATGAGAAATATTGAAGAATTAAGTGATAGTAAAATGACTGAAATCACAGAAAATGATGAGTCAGCAGTAGTGATGAGTGGTCCTGGAGGGGATGCAAGTTTGAAAATGCCTGTTCTAAGCCCGAGGAAATCACCAAAGCCACCAACTAGAGCGTATCGCATGGTGTGCCAATGTGGAGCAAAGAATTGTAGAAAATTTGTATTTTAACATGCTCGAACTATTAGTATGAGTCTTGCTGTTTGCTCAATAGTATTTTAATGCAATTTGGTTATCATGTTATTAGAAAACATGACTTGGTTCAGAATATAATATTTTTTTGCTTTCCAGTGTCCAACATCATAACAAAAATTGAATTTCTGTTCCTTTTTAAAATAAGGATTGTTTTAAAATTGATATTTTAAGACTCTAGAATTACTTGCCTATATTCATAACTGTATATTTAACCCTTAAAGCGTCTGAAAATGCCGTCTGCTGGTGCCGTCTGCTGCAAATAATTGCCTAACATTACTGACGAATTAAGTATAGAAGCAAACAGCGTGGACCTAGATCAGACTGCTCCTATTGGAGCAGTCTGATCTGGGTCCACACTGTTTGCCATAGAGGCTTCTTAAACATTTCAGCAGACGAGAAAAGCAGACGACTTTTGTTGCACATTAAGGGTTAAGCTATCTTGAACTGGACCGGCAGATGTGTTATCAATTTTGTCCATAGCATCTTTTTAACCCTTTACAGGGATATGAAAAAGACTAACGGGGCCCAGTAGCCCATGACCCCTAGATTTTGGGCTGGGCCCCTAAATTTTTTTTGATTGTATCCGTTCCTGATGTTTGCCTTCTTCCTTACTTTGACGATTATATTTATGATATCAGATGTGTATTTGATTATTTTTGTCGATGAAAAGTACTCATTTTGAAAGGATATAGTCATTATAGTGGCAGCTGGCTAGGATTCACACTGTTTGCCATTCAGTCTGAAGTCATGGCGATAAATGAAAACTGGACTGACTTGGAAAGAGAAGCTTAATCATTAAGTTAATATGGAAAGAAAGGATTGAGTAACATATCACAGGTTAAGATAAATATTTTTGAGCGTAAAATTGTGATTATTTTCTTATCCATCCATTTTAACATTTGTTTTGGTTGCTCAAAAGAACGATCTCAATAACCATCTCATTGAGGCTGTTCTTTTAAGTACCCTCAACATTTTTTTTGGGTTGAAAAATAAGAGAAATAAAATAAGAGAAATAATCAAATTAATTTTTATAGTCTTATCTAGAGGCCTGAATTATTAGTGCTATATAAATAGGATGGTGGACCAAAATGTTTTAAAACAGCTTTTAAATTTAATACTGAAAAATAGGCTACTCATCCTTTATATTGTCAAATTTTAAATTCAAAGTTTTAGAGAAATCTGTGAGAAGCTTGAAGTATAGTTGGTCAGTGACCTCAGCCTAACATTTATAGTTTTATGCACTTTCCTGAGTTTTATTGATGAAAAAATTTATTGACATCTCGGGATTTGCACAGGCTTGAAAAGTACTTGAATATAGAGGGCTTTCTTGAAATATCCTTGAAAACTAAATCTGCCTTGAAAAGTACTGGAGAATCACTGCAAGGCCTTGAAAAGTCCTTGAATTTTACTATTTTCTGTAGGACAACACTGTTAATGGAGACCTAGATCAGTATAATATTGCTGTGCTTATTTTGTGCACCATATGCTGCACCAAATAAAAGAACAACCATTTTATACTAATTTTTTAATGCTTAATGGTTCATTGTCTCGGTCTAGATTTTCAGAAGTAGAATTTTATAGTGTAAATTAGTAGTTTTTATGAAGTTGTAGGCTTTGAAAACAGAAGGAGAATCTTTATGAAGTCCTTGAAAAGTCCTTGCCTGTATGAACCCTGCATCTGTATGAAAGAAAAAAAATAACTCCTTTTAAAGAAGCATGAATGAGAAGTGTTCAATGCACTATAAAATAGTACAAAATGTATTGGGGTTTACCTCTGATTTTAACCAGGAGAAATTTGAGAATTTTAGGGGACATGTCATTTAATTCTTGCCATTTTATTTAAAATATGAGTTCAGCTGTTTCATCACTCAGATTCAGGGTAAAGTTTAATTGTATAATATTACCTCAGAAGATTAAATGTGGGTATTTAAATCATTTTTCAGTCTTGAACATAATAAAATTAAATATTTTATTTTGTATGATCGAGTTATAGGATCACAGAGTGTGCCCATATATTTCATTCTTACTGTCAGAACAATTACAGTATTTTTTCTCAAATATTGAACACTAGTTATCTGACAAGGTGCTTAGACAAACAGTGTAGTTTCATATCAGACTGCTCCCGATGGAGCAGTTTGATCAGAGTCTTCACTGTTTAGTTTTCAACCTACCTAACATTTTATAAAACAGATCTGATAACCAAAATGTTTGTTGAGAATAACAAGTAGGAAAAAGGTGAATACTTTTTTGCAATTTTTAGTCCTTTCGTACTAGAAAGCCTGTATATTTGTATTATAAATGTGCCATGATCTGAATATTAAGCTAGATTTTCTGTTATATGTTCTTTAAATGGGCCAGCACATATGATTTTGGTACTTATCTCAAATAAATACCCATGCTGTCCTATCCAGCAGGACTAGAGGTCTGAATTTTGATTACAGGCTTCATCTACATCTATACTATGTGTATGTGAGCAGGGAAGGCTGTTGCAAGTCTGTGCATACCAGCAGACTCGTCAGAGCTTACACTGCTTGCATGTACCATAAGTGCCATCATTTTATTTGCTGACCCAAAATATTGATTTAGTGATTCAATAGAACTGTGAAATCAGCCATATCTGCTAGGATAGCCCATGCATTTGCTAACAGATATGGTTGATAATCTTGATAAATGAAATCTTACCATGATGAACCCAGATCTATATATCCTGCTTTGAAAACAGTGTAGATACAGATCAGCTGGCTTCTCAGAAGCCAGCTGATCTGGATCCACACTTTTTTTCACTCCCTTGTAACTGGTATTCCTCTTAACCCTTAACTCCATAGGCTATTTTTAGAACATGAAATCATTTTCTATATTTAGACAACATTAAAGTCATGAAAAATTTAAGTCTAAGTTTTGAATACTTTTGAAAATATTATGAAAAATGGAGCATTTTCTCCAAATGTGCAAATGCTCCATTTTCCATAATATTTTCAAATGTATGATATTGCAAATGGGTCAAAAGGCGTTATCATGTTAGATGAAAATTGGGGAGCGAGTGTAGTTCATAAAATATTCAGCATGGTAAGGGTAAGGCTGATCAAGTAGGATTTATTACATTGCTGTTTTCCTCTACTCTAAAGGAATTTTTTCCTATGCATAATGAATTTTTACAGAGATAAAGATTAAGTGTTTGTGAAAGCATTAGTTATTTTTAGAAAGGAGGGAGAGTTGGTTTCCTCATAGATAAACCTCAGGACTGAAAATTTGTCTTTTGTCAACAAATTATAACACAGGCTTTCAGTTTCATGTACATAGTTGTCCTACCTTTCCTGCTATTGAGTTTCTTCCTACTTTTTCTCAGAAAACTTCTGCCTCTGCTTTTGCTGTGTGCCCTGTAGCGCTATCAGTAGCAAGTCCAATTGGTATGTTATGTTAACTGACCATCTCGACATGATCGTAGCTGTTGACTACATACCAGGAAGACCCATCCCTATTTAACTGAAAGATTGTTGATGGGACGTAAAGAATCAAGTCAAACATCTTTGTCTTCACTGTTTGTCATGCTACAGGGTTGCCTGTATCCCGAATGTATGGGGTTAATCACACTATTACACTTTTTCTATCTATCTGACCCCTAATTTCTTAATTTATCGGTCATAAGACATATATTGCTAAACGGCACCAGTATTTTGAGCCAGACATAGATCCAGATAAAATTATATTTAGCGTAAAATTGTGAATATTTATTTAGCGATCACATTTAATATGTGTTTTGGGTGCTCTATTGAGACGGTTCTTTTGAGCACCCACAACATATGTTTTGGTTGAGAAATAAGAAAAATGATTTTTAATTATTTATGCTTATTTGGTTTGATCAATCTTCAGTTTAATCGTGAAAAAATCAGTGTATTGTCAATTCATGATTGTTTCCGAGGCCTTAATTTTAACTGCTAAATTCATAAATTTTATCATATACTACTCAAAGTTTGATAGGGATCACGTTTTTAATGCAACATAAAATTTTGACAAATAATTTAATTGCATCCAAAATTGAAACATAATGGTAGAAAATATATTCATTCAAAACTCTTTTATTTTTAACGTCAAATGTCAACACATCCATGCGTGGCTACAGCAAACGTCTGGGCACCCCCAAAATCTGACGTAACACAGGTGATTCTAGCTAACTGAATTTTCACATTGATTTGAATTCGTTGTTAAAAACTTACCTAATAACGGGTATGACGTCCATGGGCGTCAATTACAGCACGACATGTCCTGCGCATGCTTGTAATCAGAGTCTGTATCCGTTTTGGTGGAATCAGCCTCCATTCAGCAACCAATGCATCATTGAGCTCCTGTAAAGTCCTAGGTTGCACATGTCTGGCTGAAATCCCATGCTGAAGAATGTCCCATGCATGCTCAATCGGATTCAGGTCCAGCGATCTAGCAGGCCAGTCCATATGAACAAGTGTCTCATGTTCCAGATAGGCGTTAGTGACGTGTGCACGGTGGGGACGGACATTATCGTCTATCAGAATAATTTTTTGACCGATAGAACCCCCTAAGGCCTCGCAAACTGATCTAGAATCTCATTGCAATGCCTCAATGATGACAATGTTCCGTTTTTGATAGCGTACAAGTCAGTTTTTCCGTTGACGCTAATGCCTGCCCAAACCATGACTGAACCCTTGCCATAACGGTCATGCTCTGCCACATTCAAATCATCAAATCTCTCTTTGGGCATTCTCCACACCAACTGTCGCCTATCAGTAAAATCGAGACAGAATCTGGACTCATCAGTAAATAGCACTGGCGTCCATCATGAATAGTCCATCTGATGTGAGTTCTGGCAAAGTCTAACCCCTCCTGAACGTGTTGCCTCGCGTATAGCGGGTCTTCTGGCATTCAATCCGAACTCGTGGATCTGTTTCTCACTGTTTGTGTAGAAATGCGCACTCCAGTTCCGTTCCTGAACCCGTTATTCAAGGACGTAGCGTTATGAAACCATTGACGTCAAGACTAAATCAACAAAAACGGCCCTGACGTTGAGTTGTAGTCCTGTCGCGTCCTCCGCAATATCTGTGTGAAGGATCTCTGTGGGTTTGATGACGATTCTACATTTGAATATGACACTCTGTGCCACATTAAGAATCCCAGCAACAAGACGTTCGAAGACGCCAGACTCTAACATTCCAACGCCACTGTAATCATTTCTTCTGGACTTAAACGATTTCAAACTGTCTCCGAGGCATTTTAAGGGGCCAGGGATCAAATTAAATCCTTTTTTACGGTTAGAAAATGAAAATAGACAATTTTGATGTGCCAGTTGGTATGCAGTGTTACACAAGATTTTGAGGGTGCACGAGTTCATTTACAAAATGTGCAAAGTGTACACTTTTGTGTGTACTGCAATGCATACGAGTTGCTGCTCAAGACAATATGCAATATAGGGAGTGCAAACTCGGCCATGAATTTGTACATTTACAATGCAAATTTTGATGGATAAAAAGTGATCCCTATCAAACTTTGAGTAGTATATATTGATTTTGAAATAAGAAACATGCTTTTTAATTTTTTATATGTGCTGGTTAAGTGGTGACTAAATGAAAAGATAAAAATGAGCCAGTGCATGAGATTTCCAACTACATTATATGTGCGACCAGCAAGGCCTCGGATCAGCCTGCACATATGCGCAGTCTGATCAGAGCCTTTGCTAGTCGCTTGAGTATTCTATGATTGTTAAGCTACTGACTGAACACCATTTAGAGTTTCCAAGCTTAAAAGGGGACTGCACAGGCTCATCTGAGTCTACACTTGTCAAAATGTCACATTGTTGGAAATCACATGCACTGGCTCAAATGATTCTCTGCATGAGAACACAATTGAAAGTTATCAGAATCAGGGATAATTCTGGCTCAGAATTTCATGATAGAAATTATCCCATTCAGTCAAAACTGACGAGAAATTATGAATTTTTAGCGAGAAATTTTAACAAAATCCTTTGCTTAGTTACATTTTTCTATGAGATTTTTCTCCCATCAAGCCAATTTCAATGAGATTTTTGGCAGAAAAATGAGCAAATCTCACTATCTCCCCCGAAAGTTATCCCTGCAGAATACATCACCATACTCCCAGGGAGGGTTCTCTCAATTTTTCTTGATATATAGGCTAGGACCCAGCATCTTCTACTGTTTACCCCCCAAAAATATCAGGAATATCACAAAAAATATTTGAAATTTAGCAACCTCCAACTATATTCCAATTCTGTACTGTGACCTTAAGGAAAAGCCCTAAAATGTACAGAAATGACCCCAATAATAGTTCAGTTTTGTGATGACACCCAAAAAATATCCACAATTTCATAATACCCCAAAAAATTTTCATTTTTCTGAAATCCCCATAAAATTTTGAAATCCAAAATTTTGAACCCTAAAGAAATGGTCCGAGTCTACGAAAATATCAGAGTACCCTCCCTAAGACCATACTGTTCTGAACATTTGTTGTTCAAATATGCAAGAAGCATTATTTTTATATAATAAAACCTTTGTAAAACGGCCTTTCTCTAAAAGACAGTTAATTGGTTTTTAAGACCAATTATCGCTTAATATGGGTCAAAAGTATTGCAGAATGCTCCAAGGGGAGCATTCTGCAATACTTTTGACCTTCATTAAGCAACCATTTGTCATTGAGATCTTTGTTTCGTCTATTTTGGAGTGGCCATTTTTACACAGGTTTTACTGTATTGCATCTATTTTGAACTTTTTCTTAGTCAAAAGAAAATGTCGGTAGTTCCCAGATAGAGGGGTTGTTTGGGAATTTAACATCTACAGTTCATATCATCATAATCAAATTTTTGATTAACGTGCAGGTGCAGGGGCATTATCCACATCAGTGGGCCCCTTTTCAGGTAACTGGCTAGCTGCACGCGTAGCAGATCTCACACCTGATCTCCAGGTGCTACTTTCTTGAGGGTCAACTGTCGTGAGCTTCCACTCACGGCAGTCTTTCTCTGTCAGTTTCTTCCATGTAAGCTTGGGCCGCCCTGCCCCCCGCCTGCCTTCAATCTATATATCACATATGTTGGGGAGTTTCACATCTACACATTATTACAGAAAGCTGTAATCTGATTGTCCTTGTCTTAAATACCTTATTATCATTGTCATATTACACATATTTTTACTTTTCCATGATGGCATCAAAATCATGTTTAATTGATATCGTCTGATGCTAATGACCCACAAGGGTTGATGCGTTGTTAAGGTCAACAATTGGACGAGTCTAAGTGAAAAATTAATCAGATTTTTATGGTTATTTCTTAATCAAATACCTAATGTTAATGCTTTTGAAGTTGAACGGAAAACTGTTAGGATATAACCGTTATTTCATCCAGGTATGTGTGTCTGTGAGTGTTTTTGTATGTATGTTAGTTTAGCTCCCTGAAAACTGAATGCTAGAGTTGTATTTACACTAGGAACTGATAGATCTTATGTTTCGTTAGTTTTAGGAGAATTAGTAACTTTTAACAATTTGCATGCTTGATAAAATTGAGCCATATCCCACAGACAGGTAATAGAGCTTGTGCATAGATGACAGGATGGCCAGTGTAGCAGTCATATTTAAGTTTTAAAAACATACTAAAGCTAAACATTATTGTTAGCAAACATATGAACCATGATCGGCTTTCAACCTTTGGGAGTAGCTTGATCAGGGTCCATATTCTTTGCAATAAAGGCTACCTTAGAAATACCCAAAAAGAAACATTTAGTCCTATTTTGTTATAACAATAAACATCCAGGGCCTGGATATGGGTTCAAATACTGTACTCCCTTCTAGCAGTCTTGAGAACCAGCTAGAATTGAAAAACTAATTACGGTACAGTCCTTTTATAACATATCTTGTCATAACACAGATTCGGATATAACATTTAACACGGTCATGTTATGGCTCCCAAATTTTTTTACCATGGAATTTTACAAAGGAGTTATAGGAAAATGACCATTTTATGGTCATTTTCCTATAATTCCTATGTAAAATTGTCCCTTTATAACATGGTTCACTTATAATATGATACATTATTATGGACCCCAACTATAGCATTAACCGGGCCGCGTAGCGCAGTCGGTAACGTGTCTGGCAACAGATGCGAGTCTGACTGCAGATCCAGGGGTCGCGAGTTCGATCCCGGCCCGGTCCCATACTTTCGTGGAGATTGATCATGAAATAATTTCTACGGTCATTCTCCTCCCTTCCGCTGAATCATTCAAGAAGGGTTGTTGTCAGTTACAAGCGAAAGTATGTGCACAAAGTACTGGTTAACTGCTTGTTCAAGCTTGCCCAGGAAAAAGTGTGGTTAGGTGAACTGACCGTCCCGCAATGACCATAGATGTTGACTTGGGACGTAAAGCAACAAAACAAACAAACAAAACATAGCATTATATAGGGGCTGCACTGTATTCACATGAGAAGAAATCTACATATTGTATCATCATTTGTGCGCATTATTTTTTTACCATGATATTTAAAAGGGTACTAAATAGTCATGTAGTGTTGATATTATCATTATCTTTGAAATTAATTAGGGAAGCCTCTCCCTATTCCACTCAGCCGGAGTGTAAAATGGTTATCCTACTGATCCTTCATAGCCGCATTTGAAGAAATTCATTTGAATACCTGAATACAGGGTTCCCACAAGCTCTGGAAATCATGGAAAACCTAGAAAATCACTAAAAGAAATTCCATGCATGGAAAAATAATGGAAATTTGAAAAAAACCTGAATAATCATGGAAAAATCATGGATTTTTGTGAAATAATATTACAAAACCACCAGTAGCCAGAAAACTAGCTGTCAGACACTTGCATGTCCGACAGCTAGTTTTCTGGCTACAGGTGGTCTCAAGTTTTAATTATTTCAAAATGCATGCTTGGTCTACAAGCATGCTTATTAATACATTACTGTTGATGCATTCCACATTTATGCTAAGTGTGGTGAAGATGCCGCTAAAAGGGGAGGTTGAAGGTCATGCATTAAATAGTCATGGAAATTACATTGTTGATCATGGAAAAATCATGGAATTGTGTTTTTGAATTTCTGTGGTAACCCTGATTTGAATACCCGAATATGATTGGAAAACTTATAGCTGGAATGGCAAAAAGTGTAAATCCTGATCAGACTGCTCCTTCAGGGTTTTAACTGTTCTTGTAATTCTATTCCAACATTCTGGGCCTCGATGCCAGAAAACCTGTCTCCAGGGGTTTGCGAACAACACTGAGCAGACCAGCCTGCGCATCCGCGCAGTCTGATCAGCGCCTTTGTTGTTCGCTTATTGGAAAGCATATCTAAACTTAGTACTGGTAGAATTTCAATGTTCTAGCTAGTCTCTGTAGCTGTGGAGACTGGTTTGAGTCTCGCTTTGTCAGAAACACCGAAGACAGTTTTGTCGCGACGAGGCCCAAATATTATAAAGGGTGTGAGTCTTTACAGCCTATGGTGATAGGCCCCAATGGGATATGCATAATTTCACTCAAATTATGAAATTTACCTTTAAATATGAAATATGTGGACTGCAGGGGCATTTTAGCATCAATATTGATAGAAAACGAGTCATTTCGTTGCCATGCATCTAGAAGTCTAGAGGAACCTTAGCAACAAGAACAGACTGCTCTGCATCCTCCAAGTTGCTTTGCATTTTCATTTGAATCACAAATATGTTAAGCACTCCTTTTGCATGACACAGCTCAATTCATGTAACATGTAACATACAATCTATTTTTCATGTTACATAGAGGTGTTGTCAATCAGTATTGAAGCCATAAACGGAAAATTATGACCATGTATTTCAAACATCCAAAGTAAATGGTAAATCCATATTTAAGAGAATGTATGATTTTTGGTCATCCAGTGCAAGCAACAAATCTCAATTTAAATCCTTAAATGATCACGCTTGTCCCCCCCCCCCCCTCCCCAATATTTAGGGTAAATATGGCATACTAAGGCTGAAACATCAACTATCTGTTATAGCTGACTACCATATTTACGGTAAATGTTATTTTCTCTTTCTGTTCTCAACTAAAATGTTGGTTTTCAGGGTTGGAATTCACAAAATGCTGGTCAGAATAGCAAACAGGGAAGACGCTGATCAGACTGCTTTAGAAGCAGTCTGATCTGGTTCTGCGCTGTTTGCCTCCGTCTTTTTGGCAGGTAACTAGTGTTCGAAATTTTAGAACATTTACCGTACCTTAAATATTGGGGCACATAATGTCTTCACTGAACTTATCCTTATATTTTGAAAAAAGTTTACAACTATAGGGAGCCCAGTGGTAGAGTGCTTGACTCGAGACCGAAGGGCCCCAGGTTTGAGCCTCACCGGCGTCACTGAGTTGTCTCTGAGCAAGACACGTTGATCATTGCTTACATAACTGAAGATTGTTGACTGGGACATAAAGAATCAAATCAAACAAGAATTATTTACAACCATGACACATATTTAAGCTAGAGATGTAATGGCAAATAGTGTTAACCTGATCAGACTGCTCTAGGAGCAGTCTGATCTGGGTTGACACTATTTGCTCAGACGTATCTGTATGAATATTTAGAGCAAATATGGTTACCCAATCATAGGGTTTGACCATTCTTGATGTTATAGTGTTAAATGGCATACCTGTGAAAGTGGTTTAGAAAGTTGTCACATAAACAACCTGTATGTATTTGTTTTAATACTTAAAGCTTTTATATTTTGCTGGATATAGCATGAAAATGTATAATTTTTAAAGAACAAACCTAAATCCTTTTTGCAGAGGAAGTTTCCATCTCATTAAATACAATAAGTTTTGGATTTTCCAAACTAAATGGACATTATGAAGGCACATGTTCTACTTTCAAAATCCACAGCATTTCTGTCTTGAAGTGTCCATATAAACCTGTTTGTGCATTATTACATTTCAAAATTAAAAATTAATAATTTTTAAAAAGCCTGAAAGTATATTGATTTGAAATGTTTTAAATTTGAAAAGAAATGTTTTTAATGTCCGATAAATATATATTTTAAAAACGCACACCTAATTTGGTTGCAATATTCAAATCTTTATATGGGCCTCGGCACGAGAAAACCTGTCTTCGGGAGTTTGCGAACAACAAAGGCGCAGACCAGCCTGCGCGTCGGCGCAGTCTGATCAGCGCCTATGTTATATGCTATTTGAAAAGTATCATATGTAAACTTGCTATAAATGAAATTTCAATTTTCTAGCTAGTCTCTGTAGCTGAGTAGACGGGTTTTAAACTCACTTTGTCGGAAACCCCGAAGACAGGTTTTCTCGCGACGTGGCCCATATAAAGATGAGGCAGCTTGTTAGATTTAGATACTCATTCACAAAGGTGACTCATATGGCTCAGAGGAGTCTGCACATTTGTGCAGTTTTATCAGAACCCTCGCTTGTTATGTAGTAGATGAATATGCTCTTACAAAGAAGTTATGCATTGGCCTTTCACTGAATATTCATATTTGTATATGCACAAAGTACAAGTTGTTTCAGCCAGATTTGGCACCTTGGGCAAAGATCAAGACATTTTCCTTAAAGCTGCATAGTCTGTAACTTTTGATTTTCTTATTTTAAAAATAATGTATTTATTTTTCAAGAACACAGTAAAAATAATCAAATTCTTGTAAACATTTTACCATTTTCGCAAATCTTAACAAGTTATCACTATCAAAACAACTGTATTTATGTTAAAATTCAACGGTCTAGAATTATTGGAGGGACGCAAATAATTACCAACAAGAGAAAAATACACCTATTGGGTAAGATATATCACTTTTCCATGCAGTTTTCAGCTGTACTGAACATTTTTATTGTGAAAACATAGCTTAATTCTACTTTTACAAATGATTTAAAAAGAAAATAAATTTTTTCGAAAAATGTTCATAGTTACAGAGTATGCAGCTTTAACAGATGATACAATTTTGTAATTTTTTTGTTGAAATTTAAATATTCTAAATCTATTGATAGAACATTAACCCCTATAGTTTAGCCAGTTCTTAAGATTTTGGTACTAATCGTATATGTGAGCAACGAAGGCTCAAGCCAATCATTCCGCACAGTCTCACACGCACAAAGTAGGGACATAAATCAAGACTGGCCGGAAATCCTGCTTTTTGGCCCATGAGATAGGTTTGCATGCATGTAAAGAATCACTACAAATATGCAATAAGTACCAAACACTAATGAACTGGCTCAAATCTTTTTGAAAACAGTGTAGAACCAGATCCACACTGGATTTGAATAGAAGAAATACTGCAACTGAACTGACTGGAAAACTGTTGTAGATGTGGCATATTAGTTAGAGTTGTAGAGTACAGTAAATGTTCTAAAATTATGAACACTAGTTGTCTGCCAAAAATGTCTTGACATACAATGCAGACCCAGATCAGACTGCTTCTGAAGAAGCAGTTTGATCAGGGTCTTCCCTGTTTGCTATTCTGACAAGCATTTAGTGAATTCCAACCCTGATAAACCTGCAGTTTATTTGAGAAAGGAAAAAGAAAAGTGTTTGAAATTTTAGAACGTTTACCGTACTACAGCTATGCTTGAAGCAGCCAAGTAATTTTCTTGTAAAAACACAGTTAAACTGTTAAGAAACCATATGGATCTTGCACAATCTCTATAGAAATTTTCCAGAGATATGTGTTGGAGCTAAAGTGAACTTTTGAGGAAATGTTTGGCATTTCTTATAGCCTTTTAATTTGCTTGCAAAGAACTGATCATGATCTGAATTTCATTTTGGTCATCAAACCAGGCTGCATTGTACATTTTTTTTATCTCAGATTTGATTATATCATTCACTTACATGAACATGGAAGCTTACATGTAAGAAGAGGAAATGTTTTTGACACATGCCTGTATTTTGTGGAACCAATTCAGTGTTGTCCATTTTGAAATAAAATTTTATGAACAAAATTTTATCCTGGCAGTCCACACAAAGGTATAAAATACTCTTTCAACCCATTTACCATAGGTTGGAAGAGTTTTTTGAATCTTTATGTGGACAGGCATATGGTTAGGCGGAGAATTTTATATTTTTGTACGTTTGTTAGTACTGATATGACTGCAGTCGTAACTTTCTAAATGAGCCCCTAAGTGTTAATAGAACTGGTTTGGATGGTTAAATTTTATTGTTTTTACCTTTCGACATGAATTTGTCTTGAACATTATTATTGAATAAACTTTCATGTTATTCAGAGTTATGTATTTTATCCATCACTTGATTTACACACAGTATCATGGGTGAAAGTTCAAAATTTCCAAAATCCTAAACTTAAGAATTTCAAATTTTAAAACTTGCAGGATGCCTACAAATATGAATAATTTCAAGTGTAAATGGTTAATTGTGTTTTGATGATATTAAACTACTCAAAGAAGCTATTATAATCTGTCTAATTCAGCATTTTGAGGCTGACTTTCTATGGAAAGTCAGCCTCAAAATCCTGAATTCAGGATTAATCCTGAAAACTTTCACCAATGCCGAGTATGGTTGGTCTGTATAAAGGCTATTATAATCTGTCTAATTCAGCATTTTGAGGCTGACTTTCTATGGAAAGTCAGCCTCAAAATTCAGAATCCTGAAAACTTTCACCCATGCCGAGTAGGGTTGGTCTGTCCGAGGCGGTCAGTGGGCGGAGCTTAGCTACTGTCATAATAGATTAGACCACTGACCTGATAAGCAGCATGGTCACTAAGCTGACAAGAGCTGTCAGTCATTTTACAGGTAAATTCCCCAGAATAGGAACAACCAATCAAATTAGAGATAATAGCTGCTGTAGATGTTTACTCTGGTGGTTATTGAATTTTTAGCTCACCTAGGCGGAAGACTTATTGTGACGAGTCTTCCTGGGTTGAACCAGTACTTAGGCCAATTTATTTTTATAAATTGATTTATGGGAAATTATTGAAATCGAATGCGTCAAGTGGACAAAAAAATAAAAAGATGAAAGCTTTAGTCGATCAAATAAAACAAAATTCTCTCTGAAAATGCATTTAAATTTTTTTTTTTTTCTTTAAAAGGGCTGAGAAACAAAATAAAATTCAAAATGGCAATTTCGTTTTTCAGGAGGGGCTTAAAAATCTTAGGGTAGGCTCTCCCATAAATCAATTTATATTAATAAAGCAGAGATTAATCAATAATGTGTCTTTGCTCAAGGACAAGGCAGTGCTGCTGGTGAGGCTTGAACCCACAACCATTTGATCTCGAATCCAGCACTCTACCACTGAGCTCTCAAGAATATACTTTTAAAACTATATCAGTGTCCAAAAGTTCAATGTGTGTTTCATCGAATAGCATTGCTGGATTTCTAAATTTTGCTCTCAAGAACAGGAAACAGTAAGTTTAACCCAATTGGTATATGCGATCTCGGACTTAAAAATTTTCCCATTTAAATGCATTAGGAAACAAATTTGACCTTGATGTCCAGGTCAACCTAGGATCATCATTTGAGCAGACTTGTTAGGCCCCACATCCCCAATACTACATACCAAATACCAAGGTCCTCAGCCTTCTGGTTCTTGAGATTTAAAAAGTTTTTTATCATATGCCGTGAATGCCATCTTGGTCAGTGACCATGACCATTTGAACAAACTTTCGTTCCCGCATCCTAAGGAGTCTCCATATGAAATTTGAGCTCAATTGGCCCAGTGTTTTCAGAGATGTTTGGAAATGTTGACGGATGACTGTGTCATTGGTATACTATTATCTCACCCATGAGCCTTGGGCTCAAAGAGGTAAAAAGGGCAATAACTCAGTAAAACATTTGCAGGTGGTGATCTCCAAATCCGAACTTTTCCTGTATTTAACAATGCTTTACCCTTCTGTAAACTTTGAATGAAATTGATGCATCCCTTCAGAAGTAATTGATCGGAAACCAAAATTGTGACAATGTGGACCCGTTAACCTCTTGATGTCTGGTGGATTGTTCTATTAAAACAATATACATATCCATTTATCCACATCAAACGGCGTCAAAAGTGATACTTAAACTGTAATATCATAATGGCATTTGTGACCAAGTATAACATGAGCAGGTTCCAAACTTGTCTCAGTATTTTTAATTTTGTGGCTGTGTTGAATCTTATTTTGCAATAATGCACATTTTAATTGCTTTTAATCTAGAAGAAATCATTAGGTTACACTATGATCAAACTAAAAAAAAAAAGATTCTACAGACTTCCAGAAAGTCTTCATTTTCAAGAAAATGAAAAAAATCCAAAATTTGAGCTATGGACTTGGGCAACGATTGTTTTTTCCAAACTTTTATTTGATCCATTGATTAAGTACTCTTGGAAAATATAGCAAAAGAAACTAGACTTCTTTCTCATTGATCAGCCAAGTGCATGGTTTGTAACTGTCTATTGGACAAAATCACCTATGAAAAACTATCAGCTGTTCCTAAAAGTTAAAATATTTTGAGCAGTGTATTTTGATCAGATATACAAGTATGTTTCACTTGATTTAACTTGATGGATAAAAAAAGAAGAAAACAGCATAAAAGTATAGAGAGATTTATTTAGGTCACATTTAATGATGCTTGATATGCTGATGAAGTGTCCATCTTGAAGACTTCTCTCACGGCCATCGTAGCATAACATGAGGAGGGCAGGGTAAGTTCTATTCTTAAAGCTACCTGTTTTCCATCTGAAATTAAGAGAACAAGGTTTTAACTATTTCCTTGCTAGCGGTGGCTTTTGTCTTGTGTTGATAACCTTTGAAAACAGTTTTGATCCAGATCAAGACAGGCACATTGTCAGTCCTGATCTGGATCCAAACTGACACTGATAGTGTTCCTGAAAGAATTTTTGGAAAAAAAAATGTTGGCAGAACAATTACCCAGCATGCAAAGAGTTAACAAATGAATGAGCCAGCTCTTACGAAAATGGTACTTATTTCAGAGCCGGCCAGTGAGCGTTCAGGTGAGCTTGTGCTTCCACACAGTTGAACTGTCATTGGTTGCGCACACAAAGTATGGATGTATATAACATTAGGGCCAAGTGGCCCTGAATCTCTTTAAAGCTTCTTGGATAGGTACCTTATAGAAACTAGCGACCCCTACTGTTGACATGTTTTTTGACAGATTACATTTGAGCCGCTACATGAGATTTCAAACAATGTGGTATGCGACCAGCAAAGACTCAGATCAGCCTGCGCATATGCGCAGTCTGATCAGAGTCTTTGCTAGTCACTTCAATATTCTATGAGTGTTAAGCTACTGACTGACCATCATTTGAAGTTTCTAAGCTTTAAAGGAGGCTGCACAGGTTAGTCTGAGTCTACACTTGTCAAAATGCCACATTGTTGGAAATCACATGTCGCCAGTCAAATTTTGTTTGAGCTCATTTTGTAGGTCACCTAGTTACCATTTCTACCAGTAGACTTTGAATTCTAATCGGCTATTTCAGAGATTTTTAATGTTTCCTTGGCAGCAATGAGCCATGCCCCAAGGCAGTCATGTTTTTTTTAGGGATCAAGTTCATTTCAGCTTCTTTAGTAGTTGATCTCCTAGTGAACATTCCTGCCAAATTGTTTTTCAATTCTGACCGTTGGTTCCACGAGAAGATGTTTTTTTACATATGGGAAACTTGTCACACCACTGGTGGCCATGTTTTTCTGACTGATAAAAATCCATTAGCTACTTTTGTAGGTCACCCTTTGACCATTTCTACCAAATTATGGGTTTAGAGGAGATTATTCCCCATCCAATATGAACCACGCCCTCTGGCATCCATGCTTTTTGATGGATCAATTTCATTTTAGCTATATTTTGGGGTAAAAAAATCAATTTTTCAATGCATGAGGAATCAAATTTGCCATTGCCAAAAAGTAGATCATGGTCAACCTAGGATCAACATTTTAACTAATTGGCAGGGCCCACATCCCCAATGCTACATTCCAAGGCCTTTTGGTTCTTGAGTAGATTTTGACCAATATGATTGGCATAAATGTATTAACCTTGACATTATTTAAAATCTGACCCACCTTTCAGTGAATCTGGTTCTGAAACACCGTTTAACCTATCATAGTCACTAAGAGCCAAGGGTATCGTGACATCATCATATCTAAACACCTCCCAGGAGATGTCAGAAGGTTGAACTACAATATGGCGATAATCACCTGACAGTGAGTATTCTCTGAAATGACACAAAATGTGGGCCTCGTCGCTACAAAACCTGTCTTTGGGGTTTCTGACAAAGCGAGGTTCAAACCAGTCTCCTCAGCTACAGAGACTAGCTAGAATATTGAAATTTCGCTTGAAGTAAGTTTAGATACGATACTTTCCAGTATTAAAGCGAATAACAAAGGCGCTGATCAGTCTGCGCGAATGCGCAGGCTGGTCTGCGCCTTTGTTGTTTGAGAACTCCTGGAGACGGGTTTTGTCGCGACGAGGCCCATGTGATTTCCAATAATGTGGCATTTTGACAAGTGTAGACTCAGACGAGCCTGTGCAGCCTAATTTTTAGCTTAGAAACTCCAAATGATGTTCGGTCAGTATCTTAACAGTCATAGAATATTTAAGCGACTAGCAAAGGCTCTGATCAGACTGCGCATATGCGCAGGCTGGTCTGAGTCTTTGCTGGTAGCACATACCACATTGTTGGAAATCTCATGCAGCGGCTCAAATTAAGGTCACTGCCCATAGCAATAACCGTAACTCTAAATCAACAAGGGAGGTAATACTTGGTAGCGTTCTATACTCAGAAGAAAAAGTTTAGTCAGTACAGACACTGTGTGCAATAACTTTGTAAGACAGTCTTAATATTGACAAAAACCTAACTCAAAATAAAATTATGTAATGTCTTACATATGTGAACATTTTCGACAAAACATTCTGAAAATATACCCGTTTTCTTCATCAAAAATGCACAAAGTGGTCAATATTAAAATTCAAATTTCATAACTCAAAAATCAGTCTAGCGCCCCTCAGACGATTTATGGCAGTACAGACGGAAAATCTCGTATCTGTTGCATGACTAAGGAATTTAAGAAGTTTCCAATCGGTCATGAAGCGATTACGTCATGTTGACGCCACTATGACCCTAACTTCAAATGGCGTCGTTAGCCGTTGTCTCCCCAAAGGAGGCTTGTAATTTTGACTGCCAGGCTGTTGAAAACGTGTTTGCAGACGATTAATTGTCTGTTAACTGCATCAAAAACTGCGTGTTATGTCAGCAACACGTGTACCTGTTTCAAAACGTCAAAACGCGGTATTTCTGTAATTTGTTGATAGCCTGGACGGCGAATTAAGCTTGCTAGCAGTGAATTTTCTCTGGATTATTGCAATAGGAACAGCTCTCATTCAATATCTAACAGTTTATGAGAAAATAACCCTGCCGGTTTACCGCAGCACGTGCACATCGTGCATTTTGAAATTTGGTTGATACAGTCTAATAGAGGCATTATTTGTCACGCAATAAACAGGTACATGTAAAGTTACGATAATACAACTCATGTAAAAAATTTGACAATGATATATTCAGTATTGTTGATTTTATGAGAAAACATAAATACTGACTAAACTTTTTCTTCTGAGTATATTATGACAAAGTGTGAATTTACGCAACTATGATATGTTTTCTACAGACAGTAATGCCCGTTACACTGCACGTTGGTAATCTGAAAGTGATTGATATCACTTTACAAATGCAAATGAAAAAAGTCAATAAGCAATGCTTATTAGATACCCCCCGCACAGTAAGTGTCAGTGAAAAAACATGGCAAGTAAAAGATTTCAGTAGAATCTGTGCAAACCAAAATTATAAACTCCTTCATGCATATGTTCAATGTGTCTACATTGTATAGGGAAAGTATCAAATTGCTCCATAAAAAGCTGTGGTAGGAGTTGATCAGCCCATGAAGGCACCATCTATGCATATACAAAAAGCCTTATTAGGGAAAATTTTCTAAGTTCTCACAGCTGTCATTTTCTCAAAAATTATTTTTTCTGAACCAAACTCCATGCATATGTTCAATGTGTCTACATTGTATAGGCAAAGTATCAAATTGCTCCATCAAAAGCTGTGGTAGGAGTTGATCGGCCCATGAAGGCACTATCTATGAATATATACAAAACCCCTATTAGGGAAAATTGTCTAAGTTCTCACAGCTGTTATTTTGTCAAAAATATTTTTTTCTAAACCAAACTCCTTCATGCATATGTTCAATGTGTCTACATTGTATAGGCAAAGTATCAAATTGTTTTACCAAAAGCTGTGGTAGGAGTTGATCGGCCCATGTATGGACTAAATTAGCATAAAGCCCTATATAAAAGCCATTTAGAACTACAAAGGGAAATAACTCTAATAGAATTGGCCCCTAGCCCTAACTTTTTTGTTTAAAGTATTTGTCTTGCATATATGAATATTTTTGCAAAGTTTGATGAAAATCCAGCAGTTACTCTTCAAGTTATTAAGAAAACAAAACGTTACGGACGGACGGACACACGGACAGACAACGTGAAAACAGTATACCCCACCACAAACAAAGTTTGCTGGGGGTATAACAATATTTTAAGTATAATGAACAACAAAGGATGGCATTCTTTACAGATACTAAACGATGGACACTCAGCTCTGTGTGAAGAAAAAATTCAATCAGTGTAATGGAACACGCATTTTACCAGGGAAATGTCCGTCGACTGTTCGCGGTTTTTTTTGACAGTCCACAGCAACAATAATTATTTATATATATATATATATATATATATATATATATATATATATATATATATATATATATATATATATATATATATATATATATATATATATATATATATATATATATATATATATATATATATATATATATATATATATATATATATATATATATATATATATATATATATATATATATATATATATATATATAATGAGTTGACGTTACATGTTTTGTTTTTATTTAATGTAAACTATGCTAAATAATATGCCAATATTTCGCTGTGCTCTTCAGGGCTGTTGCATAGACCATATATATATGATTTTCTGGTTTTGTTTTACCTGCATTAAAAATTCAGCAAGACAGACTATCTCGTCACATTCTCTAACGTCTACTTTGAACCTGGCGTGCGCTTATGACGTCACTTGCTCTTATGACGTCATTATGCGTAAATGATGTTTTGAACTGTCTAAAGACGTTGAGAGCCCCTGGCTTTAATTTGGGTCCTAAACCATTTGCCTTATGTCAATTTTGTTCCAATATCTAGCTACAATGGCTATCTTGGGCTAAGTTTGACCCAAGTATAGTCGTTAGTCTAAATTATAGTAGGCCTACTCTACATTTACAAAGGTACGCGAGGAATTCTGCCATCGGGGTCTGCGAACAACAAAGGCGCAGACCAGCTTGCGCATTGGCACAGTCTGATCAGCGCCTTTGCTATTCACAAATTGAATAGTATCATATTAAAACTTGCTCCAAGCGAGATTTCACTATTCTTTCTAGTCTCTGTGGCTGAGAAGGCTGGTTTTGGTATGATCTTATCGGACACCTTGAAGACAGGCTTTGTCGCATCTATGCTCATTTATATTCATGTAAATGTGGCCCCAATCCACAAACCTTGTTCATGTGATATGCGCATAGAAGGTGTCTAGCCCCTCTAGACTACTTGTGGCCAATCCCGCCCATAGCCAACGCCGACAGGACCGGTACCCAAAAATAATACCCCCTCCCCACCACTGAATACCCCCTTCGGTTGCGGGAAGGGTGGGGGCATAAAAAGAACCTGTCCAACCAAAGCATAGGTAAGTTATAGGTTCTCAGTGAGACGGTTCTTTTGAGCACCCCGAACAAATATAAAAATGATGAGCAATAAAGTATTTACAATTTAACGCTAAAGATTTTGCTAATGATGACCTGTGCTCCAAGTTTACTCTACATTTGAAATGTTTCAACCGAAGGATATCTCTATCCTAATGATGTATCTATGCACATTTGGTCATAATCTATCGACTAGGTGTTCAGACGAAATGCAGATAAGTTTCTTTTTACCGTGGGTGGGGTATTTTGGTATCGTTTTGGTTGGGGAAAAGTCCTGCCATATGAACTTGCAAATGTACCAATCTTTCAAACATATACGGTTTTATTGGGGACGGATGTTAGTCCGTTCCCCAATTTCAACAATAGCGTTTTGACCACACGTCGTAATTTGCTCTTGCACTGTTGAACACATCAATATGTTACCATTAATCCCAATTTTTCAGCATATGTGTTGCAAAGTATCAGGTTAAATGGTTGATTTAGAGGCAGAGTGGTAAACAGTTGATTCTGGATCAGTAACTTTCTGAGAAGCCGGCTGATATGGATCTACATTGTATTCAAAACAGGGCATTACCAAGCCGCAGGATAAGGGATTAATACGATCCTAACAACACCTATTAAGAAGCTTCCGCGTAAAAATAGTTCCAACTTGTAGCGTATTTTTTATTGTCGTTGTTGTTTTTGTCTTTTTAAAAATAGGTCTAGATCTACAGTATTTGAGATTTATCTGCTCGATTTCAAAAAACCAATCATAAATATATGTAAATTATTATCGCGCAATAATAAATTTGTATAATTAGCGACCACGTGAGCAGGGAACCAGTTGATACATATACAAGAATTGGCTTTTTAAAAAGTTAGCGGTCGTTTAGCGATATGATTGTAAGTCGTCTTACGCACTACATACTTGTGTTTGAACCTCTCAGACTTGTCCAATTGCATTAATATTTGTTCGAAGTTTTGATTATAAATATCCCAGCTGTGATTTTATATTTAATTTTAACAATTTAATACATTTTCCCATTTAATGCACCCTGGAAAATGCAAAAGCCAAAAGGTAAATAAAATCTAAACCTGTTGACTGTACAATGTGCAGACTTCTCGGAGCCTTCGCTTATAGCATAAATGTGAACCATATCACCATTTGAGTCAACACGACTTTTTGGTACTTAACGCATTGTCCAGTGACGAAGACTCGGGCGACTCCGCGCAAACATGTGCAGACTCGCCTTCGCAGTCGCATTGTTGAGTGTCTCAGGCAAATGTGCAGACTCGTCATGCATTCGCTGCTCGTATTAGCGACAACCCAATCACCATTTGATCAAACACGCGACATTTTAATACTGTTGCGAAGGCTCAGACGAAACTGTCAGCGCAAATATGCAGACTCGCCAAAGCAGTAGTCACTTCACAATGCGATAAGTGTCAAAATCTCGTGCTCTCTCAAATGGCGATTTCGGTGTCATTTTTGCAAGCAGAAAATGCTCTAAAGAACAGGCTCACCTAATGATTCATCACAGTTCCAAAATATCATGTGGTGGCTCAAATGGAAATCTGTGTTCCAGAAGCGAAGGTTCTGATGAGTCTGCACATTTGCACAGGCTCGCTTGAGCCTTCGTAACAGTATCAGAATCCCATGTGCATGCTCGATCGGCGGTGTGTGTGTCATTTATGCGAGCAGCGAGTTAAGGCTCTGGTGAATATTCACAAGGCTGCACAGGTTCACCTGAGCCTTTTGTCACTCGACAATCTAATAAGTACCAAACTCTGTTGCTGGCCCGAAATGCGCTTTCGCTGTCATATATGACTTCAGCGAATGCTCTGGTGAGTCTGCACATTTTCACAGGCTCAACTGAGCCTTCGTCACTGTACCAAAATTTTTTGCGTTGGCTCAAATGACGACTTGTGTCCTATTTATACGAGCAGCGAAGGCTCTGGCGAGTCTGCACCAGTAAATACAACAACGGGGTGCAACCATCGTTGCGTAATTTCAATGCTCACTTCAACATGTTCAAGGTTATGAAAATCCTCAATAAAACTTTTATCAAGAAAATGTCATTTCATGGAGGTATAATGCTGCCTATGCTTTCATCAATATAGGCTGCTAACTGACTCAAGGGTCGTTGTCGACTTTTGAAAAGTGGTAAGATCTTGAAATGTAGTATGCGTCTTTCTAGTGTCAAAGGCACGTGTGTGTGTGTGTGTGTGTGTGTGTGTGTGTGTGTGTGTGTGTGTGTGTGTGTGTGTGTGTGTAGGGGTGGGAGGGGGGAGCACGAGAGAAACGACTCCTCTCGTTGGGGGATAGGGCCTCCCTAAAGAAATATTTCTAATTCAAAATGTCCGTAAAAGCGATTCTAATGCATTTTGAGGTCATATTTTTCTAGTGAAGCCAAGTTTATTTTTTACAAGCATTAGCTTTTTTTTAAATGCATATAGCAGCTTTTTGAACCCTCACCATCAATGCATTAACACATATTTCGGCCCATCGGCGGTGGCGGTGGACAGTTTCTATTTCTCAACCAAAACATAGTTGCGGGTACTCAAAGAATTGTCTCAATAAGACGGTTCTTTAAAGCATCCAAACATATGTTTAAATCTCTACCAAGGCATATGTTGTGGATAATCAAAATGGAACTGTCTCATCTTTTGAGTACCCAAAGCAAATATTAAAACTGATGGACAAGAAAACATTCTCACTATTACGCTGGAATTGTTTGCTAATCTAGACCTATGATTCTATATCGAGAGAAGACTCAACAAATCAGGTTGCGCATCTACAACATTACTACGGGTTAACACGAAATCATGTTTGATTCGAAACAGCATAATTTTATATTATTTTTTCTGTTTCTTCTCAGCTCACAGGGGTCGGCAATGATGATTTAAGACCACTTTGATGCACGCTCACTATTATACTTTAATTGTAATTGGTGCCACTTTCTAAATCTTATTTTTTGTAACGTCCGCTTTTCACACCCTGATGCCCCAAGAATGTGTGTGTGTGTGGGGGGGGGGGGCTGAGATTTTCATATATATACGTAGGCTGGGACCATTTTTGGGGGTTCAAAATCTTGAATTTCAATATTTTTGGGGGGGGTTTCAGAAATATCATTATTTTTGGGGGTATGAAGATTTTGTGGATATATCATAACAAAATTGGACTGGTTTTAGAGGTCATTTCTATACATTTCAGGGATTTCAGGGGTTTTCTTAAAGTCAATGTGCAGGATGGGGATATTATTTTGGGTAGCCCAAAATTACAAATATTTTTTGGGGTCTGGCTGATATTCCCGATATATTTTGGGGGTAGACAGTAGATGCTGGGTCCAAGCCTACGTATGAAGAAAAGCATGAGAGTACATAATAATGTCTAAGTTCAAAACTCCCAAATATACTATCAAATGTGCACAAAATATAGGCTGCACATGTTCAACGTGGGAACAACCATAATGCAAAGTTTGAATATAAAAGAATGAAAGCTGCTGGAGTTACAGATTACATAAACGAGACACCCAAACCATTTCGGATGGAAAAATGTCCAAGTTCAACGGAAAATATTTTTCAAATGTGCACAAAATAGGAGGTACACATGTTCAATGCATGAATGATCAATCATTATGCAAAGTTTGAATAATAAAGATATGAAAACTGTGGGAGTTACAGATTACACAAACTAGACACCATCTAAGCATTTTGAACGTAAAAAATACCTAAGTTCAAGACCCCAAAACACGAAACAAAATATTTGGGGAATGTGCGCCAAATCAGAGATGCACATGTTCAATCGTATCATCATGCAAAGTTTTCATATAAAGGAACGAAAACTGTTGGAGTTACAGATTACACAAACTATACACCCAAAGCCATTTCGGAGTGAAAAAAATTCTAAGTTCAACACCCGTCAAAAATTGAGAAAATATTTTTCAAATGAACACAAAATAAGAGATGCACATCTTCAATGTGTGAACAATCATTATGCAAAGTTTGAATATAAAGGAATGAAAAGTGTTTGAGTTACAGATTACACAGACCAGACACCATCTTAGCATTCTGGACAGAAAATATGTCTAAGAGCAACGCCCCTCAAAAATAAGAAACTTGATATTCATGAATTATGCACAAAATAGGAGGTGCACATCTTCTATATGTGAACAATCACTATGCAACGTTTTAATAAAAATGAATGAAAACTTTTGGAGTTACAGATTACAAAAACTAGGCACCCTAAAAGTATTGCGGATGGATGGACAGACGGAAAGACGGACTCTCTTACAAATGGATTCTTGTTGGTTGCCAATAAAGCGTAAGTACCCAACCAATCCCAGAAAAGTTTAACAGAATAAACTTCATTTTGAGTTTATAATGCCTAGGTTACATTTGCTACGGTCGTCGTACGATTTATTTGTCTACGATTTTCTCTACGATTTTTTCGGCATCGTAGGCGGCTAAAAGCTACGACGTACAGCTGCTTTCCAAAATTTTTATAGAGAGCGATTTTTGTCATAATTATTTACATACCCTATACTTGTTTGAGTGTTTGTAATAAACTTGTGCTTTGTTTGAGATATGATTTATTTCTGCTCCTGTATGCACGACATATCTAGTTATAGTGAGTAAAAATATTGCTTGTTTTTGCAAATGTTTTGTATCAAGTTTTAACTTCTAAAAAAGTTGATAATATTTTTAGCAAATCAAAGTTGCTTATCAAAACTCTATTTCGAATTATGAGATAAAAAGGAGAGCACCAACGAAAACTGTGGTAGGAATCTATAAAGTCATGTATACGGTGCATTGTGAAAATACTTAAAGAATTGAAGCTATCGAGCGTATCAACAACGGATCAGTTGATTGACTTTGGTATGTGTGCACTAGTAGGTTGCAAAAATTATATAATTTTACATAATTACTTTTAAAAGATATTTTAAGTGCATTTTGGGTGTTCAAATTTAATGTTAAATAGTGAGTGCCCAATTATGAGGAGAAAGGGAACGTACAGTACTGCAAACAGTTAAATGGGCCAAGTGGGTTTGAAATCGTATTAAAATTGGGAAAATGTCATCTTTTCAGATAAATCCACACTCTATACCTATTTCTTTTGCAAACCTACTCCCATCTGGCGTCTATCGGGATAATATCAAAAGTGATATAAAATTCCAATATGAATCATGCGTTAATATTTTAAAGAGCTATTGCAAGGTGCGTTATCTTGTTGAATGCTTGGGGTATAGTGCATTCATATTAGAGTTTTATATCGCTTTTGATATTATCCTGATATGCCTTACTGATGATTGTTTCATTAACAAGCTTAAGTTGAGAGACCCCTTTAAAAGTTACGAGATAGTCCCCTCAATACGACGACTTCAGTGGTTTTTTACCCATCCATCAATGTGATGTGGATAAATTTGTTCGTGTTTCAGACGCCAGATGGGAATAGGTCTGCAAAAGAAATAAGTTTAGAGTGGGGATTTATCTGAAAAGATGACATTTTCCCAACTTTAATACAATTTTAAACCATCTTGGTTCATTTAAATGTTTGGCAGTACTGTACTTTCCTTTGGCCTTTCTTCTAATAATTGGGCTCTTACTATGTAGCATCAAATTGAATACCAAAAAAGCACTTAAAATATCTTTTAAAAGTAATTTTGTAAAATTATATAATTTGTGCAACCTACTAGTGCACATACACCAACGTCAATTAAGTGATTCATTATTGATACACTTGATAGCTTCAATTCTTTAAGCATTTTCACAATGTACGAGGGATGATCTTAAAGTTCTGATCGTTACCTTGTAGCTTTGTACAGAGACATTTTTGAGAGGCATATTATGCACTATTCAAAAGAACAAGTTTTTACCCTTATAATGATGCTAATATTTACTCGCTGTAATGTTTGGTTTAATAAATATAGCACATTATATATGGTCCACTCCATACCACTGGCCTGTTTTCAAGTTATAGAATTATAATAATATTTGAATCGCAATCTTTCAAGCCTGGCATCTTTAATACTACAAAGTAAAACTGCTTTGCATTTTTACTTTTTCTTACTAATGATGTCCATTCAAATGATAGAATGGCGACAGGTTGTTTCGATTCAATATTTAAAGCACAATGCCAAATTCTTATGATGTCATTGAAATTGACAACTACGTCATTTTGAATACATTGTGGAATTTTCATTTCCGAGAATATTCTATAATTGTCAATCAATTTGGACTAAAAACATGCCAAACCTAATATCGGCAAAATATTTAATGCTAATTATATTTTGACAACAAAATATCTTAAACTTAATTTGAATATTGTAAAAAGATTTATTTTTACCAAAAAATTATGGATTTTAGATAACAATTTTCAAAGTTGTTATTGGTTTCAGAGGGATGCTTTGTGCTCAGTTTAATCCCATATTGCATAATTTTACGATATAGCAAACATTTGGACAATTGACTGCGTATTATTTTTAGTTATACACATACAAATTTGTGGACCTCCGAATATTGACCTATTTTGTGGACTACTTTTGACATTCTTATGTGGGTTTATATCACTCTCCGGCGATAATGACTATTCATAATTGCTTCAGACAAAAGTCAGTCCATCTTCGTTAGCGTAAAAAATGTTTTAGCTTTACTACATCTGTTGTTACGACAGTATGGGCCAGTAAAAACGTCAAGTGGTCCAAAATTTGATTATAGCTGACTGTTGCATAGCCATACATTCAAGGGCCTAAGAAACCCAATTCATATAGAAAGTTCGTCATATGTGCTGAACATATTGGCTTATAGGTGGATATTAAGCAGACATTAACACAAATTGCTGAGACTGCATTTGTCTAAATTGTGAGGCATCTTATATGCACAGGCTGCTTGATAGCTCAGTGCATTGATGGTATGGCTGTTTCGGGGTAGATTTCCGGTCACTCCTTCAAGTTACATAAAACTTGTCAGAGCGGTGTATAGAAAAAGAATATATTCTTATTTGGTACAATTTATAGGCATGCTACATTGCTGGTTACAACGATATCACGCCAGGATCAAAACTTTAGGATCATCCCTCGTACAGTATACATGACTTTATTGATTCCTACCGTAGTTTTCGTTGGTGCTCTCCTTATTATCTTATAATTCGAAATAGAGTTATGATAAGCAACTTTGATTTGCTAAAAATATAATCAACTTTTTTAGAAGTTATAAGTTGATACAAAACATCTGCAAAAACAAGCCATATTTTTACTCAATATAACTAGATATGTCGTGCAAACAGGAGACGAAACAAATCATATCTCAAGCAAAGCACAGGTTTATTACAAACACTCAAACGAGTATAGGGTTTGTAAATAGTTATGACAAAAATCGCTATCTATAAAAAATTTGGAAAGCAGCTGTATGTGTTTACATTGCTTACGATCACCTTACGATTTCTTTCGGCGACAAACTAGAACAAAAGTTTACAGAGACCTTGCGGATATCGTACGACAACCGCAAGGTTATCGTACAATCATCGTGTTATCTTCACGACCTCCCTATATAAATCGCACGATGCCCGTACGATGACCTTGCGGAAGTCGCAAGGAGTCGGTACGCTGACTGTGCAATTGTCATGTAATTATGTGCATGGATTCAAACGGCTATCCATGTTCATTTTTGCATTCCATTTGAACTATGTTTCAAAGTCATGTGATCACAAATCGTGATGTGAAGAGGCTAGTGTTTTAGTTGAACATGGTCCCAAGGTATGAAACAGCGTGATACCTTTGTGTATATTTTAATGTCGATTTCTAAGTTCTGCAGTTTTCATAAAGTTTAAATCACAGAATATTGCAACCACTTTTTTATAGTACTCTTTTATAATTCGAAAAGTAGCACTTTAATTGAAAATATAAAGATGCTTTTATTGTATCAGCGTAGACTAAAACGCTTATTATGGTTTTATTCAGTTTAATCATTCAAAGGCACTCTACGGCCAGCAACACATAAAATCTGCGTCATAAGCAAAAATGAAGTCGTTGCATGCGAACAGCAAAGGTACTGATCAGAATGCGCTTTCTTCCACTCGGCCTGGTCAGCACATTTGCCTTTCGTTTTCAGTAAAATACATTTTGTAGAACATTCATTCATTCAAATTTCAATGTTCGAACTAGTCACATCTTCTCACTTCGAGATTTTATTCCTTGAAGTAATACTCAAATTCAAATCTCAGAGTTATAAATCACAAAAATATCTGGACATTTTTTTAATCTTATCTAATTAATTAAACCCCTTATCCAACCAGCATTTTATATACTGAAAATGCATATGCATTTCACGTTAGGTGCATATTTTGAATTGCTCTTCAGATAATTTTATCATGGAAACATACTCTATGGGCCCTGATTAGCATGCGCGGATCCAGAAAGTTATGTCAGAGGGGGTCCAACTCAACTTTTTTACTTGATAAGGGCGAGAGGATCCAAATACCACTAAAAGCGGGGGTCATTATTGGCCCGCTAGCGAAACGTCATTTTAAATGGCGTTTCGCTGGCGGACCGATGCTGGCCCGTCATGTAATGCTGGCTTGGTACATGTTTAGCTTTGAGATTTTCTACGGGATCTGGACCAGTATTGATAAAAAAAAACTATATTTTTGTGATTTTCCAGGGGGGGGGGGGGGGGGTCCGGACCCCCTGTCCCCCACTCTGGATCCGCTCATGATTAGACTGCTTCCATCAGCAAACTGAGCTGTGTCCATATTGAGTCACACTGAGTGGTGGTATAAAAAACATCACCTGAAGACAAATATTGAAATGAAACAAACAGCTAATGATAACTCTCCGGGAAATTGTTGACACGTCGCAAGGCGAACGCACGATCATCGTGCCATCGCCTTAGGGTTACCGCAGGACGACCGTCCGATGTCCATACGATTTTATGGGCCCTGCAAAGGCATCGTACGGCGACCTTGCGGGCTCCTTACGACTATCGCAAGAGTGTATGATCATTTTTGGGCCAAGATGACAATCTAAAACCCTGCGTTGTCCTCACGATCATCGTGCGGTGCCCGTACGGGATCGTACGATGTCACTGCGATGTGTCTACGGGCTACGGGCTTACGATTTTTTTCAAATTTGTCATTGTGCGGAGTCAAACAAAATCGTAGAGGCCACGATGCCCGTAAATCCGTATGATGATCGCAAGGTCTCCCTGCGGAGGCGGTATGGAAACGTCGATTTGGACATCGTACAGGCATCGTTTACTCGTCGTAAGGCAAATGTAACCGAGGCATTAGCTCCCTTAATATGCAAATGAGGTTTATTCCGTAATTGATTTTGGAAATTTAAAGAACCAAGAAATTTCGGAAATTTAAAGTACCCAACGAGAGTCCATTCGTGAGTACGAACGGACGGAGTGGACCTACTACTAGACCTGCTTTCGCTGAGGCCACGCAGGTAATAATAATTATGAAACAAGTATTAGCCTAAAAAAGCTGGCGGTCGTTTAACCTGATTATAATATGTATTCATGCACACTGCATGCTTCAATTTTTAACTTCTCGAGCCTGTCCATTTACAATGGTTCAAAGCTCTGAGATATAAACGTCAGAGCTGTAATTGTTTACCATTTAAAACGTGCTTCCATCGCGTATAGGTCTACTCTTTTTATGTGGCTGGATTTTAAGTACCCGGCTTATGCATGGCCATTTATAGTCTATCGTGAACAAGATATGTTATGATAATGGATCTAGCATGCGACACAATTATGGAACGTTATTTGACAACATTGGACAGCCCATTTTTACGATATTTTTTTTTCTAAAACTAAGCCAGAAAGCAAGGTAACAGTGACACTGAATGATATTCGACACTCCCTGACCCCCAGGATGTGTCCACAAACCAAATTCGGGATTCCTATATCATATAATATAGGATTTATGCTCGGGACACGATTTTTCTAGATCTGAGGGCATATGTTAAGGTAGGGTACGCGACGCTCCGTGACCCCAAGATACATGAATTCACGAATTTTGGCATTCCTACTTCAAATAATACAAGAGATATGATCCCGACATTATGTCAACACTGAAACACTGTGTCAGAGCTGACAGCAGCAGAAACCACTTGGTGCCTAAATTAATTTTACTGGACAGATCTTCACTCTAGATGGATTCTGCTGAAGTCAAAAGCTGAGAAAGAATAGTATCTTAATTTGACCATATGTACATACAAATGGACGGTGATACTAAAGTATGAGAGTAAGTCCTGTTCCTTCAGCAATTAAGTACCTATAGTCTTATATTGTAGATACGTATGCATAACCATTAATAGTTTATAGTAAAACTATTTACCGTGTCCGTTATATGGCAGTACATCAATTCATATCTAATTCCGTTTGATGTAGATACAAATAAGAAATGACAATTTATATAGGAACCAAGTGGTTCAAATTTTGATGCTGCCAGTTCTAAGGAAGTGGTTTTGATGTTGATTAATTGTTTATTGTTTCTTCTATTTTTTTTCTTGGTCCTTGTTTGGCTTTTTTGTTGTAAGGTTTTAGTTAACCATTCTTGTTAGGTAAATCGCAGGTTGTACAAAAGGTATCAAACTAAAAAATATCCCTATTTGAAGACTTGCACGCTTAAATACAGCCGTCCCCATCAGTACTCTCAGTGCTTTGATTTGAAATATCAAAGAGATTTATTGTAAATAATAATTCTGTGGTCATATGGCTTTAACAGCATAAGAAATAAGAAAATGTTGTTTAGTTCATTATTATTCAGTTTAGGGGGTAGGGTTAATCATTTAATAATATCTCACAAACTAGACGGTGAAAATTGCTAAAATTTTGCAACAATGCATCTTACATCATACTAACTCACAAGAAAAAAATATAGAAAAATCTATTTTTTTAAACATGCTTAATTATTGTTTTATCAATATGTGGCATTTGAAAACGAAAGTAAAATTGTCATCAATTGCTGGTTTGCGAGTGAGATATTCAAAATATATATTTGTATCACTGCAAAAATGGGGTTAAAGTACTGCCGCATTAATAAGAAACGCGAAAAACCGACTTAAAGGGCATCTTTTCACGTTATTTTCTCTTGATATTTTCGATATGCGGATAGAAAAAGCTGCAGTATTTTTTGACAAAATTTTCAACCTGATATTTTTGCTGAGTTTTTCTGTAATTAGATGGAATTTTGGCATATTTTTGGTTCTTTTCAACGGGGGAGTATTACTGTTGGTAGAATGGACATAAACTGACCCAGTTTATTAATAATATGCAACGGTTGACTAACTCATTCGCTGGCGTTTCAGGTCAGTGATCGCCGTGTTGGTTATATACTGAACAAAAGTGAAAACGCTACACCTGAATTGTTTGCCATTTATATGCAAAATGACGCAGGCCAGTACAGCAAATGAAAGTGTATCTAAATGTGCAAAGACTGGGTTATGCATATAGTAAAAGTTTACTGATATTGTCCCGAGGAAACACATGAAAGTCATTTAAATGTGACAGGGATCCAATTTTTCTGGTTACTAATTTGAACAGAAATCTAACACAGTTTAGGCCTTCAGAAATCCACTACCAACCAGATTCGACTGAACGAAATGGTAGTCTAAGATATTTGACAACCAGAAATGTGTTTTGATCGTTTAGAAAAGCAACCTTAGAAAGCGGGGTTTTCATCAAATTGGCCAAGCTTGAAATTTAATCACTGAAATATCCATAGGAAAATAAATGTGTTGTTGCATCTAAGTCTGCGCACATTGCTGGCTGAGAAATGGTGATAGGTCTACCTGATTTGGTAAAAGAAAGAAAGTTATCGAAAATCGTGATAAATAGAAGATTACCAAATATTTATTATTATGTCTCACGTGAATTTCCCATACAAAACTTCCAATCACCCGCTACTATAGTGACGGCGAATACTGTCACTCGTTTGTCATAGCAGCGGGTGATAGTAAAAAATATCAGTCGTTCGTCTGATGCGCAACGCCGATGCGCGTACGGTTCGTTCACGTCAGTAGACGTTCAACATGAGGCATGATTTGGCCACTTTCCAATCCCAATAATTTCGTTGTTTATGGTCAGAAACATTAATTGTAGGTACTACTCGTTTTCTTAGTTAGGACGAGAGGGACACGTTGAGACCAAATTTGAGCCGATTTGGCAAAATTTTCTATTTTGCAACAAAACAGTATTGTACAGTATCCCATTTAAATGACGCTGCTTGGTATTGGGTTTGGCGTCGTCGACTTTTTATGAAGTAATTTGTTTGACCGAACGTCATGATCAGTCGATCATTCAAACTACTTAAAAGAACCATTTTTGTGAAAGATGTTTTTCATTCATGCATATAGATAAGAGGCTGTGCATCATTTTCCCTTTGGAACCCCCCTCACCATGGTAGGCCTAAGACGGTCGAAAATAATATTTGGTATAATAAAATAAATATTACATTCTCTGATTTAGTGATTGTCGAAAATATCATCCCTGGAAATGTGATAATTGCATTCCTCGGGATGATATTTTCGACTATCACCCAATCAGGAACGTAATATTTATATAATATTCCCTATTTGTTTTTGTCAAAGGGAGACATTTTCGTTTTTTTTTTACAAATTTGATAAATTCGAAATTGATTTTTAAGCTTGTTTCAAGTGATAAAACAGTTTTCTTGTGTAATAATGCAACACAAGCATGACGAATTCTGATAAACTTAACAATCTTTTTTGCGCATGCGCAATTGCAAAATTCAGTGAATAAAGCATTAAACACAATAAGGAACATAACTCAAACATCAAAAGAGACAAATTGGCGGAGTTTCGACGAATCGCTTTCTGGATGTCTGGAAAACGCCATTAATTTTTAGTAAATACTTTTCGTCCAATACTTTCTCACAAAATATAAAATATTGTAACGTTAGTGTAGCTTTTTCACTTTTGTTCAGTATAGCATAAAGTGTATTGTACATATAAAGGACTGCTGCATAAATTAGGATCACGAATAAATGACTTTAGATGTACGGTTTCATTTTATATCACATTGAGTATTCAATAATCGTGAATAATTTCAGGCAATTATTGCCTGGTATTACGGCTAACTTTTGTTCTAATAATTCTGATGGTAGAATTTGGGCATTCTGTTCTATTTATTTGACACTTGACAGGGATAAGTCTCAGATAAGCCTAATCCATTTTCTGAAAAAAAAAACTATTATTGTTCTACACTACTTGAATGGCTGACTATAAAATTACATATGTGTAGTTGATAATGTTTAGGCAGTTTACCACTGTTAAAGTTCTTTTATAAAACTGTCGATAATAGCCACATCACACTGTTTTAGTAGAAAATGTCCTTACAAATATAGCAAACAGTATTTACCTGGATCAAACTTTCGTATTGTGTCAGTTGGATCTGTGTCTACGCTGATTGAATCGGTACTTTCAAATGAATGGCAGTGCTTAAAAAATAAAACTGGCATGTACACTGAAAGCAATCACGATTTTAAAATGTGTGATGCTTTTGGCACTTACCTGTAGAAATTTAAGTCCAGATATATAGGTCATCACATAGCTGTTACACCATTTGAATTCCCCCCGCTTTTCAGAAAGCCTAAAAATTTCGAAATTCCCAAGAGATTAGGGGTCAGGGCAGTGGTAGTAGATTCTTCAAACAATTTTCTTCTGACACTGCAGGATATTCTAAATCCAGATTTGAGCTTAATGTTCGGAAAAATGCATGTAATAAAATAATATTCCCGATTTTCGCGTTTCTTATTATTGCGGCAGGACTATAGTTACTTATTTCCTATTTACTGACGACCTCATATTTATGTTTGAAATTAAGATTTTTATTTTAAAAATGAAGTGACCTAGCTCATATATATGTTTTAAATTAAGATTTTTATTTTAAAAATGAAGTAACAATGACTTATTCTTATCTCAATGAGTTTTAGAAAAGATGCGTAAAAAAAGCCAATATAGGTCATTTAATGAGCAGCTATAGCTTTAAAACTAGACGGTAATTTTTCTCTGTTTTCATCTGTTTCTCTTATAATAAGCTATACTACAAAATTTTAAAGTTTTAAGAAAAATTATTTTTTTGAAAAAAAGTCGCCCAGGTATGGGCAGTGACCTTAAGTATCATCCCGCCACTATTTTTTTTTGTTCTGAAAACAATGTCTGCTTTTTACGTCTAATGCATATATTCAAGAGGACTTCAGAAGATATTTTCATGGAAGCAAACACAATGAACCCTGATCAGACAGCTCCCTTGGGAGCAGTCTGATCTGAGTACATATTGTTTGCAATATAAGCTTCTTAAGAAATAAGTTTGACTGACTGGTGGGTAAAGGATTAAGTATTATCCAGTGAAATTGGCATATGAGCTGGCACCAGATTTTAGAACTTATTCCATTTTGTGAGCAGTAAAGGCTTGGACAAGCTTGCAAAAAGATGGTGACTCGGCAGAGCTTTCTCTGCTCATATACACAAAGTACTGAAGTTGATAAAGGCTAAGACTAAATAATAGACTTGTAGCACCATGGGATGACTGTGTATAAACGCTTAACTGTCGTGACTTATGTCATCTGCTGATAACCTTTGCAAACAGTATGAACCGAGATCAGGTCAACGGAATGACCTGGATCCAAACTATTTGACACTCTGATAGTGTTCCTGAAAGGTTTTTATTGAAAAGGTTAATTTTGAAAAAATCAGCAGACAACAACAAAAGCATGAAAAACCCAACATGCAAAGAGAAAATCATTTTCGGTGATACATGTTTTGGTGCATAAAAGATTGATATTACACTCTGCCATGCACGGCAACAAAAGCAAGCAAGTAGGCAAAAACCTTATCCAATGGAATTATTGTACTTTTGGAGCTACTAATGTTTCATTGGTGATGTTAACACAAGTTCCTGAGTTTGTCATTTATATGAACAGGAGCACTAAAGATGTGAGCTGACAATTGCACAGTCTGGTCAGCACCTTCATTGTTCCCTTTTTGGCAAGTACTATAGATATGTATGCTGCATCCAAATTTTCTAGATTCTTGCTAATCTCTGTAGCTGAGCAGATAGGTGTGGGCCTGGTCCATAGGATATAAAACTTTTTTCATGCTCAACTCAACTGAGCATTAAATTTATTCTGCTCATAAATGTTTAAATGCCAACAACTGTTGGCATTTTAACATTTATAAGCAGGATAAATACACCATCTGAGAGATTAAACAGGAATAAGCAGTTGAAATTCTATGCTCATTTGAGTTGAGCATAAAAAAAGTTGTATAACCTCGGGGCCTGATTTGTTCAAAAGCTTTGTCGACAGGTTTTGCTCTGTAGCAGTTCATACAATGGTACATAGGTACTGACTTAGACAAAATTTAGACTATTTTCTTATCCATCAGCTAAAACATGTTTTGGGCGCTCAAAATAACCGTTTCATGGCTCTTTCCAGTACCCACAACATATGTTTACCGGGCCGCGTAGGGCAGTCGGTAACATGTCTGGCAACAGATGCGAGCCTGACTGCAGATCCAGGGGTCGCGAGTTCGATCCCGGCCCGGTCCCATACTTTCGTGGAGATTGATCATGAAATAATTTCTACGGTCATTCCCCTCCCTTCTGCTGAATCATTCAAGAAGGGTTTTTGTCAGTTACAACCGAAAGTATGTGCACGAAGTACTGGTTAACTGCTTGTTCAAGCTTGCCCAGGAAAAAAGTGTGGCTAGGTGAACCCGCCATGACCATAGCTGTTGACTTGGGACGTAAAGCAACAAAACAAACAAACAAACATCATATGTTAATAGAAATAAGAAATATTAAAATTAGTTTTTGATTATGCACAGTTATCTGGTGGCCAGAATGATCAACATTTTCATAGCCTGTATTTGTTCTTATTATTTTATGAAGTTATCAATATCTCTGGTTTTGTTACCATTTTCTGGGTATCTGACGCGCAAGATTTTGTCCATAAAAAATAGAATATTTTCTTGTCCATCAGTTAAAACATATGTTTTGGGCACTTCATGGGACAATTCTTTTGAGTACCCACATGTTTTGGTTGAGAAATATGAAAATGAATTATTGATTACACACTCTTATCTAATTGCCTGAAGATAAACAATTTCCTTCTTGTTTTTATGTCTCAAATTATCAACATCTAAATCATCTTGTGCCATCAGCTCCCGGTACCAGGCTTTGGTACCATTTTCTGGGTATCTGACGTCAAACATTTTGTCCATAAAGTTTAGAAAATTTTCAAATCCATCAGCTTAAAAAATATGTTTTGGGTGCTCAAAAGAACCGTCTCAATGAGACAGACGGTTCTTTTAAGTACCCACAACATATGTTTCTTTTAAATACCCACAACATATGTTTTGGTTGAGATATATAAGAAAATGAATTCATGATTACCCACTCTTAGCTGAAGGTCTGAATGGTAAACAATTTTCTTACTTATTTTTATGCCTCAAATTATCAACATCTAAATCATCTTGTGCCATCAGCTCTTGGTACCAGGCTTTGGTACCATTCTCAGGATATATGACGTCATACCCTGGAAGTGGCAAGACTACATCTTCTATAGAATAATTGCTAACTGTGTCGGCTGTTACCATGGCAGGGGGTATCTTTTCTTTGGAAGCGTCACCTAGAAATAAGACGAGATTCCATAGAAACAGATAAGCAAACTTTCTAGAGTGTAAAATGTAATTATTATCTTACCCATCAGTTTAAACATATGTTTTTGGTGCTCAAATGAACCATCTCATTGAGATGGTTCTTTTGAGTACCCACAACATATGTTTTGGTTAAGAAATAAGAAAAAGGACGCACGGACAGACAGACAAGCCCAAAGCAATATGCCCCTTCAACTTTTCCAAAGTTGGGGGCATAATAATTTTAATTTACACACTCTGATCTGGAGGCATGTTTAAAGATTATTAAGCTTCCTTATTGAAATAGACAAGCGTCAAAGACCCAGATCAGTCTTTGTGTCTTTATACATAAAGCAAAGCTCCAGGCAAATACAACCTCATAAATACTCAGTGTAATGGCATAAATTAACTGCATAGCTAACTAAAAAATATTTTTGTCTATGAGCATTAATGAGTTTTTATGAGTTTTTTTCGGTCAAATTGGTTGTTGGTGAAAATTCACTATTGGTCAGTTCCAGTGTCGACCAGTTGTCTGTCAGTGAGTTATAATAAGGTTTGTTTTCTCTACCTCGGCTGCCGATCGTACCTGAGAAATTTACTGCCTCAGAAGAAATGACTAAATCTCCCACAACTGGTTTCAGACCAAACTCTCTAATCTTACCTGAGGAATTTACTGCCTCAGAAGAAATGACTAGGTCTCCCACAACTGGCTTCAGACCAAACTCTCTGATCCTTCTAGACACCATTGTGTTCCAGACATAACTCTGATAGCTGTGAATATACATCAACTGGGTATTTCTAGCAACCTGAAGAAAACAAATTGAAATCATAAGATAATAATTCATTGATTTGTCTTCATTTAAAAGGTCATCTTCACTAAAACTAAAGAAGCAAATGATACAAAAGCTAGTGTAATGAGAATTAGAACATTATTTTGCTGCAATATTATATGGTCCAGCACATGAGATAGTATGTATAAAGTCATTCCTTTGACTGATAAAAAAGAATCCGGCAAAGCAAAGAAAATGTTCAGGCTAGTCTGAGTCTTCAATCGTTGCCATTGCTATAAGTACCAAATCTCAGGAGCTGGTTTAATATCATTACTGAAAACCTTGACACCATTTTGTTTTGCAACACAGCTAAGATCATAGGTTTTGAAATGTAATCTGATAAAATTTTAAGAATCTAGTATTGTAATCAGAGTAATTTCTATGAGTTTTAGAACACAGCTACTAATATCTATAATATAAAATTTACACACATAAAATATATCTCAATCTGACACTGCTATTCATTTTAATCAGGGATTTTCATACTTTTCTGAATAGTTGGAGCCAGGGGCCTGTTGAATTTGGAGAAAAAGCATTTGGACCATTAAATTGGGAAAAACTTGATGCAGTCTTAAATAACTGGACCGCCATTTTAAATTTATTTATCATATGACGTCGCGTCTGGGAGTGAAATAACGCCATGCAATAAAATCTGTAAACCACTAGTGGTTTATCGAATTTCGGGAAACGTAAAGACGCCCATAACAACGTTGCGAACATATTGAAAACATTATAACGTTTTTTACGCCAGAAATGAGATTTCACAAAATTCTTAATGTCATATGATAAATAGAATCTAACATTAGTGCTCTTGTTTTATTGAATTTATTAAACTCGTTGCGAAAAAGAGATAAAAGGCTCGGCAAGCCTCACATTTTATCTCTTTTCCCCAACTCGTTTAATAAATTCAATAAAACATGAGCACTCATGTAAGATCCTCTATATAAACCATATAAGAAATTAGCAGTGTAAAGCTGTAACATATTTGTTGCTTTAATTGCCAACCATAAAAACTCATGAAAATTTGCATAAAAATGTAAATGAAAACATGTTTTCATTCACATTTTTATGCAAATTTTCATCATCTGTAACTTTTGTACATTTGTTCAGATTTTTATGAAATTTTCACCAAAATGTAGAACTAAGAGTTTAGGAATCATATACACCATTTTGGGAAGTTTTTGCTCATTTTTGAATTGGGAAGGGGCAGATATTCGGCCCCAAATCAGGGCTAGGAAAATCACCGTTAATGTAAGAATAAAATGGAATCACCCAATTAGTATTAGTATTACACAGTTTAAACAGCACAATCACGCTGTATATACCAGCAAAAACCCCTGATTATACATGCTGATTAGGGTGTATGGTGATCACATACCTGTTTAGATATCTTTTACTGTCTGTCAGGTATATTCGTTTATATTACCTTTTTCAAGGCAGCAAGATAGTCATTCTTTCCATGGGTAACAAGCCCTTGTAGAATTGTTCTTTCAATAAAACAAAATTTGGGAAATTTGTCGAGGGCTGTCTTGCTATCTCTCATCTCCCACCAGGATTTTCTTGCATCACCAACCTCTTTGTCATCTGAAAATAAATTTTAACCCTTTCCTTCATGAATATTCATGCTAGACTCCACCCACTATGAATAATTATATAAATAAACTTTCATGTTGATACATAGAACAAAGCAATTACTTGTCAGGTCCACTTATGTAGGATCAGATTTATCATACTCCCATAAGCAAACAGAGTAGACCCTGATCAGGCAGCTCTTATTATGCAAGCCCTAGGCCTCATGGCTTCAGAGATTAAAAAAAATCCATAATCAGCCTGTGGGAGCTATATGTTGCCATAACAACCAGTTCAAATCCAATCAGCCCCAAAACCTTACGCAGCCTTTCCCCTAACATATGAAATTTAATCAAATTGACCTATTCTATTGACTTTAGAGATATACTTGAAAAGCAAGAGATTTTAACATGTCCCCTAAAATTTCCAAATGCCTCTTAAAATCAATTTTTAGAGGAACCTGGGTCCCCCAAATGAAAAATCCAAGGAAAAACCCTGCAAAGCTAAAATAAACCAGTCTCTATCCGTGATTTTGTTACCTGTTCATCCTACATCTTTCGCTCGTAATTTTGTCTCTGGGATGCAAAGTTTTTATTTCAGCGAGTCCCGGGATGCAATGGTACTGCAGACTTGTCATGAAAAATAGTGTTCTGGACTCATAAGTTTTCAGTTGGGACTCATTGATATGGAAAACAGCGAGTCCCAGGACCCATAAGCCCAAAATTGTAAATGAGTCTCTGCTCTATTTCACACTGGATAGGCGGCAATCAAAAAACTCTCTTGACAGTCGACAAACACGGATTGAAAATCATAAGAAACAGTGTTTTTGATTGCCATTTGTTGCCAGTTGGGGGACAAATGGCAATCAAAAACTTTGTTTTAACTATTTTTTATCTACATTCCTCGATAGTATTAGCATTATACAATTATTGACTATTATGAGGTATTGGATATGATGTGATATCGACCAGAGAATACCAATATCGACCGAGGCGAAGCCGAGGTCAATATTGGTATTCTCTCGTCAATATCACATCTTGTTATATGACTGGAGAGAATCCTGTATCCTGATTGGCCCAATTAGTCTTCATAAATCTCTATGTCTACCTGGAAACTGGTCTAAACCAGTCCACAAGTTAATATTGCATGAAAACCAGCTTGAACTAGTTTCCAGAAGTTAATAATTTTGACACTTCCGCAATATTACCCTCTAGAGAGCTAAATATAGCATGATGAGTGTGAAACTAGCATGTGCTGCATGAAATTGACATGGTTTGCTGTTTCATCTCCCAACAGGTAAATTAAAGACTTTCATGATTTTTTTACAACAGTTTAGTTTTGTTTTGTTTGCTTATTTATATTTGTTTGAATAAACAAACTGTAAAAACAGTTTTATGATAGCATTTTATATTCCTCATTAAGAGAATTAATATACATTTGAGAATGTTAAATACTACATTATAATATTTTAATAACAGTTGCTAAAACTTGCGAGAAAGTCCTTAGATGTCTTAGATTGAAGGTTGAACATGTCTTTAACAACAAAAGTGAAAGTAGCAAAATTGTCATTCTTTAATGAAAAGTCATATAACAAAACAGTTATTGACTTCAATTTCTGTAGACATAAGGATTTATCTACCCTTAAAAGTGAAATTCACCTCGGCCAAGCGGCCTAAGTGAATTATCACTTTTTCAGGTAGATAAATCCTTATGTCTACCTCATTAAAGTCAATAATTGTATAATATCCAATGCCTCATTAGTCAATAACTGTTTAATTATATAACATTTAGAGAAAGATGTACAGGTATCATTGCACCTGGAAAGAAAATACTGAACTTATATACAAGTTTTGGGACAGTCAAGCATTTAGCAGAAACAGTGCAGACCTAGATAAGACCCACGTTTACTATTTTATATATGTTGTGCATGAGTGTCATCATTCAAGATTTACTAACAAGAATTCTAACACGCCTCGCCTGTAGAGCCAATGTTAAAATAGTGTGATGATTCACAGCTTTGAAAATGTGTGATAACTGAATACATGTAAACGTATGCACATGGTCTAAGTATTGGTGGGAGTTCTTCAGTGCAAAGGCAGAAAGTTGGAAGAAGCTGAAGATTTCAAATTTGTTTTCGTAGTTTATTGTGCAATAAAATCGAAATAGATCAGCTCCAGTGTGTGATTTGTTGCGTTCTCGGCAACTATGATAGGATAATTAGCAACACTTTAGAAAAGCAGAACCGGAAGGGAAAAAAACACAAGGAGTCTAATTTAAGTAACTAATATCCATCGGCAAGCACGTGCCAGCCAGTGAATATGACAATATATAGACTGGCCATGTAAGCGCTCTAAGCCAATGAAAATTGGTCTTTTTACTTAGTTATATAATAATTTCAATTGCCGTCTATCCGGTGTGTAATAAACCGGTCTCTACCTACCTCCATGTCTTGGTTTAAGGATAAGTTCTATGGCTTCCTTCCATCTGCTGTGTAACATGGCCCTAAAATATCAAGTACCAGGTCAAAACATTATTTACATAAAAGTCAAAAATATGCAAATAAATACGCCACAAACTGTATCAAATTGAAATGATATTGACAAATTGAGAAACAGAAAGTATGCCAGATGAAAAGGTTGAAAACAGTATTTAACTTACAAGCAGCAACTTTTATCGTCTGCTGATAACCTTTGCAAACAGTTTTGACCCAGATCAGGACCGACAGAAAGTCGGTCCTGATCTGGATCCAAACCGTTTGACATTCTGATAGTAATTCTGAAATAATTTTTTGAAAAAGTTAATTTTAGAAAAATTCAGCAGACGACAACAAAAGCATGAAAAATTAGCCTTACAATTTGGTTGCCATACCATGACCTCTTGATATCCAAGTCTGTCTTGTAACGAGGCATGTTATAAAGGGACTGCACTGTTTCGTCCAGAATATTACCTGCGTTTATCTAAAGCAACAGAATTACACATAGAACAACCAACCTTCCTATATGATGAGTAGGTATAGAACTTGTTCCAAACCGTTGCATCCCATAATAGTTGATAAAACCAACTTGCTGTAGTGACGTCATTGCTGCTTGGATCTCCTCTTCACTTCCTGTCACACTCCTGGAAAAGTTAACCATCTCCCTTTGTATACAAATGGATTCTACTATCTAGTTTGATATATTAAACTTGGGATAATTCATTGTTCATATCAAGGGATCCCAGGTTAGAATTTACAAATTATGATGTATATTGTTTTATACCAGCAAACAGTATTGACCCTGATTCTGAAGGAATGGAGCATTACATTGGGATCTGCACTGTTTGCCAAAGTACCAGCTTACAGATTTCAAGCATGCAAAGGATTTAACCCTTTTTTTTTTTATTGATTCTTTACATTCCAGTCAACAATTTTTCAGTTATGTCGGGCTATACATTGGTAGTATTTTAACTCATGCACATGGTCAGCAAGTGATGTCATTGTTATGTCTAAGTGATCTCATCATGAGTTATTGCATCTCAGCGTATTCAGAAATTTCTAGGAGATGATTTTAAAATAAAAATGTGGAATCAAATGGTCAGCAAGAAAAAGTATCCATCATTTGTGTGTGGATGGGACAGACAAATCCCTCCATTTGACATCACTTGGCAAGCCTTCTAATGTCAAATGTTGATCCACAGGATAGATTTTTCCATTCCACCCTCACACTCGTAAACAATTCCTATATTCACATCTTAGCACATAGTAAAATAGAAAAGATCAAAATTTAGCAAAACTATAATGAGAATTTAACCCTTCACCTTATAGAGACGCCTTTTAATGCTTTTGCAACAGAGCAGACCCAGATCAGGCAGCTCTTTTAAGAGCTGCCTGATCAGGGTCTACTTTGTTTGCTTATGGAAATATGATATATCTGATCCTACACTAGTGGACCCGACAAATAATTTCTTTGTTCTAAGTGCAAACATGAAAGTTTATTTAAAAAATTATTCATAGTGGGTGGAGCCTAGCATGAATATTCATGAAGGAAAGGGTTAAAGTGTCTGAATATTAAGGGTAAACATGGTATGAGGTTAAGCAATATTTTTTTCTATTCAACAGACTGTCCTTAGCATTACATTACCTCAGCACCATAGTGAATCTGTTCCCTTTAGAATCTCCAAGCCTTAGCTGCTTTTTCACATATCTGAAGCAGAAATATTCTTTATCAGTGGTGTATTGTGACAAAATAGATACGACAGCTACTTTTTAGCTCTTTCCTTGATAGGGGGGTTCTTCCCCTAATAACCTTTGCAAACTGTATGACACTCTGATAGTGCTCCTGAATTTTTTTTTAGAAACAGTTAATTTTGAAAAAAAAGTCAGCAGATGAGAAAAAAGCATGAGCATTTTTCCAGCATGCAAGTAGTTAAGGTGTTATGATATTTATAAAACTTTAAGCTCAGCTATCCAGTATTAAAGGATAAACATTTCAATTTTTATTTGAACAATTTCCGATTTGCCTACTTTGTTTGGACGTCGAGATGACTCTACCAAGACACAAATCAATGTGATGCAGAGTTTATATTAATTAGCAATTTGAACTATCTTAATAGAGCAGCACTGAGTACATTGTATAAGACTTGAGATTGAAGGGTCGATGGTTTGAGACTTAATAGAGGCACTGTGCTCAATGTGTATTGTAGAAATCAGAAACATATTTGACTGATTTTTTTGGTTTTAATGACAGAGCAGCATGGCCCCACAGGTCTCAGCCATATTTAGCACCCACACAGAAAAATAATTTTCAAATATGCTATCTGGAGCCTAGCTAGCTGGAATCTTGAAATTATGGGTGTGGTTTGGCTATAAAACTTTCAAAGGATATAAACAATATACCTACCAGACTGGTCTGCACCTTTGCTGTTCACATATAATTACAACTGTCATAACATTTATTGAGATCCGCTAATCTGATTGGTCAAGAACGGTCATCTGATCGCATTGACCTGTATTTCATTTTTCAATGAACCCGGTACGTATTCATGAGGTGGCGGGGCCATTCACGACAGAACTACTTTTGTGATACTGTGCAATGCTTCTTTGAAGAGAAATGGACAGCCTGCAACTACTGACACTTTACCTTGCACTTGCACCTATATTTTCAGGTAGAAAAGCAAAGATTAAGTTACATATGACGCCTAAATTAACAGTAGTCATACCGATCAGCTGTCTGCTGCCATGCGCGGATCCAGGAATTTTCGTCTGGGGGGGGGGGGGGGGGGGTCCGCGTCAATCTGACAAAAAAAGCTCTGACAGCGTTGTTTGTTTGTTTTTTGCTTTTTTCTTAGTCCTCGGCTTATTTTACAGTAGTCATATGGTTAATTTCAAAGAAAAAAAAATCATTTTTCAAGGTTCCGGAGGGGGTCCAAATTTTTCCAAGGGGGGGGGGGGGGGGGGGGGGGATACGGAATACAATTGCTTATTCCCGATATTGCTTATTCCCTATAGAAACCCAAATAACTTGTGATTTTCCAGGGGGGTCCGGACCCCCTGCCCCCTCCCCTCTGGATCCGCACTTGGCTGCGATCTATTTAGTTTCCCAGTCCGCAAATGATGCGATCGCCTCATTCTCCTGCAACTTCATCGTATGTTTTCAGTCGAGCCCCGCAATAAAATCGTTTCTTGAACTTACTGCATGACTGTTGCCTGGTTTATCCAACATCTTTTGCAATTCGCCTTTGCTTTTTTCAATCACTCAATAAAGATAGCTCAATTTCTTTTTGCTGGGGGTCATTTCTTTTCCTTTCCAAGCCATTTTGACAGATGATGCTTTTCATCACCAATGTATATGAATGACGTCATATCCGATGACGTAACTATCGTACACATTCTAATGATCACCTGTGTTAAGTTTTTTCGGTTGTCACTAGGTAAAAACGAGATTCTAGTCTCTAAAATGTAGTTGTTTATTTTCAATTGGAGAACGGCCGCCATTTGATTTTTTGAACGTCGCGACCGTAACGTCTACATACGCACGTCATAGTCTAAATGCGCGAAACAAACTAATAGCTGGAAATGTATTTTTTTAAGGAAAACATAATTATAAATACTGAATAAAAATGAATAAAGAAGAAGTTGTAATTATAAGAATTGAAAGTTATTTTTCTGCGTTTCACTGAGGTATGAAATGTCGTTTAAATTACATCTAATTTTAGCATGAAAACCTTCGGTTTTCATGCAAATTAGATGTAATTTTCCCGACATTTCATACCTCAGTGAAACACAGAAAAATAACTTTCAATTCTTAAATAAAAAGACAGGTTTCCTCACAGCCTAACATATACAATGTCCTGTCCTATATTATAACAAGCAGCCTTATAAATGGTAAATGCTAGTTACCTATAATTTCCTGTTGCAATGTTTCTCAATTTCTTATTTACTTCCAGCAATTTTTCTGCAGTAATTCTGTACAAAAAGAAACAAAAAATAATTCCATCTGATAGATGCATAAATAGAGGATCTTACACGAGTGCTCATGTAATATTGAATATTTTTTAAAAAAGTTAGGGAAAACAGATAAAATGTGAGGCCTTGCTTTTTATCGCTTTTTCGCAACTAGTGTAATAAATTCAATAATACAGCTCAAATTTTGAATCTATCATCTGACACAAAAACTACCTTGAAATAGCATTTCATTTTTGGCACAAGAACGCAAAGATTTTGCCATATATACGCAACAATGTTAGGGGCGTCATTACATAATGTGACTAAATGTGTAAACCACTAGTGGTTTATTGATTTTAATGCTCAGCATTATATCTCTCCCAGACACAATGTCATAGGATAAAATGTTGATATATCACCCATAAACAGTCGTCAATATAGGAAATTGAGTGCTATTGGTTTTTGGTTGTATCTGTGTATACTCCAGCTTTTTCAGTGTCTTGGTACAAGTGACACCTGATGGCTATAGCTGTGCCCCGCCCTACATAACAGAAATTTCCACTGGGGTAAATATCAAAAATGTATAAACAAGGTCTGCACTTCCCCTGAACTGTGGTAAGTCAATTACAAAGTCACTGCCTGCCATCCCCCACCTTACACAGTAGGTGGGGGAGCAGTGGTTACAAACGATTGGTGTGTAAGTGATTCGACAGATTTTTTTAAAAATTCAATGAAAAAGAGTACTCTCTAAATAATTCTTTATAACTCCAAATTAAAAATTAACCCAGTTAATCAAATAGCTTCAAAGAAAATATTGAAGATAACTTCAGGACTTTAGTTAAGAGTGTGTAATGAAAACTATATTTTTTTTTTTATTTCTAAAAAAAACATGTTGTGAGTACTCAAAAGAACCGTCTCAATGAGACGGTTCTTTTGAGCACCCAAAACATATGTTTAAACTGATGGGTAACAAAATATTTACAATATTACGCTCAAAAATTTTGTTTATCTAAACCTGTGTAACTTAAGAGAAGAGGTTTTAATTGTACCTGTAAGCTGTGACTTCTTGTGTAGTTCTGGCTCTTCTGTCCTTTGTTCCTGCGTACTGAAACAGTGCAGGCTTCATCCTGAAATGAGCAAGGTTTATGATTAACCCTTTCCCTGCTGAATATGGATATATCTTGTCCTTTGTTCCTGCATACTGAAACAGAGCAGGTTTCATCCTGAAATGAGCAAGGTTTATGATTAACCCTTTCCCTGTTAAATATGAGCCATGCCATGCAAAAAATGCATCTTTGGGATTTCTAACCAGGTAAGATTCCATCCAGCATCCTCAGTTACAGAAACATGCTGCAGCATTAAAATTCTGGTTTTAGCTTGAAATTTTGGTTTTAGCATGAGTAGGTATCCTGCTATCTAGGCAGCAAATAAAAAGGTGCTGGTCAGACTGTGGGGATGCGCAGACTGATCTGTGCCTTTGTTGTTGACAAATCACATTTAGCAGGCTTTCACATGGTATGGCTCATATGGATAAATCTTGTTTTAAAAACAATGTAGATCCTGATCAGCTGGCTTCTGAGAAGCCAGCTGATCAGGATCCACACTGTTTTTCAATCTGCTGGTCAATACATGTATATGCTAATAACTAGAATCCTGCAGAACGACATTTAGATAACCCCACCCACATCCCTCTGACAGGGAATGCAAGTTATTAAGTGTTGGAGGTGTTGACAAATTTTTTTGTTTTCTGTCTTTCAAGCAATATAGATTTGAGGACATGACTAGCTTCCCTTTTCGTGTCATCAAATTCCAAATTGGATGTTGCTCTAATTGTTTCAGTTTTTTACCTTTGGCTACGCATTCTTTCATCTGCTAGGCATGTATTAGGCCTGTCAGATACTCAACACTAAGTAATACACTATTTGTATGGGCCAATCAGTCTGGATTTCAAGGGTTAAAACAGTAGATCTTGTGTTACTTTTACCCTTTTCCTGCCATTCTTGACAACTGATGTCTGCTCTTTCGGCTTATGTATTTTGGTAGTCTAAGAGAGCAGTCTGATCAGGAATCATAGTGTTTGCACCCATGATAAAAGTATTCTAGAGTGATATATGAATATATACAGCAAACTTAATAAGCGGACAAAATTTTCAGGACAAAATGAAAATGGGAGGATAAGGATTAATTTACCTCATATTTTTCGCAATAAGGCCAACAGCATCCATTGTATCCTTATTTTCTTTGTACAGAACAAATCTACAGTAATCTCCTCTGTCCTTTGGCCAGTTTCTGTGGTTATGGGCTGAAAGAAATCAAAATATTATATTGTCCCTTTGTATTCGGGGAAACCCTTGATCGAGTACTTTTGCAAACAGTGAAGACCCAGATGAAATGCAGCATTTCATCAGGGTCTAACACTGTTTGTAAAGGTAAAAACAATTCTTCAGACAAAATAATACAATATTTGTTTTCATTATAACCTGACACCCCTAGATGAGTACAAGGACTATCCTTAGTTTCTTGTATCAACTCAGAAGGAAGAATCCATTAGTATACAAAAGCTTATATAAGTCCTAATAATTCTCTGTCCTGAAAATGTCATCTTTTTATGTCTGCTGCAAACTCGCCAGAGCATTCGCTGCTTGCATACACAAGGTATAGATATAGATGATGACTGGATTAAAATATAGACATAAAGCCCCACTGGATACTTACTATGGGTATAAAAATGGGACTTTTGCCTATATGCCATTTTATCTTATGACGTCGCGCCTGGTTGTGAAAAAAGCCATGCATTAAAATCGATAAACCACTAGTGGTTTACAGATTTGCGGGAAACGTTATGAAACAAGACAAATTCGACAAATTTATATCCCCCGACAGAGGGTTATTTGATAGAAACATGTAAATCACAAACATAAATCCCATTTATCTAACCCTTATTTCATCTTCAGTATTATTCAGATCATAACAAACGCCTGTCAAATATGTTTTAGTGCTTAGTTTAATGAAAATGTACTTACATCTGCACAATTTCAATATCTGTTCTTTAAACCCAACCTCAGAGGTCAAGGTTGTTGTGTAAATTCAAAATGTTACCATGCATGTAGGTCTACACTTCTTCCACTTTAATTTGATATGCAACACGACCACTTTTAGAAAAAAAAAGACCTTTTGACCCCACCCCAGTGGCCGTTTGTGTGTGTAATGACAGCATTTTTGCTTTCATGGTGCTCTGTGCTCAATTCCCTTTAATTTGATATGCAACATGACTACTTTCAGAAAAATATATAGTTTGACCTTTTGACCCCACCCCCTGGGTCCAGGGTGTGTCTGTGGGCAAAATATTTGCTACCATGTTGCTGCCAGCGTCTTCAGCTTTAATTTGATATGCAACATGACCATATTCTGATAAAGTTTAATTTTGGCCTTGGCCCCACCCCCTTAGTCCACCCAACGGGCTTGGACCTAGGCCTTCAAACTGAAATCCTGTTTGATATGTTTCATATCTATTGCTGCTCTGCCCGTATGCAAAATTTCAGCAAAAATATTAACAATTGCCTTAGTTATTGTGAAATTTAAATATTTGACCTTTGACCCCTTAGGTGGGGTCAAAGGGGATGGGGTAAAACTTTGACACTGCCATGCTTATCTACAGGCACTTGGCAATCATGGTCTATAGTGAGAAGTTGTTAGATATAACAGCTTTGATGAAAATGGGAAGATCATCAAACAAAAAAGCAAATATAGGTTTTGCCTTATAATTGCCTACACTAAAACAAGGGCAATAACTCAAGTGTTAAGGGGTTGATTTTGACCAAACTTATAGGATATAGAGAGTCTATAGTACTTATCATCTGTACCAAGAATGAATCAAATCTGACGAATAGGTACTGAGATATGGTTCCGGACAGACAAAAAGTGTGGACAGACGGATATATAATTCCTTAATAAACTTGTCCCTTTAAAGCATGGTTCACTTAAAACACAGTCCATTCCTATGAACCCCAAATATAGTGTTATACAGACACTGCACTGTAATTTGGGCCTTGATGCAAGAAAACCTGTCTTCGGGGGTTTGCTAACAACAAAGGCGCAGACCAGCCTGCCCATCCGCGCAGACTGATCAGTGCCTTTGTTATTAGCTTTTTGAAAAGTGCCATATCTAAGCTTGCTTCAAGCGAAATTTCAATGTTCTAGCTAGTCTCTGTAGCTGAGGAGACTGGTTTGAGTCTTGCTTTCATGGAGACCCCAAAGACAGGTTTTGTCGCGATGAGGCCAATTTTATACCTTCAGTTTTTGAAAACTTTACTTCAATATACTTCTTGTCCTCTTTGGTGACAGTGGTACTCTGAAGTCCAGTAAAACCCGTTTTAATACTGTTGTGGATTCTAGCTCTCTTATCTTTGTCATCATCAACCTACAGTCAATAAACATACTAGGATTGATGAACTAAGCTTTACATTGAAAACAACATCATATATAATAAAATCTGTCTCACGACTCCACCTTCATTTTTTAACCGAGGGTGTTCATATTTAGCACAATGATTGCCTATGAGGTGTAGTTTAGATCACCAATATGACCTTTGAGTCAGCTTAAATTGCAAATTCCTCTTTCATTTTTTGACAGAGGGTGTTTGTATTTGGCACAATGATTACCACCAATCATAAGTAGATCACAATACAGGTCTAAAAGTACAGTAGGTGTTCATATTTAGAACAATGATTGCTAATAGTATGTAGATTACAACAAAGATCAATTCACAAGTATGACTTTGGGTTTAGTTTAAACATATTTTATTGCCAAATTTTATACAGCAATGGGGTGGGTCACAAGTTCTCACAACCTTAGTTACGACCCTTCTCCTACAATTTAAACATACATAAAAGCTAATAAACATGGCTAAACATGTACAAATACATATCAATACATATACAACTACATATGAATACTAAACAAATTGTAAATTATTTAAGTTAGAGCAAAATAAACGAAGAAAATACATGGTGAATAAAGAAATAAATAAATACATAAATAATTAAAAAAATAAATTAAATAAATGAATAAATAAATAAATGAATAAATAAATAAATAAATAAATAAATAGCAGTTCTTTGATAGGTAATTGAATATAAGATGATTAAATAATAATAATAATAAATATATATAAAACTGCTATTATGAACCTCTTCAGTTTGAAATGTTAAATAGTCAGGTCATCTGGTACAGGTTTCTATGTATGTTTCGAAAAAGAGTCATAGAAGGTTATTAAAAGCGTTTTGAGGTATGTATATACCTATGCATAGCCCTGAACAAGACCACATTAACTTCAGTATTCAAGTTTTCATTGCCATTAAGGATCACATTGATATTTAGAGGATGAAAGCCTCTAACTGTATCATAAAAACCTGTCTTTCAACAGTATATTTTCTGCACTGAAAGAAGTAGTGGTAGGCATCCTCTACCACGCCACACAAATCACAAAAAGGATTATTACGAATATGGTTTCTAAAAAGATCACTGTTTAGACCACTGCATTTATTTCGCAGCCTTGCATGTAGGACAGACATATATCTATTTCCAACAGGTAAGTAGGGAGGAACATGTGCTATGCTAAGTTTTGAGAATATATGCTTTTTAAAGGTTGGCAATGTTGATATATCTTTTAAGTTATCATCCAAAGAATTCCATAGCCTAATGGCTGATGGAATACACGATTTCTGTGAAATACTAAATTGATTAAGAGGTACAGATATGTTTCTATTGTTTCTCAATGGGTAATCCGAAATTTCACTAACTAAAGGAGGAATCAAGTCTTGTATGTAAGAAGGCACCATACCACTATTTACATTATACATAAATGATAGTTTATGTTGCTGCCTTCTTTGTGATAGAGTTGCCCAGCCACACTCTTTGTACAGGTTTTCCAATGATACTGACCTAGTCAACCCAGTAACAATTCGGGCTGCCTCATTTTGAATTTTTTGAAGTGTTTGTGAGTCTTGTTCAGAGCAGCTATCCCATACAACTGAGGCATATTCAACAACTGGTAAGACCTTTAATCCGCTGAAAACAGAAGCTGTCTTATTTACTCTTAAAAAAATTAGATATATTACCACATCTTATTTTTGATAATATTGCAATTAGCTTTGTACAAAGCTAATTGCAATATTATCAAAAATAAGATGTGGTAATATATCTAATTTTTTTAAGAGTAAATAAGACAGCTTCTGTTTTCAGCGGATTAAAGGTAACTAACCACTGTTTAGCCCAGTTTGACAACAGTTGTAAATCATGGTTAATAATACCAGCTATGTCAGCAATATTTGCTGCAGCATAAAATAGTGAGCTATCATCTGCAAACAGCCTTGTCAAACTAAGAAGTTGTTTAGCTGTATCATTAATATATACTAAAAATAAAAGAGGCCCTAGAACAGACCGTTGAGGCACACCAGCAAAGATAGATTTTAAGCCAGAGGAACATGATTTAAAACAAACTTTCTGTTTTCTTTGGCTTAAATAACTACTTAACCACTCAAAGAGTTTCCCATCGATGCCATTAAGTCTTAGCTTAAACAGAAGACCCTTGTGCCAAACTCTATCAAATGCTTTTGACACATCACAGAAGACAATACAAGAAAACATGTTATTGTCAAAAGCTTGACATATATTATGAAAGATGTCAATTAACTGAAACACTGTTGAATGATGAGGTAGGAAACCAGATTGATACTTATATAAAAGATTATTATCTATTAAAAAATTATACATGTTCTTAAAAACAATCCTTTCTTGTAGCTTTCCAATACAGCTCAAGAGTGCAACTGGTCTATAATTAGAGGGTTCCGATTTTTCTCCCTTCTTAAAAATAGGAATAACGTTTGCAAGTTTCCATATATCAGGAAACATTCCCTCATGAAAGGATCTATTCATTAAAATGCAGAGGGGTTTTGAAACAGTTTAAGACACACTCTTGAGCATTTTATGGCTTATGCCATCATCACCACTTGATAAAAAGTTCAAAGTCAAATATACTTAAAACTCACACTCAATTTTTATGTGTTGATTGAGTGAGTTCATATTTGACACATTGATTGCCTATGGTCACGTATGGTGACTATGGAGTCAAGGTCACATATACTTAATATTTTGTAACCCCTCACAATGCAAATTCCTCTTTCATGTTTTGATGCAATGATTTCATATATACAAGGCCAAAAAAGAAACGCCTCATATAAAACATACATTGTATAGGGGGGGTCTTTCACCAATCTCTTGCGAATGATTTGTCACAGTGCTGATTCTTGGGTTATAGGTCCATGGGGTTGTCCTAGCTACCACTGTCATCGGTCAAAATTGATTGAGCAGTTTACACCTACGGTTTTATTGATCTTGACGTCGCGTCATTACACGATGACGTCATGAACGCGCACAGTCTAGCCGTGTTCCAATCTATCAGGAACGTTTCTTTAGATGTTTAATCGTCCGTGCATGGCATCGAAAGTGTTGGGCTATCACTAATGGTATCTCGTTAGCTTATAACATTCTTATCGCCCTTTCGCGATCAACTTGCGTCCGTTTTGGTATCGTAAATTAACAATGTACAATCTTTAATTTTAAGTTTTAAAATGTTTTCAAGCAAACTGGATAATTGACTAGAGATTTCAGTAGTTAGAACATGTGTAAATCTAAATAAATTGAATGTGCACCTGAAAAACTGGAAAATAAAAAATCAACCAGTCCATTGGTTTGGGTTGACTAAGCTCAATAAAATAATGGGCATAATGTGTGGCAGGAATGGTAGCGAAACATAGATAGCAAATGAAATTTTGTTACTTTCATTAAACACGCAATATTTTTTTATCTTTATATGCGGCGTTTCTTTTTTGGCCTAGTATATAGCAAAATGATTGCTTATGGTGTGTATCATAAACAAGTAGCCCAATGGGCAACGATTGCTCACCCGAGACCCAGCATAATGTTTGGAGACACCATATCACCAATGCAGGTAACTCTGAACTTAAACAGCGATCAAGCCTAAATTCAAACACTCAAGATATTATGCAAGTTCTAGTTATCTGCAAGTATTAAAAAGATCTGAATGAAAATGGCCAAGAAAACCTTTTCAGATGCTCAAGGGCAGCTTAATCATAAGTCAAAGGTGTGAACTAACCAAAATTCAAACTCATGCAAGCTTTTATACATGTCCTAGTTACCTGCAAGAATGAAGAAGATCCAATCAAAAATGAAGGCACTAGAGTGGTCACAAGATTTCCCCATTACAACCCTATGGGAGCTATCTGTTGCCATGGAAACCAGAGTTCCAATCTAATCTTGCCCAAAACCTTATAACTGTAGCCTTTCCTCTACCCCAATAATGCTTCTGATGAAGATTGATTTTGATCAGCCTGCTTGTCTCAGAGATATTCATGTTTGAAAGTGTGGATGCAGGCACACACGGATGGACGCTGGCTCGATTCTCTCCTATAAGCTCATCTTGTGAGCCTTTGGCTTAGGTGAGCTAAAAATTCAGAGTCCCTAGGCATTTATTAGACCTCCATTTTCTTGCACTTCGGATAAAGATATCTGAGATTTTACCCTGTGATAGAAAATCTTATCTTAAAAAATCTTAACCCATGCTATCTAACCCAGGACGTCATTGTTGTGTTAAAGTAACGTCATCCTGTGAAATTGCATCTTAGCGTATTCAGGGACTTCTGGAAGCTTATTTTAAAATAAATAAATTAATAAATAAATAGATAAATAAAAACAGTGGTGACCAAGAAAAAAAATCCATTATTCGTGTGAGGGAAGGATAGAAAAATCTGTCCCTTGGATCACCATTTGTCATCACTCGGTAAGCCTCGTGATGCCAAACGGTGATCCTCGGGACAGATTTTTCTATCCTACCCTCATACTCATGATAGATTCTTATAATAAACAATTTACCTCTATCATAACTGTATCAGCTTTATTTCCAGTCTCCACTAGCTTTTTTAACTTCTCTATATCTGCCATATTTAACACATCACTCACATCTTGATCAACCTGAAATTATTTCATACTTTTATTTTCCAGCCTCTTTAGGCAAGTAGATCTATAACCCATTGTATACTATTGGACTCTTCCTTCTGGTTTTATACAATAAACTTGAGATAGTCCATTTTACATATCAAGGGGTGTCAGATTATAGTTTTCTAAAATGTTTGCATTTTTTGTCTGAACAAACAGTGTAGACCCTGATGAAATGCAGCATTATGCTGCATTTCATCAGGGTCTTCACTGTTTGCGAAAGTACTTGTTTAGGGGTTTCTCGAAGACAAAAGGTTAATAAAAATGACAGTGGCGGTAGTTGTACTGACCCAAACACATTTAGACCCATTATAGTGAAAGGAGCTGTCCAGTATATAGCTATTTTACATCTGTTGACAATACAGTTGCTAAGCAGTCTCTCCCGGCCCATGTTGGGATTATGATATCATCCAACTTTATCTTGTGCTTAGTACTGGTTTAACCCAGGAAGACCATCCCGACACGAGACCGACCTTAAAAACGTTGGTTTGCCGTGCTCCTACTTACCTACCCAAAACAGGCCCTACCCAAAAAATATTGTTGCCCTTCTGGGATTTTTTTTAATTTTTTCTCTACATGCTGTTAACAAATACTTCTTTAAAATCATTAAAAGCTGTATTTTATTTGGGAGAAAGGTTACAGAGACTGTTATTATAAGCATTCTAACCTTATATACAGCATTTGTTGGCCTCTAAAAGTGACGGTAAGAAGGTCATAAAATTATGCTGAATTTCTAAAAAAAAAAGAGACCTACCTACCTACCCAAACTGAAATTGATGGGTAGTAGCACGGCAAACAAATATATTTTTAAGAATGGCCTGACTGAAAAATTATTGATTGGGATGTTAAGCAATCAATCTGGGTTGTCACTGTTTGCCAAAGTATAGTATATGTAGATGTTCTGAAATTTAGAACACTTGTCAGACAACACACTCTTTGGCTTTCAGACAACTTTATGCTAGGACTGATTACTATAAATACTTGTTCTTCCCATTGGCAGTGGTACAGTGGAACAATCTTTTGGCTGGTACAGCAACCCTGACAAACATTGATAGCTTTAATTTGCTATCAGTCAGGAGTGCGACTTCATACCATAAATCTAAAGACCACTGTTTTTATTCTCACTTTCCTTGTTTCTACTGTTTAATACACTAACACTATGCACTTTTATTCTGTTCTCCTATCAGCTTTATTTTAAATTCTTACTTTTAGCGCATGTTGTGGGGAACTCGGCACGTTATACTCAGATGAGGGTGTATGCGGTATAAAGATATAGATAGATAGCCTGTCAAGCAATCAATCTGGGTTGTCATTGTTTGCCAAAGTATAGTATATGTAGATGTTCTGAAAATTAGAACACTAGTTGCCTGTTAAAAAGGCCTAGACAAACAGAGCAGACCCAGTCTGATCAGGGTTTTCCCCAATTTGCTATTTCAACAAGCATTTTGTTAATTCCAGCCCTGAGAACCTCCATTTTATTTGAGAAGAAAAAAAAAAAGAGTTTGGAATTTGAGAACATTTACTGTACATGACAAAAGGTATCCAGTATACTGAGGGTTATTATTGAGAATTTGGATTTAAGTTGATTAGGCCAAATAAAAAAATACCTGTGTTTAGGGTAATTGGACCCTACCTTCATTTACTGGTGAAACCCAGAATTTTTTCCAGGTTTTCTGGAAAAAATATAATTTAATGCATCTTGAAAGGCGAAATGCCTTTCAAAATGCGAAAAAATATATTTTTTTTCTAGAAAGAAAATAATTAAAAAAAAATATATGTGCCTACCATACCTAAAATTTTCAAACCTGTTTAATACCCAAAACATGCTTATTTGTTTATTTAAGTTTAGCAGTGAATTGTCGAGTAATAATTCACTGTTTGGAGGTCAGTTGTAAAGAAGATCAAATCACGAGAGCCTAGCGCGAGTGATTTACCTTCGTACAACTGACTTTTTACTAAATGATTCACACATTAGAGCTGATCTATTTTGATTCTAACACACAATAAACGGCGAAAACACATTTGAAGGCTTAAGCTTCTTCCAATTTTCCACCATTGCACTGAAAAGTTCCCGCCAATAGTTGGACTGTGTCGCACACGTTCACTTGTATTTGTAATGTCTTTCAAGCATAAACACAACATTACACATTGGACTTCCAACGTCATGACTGTCGTCATTTTGCAGTGACAAATGACATCAGCTAACATGCTTTTTCCTCGCGGTCTCAAAACAGAGAATTATTGTTTGATATATCATGTTTTTTTACCATTGACTCTACAGACGAGGTGTAATAGAATTGGTCTTATATTATACCTTGACAGTAATCTCTTCTACTGGTATATCGAAGCTGGTGAGTTTAACTACCTGTCCTGCCAAATCTATCTCACTCACTAGAAAATCTGAATACCTGAAAAACACAACATAAAATAGACTTTGCATACTGTTTAAATCTATTACCTAAATTACACACTGCATGAATAACATATGGGCTAATCAGGATCAACTTTTTTCACCGACACGATGAATCCATATTAATAATAAAATTACACCACTGGATGGTCAGCCCAAAAATACTGTACTCAATGTGTGCTTACTAGAGTGCATGTGTGCACTTATTAAGTTGAATAGCTTATGCAAGCCAGGCTTGGGACTCAAGCTAGTGGAAGTCTTGGGAGAAACAGTCCCCATAATCTGGCTCACTTCCTATTTCATATGAGGGAGAAACTTAAGTGTATAGATTATATAGAGGAATTCAAAATTTAGACCAAAACTTCTCCAAAAGAGAAGTTTACTCTTTCCTTGCCATCGGGGACTTTTGTCATCTGCTGAAGGAAGCGCAATGGCTCAGTGGTAGAGTGTTTGACTCGAGACCGAGGGTTCGAGCCTCACCGGTGTCACTGCGTTGTGTCCTTGAGCAAGAACATTAATCCTAGCTTAGTACTGGTTCAACCCAGGAAGACCCGTCCCTTTATAACTGAAAGATTGTTGATGGGATGTTAACATCAAATCAAACAAACAAAACAAATCATCTGCTGATAACCTTTGCAAACAGTTTGGACCCAGATCAGTACAGAATGTCGGTCCTGATCTGGATCCAAACCCTTTGACACTCTAATAGTATTCCTGAAAAAAAATTTTACATCAAAAGCATGAAAAATTACCCAGCATGCAAAGAGTTAAACTTCATCCTATCTGAGAGCTCTAGGTTGACCACTTCATGGTGTTTATTGGGATACCCTACCTTTGTTTGAGAACACCTTGAAATCCTTCATGACTGCTGATGTACTCCGTAATACCAACATCCTTCTCTCCTACAGGCTGAGCCTTGACCACCGTTTCAGGTTCAGACACATCAGGTGTACCCTTTTCAACATCTACATGTAAATCTCCTTCACTCTTCTTTACATCACTGCAACCAAGGTTCTGTTCCTGATCAACATTCTTTTCTTCTGTGTTACATAAGTCTGGATAAACCAAAAAATTGAGAGTAAAATTGTGAATATTTTCTAATCCATTAGTTTAAACATATGTTTTGGGTAGTCAAAAGAACTGTCTCATTGAGACGGTTCTTTTGAGTACCCAAAACATATGTTTTTGTTGAGAAATGAAAAAAATATTTTTAGTTACGCAACTTTATCTAAAAAACTGATCTTAGATATATTTTATCTCAGTGTTGGATATAACGATCCAGAGAGGGTTCAAGGGGGCTGGCTTGAACCCCCTTTGAGACTAAATTACCATATTTCATTTTCATGAGGATATTAAAGAAAAATGAGGTAAAATCAGCAAATCAGACCCTCTTTATGTATTTGTGCCCTCCCTCCCCCCCTTTCAAAGAATTCCTGGATCTGCCCATAGATGTACATTCAACATCGTGTGTAATACCGAGATATACACATGTGAGGAATAACAGAGCGGCGATTCAAGAATAATATGGAATGATTCATTGCGCGACGAATTTCGCCGCAGTCTCATAGCCAGACTAACTGACCTAAACTATGTAGTAAGTCATATGGATGCACGTGACAGAAATTCTATAAATTCGTCTGTCGAAAATTTTGCTGAAATATTAAACGATGTTGCAAAGCCACTGTTCTCCAGACAAAATGTTTGCAAAAAGTCAAATAGTTCAAACGCATTTGCCAATAGAGTTAGTAAAAAAGCTGATTGGTTCGATGACGAATGTCGCGCAGCTAAACAGTTATATTTTGATGCTTTAAACGAATTTAACCGTTGTAAGACGGATGATAACAGACTCAACATGTGCACGCTTAAAGCCAGCTATAAAGCCATTGTGAGAAAGAAAAAGCGGAAGTTTGAGTATTTTAAGATAAAAGAAATTGAATTACTAAGGCACGCTAAACCTAAAGACTTTTGGAAACTATTTAAGAAAAATAAGAAAAACAACTCCAAAATTACACTTAATGAATTTTTTGACTATTTTTCAAAAATGCAACAAGATTTAGCCACTGTTTTGGATGAGGAGTCTGAGGAATTTGTCAAAAATAATGCTTCTACTGTTGATGAAACTAATTTCGAGGAATTGGACAAACCCATAACAGTTTTTGAAATTGAAACAGTTATCCGTTCTCTTAAACGAAACAAATCAGCAGCTGGTGACCAACTGTTAAATGAGTATTTCATTGAGTCTGCAGATATTTTGTCTGGTCACCTTGTAGACTTGTTCAATGCCATTTTAAATTCAGGTTTCTTCCCAAGCCAGTGGTCAGAGGGTATTATAGTTCCATTATTTAAACAAAATGATCCAAATGACGTAAATAACTATAGGGGTATAACACTTGTCAGCTGTTTTTCGAAAATATTTACAGGTATTCTGAATAATAGGCTAAAGAATTGGGCGGAAAATAATAGTATTATTTCAGATTCTCAGTTTGGTTTTCATAAGGGTCGATCAACTACAGATGCTTGTTTTGTTTTAAATGCGATAATACAGAAGATTTTGAATGAGAAAGGAAGCCTGTATTGTGCTTTTATTGACTTTAAAACAGCTTTTGATAGTGTTTACCTGAATGGTCTTTGGTTTAAGCTGTATAAACTTGGTATTAACGGGAAACTTTTGACAATAATAAGAGACATGTACAATAATGTAAAAACTTGTGTCAGGAATTGCAACTCCCTATCTGATTTCTCTGAGTGTGCTGTTGGGTTGAAACAAGGGGAAGTAATTTCTCCTTTACTATTTTCTTTGTTTATTGAGGATTTGGAATTGTTTTTACAGGGAGATCTAAGTAGTGGTTATGTTTGGATGGTATTACCTTCATTCTCATGTTATTTGCAGATGATATGGTGATACTTGGTAAAGATTCAAATGATTTGCAGAAAAGTCTGGACCTTTTGGATGTATATTGCAGCAGATGGGGTTTACAAGTCAATACTGATAAGACAAAAATCGTGGTTTTTAGAAAACGTGGGGGGTTACGGGATAATGAAACCTGGACTTATAAAGGCTCCCAACTTGAAGTTGTTAATGAGTTTAATTACTTAGGTACTGGTTTTAAATATACGGGATCATTTGTTGTTAACCAAGAAACGCTGGTTGGAAAGGGCTTGAAAGCGCTTAACTGTCTTCTATATAATACTAAAAAGTATTCACTGTCCCCTAAGGTTATGTGTCAGCTATTCGATGCATTTGTGGGTTCAGTATTGAATTATTCGTGCGAAATATGGGGATTTGGCAAATCAAAAGTAATAGAGAGGGTTCATCTCAAATTTTGTAAAGCCCTTTTAAAAGTAAAGTCTTCCACCTGTTCAGCAGGCGTCTATGGAGAGCTTGGTAGATATCCATTATTTGTTACTAGATTCGCACGTATAGTTAAGTACTGGTCCCGCATAGTTGAATCGGATAACATTTTGGTTGTACAATTATATAGATCACTTGTAGATGGATGTAACAAAGGTGTGAATAACTGGGCGACAAATGTTCGGACTTTGTTAGATTCATATGGTTTTTCATATGTATGGAATAACCCGAATGCAGTGAACCTAAAAACGTTTCATTTACAATTTAAAGAAAGGGTTATTGATACCTTTAAACAGTGTTGGTATAACGATATTGCTCGTAGTCGTAGTCTTGCTCTGTATAAGGAATACAAGCAAGACTTTGAGTATGAGTTATATCTTTCAAAACTCCCCAGTAAATTTAGAATCTCGATGTCACAATTAAGGTTGTCTGCACATCAGCTGCGCATAGAAACTGGCCGATACTTGCAAAATAGAACTGACAGAGCCCAGCGTTTATGTACCTTTTGTGACAAGTCTGAAGTTGAAGATGAGTACCACTTCGTAATTATTTGCCCCTCTTATATCAATCTTAGGCAAATGTATATCCATCCGTATTATTTCAGGAAACCAAGCGTATTTAAGTTTACTCAGTTAATGCAAAATAAAAATATGAGCATACTTAAAAAACTAGGAAAGTATATATATGAGGCATTTAATCTTAGGAAATCTCTCTTAGTCAATTGATTACTTACGTAAACTAATTGAATACACTGCTGCATCTTAAAAAAATAATTGAAGAGCCGCGGTATGGAGTCTCCGAAAGTGAGGTATGCACGACAGCAAGGGCGCTGACCAGCCTGGGCATTCGCGCTGTCTGATGAGAGCCTTTGCAAGACGCTTGAATATTTAATGACTGATGGGCTGCTGCCCGGGTAGTATATGGGTTGATAAGCATGAAAGGAGCTGCGCAGGCTCGTCTGGGTCTGCGCCTTCCTAAGTGCCACATTTCTGGAGATCCCACATCACGGCTCTAATGTCTAATGTCTTATTTCTCAATTAAATAATAGGATGTGGATTAACATAGGGATTCGTCACGATGGACTGTCCATCCGAGCACCCAAATCATAGGTTGAAACTAATGGGTTAGAAAACACTATTTATTATGGTAAATACATATCAATTATCATTGCTGAATGAAACAGCGAATATATATAAATATATGATACTAGCATTGATGCTGCATTGTCCTAGCAACTGCTTTGCATTTTGTTTCGGTAAAGCAGTTCCACTGGATATAAATTTCGCTGTTTTTATAGTGTGATCAACACACATCTTGCTTGGTCTTATTTTCATAAGGCCCCTGCCTGTGTTGGTATTTTGCACAACTGAACGCTATTCACATGCAGAGTTTATTATTATACACAGTGGTGCTTGGATGGGCCGTCGTATCGAGGCGACTCCATTGACTATTACTGATATATTGTTGAATGACTATTGTATCACATGTAACATGTATGTACATAATTACCCCCCCCCCTTACCTGTGCATCGAAATATAAAATCCATTTTAATTGTGTCATTGGAGTTAGTACAAAAAGTATTGCGTAGTTCATTTGCAAAACTGGTTATCCTTTTGAAAGAAATTCCTTATGCCGTATTCGATCTTCCTGGCGCACTGTTTTTTCCATATAATAGTTATTTTGTGTGGTGGATTGCGTTAAGGGGATGCTGATGTCTTTGGCAACAAAAGGGCTGACTGATTAGCCGTTTTGGGAAGGAGCGCTTAGCAGGTCGAGTACGGCGGTCAAAAGCCATAATTTTACTATACACCTTGTAAAATACAGGTACTGTCTACAGGGTAGTTCACGATATGTGTCAGTCCTTTGATACTTTTATTCAAGTGGGGATTATTTGCCTTTGCGATTTTTATCATATGAGCCAGTGCATGAGATTGCCGACAGTATGGTATGTGCGAACAGCAAAGCCTCAGATCAGCCTACGCATACGCGCAGTCTGATCAGAGCCTTTGCTTGTCGCTTGAATATTATATGAGTGTTTAACTGCTGGCTGGATATCATTTTGAGTTTCTGGGCTTATGAGGGGGCTGCTCGGGCTCATCTGGGCCTGCGCTTGTCAAAATGCCAAACTGTTGGAAGTCACGTGTCACGACTCATATACATGTATAACGGTAAGAAGGTAAGCGGTCTGGATTACTGGCTTTCTCGTGAACTGAACTGTGAAGTGCCACAGATTATATGTTATTACGTTTGTCAAGAAAATTCTTACCACATCAAAGGAAAATAACTGATATACTTGGCAGATAAATGTATGAGCCCGTCAGCGCCTTCAGTTACCGGCTACTCTCGGGCTCAAGCATTAATCTATATGTAGACGAGTTCATCCTCCGAAAAAGAAATAACGAAAAATGCGAATTTATCCCACCGTTCAATTAATATTACTTTTGTCTTATTAAAGAGCATGGTTATATCTACATCAGGATATACCCAGTTTACGAAAATCTATTCAACTTGTGTTCAGCATTCCATGTAAAAGTATGATAATTAGGTGTACACGTGACCAATACTGTTTTGTGTTGTATATCATATAGGATAGACTAGAAACTAATTGTATAGTTTATGTCTAATAAAATTCTGTTCTGTTCTGTTCTGTATCTATGTGTCTACGGATCAGGGATTTTCTTTGCAATTTTGGGAAGGGGTCCTACAGCCTTTCAGATTGGAAGAATTAGCGTGGTAAACCCCTAAATTGGGAAATCTGTTTTAGTGCACAATTATGTAATTTTTGGTCAATAAAAAGAACAAATAGGCTACATGTATTACACATTCTTTTGCCATCAAAAAATTGAAAGGGATGTCACCATGTAGCTTGTGTGTGTGATGACTGATCTTCAGAAAGAAACAAATGTTTTTTTTGAAGATTGAGATTTTTTCAAATTGGGAAAGTTACCTAAATTCCATCGGGAATGGGGCCGAAATTTGGCCTCTGAGAGCACCAAAAAATCCCTGTGGATTCAGTACTTTTTAACTGAATTCTGGCTTTGAGTAAGCTTAGCTTCACAATACCCGGTATCTGGTTCTGTCTCCTTCTACTTTCTCTAATGTCATCATTCACTTCAGTTTTGTCTGTCTGCCTTTTCTTTGACTTTTCGCTTACTGTAAAGGCGGCGCCTCATGAATGCGTAATTAGGACTGATCAACCTTAGACATAGGTAAAAGCTGAAAATGAGGCGTGGTTTTATTCAAAAGTAACTGTATCATCTTGCGCCATTATCTCAGTATAGACGCAAAACACATTATTTAGTCCTTAAAACACCATCAAAATAACTGCATCTGAAAATGTCTATTTAACATAAGCATAGAGGCAAACATTGTGGACCCAGATCAGACTGCTCCTACAGGAGCAGTCTGATCTGGGTCCACACTGTTTGTCTATGAGGCCTCAAATATTTTATTGGATGACAAATCAGCATACATTTTGTGATTATGTGCTTTAAGGGTAAATAAATGTGAGTTCAGTGTGTATATGGTTAGGATTTTCATGAAATGCACAAACGTTTGCGCGGCCCAAAAAGCTTATTAACTCTTTACCAAATTATAAATAAAACCTGATTTCCCTTCCTTAGCAGATGAAATAGCCCAACCACGCCAAGATAAGAATATTAAAGTTGCCGCCTTTACAGTAAACGAAAAGTCTATTAATACCTTTAACAGCTTCAACTGATTCCACCTTCAGCTTCTTTCTCTCCGGCTCCATGTCATCTTCATGTACTTCTTCCATGCCTGAAAAAAAATTCATTAACTTCTGCCCACCTATGTCATCTACTGATAACTTTGCAAACAATTTGGACTCAGATCAGGCCCAATAGAAAATCGGTCCTGATCTGGGTCCAAAACTGTCTGACACCCTGATAGTGTTTCAGAAAGAATTTTTTGAAAATGTTGATTTTGAAGAAAAAAACAGCAGCCGACAACAGAAGCATGAAAAATTACCCAGCATGCTAACAGTCAATAGAGCAAACCAGGGTATTATCGACACTTTAAGACAGTTTCAATGTTTTGGGCCTTTCTATTGGCTGGAACAACTTTTCTCTAAATTATGATATGATATGCACCATTTGATTGGTCGAAATAAGAAGACTATACAAACTATCGTATATGAATCCATGACTGAATGTTGTAGCACCTAGGGTAAAAGGGGGCTTTATCGACACCCCCGGTGAGTTAACGACACCTAAAAGCATTTTTTTAAAAAGTAATACAAAATGTACAGGCACGAATTGTGGAACCATTCTATTTGATTCTAATTACAATTTAAACAAATTAAAGCAACATTGTTAAAATATCTGAAGGTCTACTACATTGTTGAGTCGTTTAAATTCAATCGGATGCAATAGACCCAGCAATCACAATAATAATCGTAGTTTTCCAGCTCATCTACCGTGAGTGATTGAGGATCGAGATTGTGGGTGCATTTCACATGCCATTTACGTTCGCAGATGATGCATGCAGCCCAATCAAGCGGGATATCTAGTCTACAACGGCTAATGTTGATAACTGCCTCTGCATCAAATTCTGTAAGTGTGTTATCGACACTCCTTATAAAATACACTTTATATTAATCTTCTGACTTAGGCAGATAAAAACAAGAAGGCAATTGTGTTTCAAGCAGGAGGTATCAAACAGTAATGGGATATCTTAGAATCTGTACATGTGAAACGTTGGCACATTGCATCACTACTATTATAAGAACTCATAAGAATGCAGTGATTTTGTTACCTGTGCATCCTGCATCTTTTGCGCATAAGTTTTTTTTTCAGCGAGTCCCGGCGAGTCCCGTGATGCAATAGTAATGCAGACTTGTCATTAAAAATAGTGTTTTGGACTCATAAGTTTGCAGTTTGGACTCATTCATATTGGAAACAGCGAGTAACAGGACCCATAAGCTCAAAATTGTAAATGAATCACTGAGAATGCCTGGATTTTCGTATGTCTGTGATTTTTTTTATCCTGTGAACTTGAAAAAAAGTGTTGTGGAGCTGGAACAAATTAGAGGAATGCCAAATGAATTTTTCTATGATGTATTCATGATATAATCAGAATAAACCAATCAATAAGCGACCGGTATTAGATTAAAGGGGGGCGTGTCAATAACATACAGGTGTCGAAATTACCCAGGTTTGCTCTAGTGAAAATCCAGATCTCAACGAACTTCAGATTTTAGGATAAGTTTACTGTACTCAACCTTTAGAATAGTCCCGGTTACCGGCCTATTCAGTAAGCCACATTCGTTCTCTAAATCATAGTCAGGGAGTCACACCAGGGGACTGGGGTGAACACTGAATATGTCATTCAAGCTTACCTTTAGCTCTGTCCCACTTAAAATATCAAAGGCATATGTAAAATTATCATTAAAATGATTTGTCCATTTCAAAATTTTTAGATAAACCATAAAATACATTGGAACGCCCTACCACACCACATACCCACCCTGCCTACCTTGGCACAGTTCAGTACAGCTGTTTGCCAGGTAGCCCACTCCACTCCCTAGATACCAGCATCTGTTTTATCTTTTAACTTTACTAACTCTATCGCACTGTACAAACTCATTTCACCCACTTTTTTTCTATGCTTTTATTCCATCTAACACCCTTTAGCTCCTGGTATATACCGGAACACCACCTTACGTACTCCTCGGAGGTTTAGGTGTACAGGAAGATAGATAGATAGAAAATACTGTTTTCTCTTCATTTATCACCCTAGTGGGCCTCCCCAGTTTTTCAGCATGCAAATGGCGGCATTACCATGACACCGCTATGGTCATATATCTGGTGCAGCCTTACCTCCCCAAAAGTGGCAACTGTCCGTTCAATTGGCTGTGGGGAGTGGTTTCGGCACGTTGGACTCCTCAGATCTTTTGAAGTCTTCTCGGGTAAATGTTGACTTTGCTCCTTAGACATTACATGGAACGGTAAGTTTATTGCCAAACCTGATAAAAAGTCACATTCACGTTGTCAATAAGCCCAGATGTTAACAATAACAATGTAATGGTTTATTGGAGGTAATGGTTTATTGGAGGTCTAAAAAGTGCTCAGGTCCGTCCAATTTATAAAAAAGATGATCCTTTTGTAAAAAAGAATTATCGGCCTGTTAGCATCCTTACTGCACATTCTAAAATTTTTGAGGACATTATGTTCATACAATTAACTGAACATTTTAATAATATTTTTCACAACTATCTAGCTGCCTTTAGGAAAGGATTTGGATGTGCAACAACTCTTCTAAGGCTTGCGGAGGACTGGAAGAAAGACTTGGATAAGCAACAGTATGTCGGTGCAGTGCTGATGGACTTATCTAAGGCTTTCGACTGCCTTCCGCATGACCTTATACTTGCCAAACTTAGTGCGTATGGCCTCTCTGCTAATGCATGTGACTTCTTAAACAGTTACCTTTCAAACAGAAAGCAGAGGGTCAAAGTAGGGCAATTTTGTAGCAGCTGGCTGAATATTATAAAGGGGGTACCCCAAGGATCTATCCTTGGACCCCTTTTGTTTAATATTTTTATGAATGATATATTTTATTTTAAGAAAAAAGCATCAATTTACAATTATGCGGATGACAATACTGTCTCATACAGTCATAAAAACCTAGATATTTTGAAAGAGGTTTTAGTTGATGAGAGCGCCATATGCATTGATTGGTTCAGAGATAATAAAATGCAAGCAAATCCAGACAAATTTCAGGCAATTATGCTTGGAAAGTCTGGATTTGAGAATTGCAAAAGTCTCTTTCTGAACGGTACAGAGATCAAATGTGAGGACTCCGTAAAACTCCTAGGTGTAACCATTGACTTTCTGTTAAACTTTGACCTTCATGTCTCAAACATTTGTAAAAAGGCTGCAAGACAAATTAATGTTTTATTACGTCTTAGCAAATTCTTGACGATTGAAACAAAAATTTTAATTTACAAATCGTTTATAAAATCAAGTTTTAATTTTTGTCCACTTGTGTAGCACTTTTGCTCAAAAACTAGCTCTGCTAAAATGGAAAAACTCCAATACAGGGCACTTCGATTAGTTTTCAATGATTTTGATAGCTCTTATGAAACTCTACTTGAAAGAGTTAACATGCCTACACTTCATATCAGTAGAATTAGATTAATTGCTGTCGAAACTTTTAAGATTCTACATAAAATGTCACCTGTCTATTTGCAGGACCTATTATCATACAAAAATTCTATTTACTCTTTCAGATATGACAACCTTGTAGATGTACCAAGAGTGCGTACCACAAAGTACGGTAAATCTTCTTTTTGCTACGAGGCAGCTGGTGTGTGGAACAGCCTCCCGAATGATCTTCGCAAAGTCGAAGATTTTAAGGAGTTCAAGAGGCTGGTCAACACATGGAGCGGCTCATTTTTACCCCAGTTTGCTTTTTACCTGCTTTGCTTTGTTTTGCTTAACTTTTATTTTGCTTTTATTTCTAGTTTGCTTTGCTTTAACGTAAATTGGAATGTTTTTCTCACCAATATTAGGCATGTGTTTTTGGGTGCTCAGAGGGACCATCTCAGTGAGATGGTTCTTTTGAGTACCCACAACATATGTTCTTCTCACCAATATTAAGCATGTGTTGAGGGAGCTCAAAAGGACCGTCTCATTGAGACAGTTCTTTTGAGTACCTACAGCAAATGTTTTTTGGATGAGAATCAAAATGGAGAAAATGGCTTTCCAATGCACGCTTTTATCTGGAGGTCTTATTTTTTGCGTCCTATCTAGGTTTTCGTCTTTCGTCAAAGAGCCTTGAAACCAGCCATCATGGCGGTCAGGGTCTCTTTGAGCCCCGTTTATCCCACCTTTTCGAGTTTCGTAATTTCGTCCCCCTAGATAGATCGAAATAAAGGACCCTCTGTATGCTCATAACATGTAATTTAAAAATAGAAAGTTATCAGTTTTTTAAATTTTTTATCCTTATAAGAGTTTATTTTACATATGATCTTAATGTATAAATATCTGTGCTATAACAATGTAAATTCTGTGATATTAACCCAATTTTCCTGTGATTTGTTATATGTTTTTATACTTGTACAGTCTTTCACTTTGTTTGTCGGTAAAATAGCCTTGATGGCTAATGTTTTGATATGTTATAATTGAATGCCGACTTTAAATAAAGTTTCTTGTATCTTGTATCTGTCCGAATGAATGTTGCATTCGAATGCACATCAAACATAACATTGTAGTGATTTTTCTCTACCAAGATGGTGTACAAAAATCTCTCCGATACAGTTTCACGAGGCATATTACAAAGAGAACTGATTTAATATTCCTCCTCCAGCATTGCATTTTACCTGTAAATGTTGTTTTATTTGATAAAACACGTGTTTCGCTTCACAGGCTGATTGTTTACTTCTACACCGTCTACACTCGAATTATGTAGAGCAGTCGATAAAGAGACCGTAATTATTTGCGAACCCGTCTGGCAAAACATTTCGGATATTCTCGCGCTTTGGTTTTATCGATGAGCACAGAAGATATCCAAGTTTGTTTACCACGCAACGTAAAAAAATGATTAAAAAAGATCAATAGAATTTGATCGATTTTCACAAGTTTTATGCGTTGACTCTTGATCAGATTTGGTCATCATAACACTCTCCACCATATCGGATGTACGTTGAAGTCAGCATACATTTTCAAGATTGTTAAATAGGACAATTTTCTCTACAACTATGAGACTTCTTTCCATTTTCTGACATTCATTCTTTTCACTGACTACATGTTTATATCATGATTAGTCTTCTTGCAAGCTTTGATTGTAAGCCTGACAACCGTGACCCATTCAAAAAAGTAGTTGGTAGATTGCCATATGCCCCTTAGAGGAGACCCAACTATACTGGAATCAAATTCAATATCTTATTTAATGACAATGTAGAGTACAACCTCAGCAGCTCAAGATCTGTTCTAAATTTATCGTAATCATATCACCTTTACCCTTTCTAATCACACTTTTTTCTTAAATAGTAATGATGAAAACGATGGCCTAGGAGAACTGAGGTTGGGTACCTTTAACTCTTTGAATGCCAGATCAAGATAGTTTATTGCATTTCAGTTTACTGATGAAATACCCATACTGACAATCATTCACCAGGATCTGTCACTGAGAAAATTAGTCCCTAATTCTCACCAGAGAAGTAAACTTAGCATCACAATATAATCATCCGCAATTTCAGGGGAGGAAATTGCAAATTCTGGGAGATATTCCAATCCCTAAGCCGAAATTAGTAATAGCTGCCTTAATTTATATTAAAATATCTGTGCCAGCTGTATGAGTCTGAAGTGCCATTGAGTGGAGGTTTTTTCGAGTCCTGGTTAAGAGAATGTGTACGCCTGTTGGTAAATTGGCTTTACCCTTTAGGCCAGAATTTTTTTATTAGTTGATTTACGAACCCTCCTACTGTAATTTTCTGTAAAGTATAAAAAAAATAAAATTTAATTTCTAAAAATATTTTTATATTTAACCTGCCGACTCTAAATATTATTTGTTTTGTTGAAAAAAATAAGATATTTTTGAGGTTTTGTCTGTGTATTTTTGAGAGTGACACTGTTAAAAGTGATTTTCGCTGTCCAGATTTATAGGAAAATGATAAAATATTTAAAGATTTAATACAGACTGTTGGTTTACTTATAACTAGTTTTACTGTTTCTGGAGATATTAAAAAAACAAAACAAAAAAAAAACTGAAAATGAAAAAAAAAAAAAAAAAAGCTCAGAAAATGACCAGTTAACTGGTCATTTTCAGAGCTTTTTTATTTCTTTTTTTTTCTTCCCCCTGACCCTAAATCTGAAAAAAAATTCCCGTAAATCAACTAATTAAAAAAATCTGGCCTTAGTCCTTTGTATAAAAGTATGAGTATTGTTTTCCACCTATTCCATTTCTTGAGAGACTACCATTTTAATTGTCCAAGAATGCGAGTCATACTCCTACGCAGTTTCATATTTGTAGTTTCCATCTACAAATCTGGCAGCATGCTTTCTACTTGCTCCTGAAGTCTGGAACAACACCTTGTGGATTCCAAACAAAGCTACCATACTCCAGGACTGGACACACCAGTCCTTTGTAAGCTGCCACCTTTATGTCTTTGGACAGGTATATAAGTTTCACCTGAGAAAAATCGAAAAAGCATACACGTGCAAACTAAAATGGTCTCAGATCAGACTGCTCATGGCAATTGACCTATATTACAGTAGTATACATACAACTGGAAACTCCATATTTCAGCCAGAGGTCTTTAAATTTTGCAATGCTCATGTGTAACGTTACCTCACACCCAGTGTGCCATTCATTGTAAAAACAAAATGGCGATGCAGCCTTGAAAAGATGCTACATTTATTTGAACCACTCAGGGCATTCTTCAACATTCATATGGCTCCATGCTATATTTTGACAATACACAATACATATGTAGCAATAAAAACAAAAATATGAAATGTCTGTTTAATTCATGTTGATGGACATGGATAAAATAAAGGATCCCACCAAATCATAGATGATATCCTCACTGGAGTGACTAGACAGCTGTGCATGCATGGCCAGCTAGGCTAATAATCTTTAATTACTGCAAGCTGCATCAGGTCACTCGATCCTCTGGGGGATTACATACTATTAATTATGTTTTCATGTTATTGTTTATATTTCAGTAAGATTGCCCTACGTTATATTGTCAGAATGCCTCCATACCGCCACAGAGGAGGTGCCACAGACCTCAGTGATGCTGACATCAGCTATCCACTGGCTCGCCTTTTTGATCCATACAATATGGATGAAACACCAGAAAGGAAGAGGATGGAATCATTTGAACACAGAGACCTCGCGCATGTCAAACACTACAAAGCTGCTGTCAAAATCTTTGGAGGACCACTGAGTAGAAAAAGGGTTATAGTGGCTCCTCCAATGGAGACGCCCATGAAACATAGACTTGGAATGTATCTAACAAGAACTTCCCCACCCCCTCCAAGAGCATTAAATACTGATCTTATTCCACAAATACCTCCAGAAAAACCACTTCCAGAGGAACTTGTCATTGCAAAACAAGCACAAGAGCGGGAAGATAAATATAAAGCTTGGTTTAGAGAAAGGCAGAAGTTTCGTAATGATTTAGAAAATATGGGCCTTAATATGAACTGGTTAACAAAGAAACCTAATAAATCAGTCTTAGAAAAAAGAGTCCTTTGTCAGTTAAAAGAGACAGAAAACCAGAAATTGGAAGAATCAGTTGAGTCTAAGACGCCAACACCAAGGCCAAGAGGAGACTCTATTGACTCAAGTAAATTACCTAATATTAATGTTCCCACACCACTTGCCATTAAAATCTTGGAGCAGTATTTGCGACAGAATAAGTTGAGATTGATTGATCTATTTACCTCTGTAGACAAGAACAAAGACTGGAAGATCTCACGAGATGAATTCTTCAAAGTTTGTGATAAAGTAAGTAAGAGTTTATCATTAAACAGTTTAGACAGGTCCAGCATGTGACATCTCATCAGAGTCTGCATTGTTTGCTAAGATAAAACAATCTTCATAATTGACAGAATACATGTACAATGTCATATAGGGCCAGTTATAAAGTGAGATTTCTGAGGTAAAAATGTGATGATTTTCTGAGCCATCAGTTTAAACGTGTATATATTGGGTGCTCAAAAGAACCGTCTCATCAAGACTTGAGTACCCATAACATGTTTTGGTTGAGAAAAAAAATGTGCACTCTTATTTGGACAGAAGCTTGCAATGTGACATGAAAACTATAACATGTGACCCCTAAAATGTATTGCCTTCCACATTTTATTGTGTCAGACAAGATAGAAGATTCCATCAGTTAAGAAATGAGAAATTCTTATAAACACTACAGTTGCCAATTTCTCCAATTTCGGCATTTGTGTACCCAAGACAGAACATACACAACATACTTGTAGTTGATAGAATCTCAATATAACTCAAACCTTGATATTAAAATTGTTATTCAGTAATTTATTTACTTAAATCCATCAGTCTAAACATATTTTGGATCTCATTGAGATGGTTCTTTTGAGTATCCACAACATATGTTTTCTTTGAGAAATAAGAAAAGAATTTTCATTTACGCACTCTTATCTGGAGGCCTGATAATTATTGTCCTATAATTTCTTTTTAATTTTCCTCTATGATTTTGGGAGTCAATTAACCCTTAACCTCATAGAGACGCCTTTTAACACTTTTGCAAACAGAGCATACCCAGATCAGGCAGCTCTTGTAAGAGCTGCCTGATCAGGGACTATTCTCTTTGCTTATTAATGGAAATATGATAAGATATGATCCTGCACTAGTGGACCTGACACGTTTCTTTGTTCTATGTACAAATGTGAATTCAAATAATTATTCATAGTGGGTGGAGCCTAGCATGAATATTCATGAAGGAAAGGGTTAAGTTATGATCCAAATTCATATGCTGTGTCATAATTTGTGAAAACTCTTTGTAGCGACATTCTTTATAACAGCAAAACTCTTTACGTCAATTGTATATTTGCACAAATGTACCAGTTTAGCTTGAAATTCAATGAATTTGAATTCATTACAACAGAAATTCAATTTAACGTCAAATTATTTGGTGACAAACAGTGTTGTTGTAAAGAGGGTTGACTGTTACTTAGTCGCTGTCCAATATTTTGCAGTATAAGATCCCAATATCTCAGAGTCTTTTGGAAGATATGTTGGTTACACTGGACATGAACCTGGACGAGGAGCTAGACTATCGTGAAATGGCTCGTGGGATGGATGCATGGAAAAGACAAAGAAGGGTGGAGAAGCGTCAAGATCTCTCGAGAGAGTCTACCTCTATGTCAGCTAAATCAGGTCAGTAAAAAATTATTAATTTTGATAGTCATTTAAGATTGATTGTTAAAACATAGTTATATTAAAAGCAGATATTTATGCATTAACTTTGAATGGCATATTTTTAGAACTAAACTGCATTTGCTTTATATTTCCAGTAGATGGCTGCTTTTATTTAAAGGCCAAATAAAATAATAAGTGTGTTTCGGGTAATGGGTCTGAAAATTTTAGGTAGGGTAGGAACACATATTTTTTTTTTCTGGGGAAAAAATATAATTTTATGCCTTTTGAAAGGTGTTTTGCATAAAAAGCATAAAATTATATAATTTTCCAGAAAACCTGGGAAAAAAATTCTAGGCTTTACCAGTAAATTTGGATAGGGTAACCCTAGACACAGGTATTTTTTTTATTTGGCCTATTATTTGTGTGAAGACATTTGATGGCCATCACTAGCTTTTAATTGTCACAGAAATTTTAAGAGCTCACAAAATTTGCTTAAACGATTCTTGCATACCAGATAGGAATTTCCGCTGTGTTTACCCATGTGAAAGATAAAAAAGAACAGCCGCACAATCATGCATGACAATAGCTCACGTTGTTAGATAAGTAACGTCATCTTTAAGTTTAAGTTATGTTAAAGTGATATAATATATGATATAATGTTATATGTTGCATCCCAGCTTAAATCTCTGGGATCCTTTTTTTAAATGTAAAAATGCAGTATTTAATGGTGTGGCAGTGCAAGAAAAAGAATCCATTATTTGTATAAGGGTGGGATAGAAAAATCTGTACCTTTTGGCTGAGTGATGACAAACTGTGATCACGAGCGACAGATTTTTCTATTCCCCCCCCACCCCCCTTCAGACTCACAATGGATTCTTATCATACTAACACTCCTTGACAGTTTTTATCCTGTTAACCTGCAGTATTCCAGTTATATGCATGTGTTTTCAGAGTGGAATACAGTGTGGATCCTGATCAGGTGGCCAGCTGATCTTGATCTGCAGTGTTTCAATAAAGGATAAATCTGTGTTCAGCAGGAAGGGTTAATAAATAAATGATAAATTAAAACAGTGCAACCATCTGGGCCCTGCTACATTGTAACGGAAGCTGCAACTTTTCTATAGTCTCAGCATGATTTATTTTACAGTATCTCAGTGAAGAAAGGTAGAGAGTGTGTTTTAAGTTTTTTTTGTGACTTATTCACCATGAGATGATGGTACTTATCCCTTAATTATTCTCACTTTGGATCCGCTCATGTTGACTCTGTATTCCCCATGATGATGTATCTATCCTTGACATTCTAGAATCTTCTCAAGGCAAGAAACCAACTTCAGAAGGAACCCCAGTGAACGTACTGGAACAGTTCAGCAGTAGGCAGCCAACCCCTAGCAGACAGACACCAAAACTACATGACAAACACAGAAAACTGAGCATACCAAGCACTGATACCTCAGCTAAATCACACAGACCTGACAGTCATGGAGATGATAAAGAATCAATTAAGTCAAAGAAATCAGCTGCGAACAAAACAGACACTATTAAAATATATGTGGCTGAAAATCTTGATAATGCCACAGAACAGTCAAAATCAGCGTCACTAAGTAAGTCTGGAAAGAGTAAATCGGAGAGGAATTCAAATAGAACTGAAATGGTTAAATCTGACGGAGAAAATGGACAAGCACAGTCAGGTAATAGTTCAGATCGCAGTTTGTCACCAAAGTTTTTGGAGCCACCAGGCCCTGATGTTCGACTTGAACAGCTGGTGTTGCCTAATGAGGAGGCTATGGTTGATCTCAGGAAGAGAGATAGAGATGGGCTGAAGGGATATAACTCTAAGGTGAGTAATTGCAATAGCAGGAACTTTTATTGTCTGCTGATAGCCTTTTCAAATAGTTTGGGCTCAGATCAGGACCGACAGAAAGTCACTCTGATAGTGTTCCTGAAAGAATTTTTTTGAAAAAGTTAATTTTGAAAAAAAAATAGCAGACAAGTACACAACAAAAGCATAAAAATTACCCAGCATGCAAAGAGCTAAGGAAACAGATGGACGTATTAAGATAAAATGAAATTTTCAGGATTATAAATTAATGTTTTGATTTGGGAGATATACTTTTGAGCGGATCTATAATACGAAAGAGCAGATTTTATTTTTAAGAAAGAGCGGAGAACCATAAGGCAAAAGAGCGGCTGTTTGAATCATTCAAATAAGCAAATTTTCCAGGTAAACATCCTGATGCAGTGGCGGATCAAGGATTCCTGGAAAAGGGGTTCATGTGTATAAAGATGTTGATTTCGCTTTGTGGATTTTATCTCATTTATCTTAAATATTCTATGAAAATGAAATAATTTGGTCTCATCGAGACCAAATTATTTCATTTTCATAGAATATTTAATAGCGGGAAGGGTGGGGCGAACCCCCTTATCTCCCCCTGGATTCGCCACTGTAAATGCACTTCAAATCACCTACTAATGACTGGGCAATGTTGGCCATTACAGGTAATACAACTGAGCGAATACTTAAAGATCATTACCTGGAAAATTTGCTCACTTGAATGTTATATCCATTCGCTCTTTTGACTGTATGGTTCTCTGCTCATTTCATACTCCGTCACGGTATGATTTCCGCTGAAACGTAAATCACCCAATGATTTTATAATTGTTCCAGCCCATGAAAATGCTACTTTTTGCCTTTATTTAACCCTTTGAATGCTGGTTAATTTTGCATTCTTTTAAAATCGTCTGCTGATTTTTTTCAAAATCAACTGGTACGAAAAACTCTTCCAGAAATACCATCAGAGTGTCAAACAGGTTGGATCCAGACAAGGCCCAACGTTTTGTTAGGGCTTATCTGGATCCAAACTGTTTGCAAAGGTTATCAGCAGACGACACTAGACCTCTATAGTGAGCGGTTTACAACAGCTGATTGGTATCAAACCGATGTATGTGTTTAAATACAATTGGCCCCATAAAATATCTGGCTAAAAATACGTAGCCTTATTTTTTCTTTAATAAATGCACAAAAATCTCCTTTTCTTGGTATCTTTGCATGTGAATCAATAGATTCATGACTATTGCAAGCAGTTTGCTGACTAAAATTGAAGTCATGTTATTGTTTATGGCCACAGTCATGCAGTTCCATTTCATGAAAAAATTATCTTGTTTACAAAGATACAGATCAGTGTGTAATTATACAGTCTAATATAAGCTAGTTTTTACTGCAGTCTTCTTGTCGCAAATCCTTATTCCTGGATTTCTCAATATCAGGTCAAATTATTATGTGCCAGGTGATAAATTAACAATTATGACTGAGAGAGCAGTTTTGATAAGTTACTGCCAGGGATATTCCATTGACTGATTATAAGATATATAAGCTTCAAAATTTGCAAGATATATGCAGGACATGGGAAATTTTCAGACAAGTCTGCAACTTCAAAATTTGAAAAAAATCAAATATTTGTTTTTTCACTATCTCTGCTTCAGTACTCAAGATATGAGATGTATGAATGATTCTTTTTCTTACGTCCAATTGAACTATTTGCTGTGGGTGTGCAAAAAAAACCCCATAAAAAACATCTCAATGAGATGATTCCCACATAATACAGTTTGATTCAGAAGTAAGAAAATTGATCAAATTTTATGCTAAATATTTTCACTTAACCCTTAAAACACCAAGAAAAAAATGCATCTGAAAATGTCGTCTGGTGAATTTGTCTGCTGCAAATAATTGCCAAGCATTACTGACGAATTAATGATAGAAGGAAACAGCATGGACCCAGAACAGACTGCTCCTATAGGAGCAGTCTGATCTGGGTCCACACTGTTTGCCATAGAGGCTTCTTAAACATTTCAGCAGACGAGAAAAGCAGACGACTTTTGTTGCGATTGGCGCATTAAGGGTTAATTGGAGCTGTGAATTTTATATTGAAGTTGACTGATCTCCCCAGTGCCATCAAGACTGGAAGCAAGGCTATTGACAACCACTGTATGAAGTCTACCATGAGTGGAGAGGCTGGTAAGATGGTGGATGAGTTCAGACTGACACGACTACAGGAATATTATGAGATAGTCGAACTCTGTGCGATGAATGGGGTTGACCTGTCAAGAAATTTGCTAGAAAAAGGTAATTAAATACACATGATTATGATTTTGGTTGGTATCCAGCAAAATGTACAACAGGGTTCATACAGGCATGTATGAGTAAAATTCAAGGACTTTTCAAGGACTTCTAAAAGCCTCTCCAACAGTTTTCAAGGTCTTACACACAGTTAATAAATAATACTGATCTAAGTGTTAAAGGTCTACTTCAGAAATGCTAGACTGAGAAAGTGGAGACATTAGTTCTGGAAAATTAGTATAAAATTGTTGTGCCTTTATTTGGTGCAGCATATGCTGCACCAAATGAAGGCACAGCACTTTCATACTGATTTAGTTCTCTACCAACAGTGCTAAGTCCTACATAAAATATTTGAATTCAAGGACTTTTCAATGCTTTTGAGTGATTTTCTAGTACTTTTCAAGGCAGATTTAATTTTCAAGGACTTTTCAAGAAAGCCCTCTAAATTCATGTACTTTTCAAGCCTGTGCAAAACCTGTACATTAGTTGGCATGTGTGCCTGTCTAAGACTCAGATCAGCCTGCGCATCTGTGCAGTCTGGTCATAGTCTTCTATGAGTGCTCTATGGGGTAGCCGAAGGTCTGTTTCTCTTGGCACAAAATTAAGACTCTGATCAGCCTGTGCAGATGTGCAGACTGATTTGAATATGCAAACTTGTACCTTTTGCTGGAAATCAGCACATTTAAGCTTCAGCATGTCAAAACCTACAAGTGACATATATAGCCACCAGATAAGAGTGCCTAACTGAAATTATTTTTCTTATTTCTCAACCAAAACATAATTATGTTGTGAGTACTCAAAAACACATGTTTAAACTGACGGATAAAAAAATAACTGCAATTTTACGCTAATTTTTTTTTGCTTAACTGGCCCTATGTATACAGTCAATGAATACATACATCATCTTAGGGATTAATACAGGTTTATCAGTATCTACACTGTGCTCTCAAGTATGGCTAAAGACGCAAGGTCTCATACAAAAATACTTGGCTGAATAGCAATTTGGGTAGGTTCATGTATAATGTCGGATTTGTGGTCACAAAATCAGTTTAATGGCAACATATCAGCAGAGCGGTAAAACCTTATTTATGACTGTGAAACTACTGTAAAACTGACACTATGGGTTCCCAAATGAAAATTTTGAATACAGTTATCCTTATTCTAGTGCACTTCTATACTTGTTTACAGTAAAAAGCTTTGTTTCATCTCAAATTATATGAACTGGGAGCACTGCGAACTGCACAAAGCTGCATATCATCAAAAAAAAAAAAAATGTGACGTAACTCTTTCCAAAACTATATCACATGATTAACTGTCGCAAATGTTTAATGTAATTCAATCAGATGTCATGTTACATAAGCAAGTGCACTAGAATGTAATGTCATCATATATCATATGACATCACGTCTGGGAGTGATATAGCGCCATACAATAAAATTGATATACCACTAGTGGTTTACAGATTTAGTAACATAATTACGTCTATTATACTGTTGTGTAAAAGAATGCAAAATCTTAACTTTATAATGTCAGAAATGAGATTTCAAAGCAATCTTGATGTCATATGATAAATAGAATCTAACATTCATGCTCCTGTATTATTGAATTAATTAAACTCTGCGAAAAAGCAATAAAATGCTTGGCAAGCCTCGCATTTTATTGCTTTTCCTCAACTCCTTTAATAAAGTCAATAAAACATGAGCACTCATGCAAGATCCTCTATATGTCATCTTTAGTAACAGTGTTTTGATGGAGCAGAATCTTTAGTTTGCTTTAACGTGATATTTTTTACATTTTATTTTCCTAACATGTTGGTACGCGTGAGAAAAAAACCAACAATGTTAACTCTGAAAATTTAACCTCCTGAAGTTACAGATAACAGATAATTTCAAGATATCTAATTATATTTATTGCAGTTATGATCACTATTGGAAAGGTTAGTTTTTGTAATATTGTTGTGTTTATTATTCACCATTTCACTGTTTACTTCTTGTTATGAATGAAAATGGCTTTAGATACATTGCAAAGATTAGAAATAAGTGCCCTTTTATTGCCTGTGATATTTTTCTTATCTTTTTGAGCACAGTTGGTTTGATTGAAAACTAGTTTCGTTCGAGTACAATACATTGCTCAAAAGAACCTGCTGAAGCCATTTTTTCATTTTATTATTCACATGTTTACATTTGTTGCAAAATGATTCCTTTCTTCTGAATTAAAGGTTAATATCATGCTGGCTCAAAGACACACATTCTTTCAACATAGCCATACATCAAGCCAAAACATAACAAATCATAAAAATAAGGCACCCTTTGAAATTTCAAATAAAGCATCAAAAACTGAAAGACTTGATTTAAATGAGTCTATCAGGCTTTCAAATGCCCTCCACAGACATTTGGAAAAAGAGGTGAAAATGTAAGGCTGAGTGGGGGAAATGTGTTAAACAATATATTTATTATTTCTTAAATTTGCATGCTTTGAAATTTTGCATGCTTTCTGTCTTCTACAGATGTTTATAAAAACTTTTTCGAGAATGTAACCATCAGAGTGTCAAACAGTATGTTTGCATCTAGATCATGCTTGACATTTAATGTCAGGCCTGATCTAGGTCAAACCTGTTTGCAAAGGTAATTACATGAGCAGACAATAAAAATTGCCACTAGTGACCCCCGGGTAAGAGTATAGGAACTTTTTTTATATCACAATGTGGCACTCTGATGATACGCAAACCACCAATCATTTAAGTAAAGTTTGGTTGAAATCTGCCAGTCAATATCTGAGGACAAACTTTTATATTAAACTTTTATATTAAAGAAGTTATCACATCAAGGGCCATAATTCTATCATTAATCAGTGAGGTGAAAGTTCATGCACAAATAGACGGCTACTGATCCCTATATAAGTTCCAAAGTCTCAAGTATCTTGCCGTTCAAATATTTTTATCTTATACAATATCAAAATTGTTTTATCCATCAAAAAGCCTATAATTTGATGTTATTGAGAATGCAAGAAAAAAATCCCTCAGTTTTTAATCAGCAAAAATAGGTAGGCCCTGGTCAGCATTTTTATTTTCAACAATTTGATTTAATTTTCTTATGATTTTCCACGTCAAATTCTTTTTAGAAATATTAAAAGGATATGAAGCTCTATTGATATAGTAAAAAAGTCAAATTTTGTTTTAACCCTTTGTATTATGAGAAACTCCTAAACGGGTAATTTTACAAACAGTGAAGATCCATATTAAATGAGAATGCAGCATTTCATCAGGCTCTACACTGTTTGTTGAGGTAAAAAAACTTCAGACAAAAAATTACAATTTTTTTTAAAATCATAACCTGACACCCCTAGATATTATATAATGGGCTATCCCAAGTTTATTGTATGAACCCAGAAGGAAAAATCCATTAGTATACAAAGGATGACAGGCCTCCAGATAAGAGTACGTACCAGAAAATTACTTTTCTTATTTCTCAACCAAAACATATGTTGTGGGTACTCAAAAGAACCGTCTCGATGAGACGGTTCTTTTGAGCACCTAAAACATATGTTTTAATTGATGGGTAAGAAAATAATCACAATTTTAAGCTAAAGAATAGCTTAACTGGCCCTATGGGTTAATTAGTAAACTTTTGTTCTTACTTCAGTGCTGCTTTATCCACCTGATATACCTCACAGTGAAATCAAGAAGATACGACCACCAGATGCTGCACCCCTCCTTTCTTCACACTTTGCTGATCCCCCGAAAAGACCAAGAACTCCTATAGAGGTGAAACATAAGGACAAAGTTCGAAGGTCAAAGAGTGGTAAACTGCTGATGGACACTAGACACCAGTATCCAACTAACCTGAGTATTGCTCCTCATGGTTACAAGATGAATCTGTCAACTGGAAGGGCTGTAGTGAGACGAAAAGTAGATTGTTGGATGACGTTTGAGGAATATGAGCAGCTGACAAAGTAATCTTTTATTATTATTTACACACACATCAGCTCACACATATTACCTACCGGAGGCACTGTGTTTGTGTTCTTAAGCAAGACACTTTATCCTCTGCTTAGTAATGGTTCAACCCAGGAAGTGAGGAAAACATCCTGACATGACTTGAAAATTGTTAACTGGGACGTAAAACATCAACACAGGCAAACATAAGGATAGAGAGGTGAGTGAAACTAGAAAATGCAACAATGTTATGTTGACATTAATTTTGGATTAACATGGAGTTCACTTAGTTACCATGAACCAGGCATCAAATAAAACCAATGTGCATCTCAAACCTGATGATATTTTAGACAGCACTATACTTTAATAGTTTATAAAACAAGAAAAAAAAGTGAAAATGCTTAAATGTGTCCATGGCCAATATATCAGCTATTATAAATGATGTCAGACCATAGTCATGTGTCTGGAAAATTCATATTTGCACAGCTCTTAAACCAGATTCTTTTTGTGCAAATCAGACTGGTTGATTTGGAATTGACAATTTGACTTATGACCACTTATTGGCAAATATATCTTAGGAAAGTACTCGCTTGCAGATCATAAAACTGAGAAAAACATTTTTGTTTTTCTAATATATATTCTTAATATCTCAAAGTTTCCCATAGCTTGCAAGTCTACTCGGCCACATACAGTACACATTCCCACTAAATAAAGCTCTTACCTTAGATCAACGTAGCTTCTTACAAATGCAATAATAAAGGTTCATTGCTGCAATATATTTTATTTGACATATATGTATACTTTGTTTGCAAATTGAAGTTATATTATATTCACAATCATTCACAGTCCATTCCAAGAAGACAAATGGGTTATAAGAGTTCGGGTAATGTTATTCAACTGATATACCTAATAGAATAGATATTAGTTCAATAGTCTCACAGGAGATCTGAATACTGGAACTTAAACAAAGCGTTTAAATTGTGCTTTGCTAACCATGTTCACATATTATAGTAGTTTGTGTAGTTCACCAGAGCATACTATATTATTATGTTGTTACTCGAGTGATTTTGTATTGGCCCAGTTACAGGTCCAAGGGCAAAGCCAAGTATTATGCAATATGTACCTATTTAGTAGTCTGTCTAACATAATCATGTATATTATATATAGAGGATCTAAAATGAGTGCTCATGTTTTACTGAATTTATTAAACGAGTTGGGGAAAAGTGATAAAATGTGAGGCTTGTCGAGGGTTTTATCAATTTTTTGCGAAGAGTTTAATAAATTCAATAATACATGAGCATGAATGTTAGAATCTATTTATTATATGACCATAAAACTACTTTCAAGATTTTGTCATAGATACGCGACGTTATTACGGCCGTCAATACATAATGTTACCAAAATCTGTAAACCACAAGTGGTTTATGAATTTTAATACATGGCATTATATCACTCCCAGTGTAATAACACCTCAGTGACCTTGCATCAAAATTGATAAAATATTAGTGAATTACATATTTTTGCAACATTGTGAAATGAAGCCCATGACATATATTCAATTTATATGCAAATATTGATGTTTTCAAGCCCAAAAGATGATTTCTAAAATAATTTTGGTTTCATATGATAACCCTCACATTTATCTCTTTTTTGCAACTCAATATGGTTTTTAAAAAAATAATATATTCAATAATACGTGAGCCCTCATGTAAGATCCTCTAAATACAATATAGCAATGGTTTCACAGGTTTAGGTAAACAAAAATTTGCAGCGTAAAATTGTAAATATTTTCTTACCTATCAATTTTAACATATGTTTTGGGTGCTCAAAAGAACCGTCTCATTGAGACGGTTCTTTTGAGTACCCACAACATATGTTTTGGTTGAGAAATAAGAAAATTAAATTTTCGTTACACACTCTTAACTAAAGTCCTGGGTTTCATTATGTTAATGGTTTTGAGACAAACAAGAATTCATTGTCATTGTTATATTCCCTTTCGAAAGTCTGAATGATTTTCAAATACAAATCAAACTTTAATGTGTATAAGAAAATGGAAATCATATCCTTTGATAAACTCATTTAATTTCATTATTAATTTGACCTCTGACATTTAATTATGTCAGCATGTCAAATCTATTGCTGAGTTGGTTGAGCACTGGAATGGATCAGGTTGGATTACCAGCAAGTATAGAAATCTATGCTCTGCTTTATAGGTCTGAGTGCCTTTTTAAAAAATATTTTCCTGATTTCCTTTCAAAAGATATGTTGTTTGTACTCAAAAGAGACAATTCTTTTAAGAGCACAAATAAGTTCTTTTCATATTTTTTTCGATAATCTTTTTTTGATTATGTATTTTTCAAAGCCCAACCCATTTTAACTCAAACGGGATAAATTGATCTGTTTTATCATGTGTTTTCATCATGTTAGCAGAAGTGGGAGCTAAATTTTCTGCCAGTTTATACATAACCTGCCATAATTTTTTCTTCCTGAAAATGTTGTCTGTGTATTACATCTGTATTCAAGATACTATAGTTAGTATAGTAATGTGACATAGGTATTGAGAGTTTGCAATATCTATGTTAATTCTTCTTGTTTTTTTGAGCTCATAAAAACCGTGCCAACAACATGTTAATTTAAAATGTCAATATAAAAAGTGCATATATTCAAGTGCACTTCAGGGTTGGTTTTAGCATGGAAGCAAACACTATGTGCCCTGATCAGACTGCTCCAAAGGGAACAGTCTGATCTGGTTTCATATTTTTTGCAATATAGGCTACCTAATTATATAAGCAGGTAGAGCACAAAAATTAAATCTTGACCTTAGATCAATTTAAGTTTTGTCACTCCATACTGAACATGCGAACTGTGAAGCAGGATTTAAAAATAAAATAGTTCTGTACCTTTGATCATTTGGCATGTCCAGTGAGGATGAAAATTAGCTGTTTTATTCTGAGCTGCAAAATAGATTCATGGAATACAGGTCAAAATCTTTATTTTGTATCAAAGTAAGAAAAAAGGGCAAAGATCAGGAATTGGTACAATCAAGCACTACACCTGACCCAGGATACCAATGGGAAAGTGACAACTTCACATTTTGACATCACAAACAAAAGCCAAGGCAAGACGGCATAATGATTATCTTAAACCTAGACTGGTCCCTGGGTGTGGAACTGTACCTTTTTGTTTTGATAATGTATGCACTAGTCCAAATAAGCAATTTGTTTAGCCTAGAATCGGGATTCTTTTCTTATCCATCAATATTGATTATGTTTTCTGAGCTCATAAGAACTGTGTCATCAAGCTGCTTATTTTGAGTACCCACAGCATACGATTTAGTTGAGAACAGTGTTCAATCTAGAGGGAGCCATAGGGAAATCTGCCCCCTTTTTTATCAAATGGCCCCTTGCTAAAGCTAGAATGGGCCATCTTTAACATTATGTGAATGGGGAAATATTGGACAGGGTTGTATTTTCATCTGAAATCGAATGAAAATGACCCCCTAGATTGAACACTGGAGAATTAACAAAATTAATTAATGAATTCAATTGCTCTTAACTGGAAGCATGATTCTTTGTTTTCTCCATTTCAGGAACCTTGCTATTAGATATCAACATATGCATGGAAATGGATCCGAGAACGCTTTCTGGCCAGGGCAACTACTTGATAAAGTTCGCCTGGCTATGCCGCCTTATGATAAAACTTTTATGCGAGATAAAGAAAACTCCATGTTCTCAAGGGTACAAAGAACAAAGGCTGTTAATTACGGACATGAACCGACAGATGCATGGCCCATGGATGACGCTGGCTTTGTTCAGATTGGAATACATGATCATTTCAGGAATAAAACTATAGTATAAATACATGTATTGTATTTTCAGCAATAAGCACACACCTATAGAGCCTTTTCCTTGCTCTTTGAATCCTTTTGCTCTCATAATAGCCAAAACTCATCATCATCATAATCATAATTGGATTTTTGATTAACATGCATGCGTGTAGGGGCATCATCCACATCAGTGGGCCCCCTTCCGGATTTTTGATTAACATGCATGCGTGTAGGGGCATCATCCACATCAGTGGGCCCCTTTCCAGGTAACTGGCTAGCTGCACGCATAACAGATCTCACACCTTATCTCCAGGTGCTCCTTTCTTGAGGGTCAACTGTCTTGAGCTTCCACTCAACAGAGTTTTGGTTATTGTGAGTGTAGTAGGATTCAACAAACATTCAAAGCATATATATAGGTTTAGATAAACAAAAAATTAGAGTGTAAAATTGTGAACATTTTCTTATCTCTCGGTTTATGAAGTAAATCCTGGCTTAAGTGGCCACTCAAAAAGACCAAAAATTGTTTTTGAAGACTGATTATTGCTTAAAGCAGGTCAAAAGTATTGCAGAATGCTCCCCTTGGAGCATTCTGCAATACTTTTGACCTTCATTAAGCTACCATTTGTCAATAAGATCTTTGTTTTGTCTATTTTTGAGTGGCCGCTTAAGACAGATTTTACTGTACATTTGTTTTGGGTGCTTAAAAAAACCATCTAATCAAGAAGGTTCATCTGAGTACCCTGTACCCATAACATATTTATATTTTGGTTGAGAAATAAGAAAATTAAGTTATAATTGACCACTTATCTAAGGCCTATAAAAGTGTTCTGAATGCAATACTACAGTAAAAACTGTCTTAAGCAACCACTCAAAAATAGACAAATCAAAGGACTTAAAGACAAATGGTAGCTTAATGAAGGTGGAAAGTATTGCAGAATGCTCTCTTGGAGCATTCTTTAATACTTTTGACCTGCATTGAGAGATAATCGGTCTTGAAAACCAATCTTTATGAGTAGCTGCTTAAGACAGGTTTTACTGTATTTAGTAAAAGGTGGTCAATGTAGCTGTCTGACTTTAACTGTGCTTTAAAATATTAAGCCAACTCATGATATTTTGGTACTTATCCCATATGCCAGCAACAACATCTAAGATGAGCCTCTGCAAATGTGCAGTCTCACCAGAGCCTCTACTGCTGGCGCACATAAAGCATGGGTGAAAGTTTTCAGGATTAGTCCTGAATTTAGGATTTTGAGGCTAACTTTCCATAGAAGTAAAGTCAGCCTCAAAATTGCTGAATTGGAAGAATTATAATAAGTTTTCTTATTTATATACAGTCTGTCTGAAGACATTTGGCCATTTAAACTTGAAATTGTGAATATTTAGTGGGCATACTGCAAGTTTTAAGATTTGAGTTTGTAAAGTTCAGGATTTTGGAAATTTTGAACTTTCACCCATGATAAAGTAGGGACATAGGTAAAGGCTCCAACTAAAATTTAGTCATCTAACCCCACTAGATAGCTGTGCATGCAAGGCTCCAACTAAAATTTAGTCATCTAATCCCACTAGATAGCTGTGCATGCATGTTTAAACAATGACTACTTATGTGGTGAGTACCAAGATCTCATGTGCAGGCTCAATCAATTTTGAAGGCATTCCTTTTGCAGCTCTAATGAAACTTCAAGGGCACTTTGCATTTATCAGGGCAACTACATGTATGATAAGAGACAGCCAATGCATTATCTGTGATATTATTTCTTATATGTAATAAACTTTATATCCAAAATGTGTCAAAATAAATACAAATCTGCTGATTCATCATGTAGATCTTGTTTCTTCTTCTAATCCCTATCTATGCTCATTATTTATATACAAAGGTAAATTTTCTACAATTTCAAGCACTAGGTGCCTGTCAAACAGGGCAGACCCAGATCAAACTGCTTCTGAAGAAGCAGTCTGATCAAGGCCTTCCCTGTTTGCTATTCTGACAAACATTTTTTAATTCAAGCCCGCGGAAAGCCAACATTTTATTTGAGAACAAAATAGAGAAAAAGTGTTCAAAATTTTGGAGCATTTACCAATTTTACACTCTTCCCAATATTTTATTTAATTGACTCACATTATTCTAGTCGGTGTTTATCTACAAGCAGAGTTGATACAGTCTGGTCCTAATCCGGTGGCTTCAGATTTGATAAAACCAAGTCTGCAGTTTTTTAGAGTGCAGTTTGTCTCTCTTCCTGGAGGACCCATTTTCAAGATTATTAATCCTGTTAATAGCTCTTTGTCTGTTTTCATAAGTCCAGTTTGTATCACTCATAGGATATGTTAATGATTGAAACGGGCAGGTGGCATCGCCCGCATAGTATACCATATGAAGAAAGAAAATGCATAGTATGTGACACTATAGAGTACGAGTTTCACTTTATCTTGGAATGTTCCAGATATGCTGATATAAGAAAAAAATACATCAGTAAATATTACTGGTCCAGACCAAACGTACTGAAATTCAATGAGTTGATGACCTCTAGCAATCCTCGAATAGTAAAGAATTTGGCTTCATTTGTATTTGAGGGTTTCCAAAAAAGATACAAGTAATGAAAGCAGGAAAAGCTGTTTTGGTGTATTTCATAAATGATATCAATTTAATTTCCAAACAAAGATACACACATGATTGTTTGCTCTTTGAGCAGACATGTGTGTGTCTGTAATTGGTTACAAATAGTTCATGTCGCTCCCATATCGCCCCTTTATAATAGACAATGGATGTAATTATGCTTGAATGAACATGTTCACATTATGTATATTTATAAAAAGTCATTCAATCCAAAGAGTACTTTTTTTGCCTTGAGATGGTCATTGGGTGAAATAAGATATTTCACAGCTTATGTAACGCTCTGTGTGAGCCCAGTCTAGATTTTGCTTTATTGCGCCTAGCCAGCAGTGGGTCAATGTTGAACCAGGGTTGACTTGGTGTTTCTGTGCGCTTTGGATTGGAAACAATCGATAATTCTGCTTGTTTATTTAATTTCTCTGTCATTTAAGCATTGTATTTGTATTTTGTACTGTTTTACTCAAGGACCTGCTGGTCTACTGTACTGCGAATACAATAAAACATAAAACATGTAGCTCAATATATTACAAATTAATCAAATTTGATATCTGTGATAAAAAAAAAGACAATCACTTACAGGAAACAAGTCACATGTACTATGACAGTATAATGTCACAATTATAGATTATAGCCACCAATGGTACCAGAAGGCAGAGATTTTTAATTCAAGACAGTACGTTTACAGTGAAGAAACTTCAAGCCAACTTAATCTTACAAATTTGTTTGCCCCAGTGATAGCTAAGCAAGAAATGACACAAATCACCACACTCCAAGAAACAAGTGTATATGACCAGGAAATGCCACAATCACAAATCACTAATCTGTGTCCCGATAAATAATTATGTTTTTTATTGACAGTCAGTGATTAAAATTTTAATAAATAGGCTCTAATTACCCTATTCTCTGAATCCAGCTTGCCCCATATTTATTTCTGATAACCAAGTATTTCGAAGATCAGAGTTTTATTTTGTATCACAATCACCCCACCCCTCGAACATTCATACAACAGAAGTAAACGAAAATGAACCAACAACAACATATTATCACGACCTTAGAATGGACAACTGCCACAGTCACATTTAGGCCTAACCCTTTGTATACTTATGGATTCTGCCTTCTGGTTTGATACAATAAACTTGGGATAGTCTATTATACATATATAGGGATGTCAACTTATAATTTTAAAACAATAATATACTTTTTATCTGAAGATCTTTTTACCTTTGCAAACAGTGTAGAACCTGATGAAATGCAGCATTATGCTGCATTTCATCTGGGTCTTCACTGTTTGCAAAAGTACTCGTTTAGGGTTTCCCGAATACAAAGGGGTTAAATATATTTTACTGTTTAAAACATAAATTGTTTAGCTTTGAGGCTTGACCGATACAAATGAAGCAAATTAAATAACTGATGGTACAAAGAAAATGGCCATAGCCTACACACAGTCAGAGCTTTAGAAAAAACACTAGTTGAGCCACCGTGGCCTATCCTATGACTATACTAGGATTTTGCACCAACCAACTGATGGGGGTTTTGGGTCGTTGTTGAGTGCAATTAAAAAGGAATCCATATCTATAATTGGTTTAAAAACAGGCATGCAGACTATCACAGATTACCCATGCTATAGCCTTGCTACTCTTTTGTAATGTTTGATTCATAATCTTTTTGTATTGATCAGGAAAGGAGACTATCCAGCGAGCTTGTGTCCTTCTGTCGGTCCATCCAGATTTTGTAATCTATCAGGCTGGACCAAATTTGTTTTAACTGTATATGATTATTACCCAAAGCATGGATTACAGATTTTGAGTAAATTTGACCTATCATATCCATATTCCGAGACCTTGTAACCTACACTCCATAGGCAATCACTAAGAAAATTTAAACATACTCCCTAGAAATGAAGAGGAGCTTAGGTTACAAACCATAAATATAGATTTTGAGTATATGTGGCCTTGACCTTTGACTCCAAGGTCGTATTTGTTATTTGAAACTTTGCTGTAATCTACACACGAAAAGCATAAATGATGCCAAATATGAACAACCTCCATCAAAAAAAATGAAAGAGGAGTTTGTGTTACGAGGTGTAAGACATTTTTAGTGTATTTAACCTTGTCCTTTGACTTTAATGGCATATTGATGATCAGAAACCTTTGATTTGTAATTTGCGCACCAAAAGCAATCATTGTGCCTAATATGAACACCCTCCACCAATAAAACAAAAGTGGAATTCACATTAGGCGTCGTAAGACAGATTTTAAACTTATTTTGACCTTGACCTTTGACACTTAGGTTATAGCGGTTATTCAAGACTTTTGATGTAATTTTCACACCATAGGCAATCATTGTGTGATATATGAACACCCTCAGACAAGAAAAAGGAGTTTGTATTTCAAGTCCTAGACATGTTAAAAGTATAACTTACTTCGACCTCTGACTTCATGGCCATATTGGCGATATGAAACCCTTTTTTTTAATTCTACACATCATAAGCGTCATAAGCAATCATTGTGCTAAATATGAAACCCTCCATCAAAAAATGAAAAAGGAGTTGGTGTTACCAGCCAAGAGTCAGATTTTAAGTATACACTTGACCTTTGACTCCAATTTCATAACCGTATTCCGAGACCTTGGTTGTAATCTACACACCATAGCAATCATTGTGCCAAGTATGAACACCCTCGATCAAAAATATAAAGAGGAGTTGGTATTACAAACCATGTAGAGATTTTAAGGACTTGGGGGTAATTTTGGTACAGGTGTGCGAGCCAGTTTTTCTGAAACCTACCCCAATCATATACTTGGTCTTCAAAAAATGACCTATTCATATATTTGATTGAACAAAATGTTTACATAGTCATATACTGTTCTTTGATTTTTATATAGCTCTACCCTCTTTGCAAATAAATATTACAATTATGGTTTCTGAGTTGAATATCCGGGCAAAAATATGAGAATTTTCAAACAACAAGGATGTCAGAAATTTAAATGGGATCATTCATATAAATAGAAAATTGGATCAGTTATATCATTTTTCTTAGAAAAAGGGGGCTTATCCTATACCTGGAAGCGCTGAAAAGGGGGGCTATTCGGCACGCACATCGGTACTATATCATATATATGTAGTTACTCCCCACGCGTTTAATTGCCAGCACATTGCATCACGAACTTTATAGGATAAGATATATGCATAAACCTTAAATTATGTGTGTTTCTTTAAAATAGAGGCCCCCAGGGCAGTCTGTGCTCCCTTGATCCCTGAAAATAATGCATTGATCTCCCCATCTCCCTGCAAATAATGTCCTCGTCTCCCTAAAAAAATTGCCTTCGCTCCCCAAATCCCTAAAATTAGTTCAGCTTCTCCCCAAATCCCCAAAAATATAAGCCAATTCTCCCTAAAATGTATTTATCTTTCCGTAGAATTAAAATCACTTACTTAAAAACTATGAAGCTATATAAGAGCGTATGATCACTTAATATTTTGTCTTATACATGTAAAGACAGGTCTTTGCCATTGAAAACATGACATATAAAAGCCATGGAATGCATGACATATAATTAATTTCAATGAAATGCATTATATATGGCTCCAAGTATGAGGCCATCCTTAAAGTGTTGTTGCTGTACCTGGTAGAGTAGGCTTGGAGGTTTAGAGACATACCATTCAATTTTCTTTTTGGGAACAGGGGCTGATTTTTACCAACAGCTTAAACTAGATTTTTCTAGACACTTTAGTGAAAGCATTTAACTATAAAAAGTATTTTCTACAATTGCTTATCAGTGCCAATATGCTTTTTAAACTTCAGTTAAATCAAGTAAGTATATTATCTGAAAAGAATTCTTCAAAAATTCCTTTAAAAAGGGCTAATTACCTAAAAAGATAATAACATAGCAGGTGTGTAGGTGGCCCCGTAACATAGTGTAGTCACACTGTAGCAAGGGCGGTCCGGGGGCATGCTCCCCCGGAAAATTTTTGACAAAAATGGTGTGATCTGGTGCAATCTGGGGCCTCCCAAAGTATGTTATTACCAACCTAAAATCAACAATTTTAAGGAAAAAAATCAACAAGATAACTTTATTGCTAGATTTCTCTCTCATATCATTCTTGATGAGCATGTTAGTACTAAAATAAAAGCACTTAGAAATTACAAGGGGGGGTCAGGGGGCTAGACCCCCAGAAGCAGAAGAAATTTTCAAACAAAATGGAGGCTTTTCCTTATTTTTTTTTTTTTTTTTTTTTTTTTTTTTTGGCTAGGCTCCCTGAATCCCCAAAATTATGAGCTTTCTCCCTAGCTCCCCTTAAATAATTACCAGTGCTCCCCAGCTCCCTGAAAATAAATAGCCATTATCCCCAAAACCCCTGGGGGCCCCAAAATACTAGATCTATACATTAATTACTTTACTTTCCTACCTTTTACGTCTACACATACTAAAATTCAATACTAGATCTATTTTATGTATTTAAGTTAAAACTCCCGGGCACAAAAATCAACTCAGCTAGGCGCCGTTTCTTGGACCCGCAGGACTTGTACTCTAGTATACTAGTCTCTTAGTCCCCTATTTAACCTTTTTATAGAGATATAACTTTTTAAATAATTTTGTTTGTTTTTTTAACCCAAAGTTTATTTTTCAGTCTTACAATGTATATATATGTTCTATCTATCTATCTTCTGATACTGCCTACGCCCTCACGAGCATTTTTGGCAGGCACTGCGCGTCAGGGTTATGAAAAAGAGTAAAAGATGAATGAGTTGTAGATGAGAGGTTAAAATCTAGATCAAAGGAGGCAAGAATAAAAACAACTTTCTGGGATTAATCAGTAAAAACATTAATAAAGACAGTACTTAAAACTGATGAAAAGGGGCGGGTCTAAAACTATTAAAATCATGTTAAAATATGCAGTGTACTGTCTAGGGTTTGGGATGCTGCAGTTGTCCAACTGCTGCCTTGAAGATCTCAAGACTTGGAGCAACTGCAACATTGGCTGGGAGTGCATTCCACTGGACAATGGCCAGTGGAAAGAAAGAGTATTTATAGTAGTCCTTGCCAGTATGAATTTGACGGAATGTCATAGAATGGCAATACCTGGAGATCCTATGTGTGGGCTGCATGTAGTCAGGAAGGGGCACGGCCACCAGGCCATTTACAATTTTGTAGAAGAGGCAGAGACGGGCCACAGATCGTCTCTCTTCAAGGGTCTGCCAGTTCAACTGAGACTGCAATGAAGTGACACTAGTTGTCCTGGCGTAATCATTTAAGGTCCACCGGGCTGCACGTCTTTGGACCATTTCTACTTTATGGGCCTTGTCTTTGGTATGGGGGTCCCACACTGCTGAAGCGTACTCCAGCTGGGGACGAACTAGGGATTGATAGGCCATTTCTCGGATTTGGGGGGACTTAGTTTTGATATTTCTTTTAATAAATCCGAGAGACCTGTTTGCATTGGCTGTAGTGTTGTAACGATGATCGAGTAGAATCGAAAGTTGGTCGGTAGTGGTCTGGGTCGGCGACTATCGATTATGTGGTTCATAAATCGATTGTCGCTACAATGTCCGGGCGTTTCCGTTTATCAATACCGTTTTGAACCGAAAACGAGTTATTTCCCGCTAAAATATAGAACAAGAAGCTGTTTTCTTCGGCTAAATAGACTGCATTTTTCAATAAAGAAGTCCTCGAGTGCGCCGCCATTCTTTCTTTCTTTGTTTCTTAGAGTTCGTCCGTTGATTTGTCGGACCACCCGGATAAACCGGTAAAAGGGGGATAATGGATAAAATGTTCTACACACTAAATGTCACCAACACCAGTGTACAATATTACACAGTGAGTAATCAATTGAGTAAGTCTTCCAACACCACAAGAAGTTCTATGTACAAGAATGAGCTTTTTCAGTTAGTTTCAAAAGTCTCAAACACCTTCACCTGAAGTTCTATGTACAAATTGAGCTATTACAGTTAATTTTGCAGGTTTTGAGATTGGATTGATTTGCACAGCTGTTTATGCGAGGGCCAATCTGATCTCTGGCAGTCTTTGCTACAGTAGCTGGAGCTTTTACAGCCTGTACAGCGGCGTAACGATGTCAAACTTCCTTTTTTCAAACAGCGTGTACACCCAATTTCCGAATTGTCACATTTATCCACTGAAGAACTATAATGCTCAACTGCAGCCTCTGCAGACAGTTTATTTAAATCCGATTGAACTTGTGCTGTGAAAAGTGTGTTGACAACGTCACTGTCAATGGTTAAATATCTGGAAGACTGAGAAACATCAGATGTACGATCCAAGCAGGCGGAGTTCTCTGTCTCTGACTGGCTGACCACAGAAAATTGTGGACTGGCTACCGTCTCTGTTTCTTGCAGCTGGTATGACTTAGAACCATCAGATGTACGATCCAAGCAGCTGGAGTTCGCTAACTCTGACTGACTGACCACGGGGGACTGTGGACTGGCTTCCGTCTGTGCTTCTGCTAATAGTCGGTAGTGCAAGGCGAGGTTCTCAGCTCTTAGCTGTCTGGGAAATCGCATACGCTTCCAGAACTCTCTTCGCCTGGCACGATCCCTTGCCACTTGAGCTTGGGATTTCTTCTTTGGCTTCGGTTGTGCTAGCTGTACATCGGAAGAATGTTCACTCTTATCCGTATGTTGACTTGCCCCTCGAGCTGAAGATTTCTTCTTTGGCTTCTGTTGTGCTAACCGAACATCGGAAGAATCTTTAAGTTTCTTATCCTTTTGTTGACTTGCAGATCTAGAAGCATGTGAAGATTTGTTTCTTCTACGCTTTCGCCTTTTATTTGGTAGCTTGTCGTCGGAAGAAAATTCTCTCTTATCCTGATGAGTTGCTGTTCCTCGAGCGGAAGCGCAGTTCTTCAATGGCGTCGATCCATTCTTGGCGGGAAATTTGGTAATGAGTGAAAAATAATTCCTCTTGCGTATAATTTTATACGGATTGTGCTTTTCCCCTCTCTCAAGAATGCAGATGATTTCTAAAAGGTCATCTGGCATAAAATTGGTAGAAGAACCCTCCTTTTTATCCATTTTTTAAAGTTCCAAAATCCCCCTTTGAAATTCGCGTGCGACATCTTCGAGCGTCATCTACATCTTCATCTACATTGTTGTTGTTTTGTTACAAGGGAAATTACCGAGTATATCCGCATCCGAGTATTGGACAAATTTCTGTAACGAACGCATTTTGCGGGACAGTTAATTTAATGCTAGGAACGTATTTTCTGCCGATTTTTTCTCGTTTTTGGCGAGGAAAAATTAAGGATCGTCACTAAATTAAACAGTTTTAACGGTCGTTCCTAGAGACGGAAACATTACTCTTTTTAGGCCTAACATAATTAAATAACACAAAAAATTAGTCAATTACCAATTTATTTTACATGTACAGTCATATTATCTGGGCCCATGCTAACGACTGGCACATCAGCCATAGTTTGCCACTGAAGTTGCAATATTTAAACTTATTCTCCAGATGCATAAAATATAAATGATATAACATAACTAGCTGAATTTGGAACATCTGTGTTTTAAAAATGGGACCAGGGTCTTTCTATACCTTGAGGGGAAAGAATTCAGAAGATGGGAACATTAAGAGGTACGCTTTTATTTTTACTATCTATCTTTACTATCTTGTCTATCAGACCTGGAGTTGTACTTTGGTGCAAGTTTCAGTAGTTCAAAGTAGTGCAAGTACCCCACCCACTTCTGTCTCCCCCCCCCCCCACACACACACACAGACACTATGTTGGCTGGGAAAAGGGCTGGGGGTGAACGGAAAATCATTATGTATGGGGGAACCCCTGCCCAATTTTTTTTTCAGTGTGTTGACTTGGTCATTTTCCAATTTTCCAAGCATGTGTATCATGTATAGGGGAACGCTTTAGTGTACAAATTTGTGCAAGTGTTTGGTTAGGAATTATTCAAGCATTTAATTGGTGGTGCTCCTTCCAGATCTGTCCAATCTTACCAGCCTTTATAGACCACATTAAACAGTTTTGAATCCTTAGAGCTATCCAAGGAGGGCACACCAAACTCTTATTAGAATTAACACACAGATATCCAGGGTGACTGGGCACAAATGTAAACTGAAAAGATTCTTTGCCCGACTCAAATAGTATTATCTAGTCAACTATGTTCTCAGTTGTCTTGTTTGTTGTGAAATGTTCACAACTTTCTAATATAATTTAAAGCTTTATTTGGTGTTTAAATTGAGATTCCAAGTCTCAAATTATGTGTTAAAAATAAAATTTGATTTTACAAGTTGCTCTATGTTATATCCATGGTATCAATCACAAAATCTTGCAAAGCACTGACAGCTTCCGAATTTCGATTATAATCGATGATTGATCGAAATGACCTGTCCGATTATTTTCGATGATCGATTATGAAAATCCCATAATCGAACAACACTAATTGGCTGTGATTCTGTCCACATGAGTGTTCCAGCTGAGGTTGCTGGAGATATCCACCCCCAAGTACCTGGCGCTGCTGACAGCCTCCAGCACCTGTCCATGCAGTATATACTGCGTCTGGAGAGGGTTCCTGGAGGATGTCACCCTCACGACCTGGCACTTGGAGGGGTTAAACTCCATATCCCATCTAGCCTCCCATGTCTGCAGTCTGTCTAGGTCCCTCTGTAGTTTGTCACTGTCGCTTTTATTTTCTAGGGTTAGGTAAATGGCAGTGTCATCGGCAAAGAGACGCACCTGTGAGACAATGTCATCGGGAAGGTCATTGATGTAGACCAGGAAAAGGATCGGGCCCAGCACAGAGCCCTGAGGGACTCCAGATGTGACTGGGACAGAGTCCGATTCCTCGCCCTCAACAACGACCTTCTGCCGACGGTTACCAAGGAAGGCTTGTATCCAGCGCAAGGTTGCGCTTCTGATACCGTAGGAGTGCAGTTTCATGATCAGTTTTGAGTGGTTTACCTTATCAAATGCTTTTGAGAAATCTAGAAGTATGAGATCGGTCTGTTTTCCCTGGCTGGGTTTACGTGCAAGGTCCTCAATGAGTGATACTAACTGTGTCTCACAGGAGCGTTTCTCTCTGAAACCATGCTGTAAGTCATACATCAGTCCATTTGAGTCCAGGTGTCTAACTAAATTTGAGGCTATGATGTGTTCCATGACCTTACACAAGATACATGTAAGGGAAATAGGTCTATAATTGGCAGCAGTTGATTTATCCCCCTTCTTGAATATAGGCGAGACATTGGCTGAGTTCCAGATAAGTGGCACAGCACCGGACTCAAGGGAGCGTTCAAAAAGAACTTTGATTATTGGAGCCAGTTCAACCCTAAGTTCTTGAAGGATGACAGGTTTGATTCTGTCTGGACCTGCTGCCTTTTTGGGAATAAGGTTTTTCAGGAGGTTCAATATTCCTGCTTCAGAGATTTTGATGTCTGGCATTAGGGGTGTTGAATTTCTCAGGTCCTCGGGCAAGGCACCGGGGCTTATGACCTTGTCATCCACAAGGTCTTGTACTTTCATGAGAGAAAGCTCTTGTAATGAAAGTGGGGCCAAGGGTGTAAACACAGACTGAAATTGCTGGTTTAATATGTTTGCCTTTTCTTTGGTTTCTGTATGCAGGTTTCCATTCTGCTTCAGAGGGGGGATGCCCTGTTGGTCGGTCCTGGAATTTTTAAGATACTGGAAGAGTTTCTTAATATTTCCTTGACCTGTTGGCTTATCTTTTTGTCCGTCCACTCCTAGCAGTCCTTCAAGGTATGCCTCATGGCTTTCCTTAGTTTTCTTTCTGATAGTGTGTCTAAGAGAAACATACTTTTCTCTTAGTTGGGAGTTGCCTGTTTTCCTGTAGGACTTATAGTATTTATTCCTTTTATGTATCAGTCTTTTGATCTCTCTGGAGGTCCAAGGGAGGGATGGTTTTCCTTTAATGAGGGTCTGGATGGGGGGGTCTGGTATTCACTATTCATTAAAAATTTAGCCCATTATTCACCTCATTAAAATTTTGGGTTATTCATTAAAATAAGACCGATTATTCATTAAAAGTAAGAAAGGTGGCAAAGAAATCTGATTATTCACTATTCATTAATTTTTTCTTCAATTCATTAAAAAAATAGGATTATTCATTATTTCTTAGGCTCTCATTATTCACTATTCATTATTTTTTTGGCTCATTATTCACTATTCATTATAAAAGAGGGCCATTATTCACTAATCATTATACCCCATCTAGACCCTATTTAATAACCTTAGTGGGGATGCATTGATCAGTCAGTTGATCAAGTTTGTCTGTAAAGTCTGACCAGAGTTGTTCAACAGCTTTCCCATGATGCTCAGATAAAAACTTAGTCTGATAGTCTGTAAGTTTTGACCGAAAGGTGGTCCAGTCTGCTTTGTTGTAGAGGTGGATTTTCCTACGTTTCTGCTTTGTTTGGGCTGGTTTAATTGCCACCTCCGCTAAAACAATATCGTGGTCACTGAGACCTGGTAGGCATTCAACCTTAGACACAAGTGTGGGGTTTGATGTCAGGATGAGATCCAATACATTATCATGTCTAGTTGGTTCCGTCACAATCTGAACAAGGTTATAGTCATCAAGTATGTCCACAAAACTGTCGTAAACTGACCTATGTTTATAATATTACTTTGCATGCTCTGTGATATATTCTATGTTTGTTCTCTTTAAATTTGTTTGTCGAAGTAAAAGCCCTACAGGGCTTATGTTACTTGTTATATGTATTTTCGACGTAAAATAAATCTTCTATGTCTATGTCTATGTCTATGGATCCGATATTTTTGAAAGAGCGCGCGCTTTCAAGTCATTGCTATAGTATTGACCAATCAGGTTCGTGTTCGTGTATTTCAGTGACTTCCGGTTTTATTGATTACGTTTCAGAACACGAACTGTCAAAAAGTTACTGTCGACTCATCTGTCTAATTTAGAAGTTGTAGACGTATGTTTAAGGAAAGGAGACTGTTTATAAACAGAGAAAAGATAGAGTAAGTTTTATGGTATAATAAATGTCGATAGTCTTAGATTCGTGATCAAAATATGCTAAAGAATAAATTCCACTTTCGGTTTAGAGTGGGTGGGGTAAGGTAAACGCTGCCAACTCCAATTCTATCTATCTATATTCGTATAATCTGGCGATCGGGAACCCGGAAACTTGTTCACGCTCCGCTTGCATCATAATTGAATTAATGGACCATCATTAATTGAAAAATTAAGAAACTTATTAAGTTAGGTGGTAATGTTGTTGTTATTGGCCATTTAGCCAAAGTATCTCTCAGGTATGTTAATTCCCGGTAATATAGTCTCTCCTAGTAAAATCGCTCAGGTAAGCGAAGGCTCAGTAAGTCTGCACATTATGCCAAGCAGCTTGGCAGCAAAGTTGAGCAAACATTGTTGCTTGTATATACTTAAATGAGCTGTGACACGTGATTTCCAACAATGTGGCATTTTGACAAGTGTAGACTCAGACGAGCCTGTGCAGCCTCCTTTTAAGTTTAGAGACTCCAAATTGTGTTCAGTCAGTAGCTTAACAGTCATAGAATATTCAAGCAACTAGCAAAGGCTCTGATCAGACTACGCGTATGCGCAGGCTGATCTGAGGCTTTGCTGGTCGCACATACCACAAGGGCTGGCATGATTAATCGAAATATCGGTTAATCGGTTTATACAAAAGAAAAACGATTATCGATATGAAATTCAAAAATCGGTTACTTGTAATGGATGTTCTGTTTATTTATTCAGTTATAATCCAAGCGTAATTGCCTTGTGCTATTTTTTGTTTAGGCCGTAAGTGCATTGTCATAACTGTAGATGCGTATAAATTGCTGTAACGAAGTAGTAAAACGTTGTACTCTGCAGGCTAACTCAACAACTGATTGTTTGAAAAAGTTATACTTGCGCTTCTCTGCCGGTTTTAAAGTAGTAAAAAATCACAAAATATTCATTAAATGCACAATCTGGCATTAAGGTTGTTTTTTCCGCGATTAAATTCGAGTTTAAAAGCTTTCAATTTTACCGACGTTTACAGCGGGTCTTATTTTACACAAAGGTGTTTGTGCCATGCATACTTGACTTCCTTTATATGACGTCATGCAACGTGAAATTGACAACAACAATGGCCGACTGTGAGTTTAATTACTGACTTTGCCAATTAGCTAGTCAATTTTCTTCCAACAGAGTGGATGACGACTTTTTTTAAGCAAAGGTGCTACTTTTTATTTAAAATTTGTTATCTTTAAAATATATAACACGTGCTACTAAGTGTTGTTTTGTGAAATGATGGGGAAATCAATGTCATTGAGCATGCTAGAGTTTTCAAAACGTTCCGAGACCCTCTGTCAAGTTTGAGCGATTACTAATCGGTTATATATCGAAATGCAAGGACCGATTATCGATTAGCATTTTGGCTTCGATTAGCCAGCCCTACATACCACATTGTTGGAAATTTCATGTTGCGGCTCAAATGGAATCTGTGAGACTGTGACATCTGTCTCACTATAGTAGATAACTAAAGAATATGCGACAGTGCTGTGTGTCATAGTGTTGCATAAAATGGACTTGCCTGACCCATTTGATATCAAGTCTATTATATTAATAGTCTATTTCAAATAATGGTTGTGAAAGAGTCTTACTGCATATTTTGTAATTTTCATTGTGAACAAAATATGGTATTTTTGGATTTTATGATTAGCTAAGAAGGAATTCAAGTTGCATTTACTATAGAAAGATTTTTTTAAACGTTTTTTTTAACATTAATTTGGACGGATATATTTCATAGATTCAATAATACACGACACCGCTTTGAAATATAGCGGATGTAAACACAAAAGTTACTTTTGATTTCAAAATGCAAAGATAAATGTGTAAATGATGAGCATTGGCGAGCGATTGCATCGAGCTGGAATCACCACTACATTAAAAGACATTATTGCTTTCGATAGACATTTTTCGGCCGACGTTCGGACTGGATGGGATTCGAAAATTTCTCTAGCCCTAGTCGTCACTTTGATCATTAACTACTGTTCAAACCAAACAGGCTCATTAATTAAACATGCTCAAAGTCTAACATAAGCCTAAAATTGTAAATAAATCTTACTTATTTAGCGATAAAATGCAAATTTACATGCTAGAGACCTTTTTAGTCTATTTAATAGCATATGAAGTGAGCATACATCATATGTTTGTCCACAGTGAAGGCTCAGTCTCGTCAGAGCCTCCACTGCTGGTTTACGCAAGGTTAGACCCAGACTGATCAGGGCCTTTGTTGTTCAATCTTGGGAAAGTATCGTATCTAAACTTGTTACAAGGGAAATTCCAATTTTCTAGTTATTATGGGTAGCTGAGGAGGGGTGCACAACAATTTGTCGAGAACCATTTTGTCAATATGACAATTGGTCACATACGACTTTTGCTTCTGAATAATTTCCTGCAGTTTTATATGATGTTGACTGGTAACTTCCCGAAGAAGTGAGGCTGAGGCACTAGCCCTCATTAATAATTATTACTATAGACTGGAATTACCTGGATGAAAGTAATTGTGAACCCGAATAACACCTTCAAGGAGGCTAATTCACAGTGCCAGTGGGAGTTTTAGAATTAGGATGCCACATAGGCATTGATTTTTTTTGTGTGTGCTATTCTGGGACTCATTAAAAGTAAGAAAGTTGGCGAAGATCAGGAATCAATACAATCAAGTACCACACCTGACCAAGGATACTACATGGGAAGTGACAAAAACACAATTCAACATCACAACTGAGAGCCAAGAGGTCAGCCCTTTCCCAGCAGGTGACCACAAGGCAGCAATAAACAGCAAAAGCATGACAAAATGATCCACAAAAGAAGTACCGCCTTGGAACAGTCAGTAAAATATTTTACTGGAGGGTTTTAACCAGTTTCATGGTGCCAACCTCATCCTTAGTTCATATGTGGATCAAGACACATAGATGTTTGGTTTGCATGAAAGACCCCTAACTTATCCATGCATCATCTCCTTGAACATAAAAATCAAGATATAAAAAGGAGATAAAGCAAAGATAAGGACTCAACAGTACATAAAACTGAATACCGGAGCAAAAGAAATCAAACAGATAAACCCCGGTGAGCCTGACAACAGCCATCTCATCACTTAAAATCTTGAAATATTTAATTCATGCATAGTTGGCCCATTCATTTTTTAGAAAAGCAGTAAAGTGCATAAATGCTGCACACTCATGTATAGGGCATACCTAAGTTTTGTACATGTAACTTCTAAAGTCCATAACTTTACCTGCCAGCAGCAACTTTTGTGGCCTGCTGATAACACAAATTTGTAAACAGTTTCGACCCAGATTAGACTGGATCCAAACAGTTTGACACTCTGATAGTGTTCCTGAAAGAGTTTTTTGAAAAAGTTAATTTTGAAAAAAGTCAGCAGAAGACAAAAATCATGAAAAATGACTCAGCTTATGAAGAGTAAAGTATAGGGGCTTAGACAAAAAATGATACTGAGTACTCATGTTTAGAAGATGACTTTGCGAATATGCAGTAAGCACATGTTTTAGATAAACAAAAATGTTCAGTGTACATTACTACAATTGTCAATATTTTCTTGCCCATAACTTTTAGCATATATGTTTTGTGTGTTCAAAAGAACGATCTCATTAAGACAGTTCTTTTGAGTACCAACAACATATGCTTTGGTTGAGGGATAAGAAAACTATTTTTCTGTTTAATATGCCGGCTTTACTAAGGCCTGAGTAAGATATAAAATCTCATGAACTTGCTCATTTAATTTTTAAGGAGGAGCTAATCCAGAGAAAATGAAGTGTGATCAGATGTTCCTGCTCTCTGCTATGTGCACAATGTTCATGGTAGACCAGCTGTTTGTGTTTGCAAAGAAAAAAGACTATTATGAACTGTTAGGGGTGAAGAGAAATGCTTCAGAGAAGGAAATCAAAAAGGCTTTTAGGAAGCTTGCAATCAAATACCATCCAGATAAAAATAAAGACCCAGACGCCGAGAAAACATTTGTTGAGATTGCTAAAGGTAGGTATGCATGTTTTTGCTTGTTAGTGGATACATATTGAGGGACTTTGAGTCCCACTATCTCATCTGAGAAACATTAATCTTAAAGAGTATGTAACAAAATAATAATTTTCTTATTTCTCAACCAAAACAAAGGCAGTCTCAAAAGGACCGTCTCATTTAAGAGGGTTCTTTTGAGCACTCAAAACATGTTAAAACTGAAAATATTTAGAATTTTATGCTAAAATATTTTGTTTATGACCTTTTTTTCATCCAACACAGATAATTGAAAGAAAATTTTATATGGTTATATATAATAGAATATTGGTGCTAAATCCATATGTTGTCGTTTAAAGAAAAAACTTTTCCAATTTTTGTCATATGTTTAAGCTGCCAGGTTTTGATTATTTGTGATTAGTTATCAGTCGCAAGATACAATATAAGACAGTGTTAACCTGTTACAAATTTATAGGCTCAAGCCAGCACTTTTCTCCTGCCAGTGGCCACTTCAGTCAGATAGCTCTTGAAAACAGTTCATATACAGATCAGGCCTTACAAAATGCGGGGCCTGATCTTGATCCAAAATGTTCAACACTGATTGGATGCTTGAAATATTTTTCGAAAAAGTTAAATTTTGAAAAATTCAGCAGACAGCAAAGGATCATGAAAAATTTCTCATCTTGTGAAGGTCGTGTTAAAGAGACAGTATGTGCTTTTCAAGTGTAAACTATAAGGGAGCTCATTTACAAATATATAACATGGGAGGATTTGACAGTTTTTAATATGATGTTTTTATAGCTAAAACATCATAATTTTGGCGGGAAACATGTCCCAGTGTTTCAAATTTTTTCAAAATTATTAGTTTGGTTACCCCAGGGCCCCTTATTTATAACATTATTTTTGTTGCTATTCTTCTCCAGAAATTGCTACAGGTCTCCAGATAATAGTGCTTATAATGATATTTGATTATTTTTCTTATTTCACAAACAAATTTAACATATGTTTAAACTGATGGGTTAGAAAAAATAACAATTTTACTCTAAAAATTGTTAAATGGACCTATGTGCTATGTGCATATTCACATCGTATTTCTTTAAACAGACCCCTGGACAAGAGTGTGTGAATGAAAATTAATTTTCCTATTTCTAAATGAAAACATATGTTGTGGGTACTCAAAAGAACCGTCTCAATGAGACGGTTCTTTCAAGCACCTAAAACACATATTAAAGCTGATGGATAAGAAATTATTCATAATAATATGCTAAAAATGTTTATCTATAGATGCTTTAAAAATGGTCAGCTGCCCTATATCTAAAGTAATATGAATACAATCCTTTCATTAATTGTTTCAGCCTATGAGGTACTAACAGACCCTGACAAGAAGAGACACTACGATCAGTTTGGGGAGGAAGGTGAACAGACAAACAACGGACATGGTGGTCATGGATTCAACTTCAACTTTGACGACTTCTTCAAGGGATTTGACGACGCTTTCAAAACACACCACGACAAACATCACCAGCAACATCAACAAAATCATTTTAAATTCCATTTCGGTGGGAATGGGAATGGACATAGAGCTCAATTCTTTAATTTTGATGATCTGTTTGACGACGCAGATGATGACTTTTTCCATATGGATCCGTTCGGAGATTCGTCGTCAGAGACATTTTCTTTCGGATTTGATGATGATGATCTAGACTTTTTTGGACACAATCATTATGATAAAGTGCACAATGTTAATGGAAAAGTACACAATCAACATATGCATCATCAACAGCAACACATGAGAAATCATATGAATAATATGCACAATCAACAGAGAAATGTTCACAATATGCATATGCATAATACAAGAACTAGCAATCAAGGTAGGTGATGTTCTATTTTTGTAGTCCTGACCTTATTTAGGGTAAATGTTATAGTATTTCGAACAATTTTTGTTTTCTGTTGTCAAATAAAATGGCCGTTTTACAAATTGCTTGTCAGAATATCTAATTGGGAAGATCCAGATCAGCCTGCTTCTTCATCTGATCTGGATCTGTTATTTTTGTCTATGTCTGGCAGACAACTAGTGTTCGAAATTTTAGTACATTTATCATACCCAACATATTCAGACCTCTTAGAAATTATTTTTCTTGTTTCTCAACCAAAACATATGTTGTGGATACTCAAAAGAACAGTCTCATTGAGACTGTTCTTTTGAGCACCCAAACATATGTTACAATTTATGGATAAGATTATATTCATATTTTTACCCTCAATTTTTTTCCTGATCTACAATGTAGACCTATGACATTCCAACACTTTAATTCACTCACCATTTATAAATGTCATAGAAATTATTGTCCATTTTACATGTGCTTCCTGATCAGGAATAGCTGCATCAAAGTTTTTTTTTATGATAATGCAAACAATGTAGACCTAAATCATTCTGCTCAGGAGCAGTCTTTTCTTGGTTTACACTCTTTGCTATTAAATATTATTTCAAGATTTCTTACAAATGGGACACACAAAGCTAGGAAGTTGATGAAGTTTTACTCGACATATTTTCCTAAAGTTTGACATCTAGTCCAACTTGTAAAGATTGTATGTACATTTTAATGAATGCAAAAGATGATCTTGGTGAAAGGTTTTAGAATTGTACTTGAATTTTTTTAACTTTTTAGGCTGACTTGCCATAGAAAGTCACTCTCAAAATACATGTACTGAATTAGACAGCTTATAATAGTTCATCTGATTTGTTTTAAGGCAAAAAAAAAAAATCTTGATTTAGGAAACATCTCAATATTTTAAGGGTCGGTAGATAATTGTTTTTAGAGAAGTTTTTATTGATAGGAAAAGCTTGAAAATCATTCATAATATCCTAAAAATAGAAAAAAAATCTCAAGATGTTCCAAAAAAAAAAGATTAGGCCCCCAAAAAGTAGGTTTGATAGAGTTCAGAATTATGGATTTTTTGTGTGTGTGTGTTTACCCATGGGAGTAGTTTTAATTCATTTGTTCTGTTTTTTTCAGGAGGTAGAACCTGTAGAACTGTGACACAGAGAGTAGGAAATACAGTGACTACACATACTGAGTGTTCTTGAGGCAATAAACCTGTTAACATACAGATATGAATGTCATGTGATTCGACTGAAAAAACAAGAATGTTGCACACTGATTACACATGAAGACAAAACTGGTGATCACTGGTGGTAGTTTTCCAGACCAGATCTCGGCAGCAGTATGGTGGATGCAGATATGCACAGAATGTCACAATATTGTCAACCTTTAATGTTGTTACAGATGGAATATTTTTGATATTTTGCCATTGGTGCGCATCAGCAAGATTTTATAACATTAAAAATATTTTTAATTTTAGACCTTCAGATAAGAGTGCATATATTTGAAAATTATTTTTCTTATTTCTTAACCAAAATATATGTTGGAGGCACTCAAAAACTCAAAAGAACTTTCTCAATGAGACAGTTCTTTTGAGAACCCAAAAACATATTTAGATTAATGGGTAAGAAAATAATTTCAATTTTACGTTAAAAAATTTGCTTATCAGAACCTATGATGTTGTTACTGATCAATTAAAGCAAATGTTTTGGGTGCTCAAAAGAACCACCTCTGTCATGTAGATTGATCTTTGGAGTACTAACAACAAATGTTTTGGTTGAGAAATAAATGAGCCAGCATGGGATATTTTGGTACTTATTAAATCTGTGAGTAGCTAAGTCTCGGACCATGCGCCTGCATATCCTCACAGTTTCACCAGAGCCTTTGCTGTCGCATACAAAAAGTCAGACCTTTAAATATCTGGACACAGGCACTGGTCCTGCATCATTAAAAACATTGGCATACGAGGAAAAATGTTAATTTACATTGGAAATCAGCTTAATTTTCACTTGCCTTGCATCCTCAGGCACTCGTAAATACGAGCAGATGAGTAAATTTTTCAAGCCCTGCAGTTTTCTAACCATGGAAGCTGCAGTTCCTTTCTAAACCCTTATTGTGACTCATGTGTATTTAGAAAGCTCAGGACTGACCAGATTTGGTAGATTTATTATTATACTCAATGGAATTTGATAATGTTCCAAGTTGTGCGTTAAATTTCCCTTAATATTCAGTGAAAATTTACTAGATAGGACTCCAAATTGTTGCATCTTCAAGATTTCAAGTGACATATTTCATGTACCACAATAAACCATATGTATGCCAGATGAAAATTTTCAAGATTTTGGAAATGCCCCAGTAAGCATATAAAAACGGGCCACTATCGGCCCACCAGCAAAACGCCATTTGAATGGCATTTTGCTGGCGGGCTGATAGTGACCCGAGGCGTTATGCTGTCTGGCCCCTTATCTTGAGGATTATCTCCCTTTTATTATTGGAAAACACTTGTTGTAGACTGGCTCCTGTCCTTAAAACAATTGTTCATGAATGTATCATATCATATACTTGTAGCTAGTCTAACTCTGATGGCTCTGAGTGAGACTAGCTACAAGTATATGATATGACACATTGATGAAAAATTGTTTTAAGGACAGGAGCCAGTCTACACTTGTTGATCAGTGTATTTTATGCCATTGTTGTGTAATCAGGTGTGTATAGGGTCTTCCTGTCTGTGATATTACTGTACCATCAACTCCAGTTAACAAAATGATTGAAATAGTGGTACATGATATACCATTTTCAATCTAATAAGTACACATGCTTTTATAAGCATACATGGAGTACTGTTTGACTTTATGTGTTGTTTACACTACAGCAAAATCTGTCTTAAGCAGCCACCGAAAAATAGACAAAGCAAGGTCTTAATGGAAAATGGTAGCTTAATGAAGGTCGAAAGTATTGCAGAATGTGCCCCTTGGAGCATTCTGCAATACTTTTGACCTTCATTAAGCGATAATGGGTCTTGAAAACCAATTTTTTTGTCTTCTTTCTGAGTGGCTGTTTAAGACCGGTTTTACTGTATTATCTATATGAACCTCTTAGGTCCAGGTTAGTCACATAATTTCACATTATTTTAAATTTATTGATTCATTGGATGGATGAAAAAGTGCTGATCCTTACCAGCTAGCTTCATTAGAACCCAGCTGATCTCAAAAAAAGATACATTGTTAAAAATGAAAGTGCAAAGTGTCCTTATTAGGCTGAATACAGTATTTGAATTTGATTGGTTCCAAAGCCATAGATAGGGGCAATAACTTTTACCAATGTTTACTCATTGGAGTTAGCATCTCATTGTAAACATTCATTTTGATTGCCTTGCTATCAAGCTATTTGTTTTGGCAAAATATATGTATACTGAGAGGTACTAGAAACTTAAGGTTCATTTAACATGGAAAGGTAGAGTTTATGGAAACCTTATCAGTCTGAATTTGACCCCCCTTACGTATCACTGGCGTTGTTGTTCAGGCCATTGATGCTATCATCAATTCTGTGAATTAAATTTGTTAAATGAATGTTGAGATTATCAGATCTCATAAAAAATAGTGAATTTGAAATTTTGAATTTTTTTTTTCATCCAGACATGTTAGAAAAAGCTTAAGTTTCTAGTTCCTCTCAGTATATTTATTTGATCATTTATTTAACTGGAGTTGTGCAACCCTTAAAATGCCATTTGAAAGTTAATATCAGCAGATGGAGGTTTGGGACTTTCCCATTTCTTATTTTGAGAAAATGGGAGTTTAGATTTCATGATATCATTTCAAATGTAAATTTCAAAATTTAAGAAAAGTTTGGAGCATAAAAATGTCTCTATACCAACACCAAAGCAAAATCTTTGTGAAATGCTCCTTTTGAGTACCCACAGCAATGTGACAGCATACACTGCAATGAAATGGTCATTTTCTATAATTCCTTTGTAAAAATGTCCCTTACAATAGGGAGCGCAGTGGCTCAGTGGTAGACTGCTTTACTCGAGACCGAGGGGCCATAGGTTCGAGCCTCACCGGTGTCACCGTGTTGTGTCATTGAGCAAGACTAATAAATCCTAGCTTAGTTCTGGTGCAACACCGGAAGACCCGTCCCTACATAACTGATAGATTGTTGATGGGACGTAAAGAATAAATCAAATCAAAAGTCCCATACAAGATTATTCACTTATAACATGGTCCTTTTCTGTAACCCCAAATATAGCATTATGAACATGTAAGTTCTCGTTAAGAGAACTTACAATATGCTTGAAATATTCCCTCTTGTCTGGCTTAAATTGTCCAGTAAAATATAGTCCAAAATTTTCATCTGTTGATAGTACCAATTCAAAAATTGCATATTAAGAGTTGATGTTTTTTTTGTAACATTAATATAGTGTCATGCATAGGACTTGTAAGTACTCAGCCTATGAGAATGTGTTCATTTTGATAGATAAAGGCTGAATTTTAGATATAGATCAAACAGTTTGAAACTACCTGTTAAATATTTTTATACTGTCACTTAACTGTTGTATCAGAGAGCCCACTGCACCAGTGGCGGATCCAGAGGGGATTCAGGGATTCACTCGAACCCCCTCTCTGCACCCCCCCCCCTGTTTTTAAATATCCTATGAAAATGAAATAATTTGCTCTCAGTGAGACCAAATTATTTCGTTTTCATGGGATATTAAAGCAAAATTAGATAAAATCTGCAAAGCGAACCCCCCACACCTTTATACAACACCCTAGATAAGCAGCGTATTTGCGTATTAACGCAATAAAATCCTCAAAAATCAATTAAAATGAAATGTGTGCATACCAAAAAGCAATTCTAATGATCGGTATGCAATTACATGCGATGTCATTGCGTACCATTTGGTCCATTTCGTTTCCATCTGGGTAATAAACAAATGCACAGTCGGGTATTGATTTTTTTTTAACTAGCGAGAGCGAAAATAACTCCAGTTTATGAATAAAATATCGGTGCCCAGTCCAGTATTTCGCGGAAAAACACTATGATGAAAGTGAAACTTTGCAAAGTGTACATGCTCGAATGTCAACAAGGGAATGAGATTTGCTTCAGGTACAATAAAATCCGCTAGTTTGATACTTTAAAAAGGCAGACGATGGGAGTGAATAAATATACAAGCACATTCCCGATGGCATCATGCAATAAGAAAACGTGTAATCACAGAAAAAAACGTGGCGTAAAAAAATATGAAAATAAGCAATTATTTTTGCAAGTACGCAATTGAGGATAACCAGGTTGTGTAAATACCCAATTGACCCAAAAGCTTATCTAGGACACTGCTTTATACATATGAATCCCCTTTCCAGAAATCCTGGATCCTCCCCTGGGCATAATGGCTAAACTGTCTTGTGGGTTTGATCTGCAGCTCCTCCAGTTTGTCTTGGATTAAGATATGGCACCTGTTCCCCTATGACCTAAGCTGTGAGGTGTTTGAGGGAAGTTAAACTTGTATGCACTTACATATATATAGTCACTTTCTCTACTTCTGTTTGATTTTGAGCTTAGAGTGAACTATTTCTAATATTTAGCCTTTATCTAAAATTTTAACGGTTGATATGTCAGAAATTATTGTTAAAACAGCAATTCATTGTTACTAGTGGTTAATTTGTTATGATTATTACTGATTTACCACATACATTTGAGCCGTGACATGTGATTTCCAACAATGTGGCATTATGACAAGTGTAGACTCAGACAAGCTTTTGCAACCTCCATTTAAGCTTAGAGACTCCAAATGATGTTACGTTAGTAGCTTAACAGTCATAGAATATTCAAGCGACCAGCAAAGGCTCTGATCAGACTGCACATATGTGCAGGCTGATCTGAGCCTTTGCTGGTCGCACATACCACATTGTTGGAAATCTCATGTTGCGGCTCACTTGACACTTACACTCATCATTATATATATCCTAAAATTAAAACAAATACTTTTTACTACTGTTGAGGGGTGTAAAAGGTAATGATTTAATGGGAAACAGTGTAACCCAGATCAGACCACTCCTTCAGGATCTGTCTGATCTGAGTTTACACTGTTTGCTTGGGTCAATCACTCTATCAGTCCAAATATTAAACCCTTTGTATACTGGAAATCTTTAAACGGGTACTTTGCCAAACAGTGAAGACCCAGGTGAAATGCTGCATTTCATCAGGGTCTGCACTTTTTAGCAAAAAAACAAAACAAACGTTTTTGTGGATTGAAGTACAGTGTATTTGGAAATTCTGACCTGTGACCTATTGATATGTAAAATGAACCATCTGAGGCCCATTGCTTCGTACCAGACCGCAATCTGCACGCACATCGGCCAATTCCTTAGAATCAACCTCTGTCATACATAGAGGGTCTACTTTTCATGGACTTTGATAATGTGAGGCTGACGTCACAGAAACCATGCTGAAACAATAACAAGTTTGATTGCAGTGAAACAAACGGTTAAAACATTCCACAATAAAGTTCATGAAAAGGAAGGTACTTTAGAGATATTTTATCGAAAAAACTAAAATTCATTTATTCTGCTGATAAAACTTTTCTGATAATCAAAATAATCAATTTTAATAGACCTGAACCCACATGCTACAGAACTAATTTTCCTTACCACATTTCCGGCTAACAAAATAGGCTTTTTGGTACATAGTCAGTGATTTTGTTACCTGCGCATCCTGCATCTTTTACGCATAATTTTGTCTCTGGGATGCAAAGTTTTTATTTCAGCGATTCCCATGATGCAATAGTATTGCAGACTTGTCATTAAAATAGTGTTCTGGACTCATAAGTTTGCAGTTGGACTCATTGATATGGGAGGACCCATAAGCCCAACATTGTAAATGAATCACTGCATAGTACTATGCGTAATGCTCCTTACATACACCTGAGCCATGATTTGATTCTCGAATTGTGACGAACTTTCCCAAATGACCAGACCGCAGATTTCAGTATACAAAGGGTTAGCTATGGGTAAATTAAGTGTAGTGTATTACCTAGAAATTGAATTTTCACGTTATATTTCTGTTATATAGGTATTATGTTTTTTCATACTAGGGTTGTTAATTAAGGTCTATGTACATAGCATGTGCTTTGTTTTGTGGTTATTTTTACTATGATTTTGAGGGATACAATTTTCATTTATAATATGGGGGGAATTAATTTCATGTAATATGTGATATCAAACAGCCCTTTACCACACCAGATAGGCGGCAATTGAAAATGCTCTTAACAATCAACAAACGCGAATCAAAAATAGCTAGAACCAGTGTTTTCTATTGCCATTTGTCGTGATGACAAATGGCAATTGAAAACTCTGTTTCTAACGAGTTTTGATCTACATTGGATAGTATTAATGTTTTTGATTGCCGCCATTCCGGTGTATTTACTAAGTTTAACCCTTTAACCACCAGAAAAAAAACTAAAATCTCATCTGGTGTTGTCATAAGCGTCTATTTGCTTACAGTACACAACAGATAATTTTCAAGTTGCAGGCAAGCAGTTTGGACTCTGGAGCAGTCTCATTTCGGTCAACATTTTTTTTCAATTTTAGCATCTAAAAATGTAGCAGCAGTCAAAACTACAATCAACTATATCAGTGAAAAGGCCAAATGATCTGATCTGGATCTGAACTGTTTGCAAAAAGTTTCTGCAGGACTAATTAACGGTAGCTATGCTGAATATTTTCATTTACTACACTCATCCCCAATTTTTATCTGGTTAACCTGCAGTATTCCATGCAGTTACACAGGTTTAGATAAACAAAAATTTACAGCGTAAAATTGTAAATATTTTCTTACCCATAAATTTTTAACATATGTTTTGGGTGCTCAAAAGAACCGTCTCATTGAGACGGTTCTTTTGAGTACCCACAACATATGTTTTGGTTGAGAAATAAGAAAATTAAATTTTCGTTACACACTCTTTACTTAAGTCCTGAGCTATGAGTATGTATTTTCATTCGGAATGGTGAACACTGTGGATCCAGATCAGATGGCTTCGTCAGAAGCCAGCTGATCTGGATCTACAGTGTTTTAAAAAAGAAAAAAATCCGGGTTCTGCAGGACAGAGGTTATATTATCTATATATCATTAACCATTCAATCAAAATTTTTTCAATTTAAAATGGCAGATAAAAAGTTTTAATTAATTATGGAAAAAGCACATAAAAGTATTGTATATATAAAGCTGATTTTAATCACTGGTTTGCGTCTTTTGGCTTAAGGCTTCAGGGGAAATTTCAGGTTTATAAATAGCAGTCAATAATTTTTATCAGGTTTATTAGATGCTAAACAGAGATAAATCAGATAGCCAAAATGGTATGCCCTATTCCCTTATAATTTAATTGGGGTGATTGTTGGAAAAAAAATGAATTCTAGAAAATTAATGCAGACCCTGATCAGACTGCTCTTTCAGAGTATTCACTGTTTGTGCTGAAAGTAAAAAAAAAAATTGAATCATATACCTTATATGGTTACTATATTGAATATTCTGACAGATAGGTCTGACTTTTAAAATAATGTAAACCTAGATCAGAATGCTTCTTAAGGAGCAGTCTGATCAGGTTTTACACTATTTGCTATTCTATCACAACCTTTGACACACCTCACTTGATTATAAAAGAGGCTCATTTGAATTTTAGTAAAAATGTAATTGGGAATATTTAGGGTAAAATTCGGTTGATAGCAGTTAACCCTAACCCTTTGTATACTAATGGATTCTTCCATCTGGTTTGATACAATAAACTTAATTGGGATAGTCCATTGTACATATCTAGGGGTGTCAGGTTATAATTTTAAAAATATATAATGTATTTTATCTGAAGATCTTTTTTACCCTTTACTGTGACAAACAGAGTAGACCCTGATGAAATGCAGCATTATGCTGCATTTCATCTGAGTCTTCACTGTTTGCAAAAGTACTCGTTTCGGGGTTTCCCGAATACAAAGGGTTAAGAACGGTGTTTGAAGTTTTTGAACGTTTACCAGTCAGATTGAGCCACCGTACCTGACTAGCATGATTTGAGCATGCATATGCTAAAATAACCTGATAAAAGTACCTAATGATCATCCAAAAATTAAAAAAAAAATAGACCTCTGACTAGGATGGCATCCACGCCTAAGGAATTAACTTTTTTCTGACAATATTTTTTGTCCTGAAAATGTCTGCTTTTTATGTCTACTTCATATATATTCAAATCACTCCAGGCTTATTTTATCAAGGAATCAAAAACTATGACCTCTGATCAGACTGCTCCTAAAGAAGCAGTCTGATCTTGGTCCATATTGTTTGCAATATAGGCTACCTAAGAACAAAAGCAGATGAGAGAACAGACGGCAAAAGTCGTGACTGGCGGGGAAAATGGTTATGGAATAACTTGATGTTTTTGTGATTCAGTACCATTATCTCCCAGACAAGCTCATATGCTGATGATGGTTTACCCTTTTCCCATCAGTCATGACCTTTGTCGTCTGCTCTCTCATCTGCTTATTTTTCTTAGGAAGCCTATATTGCAAACAATATGAAACCAGGTCAAAGGGAGCAGTCTGATCAGGCTTCATAGTTTTTACTTCCTTGATAAAATAAGCCTGAAGGGCATTTGAATATATGCAGCAGACATAAAAAGCAGACAACATTTTCAAGACAAAAAAATGGCGGATTAAGGGAAATTGCAAACTGGATACCCTCTTAATCAAGAGCAATGATATTTGTTTTACACACAAAACTGTTTAGTATTCTTGTAGCTTTCAGCTTTATAATACAGCTTTTACTGTTTTAGGAATAGAGTTATAGTCAGCCAATAAGGAAAGAATTCTACAAACAGCTCTTACTAGTGAACAATGTAGACTTTGATCAAAAAGTGAGGATTTGTACTTTCTAACCAAGGCATAATTTTGAGTTCTTTAAGTGCTGAAATTCTAAAACGAAATCTCCAGTTGATGTTCTGGACTAAACCATTATAGTTATTGAGGAACCATTTACTGGAGAAAGCAAACAAATAGTTCCCAATCAGACTGCTCCTTAGGAGTAGTCTGATCTGGGACTATTTTTTCGCACATGCATTTTCTGTCCGAGTAATTTGGTTCGGGCACTGAAAGGGTTAACATTGATATTGATTAGTCAGAAAATTTAACAGGCAGCACTGTGAAGCATTTATATTTTAGCTGATATCCAGCATATAAGGTACAAGTTGGCATGTGCATACAGGGAAGATTCAAATCAGCCGGCTCATCTACACAGTCTGATCAGAGTCTTAAGTTTTCAGCCTGTAGAAACACTGAGCCCTTGTCTACCTATAGAGCGCCCATCAAAGACTCTGATCAGACTGCATAGATGGGCAGGCTGATCTGAGTCTTGGATGGGTAACATGCCAATTTGTACCTTTTGCTAGAAACCAGCTCATTTCTCATTGGCTGGCTAATTGTATTCGATAGTCAGTTATTATAGCATTGTTGTTGTTATACAAAACACATTTAAAGTTATATTGTTATATATTTTTACGCATCTAAAAATTAAAATAAATCATCACTTGCCATGTGTGCGTTGTTTACTACTTGAGCTTCTTCATTCACCCTCAATTTTCAGACATATAAACCCTTATCATACCGGTCATTTTATGTACTGCACTCCTCCCCAATTTTTGTGCAATCAACTTGCAGGATTCTAGTAATTAGCATATGAGCCGCAGCATGAGATTTCCAACAATGTGGTATTTGCAACCAGCAAAGCCTCAGACCCGCCTGCGCATACGCCCAGTCTGATCAGAGCCTTTGCCTGTCGCTTGAATATCCTATGAGTGTTAAGCTACTGACTGAACATCATTTGGAGTTTCTAAGCTTAAAAGGAGGCTGCACAGCCTCGCCTGAGTCTACACTTGTCAAAATGCCACATTGTTGGAAATCACATGTCGCGGCTAATTTATATTTACAAGCAGAGTGGGAAAAGGTGTGTATCCTGATCAGCTGGTTTCTAAGAGTTCTAGTGATAAATATTTTTAAAAACTGTCTTTAAAACAGGGCAAGTTTAGCACCGTAAAGGTTATAGTGTACCAAATATATTTGGATGCAGCAAAAATGAAATCTGTTCACTAATCTTGTCAAAGAGTGGAATTGTCAACTAAAAAAACAACATATTTTTGGACTCGGAGGACTGCATTTAAATGGGATGTGTACTGGGCAATTTATTATCATGGCAAATGAGGTTTAATGATTTGATGCCTTATTGTTTTAGAGGTGAAAGAAGTAAAAATGCTGAAAATGTGAACAACACAGCTTTATTATTCTGTAGAAAGGTTGTCATCATCCAATGACCCAGAAATTCTTTCCTCATTGATTGGTTGTTGGCTTTCGATATCTTCTTCATCTCCCTTGTTGGCTGAGAGGAAACAGACAGCTATCCATACCATGACAACAATCACACCAACAAGAGCCAGGACTGCTATGACAATATTCCATGGTTCCAAGTCTGGATCAGATAGCACTGGCATTATGGTTCATTTTCTAAAGAAAGAACTTTGGTAAAGTAAACATTCTAAAATTTTGATCACTAGTAAAAAATGCCAGCCCAGAAAAACAGAGTAGACCCAGATCAGACTGCTAAAGAAGCAGTCTGATCAGGGTCTCCCTGTTTGCTATTCTGACAAGCATTTTCTTTATCTTCCTGATTGGCTGAGAGGATACGGACAGCTATCCATACCATGACAATTATCACACCAACCAGAGCCAGGGCTGCTATGACATTATTCCATGGTTCCAAGTCTGGACCAGATAGCACTGGCATTATGGTTCATTTTCTGAAGAAATAATTTTCTGGGTTAAGTTGCATGATTTGTAAAAACTGAAGCCTCTGAATCATATAATTTATCCCCCCCCGGCCAAAGGTGGAGAGATTTTCCTGTCATTCGTCTGTCGGCCATATATCTGTATCCATATGTCTGATTAACCCTTAAAGCACCATGAAAATAATGCAACTGAAAATGTCATCTGCCGCAGTAGTCTGCTGCAAATAATTGCCTAACATTACTGATGAATTAAACATAGAAGCAAACAGCGTGGACCCAGAACAGACTGCTCCTATAGGAGCAGTCTGATCTGGGTCCACACTGTTTGCCATAGAGGCTTCTTAAACTTTTCAGCAGGCGAGAAAAGCAGATGACTTTTGTTGCGTTTGGCGCTTTAAGGGTTAATGCGTTTTTAGCTCACCTGAGCTGAAGATACAAGTGCGGCAATGGTCTGTCCTCTTCCGTTCACACTTCCAAAGAAGTATAACTTTAATGTCAGTTGGCCAGTTGTGATTGAATTTCTTATAAAGCATCATTAGATAGAGGAAAAGGCTGAATAAGGTTTTGGGGCTGATTGGATTGGAGCTCTTTGGATTCCATGGAAACATGAACCTCCCATAGAATTATAATGGGGGAAATATAAAAAATCTTCTCTGAAACCATGAGGCCCACATCTTATATATATATTTAGTATGTATGTAGCGATGTCAAGTGGTCCTCTATATAAATCGTGTCAATCATGCCCCTGAGGTCCAAACTGGCCACATCCCGGGGTCATTAGCTTCCATAGACTTTAATGGGAAAAACTTAAACATTGTTCTCTGAAATCACAAATTCAGCAACATGGTAGCAAATATTTTGCCCACAGACTCCCCCCACTCCGACATTGGGGATGAGGTCAATAGGTCAAAATTTGACTTTTTCAGAACATTGTCATGTTGCATATCGAATTAAATGGGATCATGAAATGTAGCAACATGGTGGCAAATATTTTGCCCGCAGACCCCCTGACCCTAGGGGTCAAAATTCAATTTTTTCCGAACATGGTCATGTTGCATATCAAATTAAAGGGGATCATGAATGCAGCAACATGGTAGCAAATATTTCCCCCGCAGACCCTCCCCCCTACTCTTATGTCAGATGGATATTTCCACATTTTTTTGACAAAATAAATTGGAGTGCAGTGGCTCAGTACTTGACTCGAGACTGAGGGGCGGCACATTCGAGCCTCAGCGGCTTTATTACGTTGTGTCCTTGAGCAAGACACATTAATCCTAGCTTAGCACTGGTTCAACCCAGGAATACCTGTCCCTACATAGCTGAAAGACTATTGATGGGACATAAAAATCAAATCAAACAAACATTATTGCCCCTGTAAGGATAATAATCACCTCATTATGACTGTCCTTTAGATCTGCCCAAAATGACCCCTGGAGAGAGTCATAATGAGTGGTACCACTATTATCGTTCAAATTTTCATTTCTAAAACGTTTTATATTGAATTATCCGCGAAATCTGTGGGGTTTGGTGTTTAATTTTTGGCTCTCCTGAAAGATAATTAGTATGATGACTCCCAATTTTTTTGCTTTATTTCAAAAAGGTAAAATTATAGTCCATGAAATAAAAACAAAAAAATTAAGATTTTGAATGTCAGATTTTTTAATATATAATTTACTCTAAAAATTGAAATCCTATTTTGGGGGAATTACATAAATATATCATGCAGTATCTTGTTACAGCTTGAGAAAACAAATAATTTTCACGTTTTCTAAAAAGCTTGAGGTCATGAGCAAAAATTAAAATCAAAATAAAGAAGCTGGATGATGATTACAACTATTTTAGCGTAACATTAAAGACTTAGGTCACGGGTGGTAAACCTAGGAACTACCACGGAATTGTGTTAACGTAATTTTGTTCAAAAGCCACATCGGGGACATGTCGTGGTAGTTTCCACGCCAAAAATTGGATAAAGAAAGGTTGGTGTTACTTTCATTTTTGTTTTATTTTACAACTAAGAACAAACAATGGTAAAATCCGACAATGTGGTTTCGTGTAAATATGTTTCAGCGTCCCCTCTAGCCCAAACTTTTGTATGAAAAGTTATATTCTTTCTTTAGATTCGTGTTTCCCCACTGAGCATCAGACCAATTTTCCCCAAAGTTCGACGGATTTTAGCCCATATCTGTCAAATTAAATGGAATTCGTTATCATTTGACGATGGAAATGATATAAAGACCCTGAACAAACATCCCTACACAGAAAAAAAATCTGAGCATTTATTCGTAAACGATTCATGCCTTGTTGGTCCTGTGTGGTAGTTTCCAGCTCATCATGGTAGTTAAAATGCTATCGTGGTAGTTTCCAAGACTTTGTAGGAATTTAGAAGTAGTTCGCATCAGCTTCAGGGGCTACTAAATTTTTATAAAGACAGGATGTGCGGGCCGAACCTTGAATACCCCTCTTATTCATACGAAGACCTTTTCAAACAACCTTTTGTCAGATAACAAATGTCGACTGCCTGATTTTTAATTTTAGTGGGCTATTGAAATGATGAGAAATATGAAAAGAAGGGATATTCACATATTTTGTTTTTGAATAAACATGCTTTTTAATTATCAAATAGCAGGTCCGTTCATCGTCGCACTCACAAGTATATAAAAAGTGCCCCAACCCCAGGATATTCCCCTTTTTTTCTGAAGTGCAAGTACTAACGATACTTTAGGCCAGTAGTCTTAGCCTGCCATTTTATCTTAAAGTTGACTGAAAGGCTCAGCTAATGATCTTCTTTTGCTTTAGATTTCCAGAGGTGTTGTTTGGCAGTCCAGGGCATGATCTCCACCTGTCAAGCATCACATTGAATCTCTAGAGTCCTCAGCTTATCTTCTTCATGGTGTTGAAATGTGATTTATTTGTGGTAATTAATTGACGAGTTCGAGGGTTATCATCCGACACAAACAACCACTATAATGTTTTTGTAACACTTCAGAAACGTATCCTACAAAGTATTGGAAACTACCACGATAGCATTTTAACTACCAGGATGAGCTGGAAACTACCACACAGGACAAACAGGGCATGAATCTTTTACGAGTAAATGCTCAGATTTTTTTCTTTGTAGTAATGTTTATTCAGGTTCTTTTTATCATTTCCATCGTAAAATGATATCAAATTTCATTTAATTTGACAGATATGGGCTAAAATCCGTCGAACTTTGCAGGTATGAGAAAGTTCAGGATTGATCAGGATTTCCTGATTGAGCGCTGGCATACAATACACATAATGTCAGTCTTATTTGGGTTAAAACTTAGTTTTAACATTGTTAAGTTGAATATTTACCATAAAATAAGTATAAACTAACTGAATTTATTGGTATTTTGTGAATCTAAGCTTTTAATTAGTGATATAAAAATCTATTGGGCTCCGTTCTGGATTCATTTACTAGATTTTCCTGATTGAGAATGGCAGACTATTCTCATCCCTGACTTTGGGGAAAGTTGGTCCAATGCTCAGTGGGGAAACAGGAATCTAAAGAAAGAAAATAACTTTTCAAGCAAAATTTTGGGCTAGAGGGGACGCTGAAACATATTCACACAGAACCACATTGTCGGATTTTACCATTGTTCGTTCTTAGTTGTAAAATAAAATAAAAATGAAAGTGACACCAACCTTTCTTTATCAAATTTTCGGCCTGGAAACTACCACCACATGTCTCAGATGTGGCTTGGGAACAAAATTATGTTAACACAATTTCGTGGTAGTTCCTAGGTTTACCACCGGTGTAGGTTATGTCTAGAAAATTGGTCAAATGCTGATAGCTTCCATACGAAAAATGAAAAGGGTGACATGATATCCTTTTTATTTCATAAATTGACAGTCCATGCAAAAAACAAACTGTATGCAAAGTATTGAAAATATTTCAATATGAGCAGTATTTAGTAGCATATGTCCTTAATAGGAATCAAATTTGACCTTGCCATAAAGTAGGTCAAGGTCAACATAGGATGATCTTTTTAAGTAAACATGGAAGGTCCCACATCCCTAATGTAACACATACCAAGACCGAAGGTCATTGGCCTTTTGGTTCAAGAGAAGAAGATTTTAAAGGGTTTTTACCATATATGGGCATGGCAGCCATTTTTTGGTCAAGTGACTAGAAAAAAATGTCATATTTATATTCTTTTATCTAATGGATACTCCGTATGAAATTGGAGTTTGATCAGCCCAGGTGTTTCTGAGAAAAAGATGTTTGGATATGGCCCAGGGGTTTCTGAGAAAAAGATGTTTGGATATGTATGTGGCAGTCCAAAATGAGCGACCTTGGATGAAAGGTCAAAGGTCAGCTTGACCATTAATACTTACATAAAACCATTGTCTCATTAGGTTAAACATTTCTCACACGTATTATGATTTCCACTTTAACAGTTTAAGAAAAATGGATTTTTATGCTCCCCAAAGGGAGAGTATATATAATAAGTTGCCGCTTTGTCGGTCTGTTCGTCCATCACAAAAACTATAAGAGGTATCAACACCAAACTTCATTGGTAGATAGATCTGGATGAGAAGTGAAGTGTACAAGAACTGTAACTTGCATAATTTAGGAGTTATTGCCCTTTGTTATTGTTCATATTTTATTTTTGTCCTGAGCATAACACAAAAACTATAATAGGTATCAACTCGAAACTTCTTTGGTGGATAGATCTCAATATGGAGAAGTGCAGTGTACAAGAACCATAACTCTTTTGCATAATTTAGGAGTTATTGCCCTTTGTTATTTTTCATATTTTGTCCAGAGCATAATAGCTATCAACACCAAACTTCATTGGTAGATAGATTTTGATGAGAAGTGCAGTGTACAAGAACCATACATTTAGGAGTTATTGCCCTTTGTTATTTTTCATACTTAAATTTTGTCTGGAGAGTATCCATTGGTTTTATCGATTCTCTTATTCATGATTTTTCAGCAATAGGAATCAAATTTGATCTTGCTGTAAAGTAGGTTATGGTCAACCCAGATTCATCATTTGTGCAAACTTGATAGGGCCCACATCCCCAATGCTACATACCAAGGCCATTAGAGAAGAAGAGGTTATAAGGGTTCTTACCTTATATGGACCTAGTGGCCACCTTGGTCATGTGACCATACAATTTGTAAAAAAATCCTTTTCTCATCGTAAAGAGTCTAGTTCAATCAGCCCAGTGGTTTCGGAGAAAAAGATGACCTTTGGTACTTATCTATAGCACATGTCTCATATTGCAAGGCTTTAACAGTTATGGAAAAATGAGCATTTCAAAAAATTTCCCCATATAAATGCATTTGGAATAAAATTTGATCATGCCATAATGTATGTCAACCCAGAATCAGATTTTAAAAGGGTTTTAACATATATGGCCGTGGTGGCAATATTGGTCATGTGACCAGTATCATTTGTGCAAACTTTCGTTCCACCACCCTAATGAGTCTCTATATAAAATTTGAGTTGAATATGCCCAGTGGTTTCAGAGAAGATGTTTGAGAATGTTGACAGACGGACGTCAGAGGCTTTGGTATACTAACAGCTCATCTGAGTCAAAGACAAAATGGTAGAGGGCATTATGAGAAAAATTTCTGTGAATTTTTTTTAAATTTTGGACCAGTGGTTTGATCTGGAGATGTTGTTTAAAGATATTTCTTATCTACAGCTCTGGAACCGTTTGTGAAGTTTTGGTAGAGGGCATTATGAGGAACAGCAATGTAAAATATCTTATCCTGACACCTTTGGCAAGGTCAAAGGTCAAACTCTAAACTAACTGTTATTAATGAAAAAGCATAGTTTTGAAACAAATGACAGAACATATAACATGATTTTGATTTGAAGGCCTTGGACACAACCCTGACAAAAGTCGCTGCTGTCAGGCAAAGAGTTAAAAAAAATTGTGTGATTGCAGAAGATATAATAAGCCTGATTGTAAGCAACTGTTGAATTTTAAAGTATATTGTACTAAGTCAATGTTGCCAATCAATGGTTAAGTACCATTGGATTAAGTACCATTGTAAAGTAAAGACTACAAACCTTACTAGTATATATTAAGATTCCAAGAAATATTTGTCTTTCCAAAATATCTATTTATTCAATTCAGACACCATTTTTGAATATAACTCACGCACATAGCTGTCTCTGCTATACCATGTGAAAAAGATAATTATTGAGGTAGGACTTCATGACCTGGGAAGAACAAGATCACAAACATGAAAAGGGCAAGGATGACTTGCAAAGAAAGATCAAACCTGAGAAATTAAGATATAGTCCACCTTGTAACTCAAAATCCATCAGACCAAAGTGCTTATTTTGAGTAAGCAGTAGTTTGAGTGAAAAAAAAGTTGATAAAAAACTATATGGGCCAGCACACAAGATTTTGGTACTTATCACATTGGCGAGTAGCGAAGGCTCAGGTGAGACTGCCCATATGGGCAGTCTCATCAGAGTCTTCACTCCTGGCATACATAATATTATTGAGGACAGAAGTAGATGAAGGCTCAGACCAAAAATTAGACCTGTAGCCTCACTGAATACATCAGGAGGCTTTTGTGATAGGCGATAAGTAACAAAATCCCACCAGAATTATATGGTCTTACCTTAAAGCGCCAAGAAAAAAATGCATCTGAAAATGTAATCTGCTGAAGTTGTCTGCTGCAAATAATTGCCTAACATTTCTGACGAATTAAGTATAGAAACAAACAGCGTGTAGCCAGAACAGACTGCTCCTATAAGAGCAGTCTGATCTGGGTCCACACTGTTTGCCATAGAAGCTATGCCTTTGTACCAGTCTGTTTATATGTGCCTTGTGGTCATCTGCTTGGAAAGGGCTGACCTCCTGGTTCTCATTTGTGGTGTCTTACTGTGAGTTTGTTACTTTGCCATTGGTATCCTGGGTCAGATGTGTTACTTGATTGTATCGATTCCTGATCTTTGCACCCCTTACTTACTTTCTTAAACATTTCAGAAAACGAGAAAAGCAGACGACTTTGTTGCTATTGTCACATTAGGGGTTAAAAATGTTTCTGCTTTTTACGTCTGCTGCACATCTTCAAATGCACTTCTGATTAAATTTTATCATGGAAGCAAACACTATGACCCTTGGGAGCAGTCTGTAATATAGGCTACCTAAGAACGTAAGCAGACAAGCGAGCAGATGGCAAGTAGTGACTGGCGGGAAAAGGGTTCACAAATTAAAGCAGTTTTCAGGTGAAGAAGAAATATAATAATTTAATATTAACATTCAAGCCCTTGCAATGAAAAATGGACCAACAGAAAATGTAATACAACCAGGAAACAGGGAATATTTTATTTGGCATATGTGGTTTAAGGAACATTAATTCCGCAGCTGGATGAATAGTCCTAAGCATTGTCATTTTCTTTTTACAATGGAATTTCCTGGCAAAAATGGGCTTTGTTCATGATAATCTGAGTCTTTGCTGTAAATTGTGAAACTACACACCATTAGTGCTTTTATCATCTGCTGTAATGCAGGCTTTTAGTTAAGAGTGAGTACCCCAAAAATATTTTTCTTATTTCTCAACCAAAACATATGTTGTGGGTACTCAAAAGAACCGTCTCAATGAGACGGTTCTTTTGAGCACCCAAAACATATGCTAAAACTGATGGGTAAGAAAATATTTACACTTTTACGCTCAAAAATTTTGCTTATCTAAACCTATGGGTCACTAATGTTTATCAAAAGTGGGAAAAGAACAGCTGTGAAATAAACATTAACATGTAAAAATATACCTAACACTTCTGATCTAATGGGATCTTCCACTTCCAAAGTATGGGTGGTCCATTATATTTTGAGGGACCACAGGTTTAACTAAGTTATTACAATAGAAGAGGCCTAAGTAGGTATAAAAAGGGCAAACACTCTCTTCTTATACTGCTTATAGTCTTCAAGCAAACAGCAAATACACTGATCTGACAGCTTAGACATTCACCCTGATCTTGACCATGAGTTTAATGTACATCTTTTAGCCTGATATAGGTGTAATTATTGCTGTACAATGGTATATCATTGTAAACAAGCAAATTCAATTAATTGATATACCCTGCCAAATAGATCCACAAGACACAGATTAAATATTGAAAAAGGGGCAATAACCCCAAATACATTGGGGTTAGAGTTATGGCCCTTGTGTACTGCACACTTTCTCCCATGCTGTTATACCTACATGTAAATCTGCATCATTTTGTCACTGTAATACTTTGTATTAAATAAATTGTCAAATAACTTCGAACAGAGCATGAATTCATTTATTGTGAAAAAGGAAACAAGAGGGTCATGCATGAGGCCTAAGTCCTGGCTCATGAGGAGATTATGTTTATTTAGCTCTGGCAGCAAAATTTTTCATTGAAACTACACTTTTGGTAGAGCTAGGACATTAAAGAAAATATTTGTTGTTATTTATTTTGGGCCAGTGGTTCAGTAGAGGGCACATAATGGGGAACATTTGTGAGAAATTGATTTGAACCAGTGGTTCAGGAGATGTTCTTTATCGGTGTTTTTCTATTTTTTTTTATCTATGGTGGCCATCTTGTTGCATGGAGCAGAGCCAAGTGTGAGGAAATTTTGTATGAAAGTATACTGAATCAAAAAAGAAACTTTTGCTAAGTTTGAGCGTCAATTTGTTGTACATTTTAAGAATTATTATTAATTTATAATTTTTTGTACAGAAATTAATTTACTCTTTGAATCATCATCCATATATATCGTTAGGACTATGAATTTTTGACACAAGTAGTTTTATTCAAACTTAGAAACATGTTTATCTTAAGTTTTGGGTCAATCAAACCCAGCTGACTTGACAGGCCATCAAATTTTATAAGCTAACTACTTCCTTCAATTATGTCAAAGGCAAGTTGGTCACCTAAAATAACATCAGCTGATTTCAAGGGCTGTTAATCCAGGTCCCTTATCCCGTCAATATATTTTTATCCTGAAATGTCATCTGCTTATGTCTACTGCATTTACTCAAGTTCGCTTAAGACTAGATGTTACCATGGAAGCAAACACTAAGAACCCTGATCAGACTGCTCCCTTTGGAGCAGTCTGATCTGGGTCCATATTGTTTGCAATATAGGCTACCAAAGACCATAAGCAGACAGAGAAGACAAAGTCATAAATTATAGTGGGAAAATGGTTAAACTTTTCCTGACTGGAAACCTGTAAATATGTACATTAACAAAAAGAAAAGGATCATTTGTTTTGTTTGGTATGATGCTTTATGTCCCAGTCAACAGCTATGGTTATGTCAGGACAGTTAATTCACCTATCCCTTTTTCCTGGGCAAGCTTGACTAAACTGTTAACCAGTACTATGTGCACATACTTTTGCTTGTTACTGACCCTTCTTGAATCAGTGGAAGGAGGAGAATGGCAGTAGAAATTATTTCATGATCAATCTCCATGAAAGTATGGGACCGGGCCATGATCGAACTCGCGACCTCTGGATCTGCAGTTACATACAAAACCAGTCTGATCTGGGACGATTTTGTTATGCATAAAATATTTCCTGTTTTAGTAATTTGGTTCAAGCAGATTGAAGATACCATGACGTATGGTTGAACAAGCTAGAAATGTGTCTGTGACATGGTTGCCCATTCGAGGTTGCCCCCAAGCTGAAAAGGACCCAAAACTACCATATATCCAAAATGAAATTACCTGTATTCCTGTGCAAAAAATATGAATTCAACACAGGCCCCATACTTCTTAACTATCAACCTTAACATACTCACTGAGATGGTTCTTTTAAGTGCCCACACCATATTGTTTGTTGAAATTCAAGGGAGATAAATTAGCAATAATCTGGAGTACTGCTTACTGATTATTCATTTTAACTCTTTGTATGCTAGGAAATATTTCATGCTAGAGTTGTCCTCCGCTGACTTTTTCAAAATAAACTTTTTTCAAAATTTTCTTTCAGGAACACTATCAGAGTATAAAATGGTATGGATCCAGGTCAGGACCAACAGACTTTTTCAAAAAATTCTTTCAGGAACACTATAAGAGTATCAAATGGTTTGGATCCAGATCAGGACCGACAGACTTTTTCAAAATCAGATTTTTCAAAAAATTCTTTCAGGAACACTATTAGAGTATCAAACGGTTTGGATCCAGGTCAGGACCAACAGACTTTCATTTAAAATCAACTTTTTCCAAAAATTCTTATAGGAACACTAGCAGAGTGTCAAACGGTTTGGATCCAGATCAGGACCGATGTTTGTCGGTCCTGATCTGGGTCCAACCATTTGAGAAGGTTATCAGCAGATGACAAAAATCTCCGCAAGCAAGAAAAGAGAAAGCATGCAGTGCTCAGGTGAGCCAACATGAATGAATCAATGTGAAAATATAACAGATGTGGAAAGATAATTAGTTTTATTGAAGAAACAGCAATAAGTCTGGTTTCAATTATTATTTTATTCTTTAATTAACAAGTTTAATTTAGGCTTTAGACAAGCATTAAAAATCATGATTTCAATTAATTTACATTTGTACTTACACTAAATATTAGGACTAGGCTTGATTAAACAGGGTAGACCCTGATCAGACTGCATCTCAGAAGCAGTTTGATCGGGTTCTACTCAGTTTGACCCATAAAGCAAATTAATCAGGGTCTACACTGTTTGATCCAAGAAGCAAACTGATCAGAGTCTACACTGTTTGATCACAGGAGCAATTAGATCAGGGTTAATCCATTTTTGTCCAGGAACAGTCTGATCAGTATCAATACTGTTTGATCTCATAATCATTTGATCAAGATCTACACTGTTTGATTACAAAAACAGTCTGATTAGGCCAGATTTTTTTTATTAGTTGATTTACCAACCCTCCTACTGTAATTTTCCGGAAAGTAGGAAAAAAATAAAATTTAATTTCTAAAAAAATGTTTTTATTTTATCGGCCGACTCTAAATATTAATTGTTTGGTTGAAAAAAATAATATTTTTTTGAGGTTCTGTCTGTGCATTTTTGAGAGTGACACTGTCAAAAGTGATCGTCCTGTCCAGATTTTTAGGAAAATGATGACATATATAAATATTTAATTCAGACTGTTGGTTAAAAAAGCTGGAAAAAAAAAGCTGAAAAAAAAAAAGCTTTTTATTTATTTTTTTTCCGTCCCCGACCCTAACTCTGAAAAAAATTTCCCGTAAATCAACTTATAAAAAAATTCTGGCCTTAGGATATACTCCTTGTTCCCAGAAACAATCTGATGTGAATCTACACAGTATGCTCCTAGAAACAGACTGATTTTGATAAACGTTGTTTTTAATTTTTTCAAGATCATAGTTTACTTTGCCCTTCCTGCACTTCACAACCAATCAGAGTGCACAGAAATTGAATTTTATGGCCAATTTAACACATTTTGTCAATAATTATAAAATCTATTAGGTCAAAACAAATATTGAATTGTTTCTCAGGCCAATTTTTTAGAAACAGATGTGGCAGGGCGGGTTTTTATTTTTTATTTAAAAAAAAAACAGATGTGGGAAACAATTTTTTAAACTCAAACAAGATTTTTTTCTAGTCAGTTGTGCTTTGGTGGTTATTTCATTGGATATTCTTCAATTCAGGCCATAAAACTTGAAAGTAAAAGCCTCTGCACATCAAGTAGATTTGACTTCATCATCTATGCATAAAAATTACACTGTTGGGACTCAATATCGAACAAAATCCACTAGTGCTTTACAGTTTAGTAACATAATGTAATGATGTTGACTATAAAGTTGCATAAAAGATGGAAAATTCTTGATGTTTCAGGGGACAAAAATATTTAAATATTGCACTTGTCCTGCAGGACGAGTGACTTACAACTTTCACTTGTCCTGCAAACGCATGCACATGTCCTTTAAAAGCGTATGCAATAAAGAACATAAGTGAGTAACATGTAATACGACTTCCTCAATTAATTCTTCCTAAAGCACTCATCCTGTACACTTGTCCTACAGGACGAGTGCTTTGGGAAGAATTGCTTGTCCTTTCTAGATTTCACTCATAATTATGAGCGGACGAGTGGAATTTTTGTCCCCTGTGTTTTCACACCAAATAATATGACTTTGCTGTTCCTGTATTACTAAATTTATTAAACTTGTTGCAAAAAGCGAAAAGATGCTAAGCAAGCCTTACATCATCATCATCATCATAATCACATATATTTCCTTACCCCAACTCGTTTAACAAATTCATTAAAACATGAGTACTCATGTAAGATCTGCTATTTTTAGCTAGTCTCTGTAGCTGGGATGGCTGAATTTAGCCTTGCCCAGCCACAAAGCCCAAAGACAGGTTTTCATCTGCCGTTTTATTTTAAAAATAATTTTCTTTTTAGGAAAAGAATTAGAGTGTCTAACACTTTGGACCCACATCAAGCAAAATACAGCAAAACCTGTGTAAAACAGACACTCTCAATAAAAAAACACAAATTGATTTTCAAGAACAAGTATTGCTTAAATTAGGTTAAAAGTGTTGCAGAGAAGCATTCTGCAATAATTTTGACCTTCATTAAGCTACCATTTTTATTTTGTCTATTTTTGAGTGGCCGTTTTACACAGGTTTTTCGGTCCATGCTGTTTGACACTGAAGGTGTTCCAAAAATGTCCATAAACAATTTTCTACTTGAAAAAAGTGGATTTAAAAAATTGCTGACAACAAAAAGCAGGGTCAACCCTGTTTGCAATAGACATTTCAAATGGACTAGCAGTTGATACAGTAAATGCTATTTGAGCCGTGACATGTGATTTCCAACAATGTGGCAATTTGACAAGTGTAGACTCAGACCAGCCTGTGCAGCCTTCTTTTAAGCTAAGAAACTCCCATTGACGTCCAGTCAGTAGCCAAACAGTCATATAATATTAAAGCGACTAGCAAAGGTGCTTATCAGACTAGGCATATGCGCAGGCTAGTCTGAGCCTTTGCTGGTCGACAATACCACATTGTTGGAAATCTCATGTCGCGGCTCATTTTGTTGTAATTTATGCCATATGAACTGCATTAAAATACTTTCAAGACCTAAGACTGGTTTTCAAGAAAAGACCAAGTGGGTGGTTTTAGCTTCAATACCATTTAATGAACTCCCTGTACATTCATGAAAACCTACCTGAAGGAGGTTTTCATGAAAATCATCCATTTTCAAGGTCTTTTCAGGAAAACTCTCAATATAAATATACTTTTCATGAAAGCCTTCCAATAATAAGTACTTTTAAAAGAAAACTCTCCCCTTGAAAGGACTTTTCAAGAATCCTGATTAACAAAACACCTGTCTTGAAAGGACTTTTCAAGAAACAGCCCTCTTGAAAGAACTTTTAAACTGAATTCTAACACATTGACCTCAAGAGACTGGTGGTCAACACTTAAATCTGTCATATCACCAACGTACTCATCTTCAATCCCTCCACTTGAAAACAATGGACAAACTTACACTGACAATCTGGACAAAGCAAATCTTTTAAATAATTATTTCCGAGAACAAACTCTTATTAATGATGATAATGTGAACGTACCAGATGTAGCTAATTATGACATAGAAAATGAACTTAGTTCCATAATTCTCACACCTGCAGAAATCGAAATAGTCTTAAAATCTCTTCCTGTTGGAAAAGCGGTCGGACCTGATGGCATCAGTAACAAGATTCTTCGTGAATTGTCTGTTGAACTCTCACTGCCATTCTGTTCTCTATTCAACCAGTCTCTACAGGCAGGTGTGTTTCCAGATTGCTGGAAGATATCAAATGTTTGTCCTATCCCTAAGTCAGGGAATCGCTCTTCTATATCGAACTATCGACCTGTTTCTCTTTTATGCACATCTGAGAAGGTTTTTGAAAGAACTGTTTTTAAACACATTTTCAATCATTTTCAATATAATAATATTCTCACTCCTCTTCAATCTGGATTCATACCAGGAGACTCAACTGTTAATCAACTTACCTATCTGTATGATTCTTTTTCACATGCTCTTGATTTTGGAAAGGAGGTAAGGGTAGTCTTTTGTGATATTAGTAAAGCTTTTGACCGTGTCTGGCATGAGGGTCTCCTAAAAAAGCTTGAAGCTGCAGGTATAACTGGGCACCTTCTAACTTGGTTTCGCTCTTACTTGTCTGACAGAAGACAAAGAGTTGTTCTTCCTGGTGTGGAGTCTGCATGGAACTTCATCCGGGCTGGAGTTCCACAAGGATCTATTTTGGGACCACTTCTGTTTCTGCTTTTTATTAATGATATTGTAACAGACATTGGCTCAAATATTCGACTTTTTGCTGATGACACTAGCTTATTTATTATTGTTGAAAATCCAGATATGGCAGCAGAACTTTTAAACATGGATCTAGAAAAAATAATGGAGTGGGCTAAACGTTGGCTTGTAACTTTTAATCCAACAAAAACAGAATCTCTTCTTATATCACGTAAAATCAATCAACCTGTTCATCCACCTCTCTTTATGGATAATCAAATCATCGAAGAAGTCTCGTCTCATAAGCATTTAGGCATTTTCCTTTCAAATGACTGTTCTTGGCATAAACATATTGATTACGTTAAGGAAAAAGCTTGGGTTAGAATTAACGTAATGAGGAGACTAAAATTTAGACTTAACAGAAAATCTCTTGAGACGATATATTTTAGTTTTATTAGACCTTTATTAGAATATGCAGATGTTATTTGGGACAATTGTACATATTATGAGAAACTTGAATTAGATAAGATACAGTCAGAGGCAGCGAGGATAGTCTCAGGAGCAACGAAACTTGTCTCTTTACACGCTCTTTATGAAGAAGTCGGATGGGAAAGTTTGGAAAAAAGACGTAGAAAACACAAGCTTTTGCTTCTTTATAAAATGTTCAACAATCTGTCACCTTTATATCTTTGTTCCTTAATACCTCCTACTGTAGATACACAATCTTCTTACAACCTTCGCAATGCACACAACATTCGTACAATACACTCACGAACAACACAGTATTTTAACTCTTTTCTGCCTTCGACCATCAGAGAGTGGAACACTTTACCCCTTGATGTGCGAAATTGTGATTTGATTAACAGTTTTAAACGCAAATTGAACTCAGATATTAATGTTGTCCCAAAATATTTTTACACTGGTAACAGAAAAGCCCAGGTACTTCATGTCAGAATTCGTACCAAATGTAGCTCTCTAAACAATGATCTCTATCAAAAAGGAATCAATGAATCGCCTCTCTGTCTCTGTGGCCATGTTGAAAATGCCGACCACTTTCTCATGAAATGTCATAATTATCAAGCACAAAGAGTTGAGCTCGTACGTGCTGTTTCTCAGCATACTTCCGTAACACTACAGACTCTCCTATTTGGTAACAACTCGCTCCCTATGAACATAAACATCGAAATTTTTGAAGCTGTGCAAACATATATTGTTAACACCAAACGATTTTAAAACAACACCTATCACATAGAAGTATAAAAACGAAAAGTAGGAAAGATGGTACAAGGTTTCAGATTCGTGCCCCAAGTCTACTCATTCATCATCATTTTTTTTTCTTTTTTTTTTTAAGTATTCAATTTTCATAGAAACAGTTAGTGCATTTCTGACATTATACAATTTCTAACGTTGAAATCAACATTAACAAACTACTAGCTTGCATTTTCCCTCTCTTTTCAGTGATTTTTGTTATAAAGTATTTTTTCTGTTCTACATTTTCACATTACGTTAACAGACCTTTGCACCAAATAGAATGATTAGACCTGCTAAAATTTCAGATCGCCATAACGAAGTGCTCAATAGTGCACATAATGTATGTGTTAATTAAAAGAGAGCAACAGCACAATAACAGTGCCATTTATGAAGACGTAACATACACATACTTGGCGCAAAGGTATGTTGACGTAACAAGTAAGATTGTGTTAAAGTATTATATTTCAACAGCTTAAAAACAACGCCATTATATTTACATCTGATTATTGCTAGGAGAAGAATAACATAAGCTTCCAGCTTTCGTTCTAATCCTTTTACATTATGTAGCTTGTATATATTTGTATGTGTATCTTACCAAGTTGAAATAAAATATGTTTAAACTAAAGAACTTTTCATGAAACAGCCCTCTTAAAAGTACTTTTCAAGAAAAGACTCCCCTTAAAAGAACTTTTTCAAGAAAACACTTCTCTTACAAACACTTCTCTTAAAAGTACTCTTTAAAAAACAGTCCTCTTAAATGTATGTTTCAAGAAAACACTTCTCATAAAAGAACCTTTCAAGAAACAGTTCTCTTAAATGTATGATTCAAGAAAACACTTTTCTTAAAAGTATTTTTCAAGAAACCAGTCCTCTTAAATGTATGTTTCAAGAAAACACATCTCTTAAAAGTACTTTTCAAGAAAACAGTCCTCTTAAATGTATGTTTCAAGAAAACACTTCTCTTAAAAGTACTTTTAAACAAAACAGTCCTCTTAAAGTACTTTTCAAAAAACACTCTTTTTAAAAATACTTTTCAAGAAAACACTCCTCTTTAATGTACTTTTCAAGTAACACTTTTCTTAAACATTACATTTCAAGAACACTAAAAAAGTACCTCTAAAATATCTCTAAGAAGTACCATTCAAGCAAGAAAACTCCTCTCATAAAAGTACCTTTTCAAGAAAACAGTTTTCTTAAAAGTACTTTTCAAGAAAACCTCCTTTATAATTTGAAAGAACTTTTGAAGAAAACAATTTCATTGTTCATTTTCTAGTACTTTTCATGTCTGTGATAAAGGCACAAGCTGGTATGATCATTTAATACTTTAATTACTGATACAGTAAAATTATATAACATAAAAGGTTATAAAATGGCTCCAAACCCAAAACAGGAATGAATTCAGACTGCAAAAATACAGTACAATCACTATATATAACACAGCTCATTCAAACACAGATTTAGATAAAACAATGGTCATATTGTGGCTTCTACGTTTTTCATAATTGAATTTTACACAGGTATTATTCGAAAATAACGACAAAATGGTCATTATCCTATAATTCCTTTTGAAAAATTGCCCCTTTTAATGCAGTTCATATATAACAGTGCATTCCTATGCTGCATGCAGTATAAAGGGACAACACTGTCCTACAATGGGGGATCCAGAGGGGGACAGCTTGAACCCGCTCCCTGCCCCCATTTTTAAATATCAAATGAGCCGCGATGCGAGATTTCCATCAATGTGGTATGTGCGACCAGCAAAGGCTCAGATCAGCCTGCGCATACGGGCAGTCTGATCAGAGCCTTTGCTTGTGGCTTGAATATTCTATGAGTGTTAAGCTAGTGACCGAATATCATTTGGAGTTTCTAAGCTTAAAAGGAGGCTACACAGGCTCGTATGAGTCTACACTTGTCAAAACCACATTGTTGGAAATCACATGCCGCCGCTCAATTATGAAAATGAAATAATTTGGTCTCAGTGAGACCAAATTATTCCATTTTCATGGGATATTCAATATCCACTTTCATGGGATATTTAATAAAAGTTTGGGAACCCAAATACCTTTATACATATGATAATGAACCCCCTTTCCAGAAATTCTGGATCCACTCCTGTACTAAGAATTGACAGTACATGCATTTTCTATCCATTCAGCATCTGTGACTAAAACTTTTAAATGTTGCTTGGGGTTGTATTTTTCCTGGAACAGCCCTGAGTCCATTCCATCATCTGTCCTTAAATGTCACATGAACAGGGGCATCAGGCACCATTAAAATCTGGAATTTCTGAGACAAATCTGCAAACTTCCACTCCAGCTGGAAATTCTGCAGAATTTTAATTATCACAACATACATCTCTTGCTCTGCAAATCTTCTTCCTGAAAAGAACAAGTACATTTTAGGACCTACAGTAAAACCTGTCTTAAGCGGCCACACAAAAATAAACAAAAACAAATATCTTAATAGCAAATGGCAGCTTAGTGAAGGTCGAAAGTATTGCAATACTTTTAACCTGCATTAAACGATTATTGGTCTTGAAAAACAATTTTTAGTCTTTTTGAGAGTGGCCGTTTTAGACAGGTTTTACTGTACCTTCAAAATATGTTTGTTTTCCTTACCCAACCATATCAAAATTGAGCCAGTGCACAGCAAAAGGTAAGACCTAGTGTGTGCACCCAGCAAAGACTCAGACCAGCCTGCACATCCATGCAGGCTGGTCAGCCTTTGCTTGGCACTCTATGGGTAGCTAAGGTCCATATGATTCCTAACATGGACCTTAATGGATGTGCAGACTGATCCGGGTCTTGGCCAGACGGAAATGCCAAGTTCTACATTTTGCTGTGCTCCTGCTTATTAATAGAGAATGGTTGCTTTATTGCAGGACCCTAAGAAGGTCACCTGAAGGGTTCCCACAGAAATTTAAAAACACAATTTCATGATTTTTCCATGATTTTCCATGATCAACAATGTAATTCCCATGACTATTTAATGTACAGCCTCCAACCTCCCCTTTTAGGGGCATCTTCACCACACTAAGCACAAATGCCAAATGCAGCAACACTAATGTATTTATACAAGCATGCTTGTAGATCATGCATGCATTTTGAAATAATTAAAACTTGACACCACCAGTAGCCAGAAAACTAGCTGTCAAACGCAAGCTAGTTTTCTGGCAACTGGTGGTTTTGTCAAATTATTTCACAAAATTCCATGATTTTTCCTTGATTATTCAGTTTTTTTACATCCCATCATTCAATGATTTTTCCATGCATGCAACTTTTTTGTGATTTTCCAGGTTTTCCATAATTTCCAGAGCTTGTGGGAACCCTGCACCTGAGGCAGGTTTGACTTGCAGTGTGCCTTTTAATCAAAGATCCCAAATTGATTAGTAAAAAGTTTGCTTTTAGACAGCCAAATGAAACAAGAGTGCCTAGAGGTCCATACAGTTGCTCACCTGAGTTACATTGCACCTTCAAGGATTTAAACATGGAGTTACATACCATAACTTAAAGCTCTTGGTACAATAGATTAAGAAGTTAAATAGTTTTTCGACAGATCAGAAAAATGTGAAAATCTTGGTAGAGTGTTGTGCAAGGACCATTTGCGCCAAGTAATACTCAAATGAGCCTGTCCTAAATGGCTACCAGTAAGTGCAAAAGGCGTGTCCTTAGTTCTAAGGAAAAGAAGAAAAAAGGGCAAAAACATTTTTGTAAGTCCATGCACAAGTATTTCCTTTGTGCCATTGTTATTTTTTTTACCAAACAGTGTAAACTATATCTAATGAAAACATGTTAACTGTTTATTTTAAAGTAAAACTTTAATTGTGCTTGATTTAAGTGACTTTCAAGGGCCAAATAATCACCCCCATCCCTGTTTTGGCAGACTTTTCAATATACCCTGGAGCTCCTAAGGATATATGTATAGGAAAAACTAATTCAAACCCCTGGCAGCCATGTTTTTTGACAGATCAAAACATTGTACAATCTAGACATGGGTCACCAAAGGACCATTTGTGCCAAATTATTTCCAAATTGTGCCAGTAGTTTTTGAGAAGTTCTACATATATGTATAGGAAAATATTTTACTCCACCCACTGGCAGTCATTTGTTTAGATGTATCAGAATAACTCCATAATTCTTGATAGAGGGTCACCCTACGATCATTAGTGCCAAATTAATTTTAAACTGGGCCAGTATTTGACAAGAAGATTTTTATAGTTTTTCTTTTGGTTGCCATGGCAACTAGAATTCTGCATGGAATTTAAAATCTTTGAAAGACTTGGAAAGAGGACAATCCAAGGATCATTCCTGTGAAGTTTGGTGGAATTTCACTCTGTGGTTTAGGATGTGATATGTTGTTTGAAGCAAATAGTTATTGATGAATGACAGACGACAGACATCAGAGGATCCTAACAGCTCATATTGAACCCATGGCTCAGGTCAGCTAAAATCAACATTTTTATTTCTTCTCCCAAACCCTTTGTTGGATTGGGACAAAATTTTGTGTCTGCTTATGTTGTCTGCTGCATATCTTTGCTAACCCTACTGACTAACATAAGAATAGAGGCAAACAGGAGCAGTCTGATCTGGGTCTACAGTGTTTGTTGAAAAAGCTTCTTAAACATTTCAGCAAATGACAAAAGCAGATGGCTTATTGTGACTGGCCCTTTAAGGGCTAATGACAACAAGCGAGAGGTCCCTGGTTCAATCTTCACTTATATACCTGTTTTTTTGTTTGTTTTACATCTCAACAAGGACAGGCTTAGGTTCAATTTACTAGAGGGCTATTTTGCTACATGTCTTAGTTGTATGTTACCTGCACACATTCTAGGTCCATGACCAAATGGTGTCAGAATATAAGGGTGTATATCTTTGGCAGATCCATCTCTTAACCATCTCTCTGGCTTAAACCTCTCTGGTTCTTCAAAGTACTGTGGGTCTTTAAACATCACAAAGTTATTCAGCTCTAAATGGGTCTGAAAAATGAAAATGAGCCTTGACACGAGATTTCCAACAATGTGGTATGTGCGACCAGCAAAGGCTCAGACCAGCCTGCGCATACGCGCAGTCTGATCAGAGCCTTTGCTAGCCACTTGAGTATTCTATGACTCTTAAGCTACTGACTGAACATCATTTGGAGTTTCTAAGCTTAATAAGAGGCTGCACAGGCCCATCTGAGTCTACAAATGTCAAAATGCCACATTGTTGGAAATCACATCACGGCTCAAATAATGAGCTCAGACAAAAGAAATGAGGTTTTGGTATTTCTTTCATATGCCAGAAGTATTTTGTTGCTAGCAGCGGCTTCTGTCGTCTTGGGATAACCTTTTCAAACAGTTTGGACCCAGATCAGGACATTTTAAGCATTTAAAACTAAATGTTTCGAATCGTTCTCGAATGATTTCTCTTGAAGGATGAAGTTTTTCATGGAACCTCTATAACTTGAACATAAACAATTAAATTGTTTTCTGTTAGTAAACAAAGCATTTCATTTGGATATTTACTTTATGGAAGCAACTTGAACATCAAAAGTTTACAATTGCCAATGCAACATAATACATGAAAGCAGTATTTGGTGATTTGCTTTATCGGCAATGTATACTTAACATGTCTAACTTGAGTTGGCTGTGAGTTTTGAGAATTTGCTTTTCACATTTCTTCCAGGACAGAAACCCATTTGGGCACTTGTAGGATAGAACTTATAGAGCCCAGGTGTCAAGCAAAAATAGGCACTTAGAAGCTAGTTTTCATTTGAATAATTAGACTGAATGTTCCTCTAAACTTAAAGAAAATTGCATATGTTTAGTACATGTTTTCATGACAGATACACCAGATTTAGCTCATTTAAGGGGGGGGGGGGCATATTTCAGGGCTCCGTGCCATGGTGATGCTTTATATAGCTATTTTGTCTATTTGGCCATACCTGTTCATTACTTAAGAGAAAGTAAGATTTGTTTTATTTATATGCAACAGAAAAAAAGTGAAATTGACATCTGTTCAAATAAACATGAAAAAGGTTTCGTATTAAAGTAATTTTTTACTTTTAATTTCTTGTGCTTTGACTCTAACACTTGAATTTGGACTATACATCTCTACTGGCTGTAAGAATTAAATCAGCTGTATACACTTGTTGCAAGTCATTTGACTTGTGAAATCCTCAGGATAGATATTTCTATCCCACCCTCACACTTGTGATAGATTCTTATATTTTTTTTATACCACCCTTACCAACTTTAGCACAAAATATCTCATGATGTGCAAGGTCTACACTGATGTAGGTGATATAAAATAGTTATACCATATTTGTCCCCCTGTACATAAGATAATCCTCTCGCTAAAGCTTGTGGATTATCTCCACGTACAGGCAGACAACCCATGGTATAACTATTACTTAACTTTTACCATTTGGGCCTTGTCACAAGAAAAGTTGTCTTTGGGATTTGCACCAGGTATTGAGGTAAGGCTCAAACCAGCCTGCTCAGCTACAAAGACTAGCTAGAATATCTATATTTGCTATTAGTATATTAAGGTAAATATTTACCAGAAAGCAAATAAAGTTATTAATCAGACTGCCCGGATGCACAGGCGGGTCTGCACCTTTGTTGTTTGCATGCAACAAAATCAAAATTTTCTCCAAGTGAGATCCATACATGAGCATACTTACTCCTGCAGGTATCTGATATCCACCAATCACAAGATTCTGCTGTGGTATCCTAGCAACATCTAGTCCTATAGGGAAAAATCTGAAATAAAAAGAAAGATCAATCCCCTCTTGGTTTAAGTGTGAGTATATATCAGCCGTGACATGTGATTTCCAACAATGTGGTATTTTGACAAGTGTAGACTCAGACAAGTATGTGCAGCCCCTTTTAAAATTTGAAACTGCAAATTTTGTTCAGTCAGTAGCTTAACAGTCATAGAATATTCAAGTGACAAGCAAAGGCTCTGATCAGACTGCGCTTATGCGCAGGCTGATCTGGGGCTTTGCTGGTAGCACATACCACATTGATGGAAATCTCATGTCGTGGCTCATATGCACTTTAGGGAACAAGTAACTCAAACTTCTCTCTCAAAAATGGTTTTTAAAATAGCTTCAAATGGTATCTGTGTTTTAAAGACCATTTAATAAATAAACACCAAATGAGTGTTCGTTTGATGTCTGACCGTTTTTCAGTTAACACTTGTCATGCTGAATATCTTTATATACAATCCTCCTTCCTAATTTTTATCTGGTTAACCTGTAATATTCCAGCTGTAAGCATGTATTTTCAATCAAAGTGGAAAACAGGGTTTATCCTGATCAGATGACTTCATCAAAAAGCCAGCTAATCTGGATCTACAGTGTTTTATTGTTTTTTTTAAAGGGGCAACTTTATAGTGGCACTGCAGTAGAATTCACAGCTGGAGTGATATCTGGTAATGAATGATCCATAAATAATCACACTTCAGCGTCTTGTTGTTAGAGTTTTCTCATTTCTAGGTTTGATCCCTAATTTGACCTAAAAAGTATGTGGAAGGTGGGGAGGGGGCATGGAACTGGGAGGGGCTGATGGAAGAGTTGATAAAGGAAAGAGTGAGTATGACCTGGCCCGGAGGTTATAAAACTTTTTTTCATGCTCAACTCAGCTGAGCACGAAATTTCAACTGCTCAAAACAACTAAAATACCGACAAATGAAGAAGTTTCTTGCTTGAAGTCTCTCAGATGTTGTATTTATCATGCTAATAAATGTTAAAATGCCAACAAATGTTGGCATTTTAACATTTATGAGCAAGATAAATTTTGTGCTCAGCTGAGTTGAGCATGGAAAAAGTTTTATAACCTCAGGGCCAGGGAATGACACACTCACTGATCATAGACCAAGCTATGGCAATGTTTGGAAGAACTACATAAACACAGATTAAGACACACACACACATCAGTGTGTCCTTTTTTTGATATGATGACATATACAGTATAAAGTTACAGAGATAATGGTACTTATATTATTGCATATGCAAAAGAGTCATTTGTTATGCATTCATACATTTAGCTATCCTGTTCAAGACAATTCTATTTTTCTAGCCCTGCTTCACATTCTCATGCACTGGCATAACCTTGGTACATGAGATTTTGATACTTATTTCATATAGACAAAAACCTCCTTTAATCTCCCATGTTGATGTATCCAGCAGGGTTAGATGTCTAAATTTTGGTCTTAGTCTTCATCTACATCCATACTTTATATATGCATGCAGCAGAGAATCTGTCAATTCTGAGCATTTGTGCAAACCACATGATCATATATTGCTCGACAATGCCCTACAAACCAAAATTTCTGGCTGGCTCAAGGGTATGCAACTATTTAAGTTTTACCTGAATGTTTCTTTGACAAATGCTTTAAGATAAGACATGCTGTTGATCATTTCTGGAGTAATAGGTCCAGTAGGGGGAATAACTCTCTGTACCTCCTCATAGACTTTCTCTTGTACATCAGTATACCGGGCCAGACAGTACAGATTACTAGCTAAGGTTGGAGATGTCTGTGGGTATAAAAGCAATGGTACTAAATGAATTGGGCCTCATTATGAGAAAATCTCATTTAGCATTTTTCTTGCCAATCATGACAATTGCCATCTGCCCTCTCATCTGCTCATGCAGTTTGGTAGTCTATATTATAAACAAAATGAACCCAGATCAGAATGCTCCCCTGGGAGCAGTTTGATCAGGGTTTGTATTGTTCGCTTCCTTGAAAAAAATCTTGTCTGAAGTGCACTTGAATATATGCAGTAGATGTAAAAGCAGACAACATTTTCAGGACAATAAAAATAGTGTGGGAAAAAGGGTTAATACTGGAACCAGCTCTTGAGATTTTGGTACTTGCCACATAATTATGCATAAAGTCATTCTTTAAACTAGTTTGCAAAGCTAACTAGTGGGGCTAGAGGCCAAATGCTTGGCCCAGACCACAACTACTACCATAACAGATTGAGCAATTATGCCAATACTCAGATGGCAACCCAGGATCATTTCTGTGGCACTGTTCTGACATTGGACAAGTGTTCAAGAGCAATGTCATTTAAAGGTATTTCTTTTGGAAGCAATATTGGCCATTTTGTTCAGGGGAGTGGAACTGTTTGAGCAACTTTGATAGGAGTCCATGTGAAAAAAAGACTTTAAAATTATTTAGAAATTGAGCCTGAGGGTTAGGATATGTTGTTTAAAGATTTTTATATTACAGTCTAACCTGTAGTAATGACTACCTCTCTTAAGCGATCTCCTCATATAAACTACTGTTATGCAACCCACCCAAATATTTTTCAATATTAAACAACCTGTTTTGGACCTGTGCCAAAGAATTTCCAAATTGGTCCAGTAGTTTTTGACAAGAAGTTTTTTATATGTTTTTCCTATGATATACAGACTATCGGACGATGGACATTCTAGGTCACAAAAACTCACAATGAGCCTATGGCTCATGTGAGCTAAAAAAAAGACTACTTATTTTGAAAGGTAACACTTACCGTTTGTTTGTTTTGTTGCTTTACGTCCCAAGTCTACAGCTATGGTCATGGCGGGATGGTCAGTTCACCTAACCACACTTTTTCCTGGGCAATTTTGAACAAGCAGTTAACCAGTACTTTGTGCACATACTTTCGCTTGTAACTGACAACAACCCTTCTTGAATGATTCAGCAGAAGGGAGGAGAATGACGGTAGAAATTATTTCATGATCAATCTCCACGAAAGTATGGGACTGGGCCGGGCTCGAACACACGACCCCTGGTGACACTTACCGTTGCAAGCCCATCACCAAACAAAGACAAACATATAATGGCAATATCTTTTTGTGTCAGTTCCTTTCTACCAAGAAGATAATGTATAAACTTGTAGTCGTCTTCATTCATTTGATCCATATCTAACATAGCTCTCATTTTTCCTATTGTCTCATCAAGATATTTCTGACTCACCCTGTAAATAACAAGAGGGTCATGATGGCTATGGATTGCTCACCTGAGTTTATATAGCACTACAGTTTCAAACACTTTTCTCTTTCTGTTCTTCAAATAAAATGTTGGTTATTAGGGCTGGAGTTCACAAAATGCTTGTCAGAATAGCAAACAGGGAAGACTAGGGCTGGTGCAATTAATCGAAATATCATTTAATTGGTCGATAAACAATAGAATGATTATCGATATGAAAATTAAAAAATTGATTACTTTTAACAGCTGTTTTGTTTGTTTATTCAATTAATATTCAATTGTAATTGTCTCAATGTGATGTTTTGTTTAAACCAGAAGTGCCTTGCCGTAAACAGTAGGTGAGTATAAATTGCTGTAACAAAGTGATAAAATCATTGTACTCCACAGGCTATACTCAACACCTGACTGTTAGAAAATTATACTTGTGCTTCTCTGGTTTTAAGTAGCACAAAATTATAAAATATGCGTAAGACAATCTAGTATGCAAGGATTTTTTCCCATGGTAAATTCAGCAGTGGGCCTTATTTTAACAAAAAGATGTTTGTGGCATGCATACTTGACTTCCTTTTGTACAATGTCACACAACAACAATGGCAGACTGTGAGCTTAGTTGCCAACTTTGCCAATTTGCAAGTCAATTATCTACTGAGTGGATGAAGACTTGTTTTGAGCAAAGGTGCGAATTTTTAATTGAAATCTATTGTCTTTTGAATATAAACACAAACTCCTAAGTGTTGCAAAGCGAACTGATGACCATGCAAAAGTTGTCAAAATATTACAAGACCTTCTTTCAAGTATGAGCGATTACTAATCTGAATTCAAGGACCGATAACCATTTAGCACTTTGACTTCAATTAGCCAGCTCTAGGGAAGACCCTGGTCAGACTGATCTGGTTCTGCACTGTTTGTCTAAGTCTTTCTGACAGGCAACCAGTGTTCAAAATTTTAGATACTTTACCGTAGTTGATTTTTAACCCTAATCCTGTCAGTAAATTTTTATCCTGAAAATGCTGTCCGCTTTTTACGTCTGCTGCATGTATTTCAAATGGACCTCAGACTACTTTTGATAATGGAAGCAAACACTATGAACCCTTGTAAAAGTATTCTGGAGTGCATTTGAAAATATACAGCAGACGTATAAAGCAGACATTTTCAGGACAAAAAACATTGGCAGGATAAGGATTGACAATAAGTTGTTGAAATCAATCTACGCAGGAAAAAGAACCAAGCTGATTGTAATTCCTGACAAAAAATCTGCTACTCTGAATCACATACCCATGATTACCTTTTTTTTACTTTAAATATTTGCATTCTGGGTAATTTTTCATGCTTTTGTTATCGTCTGCTGACTTTTTCAAAATCAGCTTTTTCAAAAAAGTCTTTCAGGAACACAATTAGAGTGTCAAACAGTTTGGGTCCAGATCAGGGCCAACATTCTGTCGGTCCTGATCTTGATCCAAACTGATTGCAACAGCTATCAGCAGAAGAAAAAGTTGCTGCAGGCAAGGAAAGAGTTAATCATTTATGTCTTTAGTTTTTTTAACCCTTAAAGCCCCAAGAAAAAAATGCATCTGAAAATGTCATCTGCTGAAGTCGTCTGATGGAAATAATTGCCTAACATTACTGACGAAATAAGTATAGAAGCAAACAGTGTGGGCCCAGAACAGACTGCTCCTATAGGAGCAGTCTGATCTGGGTCCACACTGTTTGCCATAGAGGCTTCTTGAACATTTCAGCAGACGAGAAAAGCAAACAACTTTTGTTGCGATTGGCCCTTTATGGGTTAATTTTCTTACCTGACAATACAATCTTCAGCTTCTATAAGTCGTTTCCAGGTCGGTGTTTTAAACCACTTGTGAACTGGTATTCTGAACTTGAGGTAGGCCGTCAGATGGAACATCTCAGTGTTTGCATTGATCATTTGTTGAACTTCTGAGTTAGGGCCTGCATCCAGGCAATCCAGATCCATCTCAAATACTGTCATTGCAGCAGCTATCGTGACCAAAATAAAATAATTACTTCCCTTTACCCGACCTACCCAGATAATTGGGCCTATTCCAGATAAAACAATTCAACAAGCACACAAGAATTCTTTTTTTTTTTATTTTTTGTTTGATTTGATTCTTTACGTCCCATCAACAATCTTTCAGTTAAACAGGGACGGGTCTTCCTGGGTTGAACCAGTACTAAGCTAGGATAAATGTGCCTTGCTCAAGGACCACAACGCAGTGACGCCGGTGAGGCTCGAACCTGCGACCCCTCTGTCTCAAGTCAAGCACTCTACCACTGAGCCACTGTGCTCCCTCACACAAAGAATTTGGTACTCTACACATAGGCAACAAGCAAAGGCACCAAAAGCTTTCACTGCTCACACACAAACTGATATCAACTGGTAACTAGAATTTATTTTTCTATAAAAACACAGGTATCTCCCTCCTATTAGATGTCATACAGAGTGGACAAGGCACTGTTTTATGAAGATATCTTGAATGATTCTAAAGTAACAGAGGGGACACAATTTTGTAAGGGACAAAGTTCTAAGTTGGATAAATGTAACTCAAAAATATAGATGCAAAAGTTATGGTTCTTGCACGCTGCATGTGGTCTAATCTATATGAAGTTTTGTGAAGATATCTTAAAAGGTTTGCAAGTTAGAGAGCAGACACAATTTTGTGACAGACAGACACCTCAGGGGAAACCTATGAGAATATATCATGAGTGTGAGGGCAGGATAGAAAAATCTGTCCTGAGGATGACAGATTGGCATCTCAAGGCTTCCCGACTGATGACAAAAGGTGATCGTGAGTGGCATATTTTTCTATCCCATCCTCACACGAATAATGGATTCTTTTTCTTGCTCACCACTAAATACTTCATTTTTATTGGAAAACATTAAAAATGCTTCCAAAAAATCCTGAATACACTGAGCTGTGACATGGTGACATAATTTTAACGTTACTATGGTGTCATAGATCGACATGAGGCCAGCATGTGGCTGTTTGTTTTTTATCTTTTCCATGGGCTGGTACAGTTATGTGAGATAGAATTATCTTACATGGGTGAAAACAAAGGAAATCCCGATCTGGTGTGCGAGAAAATATTTCTCCCAACACTTAAGGGGGAAACATAAATAACTTGGTATATTGTGGTACTTTAATCCTGAATTTAGTGAAAGTTTGCTGTGAACAGGGATTTAGAACATAAATCATTATCTTAACAAGAGAAAGGTTTGAAGTTCCATGTGTATCATCTGTGAGCAGGTGATACGCTCACAGATGATACACATGGAAATGTCATCCCTCTCACAGATGATACACATGGAAATGTCATCCCTCTCACAGATGATACACATGGAAATGTCATCCCTCTCACAGATGATACACATGGAAATGTCATCCCTCTCACAGATGATACACATGGAAATGTCATCCCTTATTTGGGCCTCGTCAAGACAAAACATGTCTTCAGGGTTTCCGACAAAAAGAGACTCAAACCAGTCGCCTCAGCTGTGGAGACTAGCTAGAAAATAGAAAATTCGGTTGTAGCCAGTTTAGATATGATACTTTCCAACAAGCCAATAACATAGGCGCTGATCAGACTGCACGGATGTGCAGGCTGGTCTGCGCCTTTGTTGTTCGCAAGCACAGAAGACAAGCTTTCTTGCTTCGAGGCCCATTTACTGTGTATGGAAAGATCTGCCATCTGCTGTAGACAACAAAGACGTACAGGATTTGACTTCAATACAATATGTCTTACATTTTACGTTCCACTTTGAAATTTCGTTTCGCAAGTTCGGAATAACTTTGCTCTTATCAACCCGGACTTTCTTTAGTCTCCTAATGAAGTCATCAGCAACACTTTCAACTAAAGGGAGGTAAATAGTGACAGCCTTCGGTCTCATCATCATCTGCTGTACAGCACTTCTTAGCCGGTACCACTCTTCACCATTACTGAAACAGAGTACCAGACCTAACGCTTGTACTGTTGGACCTGAATATATCCTCTTTAGAAAACAGTGTACTGTAAATCCAGATCAGCTGGCTTTAAATGCAGCCAGCTGATTTTTTTTTGCAGCTCCAAAATCCAATGTATTAATTAATATCACACAAATAAACTGGCTGGTAAACAGAAGTGAGTGTGCCATATTAAAGCTGCATACTCAGTAACTATGAACATTTTTCGAATTTTTTTATTTTCTTTTTAAATCATTTGTAAAAGTAGAATTAAGCTATGTTTTCACAACAGATATGTTCAGTACAGCTGAAAACTGCATGGAAAAGTGAACTATCTTATCAAATAGGTGTTTATTTCTCTTATTGGTAATTATTTGCGTCCCTCCAATTATTCTAGATCGTTGAATTTTAACATAATTGCAGTTGTTTTGATAGTGATAACTTGTTAAGATTTACGAAAATGGTAAAATGTTTACCTGAATTTGAGTATTTTTACTGTGTTCTTGAAAAATTAAAACATTATTTTTAAAATTAGAAGATCAAAAGTTACAGACTATGCAGCTTTAATCTATTCAGAAGGACAAGAGTTAATACCCCTGTCTTAACTCTTTCATTGCTAGCGGCAACAGCAACTTTTGTCTTCTGCTGATAACCTTTGCAAACAGTTTGGACACAGATCAGGACCGACGAAAGGTCGGTCCTGATCTGAATTCAAACACTTTGACACTCTGATAGTGTTCCTGAAAGAATTCTTTTTAAAAGTTTATTTTGAAAAAAGTCAGCAGATGACAATAAAAGTGTGAAAAATTACCCGGCAGACAGAGTCAAGTGCACATCTAGGATATTTTCTATGCTACAGGAACCCTATTGTATTCAGAATTAACCCTTAAAGCGCCAATCACTGTTGCAGCAGATGACAAATTTTGAGATATCTTTTCCAATTTTTTTTTTAAAAAAAAGGTATGATATTCATGAGAATCGTCTGCCAGCAGACGATTCTAATGAAATATCATGCCTTATTATTTTTGAAAAAGCAGCAAAATTTGAAATTGTCGTCTGCTGCAAATCATAGGTGGCGCTTTATGGGTTAATAAAATTCAGAGAGTTTAACAGGCCTGATTTTAATCAAGATTAGTCAAAGATAAGTTCTAAACATTTTATGACAAGCATTGTAACCATTGTCAATGAGCACTCACGTGTTTCCAAGGCCAAGGGCTAGACCCTTCTGTTGTCTGTACAACTGCGTAGTCTCCATCAAGGGAGCCACGTGTGGAAGCTTGCCCTCTGACTGGAACACAATACGGATGTAATCAGGATCAAACAGATGAACAATAGTGGTTCCTGCTATGGTTTCCTTCATTATTTTACCATACTTGTGATACCTGTCCATCACAGCATCCTGGAACCGGTCGGTGTTATACTTTTGGAATGGACCTGGTTTAAACAAACACCATACAAACAAAGCATTAGGCCAAATAAAAAAGTGTGTTTCGGGTAACGGGCCTGAAAATTTTAGGTAGGGTAGGCACCAGGGGACAAAAATTCCACTTGTCCACTCGTAATTACAAGTGAAATCTAGAAAGGATGAGTAATTCTTCCCGAAGCACTCGTCCTGTAGGAAGAGTGCTTTGCGAATAATTACTCGAGGAAGTCATATTGCATATTACTCCCTTATGTTCTGTATTGTATACATTTTTAAAGGACAAGTGCATGCGTTGCAGGATGAGTGAAAATTGTAAGTCACTCGTCCTGCAGGACAAGTGCAATATTGAAACATTTTTGTCCCCTGGGCGCACATAATTTGTTTGATTTTTTATGATTTTTTTTTTTTTATGCATTTTGAAAGGCATTTCACTTTTAAAAATGTTTAAAATTATATTTTTCCCAGAAAACCTGAAAAAAATCCAAGGTTTCACAAGTAAATTTAGGTACTAATAGGTACGGTAGGATTACCCTAAACACAGGTGTATTTTTTATTTGGCCTTATCAACTATTCCAGATCTGAAACAAATCTTGTATTTATCATATCATCCTGACCTTTATTCTGGCTCTGACTTAAACCTGCATGTTAATGGAAACACATACATGTAGTAGTGTTTACCCCAGGAACAAAAAAGGGCACGGTAACTTAATAAAAAAGGGCACTTCAAGCGCGCGCTGAATGATCAATAGTTGGTATTTTAACATTTATCAGCAGGATAAATACAACATCTGAGAGACATAAAGCAAGAAACTTCTTCATTTGTCAGTATTTTAGTTTTTATGAGCAGTTGAAATTTTGTGCTCAGTTGAGTTGAGCATGAAAAAAGTTTTATAACCTCGGAGCCTGGTGCAGGAAGAACATTGGTTTAGTAGAGTTGTAAATTTTCATGGAAAGCATCTTGGAGATCAGTTCATATTATGTTTAAGAGGTCGAGCCTCTGACATTAAAATTTGAACAGCAACTAGAACAGCAAGTAAGGCTTTAAAATATGTTGAGACAGACATCATGTCCTTCAACTGCCTCTTAGTGAAAACCCTGCTTCCTTATTGGTCTTCTTTACAATTATCTGTCAAATTGCTGGTTATTTAACACTCCTCATTTTTTCAAAATAATTTGAAGTGATTCCAGTTACAATTAAGTGCCTTTATAATGCTATGTTTGGGGTTCAATGAAATGGTACATGTTGTAATTGAACTGTTAAAAAGATATTTTCCAATAATTCCTTCAGAAAATTGCATGGTAAAATAATTTGGGGGCTACAACATGACATCATGTTAAATCCAAATCCATAATTTAATGGGGTGTGTTATCCCCGGAGCTGCACTATATTATCTATATACAACGTATTAGAATGCATTTACAAGCAAACAAAACAGTGTGAATGAGAAGCTATCTGATCTGGATCTACACTGTTTCCAAAACAGTTTATCAGGGCTAAAAGCATTGTAAGGTAGCATTTTCTTAAGAAAATTAAGAAAACTAGCAACCTGGATAACCCCTTTATCTATGGACTACACATTCAGTGTCAGTCGCCTTTTTAGTATTATCATAACTTAGCCATTTACCTTTCCTATATTGCAGCATGGTTCCAAGGTATGGAAGACCTGAAGGGCCAGGGATCTCATCAAATGGTTTAGCCTTGTCATAATCTGTTACAACTTGCTGGTCCACATCTACTGATGCAACTGTTGAGCGACAGCAACGCTGGACAGAACTGGATCGAACTATAGGTCTTATAGTCCGCAACATTTTAACCCCTCTATATCTGAAATAAAACAAAAAAATACTAAATTATCTCAACAACAAAAAAAAAGAAGAAGAAAATGGTTCTCATTGCATATGCTTCAAGTCACTCTTTATGCATTGTTATGGTTAGCATATGGTTATATTTTAGACGCTCAAGTACAGCTAACTCTGTAATTGGTGGTCACGTGTGGGGGATACTCTTACTCATTCAAGCTTGTATGATTGTCCTTGATACCTGCAAAACTGAGGAACATCCATTCAAAAACGAAGGTGCTAGAGTGGTCATAAAAAGATCTCCCATTGTACGTTCATGCAGATTTTTTTTGATGCTCAAGGGCAGTTAAATCAACAGTCTGAGATTGGTTCTAGGGTCATTACGGTACCTTCGGACACCTTCACGGTTCCCAGCTTATAGCGGTTTTTTGGTTAATCTGATAATAATCTGGTATCTTCGGACAGCTAAATTTCATCTCATAATTGCCAATTGACTCTAACATAAACTGAAAACAATATATTTTAGTTTACATAAATATATCTGAGACACAACGGATATATAGATAATCGGTATGCAGTTATTTGATTGTGGTTTAAGCAATGTTTTAATATGCACCCCCCTGGTGTCTCTCGGAATTGGTTTGGTTTATTTTTGCGCTAAAATGGTTGCTGTTTATGTATTGGATTTTTGACCAATCAAATAAGGTCTTATATACATGCTACAAAAGACATACAGCTAGTTGCAAACTGGTATTTTATTGGTTATTTTGGACAATTAGCGCCTGATTGATGTCACTGAAGCGCATTTGTGTCAGGTAAGAAGAGCTGAAGTGTCCGAAGATACCGGTAATGACCCTATTTAAGGTTCAATTTCATTTAAGTTATTATGGTTGCCCTTGTTACCTGAAAGAATGAAGAAGATCCAATCAAAAGTGAGGGCACTAGAGAGGTCACAACATTATCCATCAGTTTTTAAGATGCTCAAGGGGAGATAACTCCAAAATAGGTGATGGGATATTGACGAAATTCAAACTCATCCAAGCTTTAATAGTTGTCCTTCTTGTCTGCAAGAATAAAGAAGATCCATTCAAAATTAAAAGCACTAGAGTGGTCACAACATTTCTCCCATATTCAGTCCATGGAGAATTCTCAGATGCTCAAGGGCAGCTAACTCCACAGTCCAAGGTCCAAACTGGCCAAATTTTGAACCCACCAGAGAATTTATGGGTGTTCATGGCCTGTTGCCGGAATTGTTTCTATTTCTGGAATGGGTGTAAACGTTTACAAAATTTTGTAAACGTTTAAGGCCTAGTAACAACCACCACTATACTGTGATTGTTGTACATACTACCTGGGCCCGAGCCATCCTCAGGGGCGAGGCCCGGGTCTACGGACTCTGAGTTTTGTGAAAGCTTTAACTTGTTCAATAATGTATAACGACCTATGCCAATTCTAGTCATTCCTGCTAACAAGGTACTGTATGCGTGTGAAAGACAGACGGATGGACCAGCATAAAGGCTAAATCAAATTAAGTCGGGCATAAAAAATACCGTATCCACCTGTCTACGCCATAAGCAGCCGATTAGAGGACACTGTCTTTATCAGGAACTAAGAAAGAGAACTCTAGTCACCAAACTAAAACTGCAACTGTAATTTAAGGAGCATTTCTTAAGTTCGGGAACCATTGATGCAATGTTAAAACGGCAAGGCATAAAGTCCGATATAAAACAAAAACAAGCAACAACAACAAAAAAGTTGAAAAAGGTGCATATTTAAGGAGACCCAATCAAATTTTCAACTTGATTTTTTTTATATTCCCAGTAGTACAGGGGTCACTTTAGATCTCAACAAAACCACGTCATCTTGAGTCTTCAATATAGGGATCAAACATGTTTTCTATGCATTAACATCTGCTGGACCATTAACATCTTGAATGGCCATCTCTCGAGGCCCGTAGGGATCATTCCTCCTTGCTTCTCTTTCACAAAGCAGTGTCTATAGGAGGTTTTAGGGATTCCCAAAGTGACGTCATTTTCGCGCATGCGCATATCCGTGGCCATCAACGGTACGGCCAACGGGTGCAGGACAACTCGGCCCAAAACCAACTCGGCCCATGCCAACTCGGCCCACATAAAAATCGGCCCATGCCAACTCGGCCCAAGATGCAAAACTCGGCCCATACCAACTCGGCCCAATTTAAGTTTTATAAAAGACAACTCGTCCCACATTTTAGTGGGATTGAAGTATGTGTGTTTTATCATTTATTAACTGCAAGATTCGCCCCAAGAATTAAGTATCCTTACCCGTTTGTGCCATGGTTAACAGCGCAGACACAAACGACAAGTCACAAATTGCCATATCTCGTAAGAAGCCACGCTTTTATAGTCAATAACAACTATATAGTTTTAACAACTATCATCTACCTTTTTTTAAAACTTAGTACCGTTACTGTAAGGCGTAATCAACCTGCACGTAATCCTCGTGAGGGGATGTTGCAGACTCTAAAGAAAGAAAAAATACACCGCACGTTCAAATGAGCATACGCGTAAGTTCGCAACCTAATTGGTCTGAGCATACTAATTCCTTTTTTTTCTCAAAAGACCGTCTTGGTACTACTGAGCAGTAGCAAGCAGTGCGGACCCTCATGAAATGAGGCATCATGCGACATTTCTTCTGGGTCTTCACTGTTTGCCAAATTACATATATAAATGTGAAAAATGGTGCGAGGTGCGAGGCTAGAAGCATAACTCCATAGTTTCATACTCTATGTTTGATAGCAGCGACGGCTCTGACGAGACTGCGCGTATGTGCAGGCTCGTCTGATCATTCTCTGATCGTCGATGGGATAAGAACCAACATTTCAGACATTATGTGTAAACGAGTGTCAGAGATAAGTGACGAAAAAGAGCTATAGTCTCTGGTCTCTGGAAGAATTTAATGAAATTTTGAAGGCCCCTGTATGAACAAAAATGCCGTCATTCGACAAAGTTATGCACTGGTTAAAGACACTGATTTTCACATATTTGCGATTCATTAAGGCCAGTGATCAACATAATTACGCCAATAATATTAAGATGATTAAAGGTGTGCATCAATTGACACTTCGTCCAAACACGCTAATCTCCTTAGTTGATCACTTTACAATTTTCAATGGATGGAAGGATGGATGAACGGACCCATGCGCGTTCCAGGATTTTTGTCAGTGGAAGGGGGTCCAGGCCCGACGGCCAGCTTACAGGATCCGCACATGGGACCAATACGTACCTACGCACGTACACGCACGCACGCACCCACGCACGCACGCACGCACACACACACACACACACACATGTACAGACAACAGACAGACACATGAATGTTCATGCACAGGCAGACGGATAGACATACATGTACATGTATAGACGGCAAACTAAAATACATACAGATTAATAGAAACGGCATAATCATGTACAGAGATAATGTCAGAAACATCGGGTGAATGTCGAGGCATACATGCACATGTCATTATATCTAAAATTCCCATGAAAATGAAATAATTTGGCCCTATCGAGACCAAATTATTTCATTTTCATAGGATATCTAAAATGGGGTGTATGTACCCAAACTGGATCCGCCGCCGCTTAAACATGTATGCTAATGCACAGACATTCTTATTGCATCATACATGGGCATGCAACTCGTATGTACTTCAAAAAATATATGGACCGAGTTGTCTTATGGATTTGGGCCGAGTTGTCTTATAAACTTGGGCCGAGTTGGCAAGGGCCGAGTTTTATGTGGGCCGAGTTGGCATGGGCCGAGTTGGTTATGGGCCGAGTTGTCCGTAATTCCGGCCAACTCTATGGAATCTGTGTTAAATGTGGGTTTATATTTTGAGAAAAATGGGCTCTTATAGCCAATGTCATATCAACACTTGTTTGTATTCTTTGATATACATTCAAAATACATCTTACCGATAAATAAAGGTTCTGAAAAACAAACTTTTATTATTTAAGAGGCAAATTATGAGGCCACGGGAAGTCCAGAAATGTCAAGCAGACCACTGATATTTTCTTCGATAAAACCCATAAAAACTTTTAATGTGTAAACATTTGGTTAATTAATGCAATTTTTTGATAAGTAGAGTGAATCCATCTGCTTGTCATTCAGTTTTTATTCCTCTCTCTCTCTCTCTCTCCAGCAGTGAGTTTTATAAGGCTAGCGGCTAGGGTAGAGGTAGCGGTAGCCGAGGAAGGAAAGCTAGCGCGTTATAAAACGGCGTTAGAGCAAATAGCGCTAGGTAAAATGGCGTCCATCAGTTGGTAAACAGTTGAAAAGGTAATTTTGCTTTGGCATTGAGGTAAAATACATGAGACTATTCACGTTAAGCATAACACGGTCAGTTTTCTTAATTTTACCGCTAGTCTTAAAGAGCGCTCGCAACAGATGCATTAAAAACCGGTACAGTACTTGCAGTCTAGACTCTATTATTCGGACCGTATCGATTTTCGTTATTTTGTGGATGTAAGTTTTCACACAGTGACCCCGAGTCAGCTCGGCCCTGGGTCAACTCAGCCTGAGTCAACTCGGCCTGGTGTATATTACATGGTATTCCTAGTTTGCATTGTACATGTATAATCTTTGAGACTGTATCAAAGATAAATATTAAACAGTTATGCGCTTAAACTCTGTTCAGAAAAGGAAGTGTCTACAGGTACAGGCCTGTATCCTATTCCTTAGACTACAAGTCTAGAGGTACGGTCCCGTATCTCTAGACTACGAGTCTGGGGATACGGGCCCCTACCTGTAGACAGTCCACTGAGGATTGGCTACGGGTAGGGCTCTAAAATTTCAGCTATATTTGGTAGCAGTTATTTTACCCATAGAGATAATCTAACCCAACAAAAACTGATGGGGTATGAAACCCCCGAACCTCTCACGGGAATTACTCAGTAGTGTTATTCGACAACGTCGATATAAAAGTAAATAAATATATGCTTAATTGAATTGAGAATGAGCCTCCCCTGAAATTTCTGTGGTTTATAATAAGGAAGTGGGTACAGGTATGGGCCCGTACCCCTAGACTACGATTCTAGAGGTACAGTCCAGTATCTCTAGACTACGAGTCTAGGGATACGGGCCTGTACCTGTAGCCAGTCCACTGAGGATTTGCTAGGGGTACGGCTCTAAAATTCCAATACATGTATATGTTGTAACTTATCATTTACCGTTTGAGACGGATAATTAGACTGGTTCTCTCCCTTAAATAGCTTATCAGCATATTAAGACAGGTAACTACTAGCCGCCATTGCGCCTATGTATAGCATACACACTGACGTCATGAGTGACATGGTATTGGAAAATACCCTTGACATAAAGTGCATTTTTTAAACAAGCCGTTTTATGAAAGTTTATTTTGTTCTGGGAGTTAATATATTTTTTCTTTTACTTTATTATTAAATTATAGCAACTGAAAAAAAAACTGAAGTTTGTGTTGAAAAATCTTTTCTGGAGCATGCGCAGTGGCATGAGTAGGATTCTCTACTTGTAATTAAATACACGTTACCTGACTCTAGATGGGTAGATCTAGGGGAGGGAACCAGACTAACAGATAATCCAACAATAACTTTAGTTGCTAATTCTAATCCTTTTAGGGGATAACAGATGTACTGTTGTAAAGAAAACTAAATAATTGCAGTCGGGTATGAAAGCCATGACCGCGCTGTGCTGCGCTGCGCTGCCGCGCCGAATCTGCCAGAAATCGTGCCTGATATAAATTTTCCCTTTCCCGATTCACAAAGAGGTGTAAGTCCATATTTTTTTCGCTCTGTCATCTGCAAAAAGTATTATCAACAATTGCCAATAATAAAAACCATTAGTTTTTCCGAAATAATGATTTTAATGGCGATTTGACTTGTGTCAGGGGTATGAAAGCCCCTGCCGCGTCGTGCCATGCTACTTGCGTTAGTGGCAGTTTTACCGTAATTTTTTTAACAGTTGATTACTGAAACGTTTGTCCTCTTGTATTTTTACTAGAAATGTGGGCAAGGATGATTCTTAGTGGGTGTTTTTGGCATGCAATGGAATATATTATTAATAATAATAACGCACACACTCAATAGGCCCCTTTTCATGCGTAGTTACAGCTGGACAATTAATTGGTCAGTTAAAATTGTGTTCACGGTCCGCTTGCATCAAAATATAATCAAGGGCCCATCATTTAATTAATTATCAAGAATCCTAAATATTCCTGACCCAGTATTAGAACCAAACAAGCTCAGTACAGAGCTCAGTACAGTATGCGCATGCCTTTAATCTTATCAATTAGTGCGATTAACAGATTCTAACACCATTAATCATTTTCTAGAAAGAAGTTTGTGAATAAGCGCGACATTAATTTGTGTAACTCAGAATCATATAAAACATATAAACATATATGCACAGTCTCCACTGCTGGTTTATTTATACGAGATGATAAAATATTAACCATGTCGCTCAACTAATAGACTTATACTCATCTAATGAATCTAGCTAGACTATTGTTATATCACAAGATAGATAACGTTCGTACATCATAAAATGTTCACAGTGAAGGCTCAGACGAGTTTGCGCCTCTTGCGCAGATCCAGAAAGTTTTGCCAGAGGGGGTCTGACTTTGACAACGATTTTTTTCTTAGTTGATGAGGGGAGAGATAATCCAAATACCACCATAGGCGTGCCAACATCGGCCCGCCAAGGAAATTGGTTTAAGCTATGTATTAGAGCACATTTTAAAAAATACCACCTAATCTTTATGAAAATTATCAGTTTACAGCCTGAAAATTGCATAATTATTATATAGGTGTATTACTAAGGCCAAATAAAAAGAAATGTTTCTCAGGCCTAACCTCGTCCATAGATCCAGATAAGGAAATTTTATGAGCGTAAAGTTATTATTTTCTTACTCATCAATTTAAACATGTGTTTTGGGTGCTAAAAAGAAACGTCTCATTGAGACGATTCTTTTGAGTACCCACAACATATGTTTTGGATGGGAAATAAAGAAAATCGTTTTCCAATACACACTCTTATCTGGAGGCTTGCTCATCTGTTTGAAATGCCCTTCATCTGTTTTTTTTTCAGACATAATATGCTGGAAATCACATGCCGACATCAGACAACACCTGTTAAGATAAAAAATTATGAGCATATATGAAATAAAATGCTTTGTTATGCAGTAATATGTCACACGGACCAAAGAGGGGGTCTAGGGTTTGTAAGAGTTAAACCCCCTGTATCTGTCTGGAGATGAGACTGGGTGAACGCACTCCCTTGACTAAATTTGGGGAATTAACTCAAAATAGGCAGCACCCAGAACTCACTCCAGAAACTTAGAATAATGATTTGGAATGTCTCAATGTCTCTCCCCTTTCAGTACCCTGTGACGCAGTTCTTAAGTACTAATTAGAATAAACACTCTGAGATGATTTGAATTTTCTATACTTTTAATAAATGAAAAAATGTTCCAAAAACGCGATGGATGCAGACTGTTGGATTCACTGTTCTTAGAGTTCTAAATTACCACTGATATTCATTCACTGCTCTTGAAGTTCTAAATTACCACTGATATTCATTCACTGCTCTTAAAGTTCTAAATTACCACTGATACTCCCTATTCACTGTTCTTATCAAGTTCTAGAATTTTCCTGTTCCGGTAAATCAAAATTTTCAAAAGTTTGTACTTATTAAAACGCAAAATCACAAACAATAAAAAATTTCACTTTAATTCTCCTTAACCTCAATTGCCACCAGCATATAATTTTCCAAAAAATATATTCATCGATAAGCTAACCAAATTGAAGATTCCACCAATATTACACTAATCCTAAAATGCCCTGCTTTATTTTAAGTTCTAGGTCCTAAGTTCATATTCTATTAATTGAGCACATCACATTTCCAAAAACTGTCCTATAGGCTAAACAAAGATTTATAAGACCTAAACACAGTCATTCCCAATCCATAAACAGCCTTTATTTTCCCAATTTCAGGTATTTTAGCACTTATTTTCCCAATTTTATTAAAATATTTTCCCAAATGTGAAGGAAAAGGTAAATGAAATCACTGCTGCAATGGAACATGGAAATTGGAACATGCAATGGAAAATGGAACGGGATATAGAATGGAACATGCAATGGAACATGGAAAGGATCATTGACGGTTTGGGCCTTATACGCCTATTTTTCTGATTCCAGGAACGCTGCTTTTGGGCTTCTAGTGTGATGCATGTAGTATCAGTGAAATAGGTGAATCTAATGGCAAGAGCCAGCTAGCAAAATATTTGCAAGATTCCTACGCATTCGAGAGTTATGGCGGGTAGAAAGGGGAGGGGGTCTGAAATTTCATGAAAATAAAAAGTGCTTTAAAAAGTGATTTCTGCAAGTTTTCTTGATTTATTTGGTAGACATGGTAATATCTATTGAACATACCATACGCAGAGTATTAACGAATCACGATAATTGATGAAAATGTTTTAAAAACAAAACATGTTTTGTAATAAAATGATTTTTGGGAAATAATTTAGAAGTTACCTGTACATTTTTGACTACATGTACCGTAAATAATACAAAACTGAAAGCTCAACAAAAGAAATAAATATTTTTGAAGGAATGAAAGTGTCCCATTTAGCATTGGAAAGTAAAAGTGATTCTAACTAGATCCTTTGAATATTAATTTTGCTTAGTTTAAAGGGCGTAGCATGTTGAATGTATTTAAAGTGTCCGAATATTTATGGAATACATATGCATGTATATCCCTATATGAGACAATATATTGAACACTAAAGTATTTACCTGCTATAACTCTTTGCATGCCAGTGGATAATTTTGTCCTCTGCCAATAGGCTTTTGCAAACAGTTTGAACCCAGATGAAGACAAACAGAGTGTCGGTCTTGATCTGGATCAAAACCGTTTGACACTCTGATGGTGGTCCTGGGTGGTTTATTTTTTAAAAAAAATAATTTTGAAGAAAATCAGCAGACGAAAATAAAAACATGAACAATTCCCTATCTTGCAAATATATAGGTACAGGACGTTTGCAAAATAATGTGTCATTTAATAACAGTGAGATTTTTTCTTATGAAAAAATGCATAAAACCTTGCTAATTCTACTTTTAATCTTTTGTACTCAATATTAAACTAGCACAGAATACAAAGCAATTTAGGAGGTTGGTTCTAGAGAACTACATTACTGTCATTAATTTTTTTATTTGGTAGAAAAGGCATTTTATGGGCTTAGGCCCTGGGTTTTTGGGCTGCTGAACATCTTTCCCCCCCGTGTGCCAGCAAGCCACTTCCATACAATGTGTAAAATATGGTAACACATATACATGCAAAAGCTTTTGCTGGCACACGGGGGGGAATGATATTTTAAAAAATGTTTTCGGATTTCTATATATCTTAATGTAAAACTGATTGTTCTACCCAAAATTTTACATCCTTAAAGCATTTAATATCGAAAACGGATTTCACAGTCATAAAGTACTCAGGTCAGGGTAGCTTCAAGGTGAAGAAAGGGACGATTTACAAACTTTTATTTTTACTGAAAACCATAGGCATTTACCCATAGCAAGTGTCACTGATCCTTGGAACATGTAATGGAAAATGGAATGGGATATAGAATGGAACATGCAATTGAATGGAACTTGTTTTATTTTTTATAAAAGCCAAAACAGTTCTGTTCCCTGCAGCTGTGTGTGTTCCAATTGCAACAGAAATCTGGAACAGACCCATGGATATTATATGTTCCAACATATGGTACTTATTCATTCGGGGTAGTGCTAGATTGTCTATTCCCATAAAAGTTGCGATAAAAACTCTACTAGGAAGTCATTAAATTATTTTGAATACTTCGGACGCACAGATGGACGGATACCAGCTCGATGGGTATACTATAAGCTCACCTTGTGAGTCTTTGGCTCAGGTGAGCTAATAAATTTTAACTTTTTGGACATCATAAAATTTGCTATAAAAACTCTACTTTTTCACTTTATACTGATATTGAAATTCTTCTATACTTATTTTCTTTTTTTTTCTTTTATCCCATTTTTTTTTCATTAACTTATGTTTTTTTTTAAATAGTAGCCATTTTGGGAATAGACATTTTGGGAAAAGGCATTCTAGCACCTACCCCCTTTTTTCAGATTATATTTAAAAACAGTAGATATCTGCTTGCTAACTATTATTCAAAAATCAAACAAATAAATAAGAAATATATAGATCAGATACTTTTTAAAAAGTCCTTTTCTTAAAAATGAAACTCCTTTCCATAAGAGATATTGGCAAAGATCACAAATTTAACATACAAGGGAGGACCTTTCTTTAAGGCAAAACCATTGAGAAGGGAGAAAGATACAAGCTGTGTCTCATTTCAAACCTTACAAACTTTTCTTAACTCAGATTTTGACAAGCTGGTATAGTTCAATTGGCAGAACAGCCTCGGGTTATGATATGCAACACCTGGAGGTATGTCTGGGTTCGAACCCCAGTGCTGGCAGTCTGATCTGATGCTTTGTTTTTATTGAAAAATATGAATAACATAAAAATGATCAAAAATTCAGTCAAAATATACCATTTTTGAAAAGCATTTAGGAAATGAAAAAGCTGTCTCCCTTGTAAATTAAGGTTTTGAATTAAAAGTCAAATCAATCTCTGAGAATTTAATTGATAACCTTTGATTTGATCAAAATGAAAGAGGTTTTATACATGTACCCCTATAAAAACAGTAAGATTCTGTGTATAAAGTGGCTTTAAGTCTTCTTCTCAGGAAAAAGTCTGATCTGCTGTTTGTATATCAAAATATGATAATCTTTCTTCAAAATAATTTCAAACAGAACAATTTTATTTCAAAAAGCCACTAAACTAGAGCCCTAAAACTCATAATATGAAATCGGCCCAGATGTGATAACTGTCTAGTGCTAGATCTGAAAATGAAAAAGGGATCAGCGCTAGCCATGTTAATGTGTAAAGCCATACATCAGCAGATGCTTAAATACATGGGTAAGTTTTCAGGATTACAAGGGTTAATTCTGAGTTCAGCAGGACAAAGGTTAATTCTGATTTGACCCTTAAATGGGCGGAAAATTTACCTGTGTATGGCAACTGTGTGATGTGTGACACCTGTCCCTGCCGTAAGTTGCTAAAACAGCACATTTCTATTAAACTTTATTCAAGTGGGCACTGTATAGCCAGGGGGGGGCAAAGATGAACAATAGGATGTCATGATTGACTTCATATTTTAACTTAAGACAATTCAAGTCCAGGTGATCACAAACAGAAGTGTCTTTATTTGAGTTATAGTACGGCTTCAAACTTCAGGTATTAGACTTATACTCAAGAAAATTAGGCTTATTCCTGAAACTAAGATCCTGATAAATAAGTAGAATTGAAGTATTAAGTCAAATACTCTATTATTGAAATTACCAATCTAAATGTTGAGTACAGCCTCCAGATAAGAGTGCATATTGGAAAATTATTTTCTTTATTTCTCATCCAAAAAATATGTTGTGGGTACTCAAAAGAACCGTCTCAATGAGACCATTCTTTTGAGCACCAAAACACATAATTAAATTAATGGGAAAGAAAAAAATTAAAATTTTATGCAAATAAAATTTTCTTATCTGGACCTATGTTGAGTATGAAAATTCCAGGGTTGTAAAACATATTTGCCAGAATTTCCCGGTATTTTATTTGAGGTAGGAAGCCCAAATTTGGTGTGTGAATGCATCTTAAGATGGAGGAGTGTGCCATCCCATTTTTGGGTCACTGTGACCTTGACCTAATTTCTAGACTTGGTATTGAGTCTGGTGCATAAAAACTGCATTATCTTCTATATTCTTTGAGGTAGGAATCCCAAATTTGGTGTATAGATGCATCTTTGGATGGTGATATGTCATATTCCTTTTTGGGTCACTGTGATCTTGACCTCAGACCTAGTTTTTAGAATAATGGTGTCTGAGCATATCTCCTATATTATTTGAGCTAGGAATCCAAAATTTGGTGTGTGGTTGCATCTTGGGATAGGGGCATGTCATGTACTAGTTTTGGGGTCACTGTGACCTTGACCTATTTTCTAGAATTATTGTTTCAGACGCATATCTCCTATATTAATTGAGGTAGGAGTCCCAAATTTAGTGTATGTATGCATCTTTGGATATGTAATATTCATTTTGGGTCACTTTGACCTTGACCTCTGACCTAGTTTTTAGAATAATGGTGTCCAGAGAATATTATCTATATTATTTGAGATAGGAATCCAAAATTTGGTGTGTGGTTTCGTATTGGGATGGCAGAGTGTCCTGTACTAGTTTTTTGGTCACTGTAATCTTGACCTATCGTATCAGGCTCATACCTCCTATATCATCTGAGGTTGGAATCCCAAATTTGGTGTTTGGATGCGTCTTTGGATGGTGATATGTGGAGGGACCATATTTAGGTCACTGCATGAGACCTTGACCTATGACCTAGTTTCTAGAATAATCGTGTGTGGAGCATATTGTCTATATTATTTGAGGTAGGAATCTCAAATTTGGTGTGTGGATTCCTCTTGAGCTACCATTTTGGGTCATTTGACCTTAACATTGACTTCTGACCTCATTTCTAGTTTTTGTATCTGGAGCATATCTCGTTTATAACAAATATGAAGATGTGCACAGGCGACGCAGGTCCAGAACAGAGTTTGGTCTTGTTAAAATTAGAAGCAACTATTCCGATCTAATTACAAGGCACCTAGTCCCCCGGTCATAACCGTATTATCTGCTCATATCAGCAAGGGTATCATCGGATGCCAACCGACTCATTGTTGCTAGGTTTTGTAATAAGATGATAAAAGTTCTTTCCCCTGTATAAGCGTTTGCCAAGCCAGAGTGTGATAATGTGTTGCAGCCCAAGCCCGAGGCTCCAACACAATATCACATGGGGTTGACAAACGTCAATATACGGAAAAGAATAACTTAAGTGAAGGGTATGCTTTTTTTTTAATTTAGTTTTCCAGGAAAGTCATCGAAACTCATGCAAATAAAGCTCATTGGAAAGACATTCATTTGTGGTACAAAAAGGTGCATATTTAAGTTTAAAATTTGCTGGCTGGCATCAGGGACACTATATCCGTAGGCACTTTGATGAGGCAGTAAAGTATAGCGGTAGAATATTAAATTTAAGTTTGCATCTCAATCAGCATCACCCACCAGCCAAATAGTAACTTATAAAATCAAAATAAAAGATGTGGATGCTTAGGTATCATGCGCGGATCCAGGAATTTTTGCTAGGTTTGGGGTCCAGCCAGGCCGGACTGCCAGAAAACAGCTCTGACAATGTTTTTCTTTTCTTTTTCAGTTCTCGTCTTATTTTACCGTTTTACAGAGGGTGTCTAATGGTTATTTCAAAAGAAATTTTCCAAGGTTTCAGAGGGAGTTCAATATTTTCCAGAGGGGGGGGGGGGGGGGGGGGGGGGATAGGGGCTAGGGACCCCCCTTGAAAATCACAAGCTGTATGGGTTTCTATATAGAAATTAGCATGTTTGAACCCACCCCCCTTCCCTGGAAAAAGTTGGACCCCCCTAATTTCTATATAGAAACCCATACAGCTTGTGAACCCATACAGCTTGTGATTTTCAAGGCGGGTCCGTAGCCCCTATACCCTCCCCCTGTATCCGCGCACAGTATGCCCCACCATGACCCTTTCACCAGTGCCTCAAATTAGATCTACCAAAAAGGTGCAAGGTACGTAAGATCACTTAAATGCTGGGTGTGTCCATTTCATTTAGCCGAATTTGAAATTAAATTGCATTAATTTTTATTGTTGTATGATGGCACACGTAGGCCTATTCCCATTTAAACTTCCAATAAACTCAGTAGAGATATTGTTGCTGTATCAGTGATAGCATTATGTCATAGAATACTCGAAGAGCGTTACATCCGACAGCTGTCCGAAACCGTCCCTTGTCCGAGTACTGGTTCACGAATAGGCTAATATCGAGACTGGACACTTTCCACTATTGTAGAAGATAATCATTATCAAAATAGTATCATTGTAACAAACCATCCTTTATTCTTCATAAAGTTTCACATTCTGTTGAGACATTAACGAACGCCTGGTTGTAAGAGAGGAATTCCCAGTCGATTTCCCTCCAATGACGCCATATTGAATCGTTGTTCCGTGGAATAGAATTGAATAGGTAGGAAGGATAGCACCACTTTGAGGAGCTAGCTTCGCTAAGCTAGCGGCTATTTTTTCTACGTCTATAAAACGGGTAGGGTGTTTTTTGCTAGGTAGCGGCTACTTTCCCTAGCCTTATAAAACTCGTCTCAGGTCTCTCTCTTTCCCGAGTCTCTCTCATGATGACCTGTCATTGACAGTCCAAAATGTAGCTAAAATAGATGACTTACGTATATTTTGTCTGATAGAAATAACTTTAATCTGACTTTCACGGATTTCAAAGAGATCTGTCTTCATCACTGTCTGTTGAATAAATGGAGTTCAACACCCCCCCCCCCCCCCCCTCCACGGGCAGTGACAGTCACACGTGCGAGCAATCAGTGACAATGTTTTCACAAGCGAGTCTTAGGAATGTGTCATGTCACTGAAGTGCTGGTAAATAGAAGATATCTAAAGATGCCGACGGTATCAGTATACTGGGTCCGAGGACATAATTAGAATGTCACCGTATATTTGTTCTATATCAGTTAAATAATTTTTTGTCTTTTCGGTAATTCAATGAAATCAGTGCCAATAAATTGAACAATCTTCTAGCTCAGTACAATTTGATACCAAACATGCTAATATTTTCAAAAAAGAAAAAGCATTGGGCTTTTTTAAGTGCCTTTAATATGGAAAAGATTAATTCCTACGGGGAAATTTCGTACATACAACACATAAATGGATAACTTCTGATTTGATTCACTAAACCTCAAAACCTTGATTGGTTCATTGTGTAATTCGAGGGGTCATGGGTTATAATGTCGAGAAAAGATTGTATTTCTTCTAAAGATCGTTTTTTGTCTAAGCAAACAGCGCAGACCTTGATCTGGGTCTTGACTGTTTGCTAAAGACACATTTTGGGGTCACTGCACTAGGGTGAAATGATGTAACTCATTTAAACATTTATTCCATTTGGAAGTTCTTTGGCAATAAAATGCAGTTGTTGAGACTTTTCGTTTGAACTGTCAAAAAACGCCCCTACATAAACGAATAATTAACACCCTTGTTAACAAATTTATGCGTGTTAAAGAAAATAAATGAAGCGTGTCGTAACAAAGCAGTGTTCATTATCAAATATTCGCCTTTTTAAAACTCTGCATATGCATGTTTGTCTGTCCACATATTCAAACTCTTGTTTTCTATCAGTTTTTACTGCTCCTCTGTTCATGTGCAGAACCAGAGGGGGGGATAGGAGGTCCGGACCCCCCTGGAAAATCACAGGTTATATGGGGTTCTATAGAAATAAGTATTTGGACACCCCCAGAAGAAGCTGGACCTCCCCTCCCCCCGGAAAATGTTGGACCTCCTCTGGATCCTTGGAAAAGTATAGTTTTCTCTGTAATAAAACCATTGGACCCCTTCTGTAAACTGTAAATAAGTTGAGGACTAAAAAAACAGAAAAAAAAACGTTGTCCAGGCTGTTTTCTGGCCATCGGGCCTGGACCCCCCTTGACAAAAGTTCCTGGATCCGCGCATGCTGTTAATGCGCATGTATGCACGAAAGCCACAGTTAACGCCCCTTTTTTATATCTAGAGGTCCATATCTTCTTCTGAATCTCCATCTTCATATTACTTATGCTTCCGTGAATCTGTGCTGGCTCACATGAAGCAATACAACAGGCAGAAAATAACATGACATTGTGCAGTCTCGAATGAGCCTTCGCTATTCGAGAGGAAACTGTTATTACATTTTAGCGCCCAGATCTGTCCAAATGTGTGCTCGCTTTTATTGGTTATTGTATAGCAGTGGGTATCATTGCGAGACTGCACTCATGAGCCGTTGGATAGCTACTCGAGAAGAAAGTGAACATTATATTTTTTTCTTTTTTCAGCGTCCAATTTATGTCCACAATCAACTGTACAAGTGTCGTCTGCTGATAACCTTTGAAAACAGTTCAGACCCGACAAAATGTTCTTGCGGTAATGGGTGCATGTGCAGTCTTGTATCAGCAGGCCTTATAATTATCGTTGTGTTAAATTGAATTTAAATGTCTAGAAATATGTTTTTATTAGCACCCGTTTTATTCGCTTCCAACAATAACAACAGACCAATAATCTCAATAAATGTTAATATTATCTGACAAAGTATTTGTTGATACATTACAATTCAAATTTATATAAAATATATAGCAAGGGAACTTAAAATCGGTGGAAAATATTGACAATTCTATGGATTTCCCTATATAGACACTACAAGGTTGACGGCCAGTATAGCTCAAATCTATTTATAGCACCGGAAGTACGTCACGATAAAACCTCCTATTGAAAAAGACAAGTATATGATCCCTGCTCACAGTTCGAAAACTACCATGTCATCACAAAGTGCTCAATATTGTAGATACCAGACTTACAGTGATTCCCTGAAGAATTCCTCCCCTACCCCCAACTATTCCACATTGGAATAGTCTGTCTCCTTCTGTGGCCAATACCCAGACCACAGAGGAGTTTAGGGCATACCTCATTTAGTCAAACACTCTTTTTTCTCAAAACTTCAAAATTCGTAATCGATCCTGGCATAATGTTGGAAATTGAGCGAGCTAGTATACATAGAAAGAAAGGACCCCGAGGGTGGTGTTAAAACCAGAGCCTGAAAGGTGAGGATTTAAACACACCCGAGAGGTCTAGCAGATATTAGTGCATTAGAAAAACATGTTTTGATCATTATTATTGCATAAAGTCATTTTGTCACTTGAAAACTTTGGAAAAACACTCAAAAAGTTCATTTTTGTATTACTATAATGGCGTGCAAAAGCATGAAGGATCAATTCATAGGTTTTGAAAATGTTCTAGAGCAAAGACTTGTAAACGTCACCCTAACGTCACTAAATTATATTCCATTTCTATGCATGTTAATGTTGACGATGTCAATTTTTCTTATGGCCTAGAGTGCGTGTATGCAGTGACCTATAATAGAGTGACTGGACACTTCATTTTTCAGCCTATATAGGTATGCCATGGTGTGTGTCACGTGACTTACACCTGATGCACCTTTCATCGTGCACACACAAACTGGTGATGCAGCTTGAGAAACCACTGCATTTATAGATACATTGAAGAGCGTACTTCGTTGTAAATATCGCTTATTGGTACACCATGTTAATAACAATCGAAAAAACATATATGAAATATAGCTAAATGTTATAGTTCTGAAATGTAAAAATTAATCTTATTGAGTTATGACCGTGTAAATATCGGCCGATTCCATGAAAATTATGGAAACCGTTAAAAATGGCTTCAGCAATACCTCTTTCACTGTGACGAATAAAGCTTCAAACATGGCTATGTCTGTGTCTTGATTTATCAATATTTATAAATTAAGATGCCATATGATTCATAATTATTGTTATTATACTATTTCTGTGTTTGTAAAGGTGTTAAACGGTTTGGTAAACAGTAGAGAAATTACGCTGTGTATTCCAGAACTGTGGTAAAAGCAAATCGTGGAGATAAAAGATATCGATTGACCCGTGTAAGATGCGCGACAGAGTTATTTGAGTTGAGCATTGGTATTTCATCACTCTTATATAGGTCACTGGTATATGTAAAGTAAATCAGCTGTGCAACAACAGCACGTGAATTGCTTAATTAATACGTTAAAAATGACTGTTTATAGTGTGTGACGCAGCTTTTATGCAATAATATAGAGACCAAACATGTTTTTCTATGCATTAACATCTGCTGGACCCTGAGGGTGTTGTTGAAACTGAAGCCTGGAAGGCGAGGGTTTTAACGGCCCTGAGGGATCTAGCAGTTGTTAGAGTATCAGAAAATCATGTTTGATCGTTATTTAAAAAATAGATCAGCTCTAGCAGTGAATTGTTGAGTAATAATTCATTGTTTGGAGGTCAGTTGTAAAAAAGATCAAATCACGAGCATGCAGCTTGAGTGATTTATCTTCGTACAACTGACCGACAAACAGTGAATTATTACTCAACAATTCACGCACTAGAAAACTATTGAAAATGCTTCAAAAAGTTCATTTTTGTATTACTATAATGGCACGTAAAAGCACGTAGGATTTGTAGGTTTTGTAAATGCTTGTTCCAGAGCAATGACTTACGTCATTCTAACGTCACTAAATTACATTAATTAGAACTATGCACGTTACTGTTGATGACATTATACAATTATTGACTTTTGAGGCATTGGACATGATGTGATATCGACCTGAGAGTACCAATATTGACCGAGTGGAGCCGAGGTCAATATTGGTATTCTCAGGTCGATATCATATCATGTCCAATGCCTCAATAGTCAACAATTGTTTTATTATATAATTTCTCTAAACAAAAACAACAACAACAACAACAATAACAAAATCTTGGCTATCAACTATGTCTTGGACAGTCTTGAATTTCTTTTTTTTTACATGAAGACTAACTGATTTCATTCAGTTAAAGAGGAATGACTGCATACTTTATTTGTAATTACAACTGCAGACAGAGAAGATCCAGATTAAAGGTCGCGTGGCATTTCATCAAGTTCTACACTGTTTGATAAGACAAAAATGATCTTCAGAGAACAAACTGCAATTTTATTTAAAAATTATAACATGTGACCCCTTGAATTATACAATGGGCCATTCCAAGTTTATTGCATCAATCCAGAAGGAAGAAATCATTATATCATTTAAGAGGCCTGCTAATTACTATATTCAACAGCAAAGTCTGATTTACATGTATATGATGAAAAACCAAATCTTGTGAATTTCATGCTGCTGTCACTCACTGAATGGTATTGACAACAAATCACACAAGTTTCATGCTGAAAGCACACCTGTTATGGAAAGTTACTATGAAGTCTATTTTTAGTAACTAATATTGAATGGGAAAAACCAGCAACCCATGTGATATGTAGTTTTATGGACCAGAGTGGATAGGCATCTGGGCAAATCAAAATATGTCTATTAATAGGTTATATAATAACAATTTTTGTTACAGCCTAGAATGTGTATATGTAAAGTACTAAAGCTGTGCATCAACAGCTCATGAATTGCCTGATTAATACATGTTTTTTGCCAGTTAAAACATGACTGTTAATAGCGTATGACATGGCTTTTTATGCAATAATAGAAATTCTGCAACTCTTGGCACACCTCAAGGTCGCCGGTTGATTTTGTCTCCAAACAATAATTGCAACTGTAAATGGTGCATATGCACAATTATGATGTGCTCTTTTGCAGTACAGAAAGGCATAAAAGCCAATTCATGGGCCTAAATATAACTTTTTATCATATGACGTCGCGTCTGCACGTGATATAATGCCATTTCTCATATACAAAGTAGTGTGAAATACAGGAAAATAATGATTCTTGTATAAAATTCGTTACGCAAAGCTGTTTGAAGCCATTGTCAAATGACAGAAAATTCATGTTCAAATCAAATTTTTCACTGTTGAACATGGGTTTTAATTTTGAAAATGCTCAAAATGAGCTCTGATTTGTTTGTCTGACATTAATTTTGATTGGTCCTTGGCTAAATTGAATCTGTTTTACACTTCGTTAAACCTCACGTGCAAGAAAACTTGAAATCTGCCTTGATTTCACAGTGATAATCATGAACTGTGCATAAAACCTCAACCCCATGTAATTTTGTGTTCGAGATAAAAAATCATCAGCTTAAATATTGGTGAGCATGTTGAGAGCTCATTTGAAATCCCTTACACCGTATTTGTGGTGCCTCAGAAAAGCAACAGGGGAACTCTAAGAAATGAACTAAATGACGAGAGATAATGTGGTGTCACTAAGCAAAACAGCCATGTTATTAAAGAGAAACGTCATCAAAACAATGTCTAGGCTACATCAACTACGAAAATGACTGCGTCAAAACGAACTTTTTAAATTTACATTTACTAATAAGGGAGAATAGAGGCAGGACTTGCGAATGCATGTGCTTCTTAAAACCATTCCTGTCGATCCGTGGTAGGGACAAAATCTTAATGTTCTTGAAGGAGCCCAGCAAGCTGTATTTTCCAAAAGAAATAAATTCAAAATGAATGGAGTTGTTTTTGAACTCATACTCACATGTTCACTCCCTATAGAATGCCAGTTTAATAATCATTTAGCAAAACAACGCTTGAACTGACAGAATTTTCAAGATGACTGCCCCATCTTTCATGGACAGCGGCCACAAACTATTTTCCTTCGGTGAGCTTCAAAATTTAGAAGATTGTCAACAACCCTTTGCAAATGTGCTATTTGATCCAAAGTTAGAATTATAAGGAATGCATTGTTATTTTTGTGGATTTTTGGAACGAATATGACATTTATTTCATCAAGTGAAGCGAAAATGTATATTTCATGAGTGGGGAAGTGTGTTTTTATTTTTTTAACTGGATTGTAAGGAATATTTTGGTCATAAAAGTGTTAGGAGAGAGAGAAACGTGTCAACTTTTATACAGGTATTTTGGCAATCATATCAGAGAGAGAGAGAGAGAGAGAGAGAGAGAGAGAGAGAGACAGAGACCTGTCAACTATAATACAGGTTTTGTGACAATCATCTTAACTATAACCCAGGTATTGGCAATCCTCAGAGAGAGAGAGAGAGAGAGACAGACAGACAGACAGACAGACAGACAGAGACAAAGAGACAGAGACCTGTCAACTATAAAACATGTATTTTTGCAATCATCTTAACTATAATCCAGGTATTGGCAATTCTCAGACCGAGAGAGAGAGAGAGGGAGGGAGAGAGAGAGACTGTTTGTATTACTTTGATATAGCTCTAGCTAATATCATACAAATGTATATGTGTGCTGATGATGCACGACTGACATTGAGTGATCACAATAGCTCACAATAGCACTTCATGCTCAGGTGAGCTAAAACAAAACAAGAGAGTGTGACTCGGGAATGTCATGTGCGGATCCAGAGCGGGGGCAGGGACAGGGGATCCGGACCCCCACCCCTCCTGAAAAATCACAAATGATAGGATAGCTTAGCAATTTGGTCCAGATCCCCTGAAAATTCACGAAGCTACCGAGCCAGCATTCAATGTTGGGCCATCATCAGCACGCCAGCGAAAACGAAATGCCATTTAAATGGCATTTTGCTTGCGGGCCATTTATGGCCTGCTTATAGTGGTATTTGGATCCTCTTACCCCTCATCAATTAAAAAACCGTCAATATTGGACCCCCTCTGAGAAAATATCCTGGATCCACGCATGAATGTCACACAATTGCAGACCACAGACCAACCCATGTTAACGTGAGGAAAGACATTAGAACACAGACAAAGGCACACACATAAATACAGTGGAAAATCTGATCTTTCATAAACAGAAAGAACCTATCAAAGAAAATTCTAAGTGTTGTTTAAAGCAGATATACAAGTACAGCAAAAGAATATATCCCTCAGAGGAATGACAAATCCCCCAACCTAAAGGTAAATGATAGAACAAAATTCTGGCGCCAATCAAGGGCCACAACTCTGCCCCAAATAATATGTAACAATCCCAAGCTAGATATTGTCAATATCAATGCATATACAAAACTTCGTGGAACTCTATCAATTTGTTTTCAAGATATAGAACGGAAACCAAATTATGATGGACGGATGGAATGACAGACAACCCAAATCCAGAATAGCCCCCACTTTTTCAAGTCGGGGCTATAATGAAGATTAGACGAAAAGCAAGACATTTAGACTTTTTAATTTATTAATTTTCTAATATAGGAACATACAGGTTGAGGTAACAATTCAAAACTGGACTCGAGATAAGAATGTGTAACTAAAATTATCCTCAAAACATGTTATTGGTACTCAAAAGAAAGATGAGAGAAGATTTTTTCTAAGCAGAGCCACAGACCACAAGCCATTGACACTATGTTAAAATGCCAAAGACAGCTCCTATCTACCTAAAATACTCTTCTTCGTCGACTAGAACAGTATTTCAGGTAAATATGGGCTGTTTATGGGAGTTCTATGGTGTATACAGAGAGAGTCAATGGCCTGTGCACTGACATAAAAAGGTATTTTCATGTACTTCCGGTCAATGATGATGGACGAAAAACATATGCTGAGGGAAAAATTAAATGAAATCCGCTAAATTATCTGTCACATCTGGGCATCTTTTAAATCAGTTTCATTCACTAGTGTTGTACAGGTTTGCTCTATAATTTGAAGAGGAAATAGTTAATAAAATGGCCACCAAAACACCAGATCCAAATTCGTCAACATGTGATAAGACGTCTGCAAAAGTGAGTTCTAAGAACTGCTATCAGTGCGATTAACTCTTTAAGAAAACACAGAAGTCTTTCAACTGCAATGTTTGCAATTATTGGTTTTGTCTGGACTGTAGCCACGTGCCAGTGAAGATGTACGATATATTGAGAAGTCAGTCTTGTGTGAATTTAACATTCAATGTGATGGCTGTTTGAGAGTATTGCCTAAACTTACTGAAATGGCATCCCAGTTAAACTTTCAGTCTAAGAGATATGATGAATGTAATCAGAAAATTAAAGACCTTGAGGAGAGTATTGATGAAAAAATAGAAAAACAGGTTGAAAAAGCGACCGAATCATACCGCGATAGAGAGGACAGGAAATGCAATGTTCTTTTCCATAATGTTCCAGAATCCTTGAGTGAAAATAAGATGGAGGAAGATGGTTAAAAATTAAGAGATATTTTAGCTGTTATGAAATGCAATGACATTGAGCCTAAAGCGTTTGTGAGACTTGGACGGCCTCTAGATCGTAAGCAAAGGTTAATTAAGGCTACATTGGACTCAGTGACAAATATACACCAGTTATTAGGAGGCGCTAAATTGCTAAGAACCAAAGATGGAGGTGAAAAGAGTTCGCATGGGTGGAGTAACATATTTGTTACTCCAGATTTAACAAAGGAGGAACGAGAAAGGAGCAGATCACTGCGTATAGAACTTGGAAAAAAATTCCGGTGGAGAGAACTTGAATTTGGTTATTTATCGTGGCAAAATAATAGACAGAAAGGACATCTCTGACCAGGGTAAGGATAAGGGGCCCGGGAACAGGTTGCGTTCCCGCCCAGTCCTGACGGCTTAGATTCAGTTCCAGGTACCCTTGTAAAAAGCGTTAATTTTGTTAGTGTTAGAACTGTTCCAGTTAATTTTGTTTAAGTTACATGTTCTGATGACTTTTTCAATAAAAACAATTCCAAGTCAACTACCTCTTGTAATGTTAAAGACTGTATTGACTTTTTAAATAAAGCCATTCCAATACCAAATAGTACCCCTTGTAGTGAATCTAGTCCAAATAATACATCTGGCCATGAATCTAGTCCATGTGTTTTAGTCATATTTCAAGTAGTGAATCTAGTCCAAGTGTTTCTAGTCATAAATCTCTACATAAAGACAATGGCAATAATATTAGTAACCCATGTAAAGAAAAAAGTAACTCTAATGGAAGTACAAATATTCCAGAAATATTAATTGTAAAGTGAAGTGCTTTTACACCAAATGCAGATCAGTTGAGAAACAAAATGGATGAACTGAAATTACAAATAGTTTTAGATAACCCAGATTTTATCTTTGTTACAGAAGTTTTGCCTAAAGTTATTTCTAATGTAGACTGCTCGTCTGTTTTGTATCAAATAGATGGGTACAACACATTTTCAAGTAAGGATGGAAGTAGAGGTGTTATACTGTATGCCAGAACAGACCTTAACGTTTCACTGCATTCACATTTAAATGACATTTATAGTGATTATTCGTGGTGTAAGTGGATAGCAAAAAGTACTGTTGGGGGCTATCTACAGAAGTCCATCTTCAGCTGATTCTTGTTTTACTATAAATAGACTTTTGAATGAGGCTGCTGGTTTGAGTCAAAATTGTTGATAGGGGGAGACTTTAATACGAAGGACATAAATTGGTCAAATTATACTACCATACATAGTGACACACATTATGAATTTGAATTTATTGAATGTTTATGGGATAATTTCATGTTTCAACATATATCGAACTTTACCCGGATCAGAGAAAATCAAATCCCTAGCATATTAAACTTGGTTTTAACGAAGGATGAAAATGACATTGAAAATGTTACTATCTTACCATCATTAGGCGTAAGTGATCATGTGGTTATAAAATTTGACTTTCTATGCTCTTTTAAGGAACATTATACAAGGAAAGCAAAAATCAAATACAATAGCTGTGACTTTGCATCTTTGACTGAAGATTGGGGAAATAAAAACTGGGAAGATAAATTTGAAGGTATGGATATTGACAATATGTGGAATTGTTTCTCTAAATATTATCATGAAAGTGTTGAAAAATATGTACCAAAACATGTTCCCCAAAAAGAATGTAAATTCAAACCTCAATGGATGAAAGCTGAATCAATAAACAGTATTAAAGAAAAAAAGGCATGCATGTTCGCAATATTATGCTACAAAAAGAAAATGTAACTTTGAAAGATACAAAAGAGTAAGAAATCAGACTAATGAAGTAGTCGTGCAGCAAAGAGGAACTTTGAAAGGAAAATTGTGGGAAAAGTGAAAAATAAAAGTAAGCATTTTTGGAAATATGCTAGAAGCAAGGTCAAATCTCAGAGCTCAGTGACTAATTTGAAACGGGACGACTCTTCAGTGACAGAATCTAGTCAAGAAAAAGAGGACTGTTCATTATGGTAAAAACAATCAATTTTATCAATATACCATGAATTTTGAAGATATAGAGACTGCAAGTGAAGAGAAGGACTTAGGGGTAATCTTTCATCAGGACTTAAAGGGGGGGGGGATCTCATATGCGCCCACGCATGGATTTTCATCTCGTTTCACATAGTGAATACCTTTGACCTATCAACTATAAAAATGCATTTATTTATTTCAATAGGGAGTTTTAGGTCCCAGGAGAGCACCCTGACTTACTCCATCTTTTCAATTACAGCTGTCTAATATTTTGCCATTTTTTAACTATTATCTTTCATGAATCTCAGCCAGTTTGAACTAGAATAGTGATAGGACTCTATATGGATTGCTTTGATACTACTTTGGAATATGCAAACATGCAAAAAAAAAAAATACGAAACTTTAAATTCAAAATTTTGAAAAACAATTCAGTGAAATTCACGAGAACGTCAAATTCTGTCTACAATTTCCATATGTTCCTGTGCTTGTCAACCTATGATACTGCCTATAAAATTTGCCTCATGTGTCCTCTATATAGTGACAGAGTTTTGTGATTTTTTGAAACTGGTAACAGTGAGAGAAAACACATGATATACATGTAGGTCATTTTTGACATTAATTATAATTTAATGTTTGAGGCTTTTTTTGTTGTCCTGGAACCATGTAATTTCTCAATTCTATTATTGGAAACATTATGAACATTGATACTAGTATGCTGTACAGGTACAAACGGGTATTTAATTTGACAATGAAACAAATATGAAACTTTTTTACCATTAACAATCAGTTTGAGTAACACGCAAACCACCAGCAACTTGGAAACTTCTCAAAAGCAAGTTGAAATACATCAATTATTTTATTCAGTGCTCTGATCTCTTACCCAAAGAAGAAGGAGTTTATAACCTCGTAATAGATCAATGGGGTCAAGACCTTACAATCAAGAGAAGTATTATCTGCAATAAGTCATACATACCCTTGAACAAATAATCATAGTATGTAATGTTTCTTTATGCGAAAATGTATATGAATTGTTTTTTGCTAGCATTGTTTAATTGGCAGTTCATTATCATAATAGTGCTAGACAATGGGCTACATTTGATCCCGGACTGAATTTCTGTTTTCTCATCATAAGTTTTTGTACAACCTCACTTATGTAACTGGCATTCATTTTACCAGCAATGGCATGTGTCTCTAGCCTTTTTCGTAGTTTTATTTTTTAACCTTGTTCAGTACAATGTCAAATTTTTTTGCATGGTATCCCCCTGAAAATTTCAAAGTGTTTGAAAATAGGGCTTAGATGTAGCTTTCAATTTTAACACCAGGTACCTGTTGAGACTCCTTATGTATTGTTGGCTGATCATCAATTGCTGTACATGCATTAAATATCTCACAGCTTTTTATCACTGTTTTGAATTCTTTGTTTTGTGAATTCATTGAATACCAAGATGCACATGCAAACTTGTTGACTGAAAGCACTGTGACTTTAAATTCCCCATGCAGTTTTACTCCTTTTGGGAAAGAGTTGTCTATAGATTTATCTTCTCACATTGTGTTCTCCTTGTATTATGTCTATTTGTAATTTTGGTTGATTTCCAATTCCATTTCGAGGGCAAGACTTTGGTTCTCATTATTCAAGTTCCTGATCATTGTTACTTCTTTTCATACAGTCAGGCCCTTTTTGCAATGTTGCTTGCTTCCATGATGTACACTGAAACGAAGTTCTAAGTAGCCACTTTTCAATTTCATTTGTTTCTGACTTAGCGCTAATGATATTGGATTGATTTTTGCCCGAATATGTGCATTACAGTGGACTAAAGTTAAGTGGTGCATTGTAAGAGTTTTCTATCATTTTACAGTTTTGGGTTCAAAAATGAAAAAATCAAATTTTTGAAGAAAATATGGGTTTTGCGTGCAGTTTTTTCGAATTGAAGTACAGGTTATTTCAAATCGGTCTAGCCGACATGAAAACACCAAACCTCTAAATTTTCGATTATTGATAATTTTTTAGGATTTTTTGAAAAAAGCTCATTTCCACATTTTCCGATTTTTTTTCGAAAATAATCAAGTGCACATACTTAAATCATTGTAATCATTTTATTTTATGTAAGAATGTTAGACCAAGCACAATGCAGCTTGATCAGCCTATTTTTTAACAGTTATTCTTTCAAGGCTGGTGTCCATTTCCTGTTTTAACGCAAAACTTTAAAGGTTATTTAAATGGCATATGCCAAAGATATTTTTGATTTTTTAATATAACAGTGAAGCCTATCCATAATAAATAATCGCTGAAAATTTCAATGTCGTACCACAGATAATAAAGCAAACAGAGCAATGCAAAGATGATATGCAAATTGCATGGTTAAAGCTAAAACTCTTTGATTAAGCCGCTGATTGGGGCTGCCTTCATGTTAACGTAGAAGAGAAACGGAGAGTTCAATTGTCACAAAACTTTTGATTCTTTTTCACCTTATATCGCAGCTGTTATAAAAGCTTCAATCTGATTGAAATATGCACGGATAACATATCTGAGGAGTATTTAATATCATAGCAAAAAGTGTGACTTTTTGAAATGAAGGTACCTTTACTCTGACTTCGTCTAGGCAAGATCTACCAGTCATTTTGAAATGGCATACTTTTCAGAGCCTCGAAAAAGCCTTGAATTGTTTTATGGAATTAAAATTTTGTAACATTGATGTTTACTTTCTGAACAGGCGCAAAAAATGTGTAGGTGGCTACTTATAACTTCGGTTCAGTGTATTTTCAAAACTGGTTCCTCAGTCTAGTAACTAACAACTTGAGCAGAGAACCAGTTATCCTTTGAGTGATCGGAATGTATTAGGTTAACCTTTAAGATATTTTTTGGCATTTATTTGTCTACCCCATTTGATATTATGACATTGTGAAGGATGTTGAATTTATAAGTATCTATGATTGTATCAGTTTGGTACATGTAGTTTTCAAATATTGCAACACATTCATGGTAAAGATATCCCATAAATACATAAATTTAGTGAATAATGTAGTTTGACATTCTATATAAAGTGAATATCATACTTTAAAACCATATTATGAAGATCAATAAAATTACTTCATTAGGAGTTCGACAGGGTGAAATACTCTTTTTGTGATCAATATTAGAATAAGTATGACAGTTTTGAAAACATTAAAGATTCTGTCTTGTTTGTACAGGTAAATATGCAAGAAACATGCTTATTATTATTACATTGTCAAAATGTGAAATATGATTATATATGGTTGTCATATTTATTATGTATTTTTTCACCGTGTTGGTTATAAAGAAATATTCAAACGAAGGATTCCCTAACACAAATGAAATGATTGAATAAACAAGAACGACTTTCTCTAAGAGTGAATCTGGACATGAAACCTTATTATAAAGATTACAAAAGTTTACTGTTTTATGAGGAGTTAGACAGGGTAAAATTCTCTTTATTCGTGTAAGTATAATAGTTTTAACAATATTAAATATTCCATCTTACCTATACAATAAAACGAACAAGAAAACTTGCCTTTAAACCAATTAACTAATCAAATACTTATTCATTACCTTCAAACAGTACATTTATCAGAATTTGGATTTGTAACATTCAATGCTCCAAGACAACTTGTTACCTGTCTTAGATTTTCTTGAAATTTTAAGCATATCATCTACATATATATAGCCTAATTTAAGATTAATTTCATAGGTTGACAAGAACAGAAACATACTAAAATTTAAAAACAATTGTTGAAAAAATATTATAAAGCTGAAATTAGGGGACTGTTTCAAACAAAATTGCAATTTTCTGAATTTAACATTATAAAAACTAATTTTTGTTTTATGCATATATAATCAGTGATTATCATAGATAGTTTTAAAAACAAAGCGAACCCAATATATGATACTATGAGAGTTATGGGCGGCTTAAACGGAAGGTACCCCTACAATCAGATACTGATTACATAACATCTCATTTTTTGACCATATAAATAGTTAAGTGAGAAACTATATCACAAATAGAATAGTCACATGCTAGTCAATCATTATGCATAATGTTATGGAAATCTATGTGTGGGCAGAACCCTATGTAAATTTCCTATAGGGTGAGACCACCCCTTTTAGAAATCACATTGCTGAAAAAGTTAACAAAATGAAAAAAGTCAATAAGCAATGCTTATTAGATACCCCCCGCACAGTAAGAGTCAGTGAAAAAACTTGGCAAGTTATAGTTCAAACAAGAAGACCTTAGTTTTGATAAGAAGATTTCAGAAGAATCTGTGCAAACAAAAATTATAAACTCCTTCGTGCATATGTTCAATGTGTCTACATTGTGTCGGCAAAGTATCAATTGCTCCATCAAAAGCTGTAGTAGGACTTGATCTGCCCATAAAGGCACTATCCATGCATATACAAAAGCCATATAAGGGAATAATTGTCTAAGTTCTCATAGCTGTCATTTTGTCAAATAATTTTTTGTGAACCAAACTCCTTCATGCATATGTTCAATGTGTCTACATTGTATCAACAGAGTATCAAATTGTTCCATCAAAAGCTGTTGTAGGAGTTGATCGGCCCAGGAAGGCACCATCTATGCATATACAAAAGCCTAATAAGGGAAAAATTGTCTAAGTTCTCACAGCTGTCATTTCGTCAAAAAATTTTTTTTCTGAACAAAACTCCTTCATGCATATGTTCAATGTGTTTACATTGTATAGGCGAAGTATCAAATTGTTCCATCAAAAGCTGTGGTAGGAGTTGATCGGCCCATGAAGGCACAATCTATGCATATACAAAAGCCTTATTAGGGAAAAATTGTCTAAGTTCTCACAGCTGTCATTTTGTCAAAAAATATTATTTCTAAACCAAACTCCTTCATGCATATGTTAAATGTGTCTACATTGTATAGGCAAAGTATCAAATTGCTCCATAAAAAGCTGTGGTAGGAGTTGATCGGCCCATAAGGGCATCGTCTATGCATATACAAACACCTTATTAGGGAAAAATTGTCTAAGTTCTCACAGCTGTCATTTTGTCAAAAATTATTTTTTCTGAACCAAACTCCTTCATGCATATGTTCAATGTGTCTTACATTGTATAGGAAAAGTATCAAATTGTTCCATCAAAAGCTGTGGTAGGAGTTGATCGGCCTGTGTATGGCCTATAATAGCATAAGCATAAAGCACTATATTACAAGCCATTTAGAACTACAAAGGGAAATAACTCTAATAGAATTGGCCCCTAGCCCTTACTTTTTTGTCTAAAGTATTTGTCTTGCATATATGAACATGTTTGCAAGGTTTGGAGAAAATCCAGCAATGACTCTTCGAGTTATTAAGGAAACAAAGCGTTACGGACGGACGGACGGACAGACGGACAACGTGAAAACAGTATACCCCCTACAAACAAAGTTTGCGGGGGGTATAAAGTTGATCTGCCCGTGTATGGCCTATAATAGCATAAGCATAAAGCACTATATTAAAAGCCATTTAGAACTACAAAGGGAAATACAAAGTTTGCGGGGGATATAAAGTTGATCGGCCCGTGTATGGCCTATAATAGCATAAGCATAAAGCACTATATTAAAAGCCATTTAGAACTACAAAGGGAAATAACTCTAATAGAATTGGCCCCTAGCCCTTACTTTTTTGTCTAAAGTATTTGTCTTGCATATATGAACATGTTTGCAAGGTTTGGAGAAAATCCAGCAATGACTCTTCGAGTTATTAAGGAAACAAAGCGTTACGGACGGACGGACGGACGCACGGACGGACGGACGCACGGACGGACGGACGGACGCACGGACAACGTGAAAACAGTATACCCCCTACAAACAAAGTTTGCGGGGGGTATAACTAACAGTACATTATCCTTAATAGATAGACTCCTTTCTTCTCCTAATCGTTAGGCCTAAGCGGAATATGGAAGCACAATATGGTATCCCTTCTTAAGGAAAGACATCGAAAGTGTGGAGAAAATACAGAAACGTGCAACAAACTTATTGCCGAATTGAAAGATATGACCTATACAGAAAAAATTAAAAAAGTTAAAATTACCTAGTTTGGTTAATAGAAGAAGATGTGGCGATATGATTCAGACATTCAAAATTATTGAAGGCATAGAGGACATTCCTTCCGAGAGATTTTTAAATTATGCACCTCATCATTGCCTGTGGTCATAGTCCCAAATTGCAGAAACTCCATTGTAGAACAACATTACGATTACAGCACTTTTCAAAGAGAATTTTAAACGACTGGAATTCTTTGCCAGAGGGAGCGGTACTGGCAAAGAATGTAACTGAGTTTAAATCAAAAATACACCACCACTGGAACCACAAAGCATTTATGTTTATTGATCAGATTATATGTCAGTTTGACATATATTATCATTTAACTGTAAAGCAAACCTGTACTTATGATGCTCAGCAAAATTGTTAAAGACATAATAAGATACAGTGACAGAAAGATTCTAAAAGGAATTGGGCTTAAAAAGGAGATTTCTCCTCTCAGAGCCAAGCTACGAATCTCAAAGTATGTTTAACATTTAAACCCCACTGCAATTCGATTGAACACGTTTGGCATCTGACTCAGACTGTCAGGAATAGCTAGTGCATGAAATCATTTCAAACCGAATTCCATTGGAATCTAAGAAAAATTAATGAGCCGCGACATGTGATTTCCAACAATGTGGCACTTTGACATGTGTAGACTTGAACAAGCCTGTACAGCCTCCTTTTAAGCTTAGAAACTCCAAATGATGTTTGGACAGTAGCTTAACAGTCATAGAATATTCAACAAAGGCTCTTATCAGACTGCGCATATGCGCAGGCTGGTCTGAGACTTTGCTGGTCTCACGTACCACATTGTTGGAAATCTCATGTCACGTCTCATTTGTTTTAAAATTGTGTTTATTTATCAGTTTGGTAAATCTTTTTCACTATAATTGCCTATTCTGACTAAGTCAAGGGCAGTTACTCCAAAGTTAATGTGTCGACTCAGCTGAAACTTATAGAATATCAACCCTCCATGGTACTACTCAATGGTATGCATCAACTCTGATAAATGAGTACTCAGATAAGTTCCAGACGAGCGGATGATGCCAAAGCTATATCCCTGCGACTTGGAGGATAAACAATTGTGTGAGAGGGTCAAAATCATCATTTTTCATCAGTGAACAAGTCTTGCTATCATGGTTGTTAAATCAACAGTGATCATTGGGACAGGTTTTTCAAACCTTCCCCTCACACAAGTGGTCTTGTAATTCAGAAGCTTTACTTGCAATATCCAAATGTTTGAGATTCTAGCTGGTGACAAGTTAATCTGTGTTTTGGCTCTGATATTTGTGCCTACATTTGGTGCAACATATCACTAATTGGCAAAACAAAGACAAGCAAATGTATATAAATATATAAAAGTGCATTGATATTACTCCCTGATAAGATTTCATAGCATACACACAATTAAAGTGCATTGATATTACTCTCTGATAAAAAAATGCACAGCAAACAAATACACATAATCGAGGAACATTGATACTTCTCAATGTGAAGTGAATGCATTATTTATGGACTACTTTCATCATTTGTTCATGTCCAAAAGGATTTTGTCAGAGGAACAATAATCAAGATGTTTCCAAAACGGATATCCCCTTTTTAACCCAGCATTATGCAGGACCTTTTTTAATTGAACCTGATCTGGATCCTGGCTATTTTCAGAGAGTGCATTGATATTACTCTCTAATAAAATTGTGCAGCAAACACATACACATAATTTAAGTGCACTGGTATAACTCTAATAAATCGCATAGCAAACACATACACATAATTTAAGTGCACCGATATTAATTTGATAAATTGCATAGCAAACACATACATGTAATTAAAGTGAATTGATATTATTAATTACTCTCTGATAAAATTACAAGTTAACACATACACATAATTAAAGTGGAATGATATTACTCCCTGATAAAACTGCATAGCAAACAGATACATGTACATATAATTAATGTGTAAGATAAAATCGCATAGCAAACATATACACATGATCAAAAAGCATTGATATTAATCTCTGAAAAATTTGCAAAGCTAACACATACATATAGCTAGAGGACCTGAAGGTCCTGAAGTGAGCACCTGATATTGGGTCACAAGATCTTAATAATGTTAAACTAGGTCAAGGTCAATATAGGCTTATTATTTTAACATATTTTGTTTTACCATACATGGGCTTGCCAGCCATTTTGGTCAAGTGACATAAAACAAATGTCATATCTATTATACAATTATTGACTTCAATGAGGTAGACATAAGGATTTATCTACCCTCAAAAGTGATATTCACCTCGGCCAAAAATTGAAGTCAATAACTGTTTTGTTATATGACTTTTCATTTAAGAATGAAAATTTTGCTACTTTCACTTTTGTTGTTAAAGACATGTTCAACCTTCAATCTAAGACATCTAAGGACTTTCTCACAAGTTTTAGCAACTGTTATTAAAAATATCTTAATGTAGTATTTTGCATTTTCAAATGTATATTAATTCTCTTAATGGGGAAAATAAAATGTTATCATAAAACTGTTATCACAGTTTGTTTATTCAAACTAAGATGAATAAGCAAACAAAACAAAACAAAACTGCTGTAAACATCCATGAAGGTCTTTCATTTACCTGTTGGGAGGTGAAACAGCAAACATGTCAATTTCATGCAGCACATGCTAGTTTCACACTCATCATGCTATTTTTAGCTCTCTAGAGGGTAATATTGCAGAAGTGTCAAAAATATTAACTTCTGGAAACTAGTTCCAGCTGGTTTTCATGTAATATTAACTTGTGGACCGGTTTAGACCAGATTCCAGGTAGACATAGAGATTTATGATGACAAATTGGGCCAATCAGGAGACAGGATTCTCTCCAGTCATATAACAAAAAGTTTTATCTAATGAATACTCAATATGAAATTTGATTTCAACAGCCCAGTGTGTTCTGAGAAAAAAGATGTAAAGATACGGTACTATGTGGCAGTCCAAAATGAGTGGCCATGGTTGAAAGGTCAGTTGACTTTTGGTACTTACATGTATATAAAACCATTGTGATACTAGGTTGAACATTTCTCGCAAGTATTATATTTTCGACTTTAACAGATATAGAAAAATGAACATTTCAAGATTTTCCCCATATAATTGTATTAGGAATTAAGTTAGACCTTACCACAAAGTAGGTCAAGATCAACCTAGGCTCATCATTTTTGCAATCTTGGTAGGGCCCACATCCCAAATGCAGCATACCAAGTCCCAAGGTCATCAGCCTTCTGGTTCTTAAGAAGATTTTGAAAGATTTCACCATATACGGGGGTGGTGGCCATCTTGGTCATGTGACCAGAACAATTTGTAAAACTTTTGGCCAACTAATAGCAAGGAGTCTTTATATGAAATTCAAGTTCAATTGGTTTAGTGGTTTCTGAGAATATCCTTGCTTAGTACTGGTTCAACCCATGAAAACCTGTCCCAACCTTACTGAAAAATTGTTGACTGGGTCATAAAGAATCAAATAAACAAAGAAAGGTTTCTGAGTAAACTATGTTTTAATATATTGATGGGACTCCAAACTGAGCAACCTTGGCTGAAATGTCAAAGGTCAACCTTGACCTTTGGAACATATTTATCGCCATTGTCTCATTAGGTTAAATATATGAAGTGAGAATAATGACTATGTTTTAATATATTGATGGGACTCCAATATGAACGACCTTGGTTGAAAGGGCAAATGTCAACATTGACCTTTGGAACTTATTTATAGTCATTGTCTTATTAGATTAAATAAATCACATGAGAATAATGACTTTTGCTTCAACAGTTTTCAAAAAATGTACTTTTCAAAACATTTCCCATTTAAATGCATTAGGAAGCAAATTTGACCCTGACGTTAAGTATGTCAATGTCAACCTAAGATCATCATTTGACCAAAACTGGTAGGCCCCACATTCCAAATGCTACACACCAAGTCACAAGATCATCGGCCTTCTGGTTCTTGAGAAGATTTTTAAAGGATCATATACGGGCGTGGTGGTCATCTTGGTCATTTGATTAAGACCATTTGAATAAACTTTCTTTTCCCCATCCTAAGGAGTCTCCTTATGAAATTTGAGTTCAATTGGCCCTGTGGTTTCAGAGGAGATGTTTGAAAATGTTGATAGCTGGACGTCGGATGGATGCGGGAGTCACCAATTGTTATACTATTACCTCACCCATGAGCCTTTGGCTCAGGTAAGCCTAATAAAATGAGAGCCCTGGATCACTCACCTGAGTCATGGCTCAAAAGGAGATAATGTATAAAAGCAAATTTATTTTTAGCTCTAGCAGCAATTGTTCAAAGATATTTTTCTATTTTAGTGCTGGCAGCCATTTTGCTTAGCCAAACCATTTGTGAAAATTGGGTAGAGGGCATTATGGGGAGCATACATGTGAAACTAATTTAAATTTGGACCAGTGTTTCAGAAGGAGATGTGAATTAAAAAAAATCATTTTTTTAAACTCTGCATGGTGGCCATTCTGTTCAGTGGAGCAGGACAATTTGTGCAATTTTGGTTAAGGGCATTATAGGGAACAATCCTGTCACATTTTTTTTAAATTTGGACCAGTGGTTCAGGAGATGTATTTTTTTCCTATTTTTAGATTTGGTGATCATTTTGTTCAGTGGACAAGAATGGAGCTGAACCATTTGTGCAATTTTAGTAGAGTGCATTATGGGGAACATACATACATGTGAAATTATTTTAAATTTGGACAAGTGGTTCAGGAGATGTTGTTTTAAGATTTTTCTATTTTTAGCTCAGGTGGCCTTCTATTCGTCTAAGCATAACCATTTGTGCCGTTTTAGTAGAGGTCATTATGAGGACCATTCTAGTGAAATTATTTTTGATTTGGACCAGTTGTTCAAAAGGAAATGTCGCTTTAAGATTTTTCTATTTTAAGCTCTGGTGGCCATTTTGTTCAGCAGAATGGAACCGATTTGGCAACTTTGTAAGATGGCATTTTAGGGAACAATCATGTCAAATTATTTTAAATTTGGACCAGTGGTTCAGGAACAGAAGTTGTTTAAAGATTTTTCTATTTTTAGCTCTGGTGGCCATTTTCTTTGGAGGAGTGGAACAATTTGTGCAATTTTGCTAGATATCAATATGAGGAACATTTGTGTGAAATTATTTTAAATTTGGACAAGTGGTTAATTTTAAGAAAAGTTTACGGATGCACAACAGATGAAGACATATTATTCGCTGATAAAATTGCAAAGTTAACAAATACACTCACCAGAGTCCTGGCTCATTTGGGTCAGTGGTTAAGGAGACGCCTTTAAGATTTTTATTTTTTTTTTTAGCTCTGAAGGCCCTTTTGTTCAGTACAGAATTGTTTGTGCAATGTTTGCAAAGGGCATTATGAGGATTGAAATCAGACCAGTGGTTAAGGAGATGTCATTTATAGATATTTCTCTTTTTAGCTCTGGTGGCCATTTTGTTCAACGGAGTAAAATGATTTGTGCCAAGTTCTTAGAGGTTATTATGAGGAACATTTCTGTGAAATTATATTGAATATGGACCTGTGGTTAATGAGGATATGTCTTTTAAAAATATTTCTATTTTTAGCTCTAGAGGGCATTTTGTTCAGATGGAAGGAAGGGTTTGTGCAATTTTCATAGAGGGCATTATGAGAAACATTTCTGCAAATTTATTCTAAATTTGGACCAGCGGTTCAGGAGTTGTTAGTTTATTTCATTTGGTTTGCGGTTTTTCATCCTAGTCATCAGCTATGGCCATGTTGAGACAGTTAATGTGACCGCATTTTTTCCTGGGCAGGTTAACCAGTACTTTGTGCACATACTTTCGCTTGTAACTGACACCCTGACCAACCCTTCTCGAATCAGCAGTAGGAGGAGAATGACTGTAGAAAATATTTCATGATCAATCTCAACAAAAATAAGGGACCATACCAGGATCGAACTCACAACCCATGAATCTACAAATCGGCTCCCTACCAATTGCGCAACAGGGCCCTGTCATTCAGATGTAGTTTAAAGATATTTCTTATCTACAGCTCTGGCAGCATTTTTGTTTGGCAGAGCCAAACCATTTGTGCAATTTCAGTAGAGGGCATTATGAGGAACATTTCTGGGAAATTATTCTGAATTTGGACTAGTGGTTCAGGAGATGACATTTAAAATATTTCGTATCCACAGCTCTGGAGGTCCTTTGTTTGGCGGAGCAGAACCATTTGTGCACTTGTGGTAGAGGACATAATGGGGAACATTCCCCTGAAATTATTTTAAATTTGGACCAGTTGTTCAGGAGGTGATGTCATTAAAGAAAAAAGCTTGTGCATTACAGACGAAGACCCATCACAATAGCTTTCGACTCTGCTGAGCTAAAAATGCATTGATAATACTCTGATAAATTGCAAAGCTAACACATACATATAATCAAAGTGCATTGATATTACTTTCTGCTAACACATACACATAATCACAGTACATTGATATTGCTCTCTGGTAAACTTTCAGAGCTAACATATACACATAATCAAAATGCATTAATTTTAGTCTCTGATAAAATTTCAAAGCTAACATATACACATAATCACAGTGCATTGATATTGCTCTCTGGTGAAATTTCAGAGCTACATGTAGCACATTCACAGTCAAAATGCATTGATATTGGTCTCTGATAAAATTTCAAAGCTAACACATACACAAAACCTAAATGTATTGATATTGCTCTCTGATAAAATGTCAAAGCTAACACATACACCTAATCAAATGCATCTTTACTGTGTTCTGATAAAATGTCAAAGCTAACACATACGTTGAACTTATTTAAGGACATTGATGACGTTGAAATTATTGTGAATATCAATAATTACATCATAGTCGCCATTTTGAAGAGTGGATCAATTGGTAAACTGATAAATAGAATATCAGGTTTGTGTCTTTTGATATCCAGTTTACCAGGCTCGGCTTCGAGAATGCATGTTGAATCGTTCGGCAAGCCTCGCGATTCAACAAGTGTTCTCGAAACCTTACCTGGTAAACTTGATATGAAAAGACACTCACCTACTCAGGCTTGTATTCTCTATATATAACTGACTAATGTAAGTATAGAGGCAAACAGTGTGGACCAAGATCAGACTGCCACTATCTACTCTGCTTCTAAAACATTGCAGATGACAAAAGCAGTAACTGTTGTTGTGATTGGTGCTTTAAGGGTTAAACATATTTGCATGGAAGAAAGTTCAAAAATTCCAAAATCCTGATATTTTGAAATTCAAATTTTAAAACTTGCATGATGGCTTCAAAAATGGACAGTTTAAAGTTAAAATGATTAATTGTGTTTAGATAAACTGAAAACTAATCAAAGAAGCTATTGTAATCTCCTTAATTCAGCATTTTGACGCTTACTTTCTATGGAAAGTCAGCCTCAAAATCCTGAATCAAAAGGATTAATTATGAAAACTTTCACCCATGTGTATGTTCAGCTATCCTATGCAAGGCCGTCGGCGGCGGTCCGGCAGGAAGGCGAGCGCCGGACCACTTTTTTGGACAAGTATGCTTTCTGCCGTGTCCCTTTTTTCTCGTTTTGGCTCATTTTTCTTTGTGCTTACCTTTGATTTTTAATTTATTGATGCAATTATTAAAAAACAATGCAATTATTATAATGACAGTTATCATACTTATGGGCCGTGTCCAGAGAAAACCTGACATAGTTGCATTTGAAGATTAAAGGCGCAGACCAGCATACACATCCTCGCAGTCTGATCAGTGCCTTTGATGTTCACCCTCTTGAAAGTATAATTGATAAACTTACTACAAGCAAAATTTCAGCTTTCTAGCTACATGTACTCTCTGTAACTAAGCAGGTTGGTTTGAGTCTTGCATGGTCGTAAACCCTGAAGACAGGTCTTCTCGCATTGAGGCCTAGATAATTTCTATGCGCCAGTTTCATTTCCCAAAATTGACATTTTTTCTTCTTCTAAATAACATGTTGAGCGACTAAGTATGTTTAAACGTTAGGAGCATCGTGGGCATGTGTTGTTACAATTCATTCCGTTATGGATATACAAGTGTTGTTACAATTCATTCCGTTATGGATATACAAGTTCTGTCTGTTCCAATTCAGCCCAAGACTTTAAGAAGCATGAACAGAGAAGGGTTTAGCCGTCGTAGTTCGACAGTAGGCCCTGGCTTCATATTACGATGTTCAAAGCCAAAGATCTCACGTTATGCCTATCGACACGGGAACTCCTCAAAGAAAGTTGTGCAGCAAAAATCTAGATGAAGCCTTCTGCATCCTTAATTGAAAAGGCGCTTATGTATATCTTTTCGAAAATACAACTCTTTGAAGTACAACCATGCGAGGATCAAGAAAGTAATGTCAGAGGAGGTCTAACTTTGACTTTGACTTTTTTTTTAGTTGATGAGGGGAGGAACAAAATACCACTATAGGCGGGGCGATAATGGCCCAACATTGAATGCTGGCTTGGTAGCTTTGTAATTTTTCAGGAGATCTGGACCAGTATTGCTTATAAACCCTTAATTTTGCGATTTTCAAGGGGGGTCCGGACCCCCTGTCCCCCCCCCCTCTGGATCCGCACAAGGATCAGTGCTTAAAGAACTTTGCCAAAACCTGGGGGAACATAGGTGACATAATGTCTAAGAAATATGCTGAAGAAAAAAGTAAAAAAAATCATGACTATCTGAAAACGATTTTGTTTAGCATTTGGTTTTCTCACACGCCAAGAAATATCTTTTCTAGCAAAAAAATTGTGACTGAAATCTGGTCCCAAACGCATAAAACCCCATCAAAAACGCACATAGAAGCGCTAAAAATTCAAAATTTTCTCGTGGGAGACCCCCTAACCCCACCAAACAAGAGGGGAGTCCCCCTCTCATGCTCTCCACCCTCTGGAACCGTCGGCAATCGGTGATTTCCTCCGCCGGACCACTTTTAAATATGCGGCGATGGCCCTGCTATGGGGCAAGATGTTTGTATTTGTTTTTGCATCTCCTTTTTAACTGAAGAAAAGTGAAGCTTCAGTCAAGACAGGGCAGGTCTACAGGTTAATCAGAGCCTTTATAGGTCATCTGTGAAATAAGGAACAAGTCTTATAAGCTGGATCAAACAATTAATAACAATCTGGCTGATACAAATTATATATGGCACTTTAATGGTAAAAACTAATTTGCATTTTAATAGTAAAATATATGGCACTTAAATGGTAAAAATATATCACACTTCAGAACATGTAGTTAAAATATATGATACTTTTATAGTAAAAATATATGGCACTTTAATAGTAAAACTCACATATGAACTTGACAAAATATTTTAAAATGAAAAAAATTGGAAATCCATGTAACATACAAAAAATATTTTGTTATTAAGCTGCTTTCTATATCTAGACAAACGTATAAGACCCAGCAAAAGATTTTCGAACTCATTGTGTTGGCAACGATGAACGCTTAGGCCAGCCTGAGAAAATGCACAGACTCATCAAAGCCTTTGCTGCTGGCATACACAAAGTACATGTATGGATGTAGATGAAGACTCTGACCAAATTTTAGACATCTAGCTTCACTGGATCGTCAGCATAGACATTTAACGGAGGTTTTTGCGTACAGTAAATTTTAAACCTGTGTAAAACGGCCACTCAAAAATAGAAAAAACAAAGATCTTAAGACTAATGGTAGCTTAATGAAGGTCAAAAGTATTGCAGAATGCCCCCCTTGGAGCATTCTGCAATACTTTTGACCTGCATTAAGCGATAATTGGTCTTGAAAATCAAATTTTGGACGTTTTGAGAGTGGCCGTTTTACACAGGTTTTACCGTATATGCAATAATTACCAAAATCCCATGTGCTGGCCCATATTATGACGAATTCTTGCTTAATAGGACACAGATGAGAATGTCCAGCCCCTCTGTAAAAATATGGTTTCAACTTATCAACATGGACGCTGGCATGTTTCTCAAATGTTTTTACTAAGACTGGAACAATGAGATGACACTTAGGTTATTAGAGTCCTGCCACTCTAATCAGGCTCAATGTTTTGTCAATATTATAGTCTATTTTGTTTGTTTGTTTTGTTGCTTTACGTCCCAAGTCAACAGCTATGGTCATGGCAGGATGGTCAGTTCACCTAACCACACTTTTTCCTGGGCAAGCTTGAACGAGCAGTTGGCCAGTACTTAGTGCACATACTTTAGCTTGTAACTGACAACAACCCTTCTTGACTGATTCAGCTGAAGGTAGGAGAATGACCGTAGAAATTATTTCATTATCAATCTCCACCAAAGTATGGGACCAGGCTAGGATCGAACTCGCGGCCCCTGGATCTGCAGTCAGACTTGCATCTGTTGCCAGACACGTTACCTACTGCGCTACAAGGCCAGGTATAGTCTGTTTTCAACCAATATAAATGAAATTCCATGTCTATTTTTAAAACCACTAGTGGATTACATAATTTGTTAAGTTATTGAAATAACGCCTTTAACAACTTTAGAGTATGTATGGCATAAACTTGACATTTCCATGACAAATACCCGATTTCCAAATGAATTTAGTAGGATACGGTATGTTATTTTGCTGTATATGCTGTTCCATAAAATCTAACATTCTTGATTCTGTATTTAATATTGAATTTATTTAACTCCACGCCTTTAGTTAAGAGTACTTAACAGAGAAATAATTTTCTTATTTCTCAGTCAAAGCATATGTTGTGGGTACTCAAAAGAACCGTCTCAATGAGATGGTTCTTTTGATCACCCAAAACGTATGTTAAAAATTGTGGGTAAGAAGATATTTACAATTTTACGCTGATTTTTTTTTTTATATCTGAACCTGTAAACTCTCTGCAAAAAAAAAGCAATAAAATACTTGCCAAACCTTGTATTTGATCTCTTTTCCACATTTTGCTAAAAATATTTAATAAATCACTCATAAAAGATCCTATATGTAATTTCCTTGTTAAATGTAAAAACCAGTGAATTGAAAGGTAAAGCCTTATCAGGATCATTTTAATTTCACTGTTGTTTTTTTCTTCATTCAGACTTCGTGAAAATACATATAATGCTTCATCAAAAACTTAAAAGTTTGTTTGATTTGATTCTTTACGTCCCAGTCAACAATTTTTCAGTTATGTTGGACAGGTCTTCCTAGGTTGAACCAGCACTAAGCAAGGATAAATGTGTCTTACTAAAGGACACAACACTATGACGCCAGTGAGGCTGGAACCCCCGGCCCCTCGGTATCCAGTCAAGCACTCTATCATTGAGCCACTGTGCTCCCTAAAAAAACAAAACAAAAAAAAACAAACTTAAAGATTCTGCCTTTTCTCTGTAGTGTGAATATCACCTGGTCACAAACTACGAAGACAGGTTTCTCACAACAAGGTGTTTTATAACTATATATTCTTTCCTTTCATTGGTCATGACGGAATGTGTGACACTTTGAGTATCTTAAGAACAAACAAATGTAATTATATAATTATAGAATACAGTAAAACCTGTGTAAAACGGCAACTCTCAAAAAGACCAAAAATTAGTTTTCAAGACCAATTATCCCTTAATGCAGGTCAAAAGTATTGCAGAATGCTCCAACGGGAGCATTCTGCAATACTTTCGACCTTCATTAAACTAGCATTTGTCATTAAGATCTTTATTGGTCTATTTTTGAGTGGCTGTTTTACACAGGTTTTACTGTACATTTCTTTAACAATATCATAAACAGGAGTATAGACTTCTTAACAGAAGAGGCTCAATGAGCCTGTACCACTCACCTGAGCTGTTGGCTTTATGGATTCAGAATTTGTTGTTTCCTTAGGAGTCTGTGAGAGCACATGACTCCTAGGGCATGGCAAATTTGGACCCCAGGAGCATGGCAGGCAAGATTTATATTAAGAACCATTTAACATTGCTACATACTTTAGGTAAGATGTTGGCCTCATTGTTTTAGAAGCAAAGGTTATTATTATCAAAGTCAATGGAAACTACTGACCCTGGATGTATGCCCAATTTAAAGCCCAGGGGCATGGTCGGCATGATTTATGTAGGGAACCACTGGACATTGCTATATACTAAAAATATATACGCTGTTGGCCTAATAGTGGCTCCAGAGAAGATATTTTCTTGTTTTCCAATTATGAGTCTATGGAAGCCACTGATCAAAAGGCATGGCCAGTTTGGACACCACGGGCTTGATTGGCAAGATTTATGTATGGGAACATTAGATATTTCTGTATACTAATACAGGGTTCATACAGGGAAGTTTGAGTAAAATTCAAGGACTATTCAAGGACCTAACAAGACTATTTTACAGTTTTCAAGGACTAAAAGCTTAGGAAAAATACTGATCAAAGTGTTAAAATTCTTCTTCAAAAATGCTAGACTGAGATAATGGAGAAATAAGTACTAGACAAGAAATGTCACAAACATGTGACGAATGCCCCCAAAGGAATTGGTCTAGCATAAGACACATTTGAGGAAAGTTAGCTGTAATATAGGAGATATGCTCCAGACAGGAAAAACCTAGAAATGAGGCCAGAAGTCAATGGCAAGGTCAAAGTGACCCAAAATGGTATGCACCACTCTGCCATCCCAAGAGGAATCAGCACCCCAAATTTGGGATTCCTACATCAAATAATATAAGAGATATGCACCAGACTCAATGCAGTTTCTAAAAACTAGGTCAGAGGTCAAGTTCAAAGTCACAGTGACCCAATTATGGTATGCAACACTTCATCATCCAAAGATGCATCCACATACCAAATTTGAGATTCCTACCTCAAATAATATAAGAGATATGTTCCGGCCACAATAATTCTAAAAACTAGGTTAGGTCAAGGTCACAGTGACCCGAAAATGGTAAACAATACTTCGCCATCCCAAGATGCATCCACACACCAAATTTGGAATTCCTGCCTCAAAGAATATAAGAGATTTGCTCCGGACACAATAATTCTTAAAACTAGGTCAAGGTCACAGTGACCCAAAAATGGTATGTGACACTTTGTCATCCCAAGATGCATTTACACACCAAATTTGAAATTTCTATCTCTAAGAATATAGGAGATATGCACCAGACTCAATGCAGTTTCTAGAAACTACGTCAGAGGTCAAGTTCAAAGTCACAGTGACCCAATTATGGTACGCAACACTTCGTCATTACAAGATGCATTCACATACCAAATTTGAGATTCCTACCTCAAATAATATAAGAGATATGCTCTGGGCATGAGAAACTAGGTCAAAGGTCAAGGTCACAGTGACCCCAAAATGGTACGCAACACTCCGCCATCCCAAGATGTATCCACACACCAAATTAGGAATTCCTACCTCAAAAAATATAGGAGATAGGCTCCGGCCGCAATAATTCTTAAAACTAGGTCAGAGGTCAAGGTCACAGTGACCCGAAAATGGTATGTGACACTCTGTCATCCTAAGATGCATTTACACACCAAATTTAGAATTCCTATCTAAAAGAATATAGGAGATATGCACCAGACTCAATGCAGTTTCTAGAAACTACGTCAGAGGTCAAGTTCAAGGTCACAGTGACCCAATTATGGTATGTGACACTTCTTCATCCCAAGATGCATCCACACACCAAATTTGAGATTCCTACCTCAAATAATATAAGAGATATGCTCTGGACACGATTATTCTAAAAACTAGGTCAGAGGTCAAGGTCACAGTGACCCGAAAATGGTACGCGACACTCCGCCATCCCAAGATGTATCCACATACCAAATTTGGAATTCCTACCTCAAAGAATCTAGAAGATATGCACCAGACACGAAGCGGAACGGACGGACTGACTGACTGACGGACGGACGGACAGACGGACGGACAGACAGTGCAATAACTATATGCCTCCCAAAGTTCCTTTGGGGGCATAAAAATGAGTATGCAATTGTTGTGCCTTTATTTGGTGCAGCATTTGCTGCACCAAATACACGCACAACAATCTTATACTGATTTAGATCTCTATCAACAGTGTTAAGTTCTACAGAAAATAGAAGAATTCAAGGACTTTTCAAGACCTTTGAGTGATTTTCCAGTACTTTTTAAGGCAGATTTAATTTTCAAGGACTTTTCAAGAAAGCAATCTAAATTCAAGTACTTTTCAAGCCTGTGCGGACCATGTAATATAAAATATATGATCAGCACAAACAAACCTTATGCCGCTTTTCACCTACCTGATGATGTTTTACATGACATTTAATCATAACTGGCATACTACATGTATATTCTTCTTCGAAAATGTGAATTGATGACACAGAACCATTGGCATACTAGTACCTAACTTGAGCCTACAGCTTAGGTGAGCTTATCATTGTAAAGAAATATATATGTACTGTATATATTAAAAAATATAATTATACTGTATATATAAAAAGTGAAAAATATATGTATACTGTATATAAAGAGTAAATAAATATAATTAAAGAAATGAGTTTTGATGTGGCTAAATAAAAATATAAAATATGCCATTAAATCACTTTATGTGGTAGGAATCAGCAATTTTTGAAAACAAAAATTGACTGATTGTTTCTAGTCGGGTGTTTGTGTACTTTTCTAGAAATAACCCAGAGTGGATTCTATCATCTATCCTTAAATGTTACATGGACAGGGGCGTCAGGCACCATTAAAATTTGGAATTTCTGAGATAAATCCCCAAACTTCCACTCTAGTCGGAAATTCTGCAGAATTTTTATTATGACAACATACATCTCTTGCTCTGCAAATCTTCTTCCTGTAAGAAAATACAGTAAAACTTGTGTAAAATGAACACTCAAAAGTATACAAATCAAAGATCTTTATTACAAATGGTAGCTTAATGAAGGTCAAAAGTATTGCAGAATGCTCCCCTTGGAGCATTCTGCAATACTTTTGACCTGCATCAAGCAATAATAGGTCTTGAAAACTAATTTGTGGTCTTTTTGAGAGTGGCCGTTTTACACAGGTTATACTGTGGTAGAAGAGCAATGCCTTTTAAGGACAAACTTAATATTTTTGTTTTCCCTTTATGACCAATGGCCTGTTAAATAGAGAAGAGTTGTTCAATGTCAGTTAACCAAATATTAAATATACATGTATTAATAAAAGGGGGCAATGGCTTGTTTAATAATCACATGAGACATACAACACAGTGTCTCTGGTGAGGCTCAAACCAGTGACCCCTTGATCTCAAGTCAAGCACTCTTGCACTGACTGGGACTGATCCACTGTGCTCCTTACAGTTATTATATCACACTGTTACAGGACAGGCTTCTCATTAGCAGCTTACCAGTTTCCAACCAGGTAAGACTCAAACCAACCTACTTAGCTACAGAGACTAGCTATAATACTAAAATTTCGCTTGTAACAGAAAAACTGACTGGAAATTAGAACTTAGTAGTATAGATACTCCAAATGATACATTTTGTGTGCTTAAAGGACCATGGCGTGCACTTATTAACTCTTTCCCTGCCAGCAGCGATTTTTCGTCATCTGCTGATAACATTTGCAAACAGTTTGGAGTCAGATCAGGACCGACAGAACGTCGTTCCTGATCTCGATCCAATCAGTTTGCAGTGTTGTGCCTAGTTCAAGATTTCTGGGAGACACAGGTGTCCATCTACCTGAATTTCAGGGGGACATTTACAAATTCTGGGGGACACACGAAATCTTTCAATTTTTTACCTGTTAATTGAATAGTTATCCGGAAATTTCTGTTCATTTTATATCTAAATTTGAGCTTGATGTCGATGGTTTTGGCTGGAGATGGGGTGTAGATGACAGTGAAGTAGTTTCTGCCATTGCCCTAGTTTTGACTTCACCAGCAAATCCACTATTTCTATATTAAAATAGCTTTCTCAGGCCTTCTGCTATGAAATTAGTGTTTTCCGCCATTGTTGTTGTGTATTGGACTGGTTGAGAAATCAATATCCAATGCAAAATTTATCATAGGTAAATATTATGTGCCAGTCTTCATTGTGCTATATACTTCCCTTTATAAGGTTACACTTAATACAGAAATGGTAATAAACAACGAAAAAAAATAAGCAGATTTTTTAGGTGCTCCTGTAGGCCTGCGCTGGGTGCCATTTTAAGGGACACCGGCGGTAAAATCGCGGGAATCCCTCAATGCTGCGCTATGCACAACACTGAGTTTGACACTGATAGTGTTCTTGAAAGAATTTTTTGGAAAAATTAATTTTGAAAAAATTAATTTTGAAAAAAGTCAGCCGACAGCAGAAAAATCAGGAAAAATTACTCAGCATGCAAAGAGTTAATTCAAGTAAGGTAAAAATGAAGCTGATGAACTTCTTAGTTCTATATTTTACCTGCACACATTCTTGTCCCAAGGCTAAATGGTGTGAGAATATAAGGATGAATATCTTTGGCAGATCCATCTCTTAACCATCTCTCTGGCTTAAACCTCTCTGGTTCTTCAAAATATTGTGGGTCTTTAAACATCACAAAGTTATTCAGATCTAAACGGGTCTGGAAAAAGAAAAAATGAGCTCAGACAAGCTAAATGTACTTCATAATTAGAGGTTCAAGTGGACCAGAATGGTTCACCTGGATGAAGCTTGTATCTCAAATGGCCTAGGAGATAGCATCACATACAAACACACTTGGTTCTTGATGACACAATTCATCAAAGGGCAATAACTCCTGTACTATAGTCCGTACAGAAATTCAGTGAACATCGTTTTTCTTTTTTAAAATGTATTTAATGATAAAATTTTGGACCAGAATTTGCACATACATATAATAAAACACTGCCTAATATACAATTGCATTTTTGAATATTTATGATAGGAAAATAAGTCTGGAATCTCTTGTGAAATAAAATAACTTAGTCATTTTCGATTTAGAAAAATCCTTATTTTCCCTCAGTGTATTTCATATGGGTAACACGTGGTTTATACAGTTCAATGATTACCATGTTTACTTTCGTATATGATAAAGAAAACAGTCACCAGCAGGATAACTCTTGGTATGTCTATATATTCACTGGAAATGCTTTGAAGAGACTGCACAATTTACAATTCTGTCTGAGTTATCATATTTCACGATAATCAAATTCTTACACATAGCAATTGGACCGCAGCAGAGAAAACCTGTCCGGTGATTTGTAACAATAAAGGCACAGACCAGCCTGCGCATCCACGCAGTCTCATCAGCAACTTTTTATGTCTGCTTTTTGAGAAGAATCATCCCCAGACTTGCCTCGTGCGAAAAAAAAATCAACTTTCTATCAAGCCTGTTTATCTGAAAGGACTGGTTAAGACTAGCTTTGTCGGAAACCCAGAAGACAGGTTTTCACGCGTTGTGGGCCTGTGTATCTTGCTCGACAGCTCTAGGACAAATATTTCAAGTGCAACAGATAATAATATAGTGAGGAGGCTGTTCGTCGGATATATTAACGGGAATCACATTATTTGATTGTGCTCTACATCGTCTAATACACAAGAGCCGGGGAACGGCGGGGGCTTTGATTTTCTGGCTACAGGTCTCTGGTATGGCCCTGTACTAACAGCGTGGTTGCCCAGCTTATGAGTGACTACAAATGACTGGTGCACATAATTTCTTTCGTCTTTATGCGCCAGTCATTTGTGACCACCCCAGCTCAGAGGAATGTAGAGGACTTTGACTTTGTGTCTGCAGTTCCCCATAGTAACCACCATACTGTGGGGGCAGCTGGCTGGCAAAACCATGACAGTTCTCCCCCGCAGTCTGTTATTATACTGCACAGCAATGTTTGTCTAGGTCTATCAAACCCCTACATTTCCTCCGCATTGTGGAGACAACGTAAGAGAAAAAACACAGCACATTATATCCCCATCCTGCTCAAAGGGTTGTGTGAAGCAGTGGTTAAAAATGACTGGTGCGTTATTTATAGCCTATGATGCTCTTCGCATGAACATTTAGTTCTCAGCCACCCCAAAAACATGTTGACCCCAAACACAAAATATGACATCCGCTGATATATTGTTCAACGTATCCAAGCACATTCCCACCCCATCACTAGTTTCTCTTTCCGACCTCAGCATTATTTTGTTGGATGAGTCTTTTTTTCACTTGAATCACACCTGACCGGTGAGCCCTGTGATTATTATAGTTGCCCAGAATTTACGTTTTGGCATGCATGTTTTGCATAGGCTGGTGTCAACAAATCAGTATTTGGAATAAACAGATAGAACATTCAATTTATTTAATAAAACACGTTTGATTTTTTTTTTTAATCTGATGATCAGAGAAGGAGCAGGGAACACAGAAAATCAAGATTTAAAACTGAGGAACAGGGTAAAAAAATTCATTTCATTGGAGCAAGCGGACACCCACTGGGAAGGCCTCAATATGTTCTCGTATGCCAAAATACCGTGCGCCCAAACTATGGCCATAATTTGCATTTGACTTTGATATGATAAGAATCCCTTCTCCTCAAGGGGTGTTTAGAAGGCATGATTTAGTCGTCCCGACATTTTGTCATGTATGATTTTTCTGTTAAGACGTCATTACATTGTCAGGTGTGATTTCTTTCAACAGTGAAGAAAATTGGCTGGGCACCTTGAGCTATCTCATCATGCTCTACATCGTTGCATGGCTATAGCTAAGAACAAGTGTTAAAACTCATTCCCGCAAGTCACGACTTTTGTCATCTGCTATTTCATCTGCTTATGTTCTTAGGTAGTCAATATGGCGAACAATATTGACCCAGATCAGACTGTCCATGGAAGCAGTCTGGTCAGGGTTTGTAGTGTTTACTTCCATAAGATCTCCCCTGAAGTGCACTTGAATATATGCAGCAGACATTATTTTCAGGACAAAATACTGGCATGTTTAAGGTTATCTCTTTTATCTTGCTCCGAAAGCAATTAACCCCAGTGACCTCAAAGCTGATTGGCTAATTCGCCATGATTTTGTAATGGCAATTAGAACCAGTTCTTCCCCCATGACATGTCGTCCTGACTCTTGGAATCATATATGACTCTGTAATAGCAATGTTTACACGAGCTGATTTGTAATGTATGACTAAGTCAGGTTGACAAAATCATGCCGTCTAAACACCCCTTTACACGTTACTTCGTCTTATAAAACCGTATAATTATTCATCGATAGTAAACTAAAGGCAGTGATACGTACAAAGGTGCATTTAGGGTAAATTAAAAAATGCAGATGCTCAAATGAGGACAGATTACATCATATCACAGCCCATTTGACAATACATTTTGTAACGGAAAAATTTTTCCAATTAGGCGGTTTATAGATGTATTAAATTCTGATGGTCATTGAGCGATCAGTCCGCACAAAACGAAATAAACGCAAAAAAGTGTTGTTCACTGAATTTCTGTACACACAATAGTAATGATTATCACAAAACTTCACGTGCATTACACTATTATGGTTATACAATTAAGTTGCATAAAATTTCATCCACTGGTTATTAAGTTAAGGCTGAGGACAGACTGAAGGATAGACAGACCGTTTTATGTGCCGTCTTAAGGGATGTACAAGTTTTGTGTGTCTTTTTACGCACAAAGTACCCTTGTGTGTCTGGGATCCCAATATATTTCCTGGAAAAAATACACAAAATGGGGAACATTCATTTGTAAATTAAATTGTGTGTAATATGGGAGAAATCCTATTTATAAAATCATAAACAAACAAGAATAGGAAGATGGATGGACAATGGCAAAACAATATCCCTCTGCCTTTGGCAGGGGATAAGAACTAATATGATCGATCCAGTGCAAAAATGACCTCTAGTGGGTTCAATTGGTTGCTTATGCGCTTTTAAAGAAAACATTAACATTCTTATATTACTCGAAAACCAACAAGATGGTAGAAATGGTCACTACCTAACTAGTTAATACATTATAATTCCCAACTAAAATTATGGTTTCCACGGGTGGGGCTGGCTTTCCTGATAGGCTCTAAAACCAATGATAACAAGAGGGCCCTGGATTGCAATTTGGCCGAAATGATTTCTAGGTTAAAATTGAAAACAATTTGACAGAAAAAGTCATTTAACAGACTTACACTAAAATATCTAAATGAAGTTGGTCTGTATATGTTGCAAAACATTGTAAAAAATCTTAAGCCGACGGTAGAACCGGTGTTAAACAGCCACTCTCAAAAATACTGAAAATTGCTTTTCAAGACCAATTATCGCTTAATGCAGGCAAAAGTGTTGCAGAATGCTCCAAGGGGAGCATTCTGAAATACTTTTGACCTTCATTTAGATACCATTTGTAATTAAGATCTTTGTTTTGTCTTTTTTTGAGTGGCCGTTTTACACAGGTTTTACTGTATATTATTTAAACCTTGAAATTGTTAGACTCAGGTGAGTGATCCAGGGTCATTTTGGTCTCTTTGTTTCAATTATGAACATGCTTACTCCTGCAGGTATCTGATATCCACCAATCACAAGGTTTTGTTGAGGTACTCTAGTAACTTCTAGTCCTATAGGGAAAAACCTGTAATAAAAAAGCTAAGAGATTCATTGTGTGTGTGTGTGTGTGTGTGTGTGTGTGTGTGTGTGTGTGTGTGTGTGTGTGTGTGTGTGTGTGTGTGCGTGCGTGCGTGTGTGTGCATGTGCCTGTGTGTGATCTGTAAATCTTTATGATAAAAATGGAATATCTAAGCCAGTTTACAAGATTTTGTGAGTTACCTCATATGCAAATGAGCCATGGCACGAAATTTCCAACAATGTGGTATGTGCGACCAGCAAAGCCTCAGATAAGCCTGCACATAAGCGCAGTCTGATCAGAGCCTTTGCTTGTCGCTTGAATATTCTATGACTGTTAAGCTACTGACTGAACACCATTTGGAGTTTCTTAGCTTAACAGGAGGCTGCTAAGGCTCGTATGAGTCTACACTTGTCAAAATGCCACATTGTTGGAAATCACATGCCACGGCTCAATTGTGTAAAGGGGTACGTGCATTAAGAGGCTATTTTGGCCCCCCTATTAGGTCAAAAAGTAAAAGCTGCTCTTCACAAGTTTCTTCGTATTAGTTAATTAGAACAATAGTCAAAGTGCAAAAGTCTGGAATTAATTCGACTTTTACCATTGCTATGGTAACAAAAATTGCCGCCAATATAGGCTGAAAAAAGAAAAATGACCATTTTGGAGCAAATTTGAGACATGTAACAGAGGAATTAATATAGAGCACAAGCAAATACCAAAAAAATATTCTAACAGATGATGAAAATTATCATGGCACACAATATATTAAAAGGTTTTTTTGGTATTTGCTTGTGCTGATATCTAATTCTTAAAAAATCGGTCTACAAAAGCCTCAAATTTGGCCTAAATTGGCAATTTCTCTATTTCAAGCCTATTTTGTCGGCCATTTTAGTTACTATCGCAACCGGTTAAAGAAAAATAAATGCCAGAATTTTACACTTGGGCTATTCTTATTATAAATCAATAAGATGAAATTGGTGAAAAGCAACTTTCAGTTTTTGGCTCTATAGGGGGCCAAAATAGCCCCTTAATGCACATACCCCTTTACACCTTTCAAGTGCAAGCCCAGCTATCTGGAGGGGCTAAAGGCCATATTTTAGTCTGAGAATTCAGAGCAGCAAATGCTCTGGTAAGACTATGCATTTGCTGTCTCGTATGAGCGGCAACATGTGATTTCCAACAATGTGGCATTTTGACAAGTGTAGACTCAGAGGAGCCTGTGCAGCCTCCTCTTAAGCTGAGAAACTCCAAATGATGTTCAGTCAGTAGCTTAACAGTAATAGAATATTCAAGCCACTAGCAAAAGCTCTGATCAAACTGCACATATGTGCAGGCTGATCTGAGGCTTTGCTGGTTGCACATACCACATTGTTGGAAATCCCATGTCGCGGCTCATTTGAGCCATAGCTGCTCCCATATGCGACAAGTACACTGCTAAAATATTTAAAGGAACACTCAATAATTTTTCATATTTGATAATACCCTCATTCAATAGATATGCCATACACTTCACTAGAAAAAGAGGAAGAAACACAGTTTCTTTTGCTTTGTTTGTTTTGGATAAATCAATCCCTGCTCATCCATGGCTTAAATTTTGTAATTTTTGATTTTCTTGAAAATGACAACCTCTTCTAGAAATCTGTAGAATCTTAAGAATTTGTTTATAGGCTGACCTTACAATTTTTGCTACATTAAAAGGCTATGAAACGTACATAAACAATGCTTTTTAGGTGTTTAATTAAACTAGTTGTCTTATAATTTGGTTTTAAAAAAGGGCATTTTAACAAAATTTCAATTTTACATTCAGCATTCCATGGATATTTGTGTGAAGGGGCTACTACATTCTTATCAACAAGCATCATCCTTGATGGATCACCAAACTAATTGAAAGACAAACATGGTTTTATCTATTATAACTAACTCTAGCTATGAGTCAGACTATTAGTGCATTTGCATGGGGATAAATGGCAAAACATGTAGTGTTGTTCCTTTAAATATTTTGAGCAGGGTATATCTCACCAAACTCGCTCAATTTGACATATTCAAAGCAAACAGGATATTAATATAGGTGTAAAAGGCTTTAAAAAGGTCTATTTTCTGTTTTCCATTTTCTGTTTAATCCATCGTATTTTCATCATTTCTAGTTCAAAGTTTACGAAATGATACAGAGAAGTCAATAATAAATACAGAAAAGCCATGGTATTAACACTATGGTCATACCTTATTAATTTTTTGAAATATCCTTTGATAAAGCAAGTGAACAGTTGGCAATTTGGATGAGTGAACATGTATCAAAGTTTACCTAAATGTTTCTTTGACAAATGCTTTAAGATAAGACATGCTGTTGATCATTTCTGGAGTAATAGGTCCAGTAAGGGGAATAACTCTCTGTACCTCCTCATAGACCTTCTCTTGTACATCAGTATACTTGGCCAGGCAATACAGATTACATGCTAAGGTTGGGGCTGTCTGTGAACATAACAAAGGAATTGTACTAAAAACTGTGGCACTAATAATACACACTCAAACAAAGAATTAAGACCACATTTTCATATCAATTTCAGGGCTTACCCTTGCTCAGAATTTTTTGTAGCCAATGGAAAAAGTTGGAGCCAAATGAAATGAAAAAAGTCAATAAGCAATGCTTATTAGATACCCCCCGCACAGTAAGAGTCAGTGAAAAAACTTGGCAATTTATAGTTCGAACAAGGAGACCTTAGTTTTGATAAGAATATTTCAGTAGAATCTGTGCAAACAAAAATTATAAACTCCTTCATGCATATGTTCAATGTGTCTACATTGTATCGGCAAAGTATCAAATTGCTCCATCAAAAGCTGTAGTAGGAGTTGATCGGCCCATAAAGGCACTATCCATGCATATACAAAAGCCATATAAGGGAATAATTGTCTAAATTCAACAAAACTTATAAAATCCTTCATGCATATGTTCATTGTGTCTACATTGTATTGACAAAGTATCAAATTGCTTCATCAAAAGCTGTGGTAGGAGTTGATCGGCCCATAAAGGCACTATCAATGCATATACAAAGCAATATAAGGGAATAATTGTCTAAGTTCTCACAGCTGTCATTTTGTCAAAATTATTTTTGCTGAACAAAACTCCTTAATGCATATGTTCAATGTGTTTACATTGTATAGGTAAAGCATCAAATTGTTCCATCAAAAGCTGTGGTAGGAGTTGATCGGCCCATGAAGGCACCATCTATGCATATACAAAAGCCTTATTAGGGAAAAATTGTCTAATTTCTCACAGCTGTCATTTTGTCAAAAAATATTTTTTCTAAACCAAACTCCTTCATGCATATGTTAAATGTGTCTACATTGTATAGGCAAAGTATCAAATTGCTCCATAAAATGCTGTGGTAGGAGTTGATCGGCCCATAAAGGCACTGTCTATGCATATACAAACACCTTATTAGGGAAAAATTGTCTAAGTTCTCACAGCTGTCATTTTGTCAAAAATTATTTTTTCTGAACTAAACTCCTTCATGCATATGTTCAATGTGTCTACATTGTATAAGAAAAGTATCAAATTGTTCCATCAAAAGCTGTGGTAGGAATTGATTGGCCCGTGTATGGCCTATAATAGCATAAGCATAAAGCACTATATTAAAAGCCATTTAGAACTACAAAGGGAAATAACTCTAATAGAATTGGTCCCTAGCCCTTACTTTTTTGTCTAAAGTATTTGTCTTGCATATATGAACATGTTTGCAAGGTTTGATAAAAATCCAGCAATGACTCTTCGAGTTATTAAGGAAACAAAGCGTTACGGACGGACGGACGCACAGACGGACGGACGGACGCACGGACAACGTGAAAACAGTATACCCCCTACAAACAAAGTTTGCGGGGGGTATAATTAACTTTAGCCAAGGTTTTAGCCAGAAAGTAGTATCAACAAGTTGTTTTGTATTTAACTCTTTGCCCGCTAGGGGTGACTTTTGTTGTCTGCTGATAACCTTTGCAAATAGTTTGGACCCAGATGGTATTGAAAAAATCCAGCATAAAAGAGTAAAATATGGCACAATAATAAAATGTGAAGGAATAATAAAAGCATTATTTTAAATCAAAAAGATGATCAATATACACTTTTTCGCAATTTTTGAACCACCTAGACCATGTAGATTGTATTTTTAGCCAATGACTTATATCTGTAGCCACTCTACATTTTCAGTAGCAAATGGCTACAATGGCTAATGGCAGGGTGAGCCCTGAATTCCTATTAAGCTCTTCACTATGCATGTAGTAGTACAGTGCAGTTCAATAAATTCAAAAATACAGGAGCATGAATGATAGATTCTATTTATCAGATGACTTTAAAATAATTTAAAATCTGTGCTTTCGGCATGAAAACGTCTAGATTTACTTTATTTACGTGACATTGTTATGGATGTCATTTTATAACAGTACCAAAATCTGTAAACGACTACATAGGGCCAGTTAAGCAAAAATAATTTGCGTAAAATTGCGATTATTTTCTTATCTATCAGTTTAAACATGTGTTTTGGGTGCTTGAAAGAACCGTCTCATCGAGACGGTTCTTTTGAGTACCCATAACATATGTTTTGGTTGAGAAATAAGAAAAATAATTTTCAGTTACGCACACTTATCTGGGGGCCTGCGACTAGTGGTTTATCTATTTTAATAAATGGTGTTATATGACTGCTCAGATGCCACATCACATGAAAAATGTGAGTCCAAACTGTTTGCAAATGTTTTGGTTTGTTTCTTTACATCTCAGTCAACAGCTATGGTCATGTTGAGACGGTCAGTTCACCTAACCGCACTCTTTTCCTTGGCAAGCTTGACTAAGTGGTTAACCAGTACTTCTTGCACATACTTTCTCTTGTAACTGACAACAACCCTTCTTGAATCAGACAAAGGAGGAGAAAGACCGTAGAAATTATTTCATGAGTTGTAGAACCTCAATGGAAATTTAATAGCACTTAGTCCAAAAATGAATCAATTTTGATCAAAGGCTTACAGAATACAATTCCTGACAGACAGATGGCCCTGGAAGCCATTTCTGTTGATCTTGTATAATTTGGACAATCTTGGTAGAGGGTCACCTTAAGACCATTTGCATAGTATTATCAAAGCATTCTAGTTAATTTTTGACTTTTTTTTTCAAGTTTTCTAATATATGTATAAGAAAAACTGTCCTGGCCACCTGGCAGCCATAAAAAAAACTGGCAGCCATAATTTTCATCAAGTCTCAATAATTTGCACAATCTTATCTAGTCATCTAAGGACCATTTGAGCCACAATATTATCAAATCAGTTGACTAGTTTTTGACAAGTAGATTTATTAAAAAAATCACTATAAATGCATAGACAAGAGAGCTCTTGGGCCCAGGGTCACTAAGAGTAAGAAAGAATGACCATTGATTAGGCCAAGAGAAAACCTTATCCCTTCCATAATCCAGATATTAATTTTGATGGACAGTGTTCAATCTAGGAAATTTTAAAGAGGGTCATTTTCATTTGATTTCAGATGAAACAAAAAAACTGTCCAATATTTCCCCATTCAAACAATGTTAAAGATAGCCCACTCTAACTTTAACTGGGGGCCATTACATAAAAAAGAGGGACAATGGCCCCCTCTAGATTGAACATGGATGGATCAGTAGTTTTAAACAAGCTTAATATGTACAAGGCTCTGTTATATTGGCAAAAGCGACAGGATGCAAAACATCAATGGAAATTATCATTTAAGCCATGAATGAATCAAATCTGATCAATGGCTAAAGATATACAGTTCCTGGCAGATGGATGACCCTGGTGGCTATGTTTTGAATAGGTGTGTATACTGTAAATCCGGAAATTTTCGCGAGAATTTTATTTTCACGAATAGCGTTGAAAGACATATTTGCGATGTTAAAAAATCGCGACTTGGTCATGATTTACTTATACATATCAGTAAAAGACAGAGTGATTTCGCCATTTAGCAAGGATTTTATTTTCACAAAACTTTGCATATGCGAAGTTTCGCGAAAATAAAACCCTCGCGAAATTTCCGAATTTACAGTAACTTAAAAAATCTTGGTAGAGGATCACCCATGGACCAGTTGTGCCAAATTATTTTCAAATTAGGTCAGTAGTTTTTGACAAGAAGATTTTTAAGTAATTTCCCAATATACATAGAAGAACTGAGCTGTTGACTTCAAGGTTTCAGATTTTTTTTTAACTCATTTTTTCTATTATGAGTCTATGGGAGCAAATGACCCCAGGGTGTGGCTAATTTGAACACCACAGGCATGATTGGCAGGATTTACATAAGGGACCACTATGCATAGCTACATAATAAATATAGAAACTGTGGGCATCATTCATGGTTTTAGATTTGATAGATTGAGTTAAGGCTTAAAGTTCCTATCAACAATAATTCAATCATGTTGTAACTCCTCCGAGAGAGAGAGAGAGGGAGATAGAAAAGAAGAATGAGATAGACTAAATTAGGCCCCAATTACTCCCAAATTTGCATCAAGTGAAACAAATTTCATCCTGTCAACCAGCCAAACATGATAGGGCTATTTCTATGAAAGCTGCAGCAGTCATGGTTTTAGGGAGGATTTTTTAAAAAGGGTTTCCTCCATTACAAACCTATGGAAGCTAATGACCCCAGGGCATGAACATTTTGGACTCCAGGGGCATGGGTGAAAGGATTTAGCTGAGTTTCTCATTGTTTCAGAGAATTTTTTTAAAATTTTCCCATTTTATGTCTATAGAAGCAAATGACCCCAGGGATACGGTTGGCAGGATTGATGTAAAGGACCTCTACGCATTGCTAATATGGTAACAGACAAAAATCACAATAAAGTCAAATTATTTCTCAATATAACAATTGCCTTTGAGCATTTTCCAACTCAATGGGGGTAAAACATATGACTTCACATGTACAGTACAGCTTGTGTACAATGGCCACTTAAATATAGACAAAACAAAGGTATTAATGACAAATGGTAGCTTAATGAAGGTCGGAAGTATTGCAGAATGCTCCTTTGGAGAGTGGCCGTTTACACAGGCTCCACTGTATTAATATCTTTTTTCAGATGTTTTCTAAAGAAAGTAAGAAAAAGGGCAAAGATCAGGAATAGATACAATCAAGCACCACACCTGACCCAAGATACCAATGGGAAATGCACAACTTAACAATTAGACATCACAAACAAGAGCCAATAGGTCAGCACTTTCCAAGCATGTGACCACAAGGCATCAATAAACAGATGCAGACAAAAGCATCAACAAAAACAAGATAGAAAAAACATAAATGATTCACAAAAAAGAAACCAATTCAAACAAGAAAATTCAGAGAATGTATGTCTCTCAAACTCTTAATTATTCTCTTCCAAATAGTGGTCTCATTTTGAGCCTGTGACACCTACCGTCGCAAGCCCATCTCCGAATAAAGACTGACATATAATGACAATATCTTTCTGTGTCAGTTCCTTTCTACCCAGGAGATAATGTATAAACTTGTAGTCATCTTCATTCATCTGATTCATATCTAACATAGCTCTCATTTTTCCAATCGTCTCGTCAAGATATTTCTTATTTATCCTGGAAAATATATACAGTAAAACCCGTGTAAAATGGCAACTCCAAAATAGACTAATCGAAGATCTTGGTGACAAATGGAAGCTTAATGAAGGTCAAAAGTATTGCAGAATGCTCCAAGGGGACCATTCTGCAATACTTTTCAACTACATTAAGCAATAATTGGTCTTGAAAACCAATTTTCGTTTTTTTAGAGTGACCATTTTACACAGGTTTTACTGTAGAGGATCTTATATGAGTGCTCATGTATTACAGAATTTATTAAGCAAGTTCGTATAAGAAATGCAAGCAGCTGCTTATTGACAAGTTTACAGGAGCATGATTCTATTTATTTTAGGATGCAGACAAGAATAACAAAATGTAAAACAAACATTTAATAATGACTAGCCTCAATATGAGTTATGCAAATATTTGTATCCTTTATAAAGGCCAGTGACATTTAACCCTTAGCCAGCCAGTCATGACTTTGTTGTCAGCTTCTCTTGTTTGCCTGTGTTTGTTGGCAGCCTGTTTCACAAGCAAATTTGACTCCGATCAGACTGCTTCCTTTGGAGCAGTCTGATTAGGGTTAATATTGTTTGCTTCGATGAAAAAAATCAGTCTTAAGTGCACTTGAATATAATTGATGCAGCAGGCGTAAAAAGCAGAAGACATTTTCAAGACAAAAAAATAATTGCTTGATTAGGGTTAATCTGCATCTAGCAATCATGAAAGATGCTTAAGACTATTAATTGCTACTTAAATTAAACATTTATCAAAAATCTGATATGATGATATATTAAATGTAAAGCGCATAGAAAAAAATGAAAATGTCGTCTGCTGAAGTTGTCTGCTGCAAATAATTGCCTAACATTACTGATGAATCAAGTATAGAAGCAATCAGCGTGGACCCCGAACAGGAGCAGTTTGATCTGGGTCCACACTGTTTGCCATAGAGGCTTCTTAAACATTTCAGCAGACAAGAAAGGCAGACGACTTTTGTTGCCATTGGCGCGTTAAGAGTTAAATACCTGACAAGACAATCTTCAGCTTCTACAAGTCGCTTCCAGGACGGCGTTATAAACCACTTGTGCACTGGGATTCTGAACTTGAGGTAGGTTGTCATTTGAAACATCTCTGTGTTTGCATTGATCATTTGTTGAACTTCTGAGTTAGGGCCTGCATCCAGAGGGTCCAGATCCATCTCAAAAACTGTCATTGCTGCAGCTGTCAAGACCAATTTAAAAAAAAAGTTACAACCAATCAATAACAAGATATACTCATCTGAGTCCTGACCCCAAGGTGCTCAACTCAAATGAGAATGAAAATTTCAACTGCTCATATTTAATAAAACACTGAAAAATAAAGACTTCTTGCTTTCAAACTCTCAGATGTTGTATTTGTCATGTTCATAAATTTTAAAATGCCAACAAATGTTCATTTATGAGCATGGTATATTTCATGCTCAGTTGAGTTGAGCATGAACAAAGTTTTAGATCCTCTGGGCCAGGCATTGTCGCAAACAGGAAGCACACTAGCACAAACTAACCTGTCGCCTTTTACTCGGTGCACACTGGGATTGAACCGCCATTTTTATAAAAAAAAAATTATGCGATCACTGCTAGCATGACTCGGGGCTTTACATTCAGAAAAATTGACTAAAAGAGAAATGATAACTGTCAAATATTTAACTTTTTGCTATTTTTAACAATAAATTCTGTCACTACAGGAGTCCGAAAATTGAACGGGACTAGCCAAATATCGCTAGTTACCCATAATGCAAAGGGCTAAATGCGAGAGATCTAGATGAGGTATTGTCAGGTCTTGTGAGAATGCTGGGCCAGGTTCAAAAGATGTTTTTTAAAATATTTTTTACTTTGGCAGGCATTTCTTTCATATGAATGGAACTTTTGTTTAATTTTGGTAGAATGCACACTGCATAATGGGAACATCTGTGTGAAACTAACTTGAGCTTGGGCCAGTGATTCCATAGGATTAGTTGTTCAGAAATCTTCCCTTTATTTTTTTCACTCTGGCAGCCATTTTGTTCAGGAGAGTGGAATCATTTGTGCAATTTATGAGCATGGTAAATTTTATGCTCAGTTGAGTTGAGCATGAAAAAGTTTTATAACCTTGGGGCCTGGTTAGCTTTGCTCCAGGTGAGCTAATAATCATAATACTGATATAAATTGGTTATTTGATTATTAATGTAGGACAAATATCACATTTTCATTAGAAGTAGCCCCTTTAACGCTTAATTTGCCTACTAGTGTCATTTGCTGATAACCTTGTTCGGCCTGATCTGGATCCAAACTATAAATTTTTTACACTCTGATGGTATTCTTGAAATAATTTTAAAAAACAGTTGAGTTGAAAAATCAGCAGATGCCAAAAAAGAATGAAAAATTACCCAGAGTTAAAGAAACCCATGTAATTCTGAAATGTCATTCATGTTCCATCTTCGTTGAATTTTCAGAATAAACTAAATGCCTACCCCCCAAACCTTACCCTTTTATTAAGGCTGGATAAGGCTTATTTTAAGGATGGCCTTGGGTCAGTTTAAGAATAACCATGCAAAGAGCCATAATTTGAATACCGGTACCGTGTATAATCATTTACAACTTGAACACACTGAGTCGAAAGAAGGGTTAAAATTATTGTTCAGATGCAAGTAGTATTTTTTCCCTTCAGGATTCCCACAGAAATTCAAAAACACAATTCCATGATTTTTCCACGATCAACAATATAATTTCCTTAACTATTTAATGCACAGCCTCCAACCTCTACTTTTAGCAACATCTTCACCACGCTGAGCATAAATGTAGAATGCAGCAACGACAGCATGCTTGTAGACTATGCACGCATTTTGAAATTATTAAAACTTGAAACCACCAGTAGTCAGAAAACTAGCTGTCGGACACATAAGTGTCCGATAGCTAGTTTTCTGGCTACAAGTGGTTTTGTCATATTATTTTACAAAATTCAATGATTTTTCAATGAATATTCAGGCTTTTTAAAATTCCATGATTTTTCCACAGAAAGTCAGCCTCAATATCCTGAATTAAGGATTAATCCTGAAAACTTATACCCATGTGATTCTTTGCCAAGTTTTATACTGAAGGACTTTTGAAATGCATGACCAGCTAAAATGCTAATTTATTGTCAAAAATTTAATATTTTCATTATGTTAAAAATAAAATTGAGAAGTCCTGTCATTTAGCTTGCATTCAATAAGAAAATCAAAATGGTGTGGCGTATGGTTGGCATGACGTCCCGATAATTCTGAGACAATCCAAATTTAAAAAGCCACAGAGTATCAATACTTTCCATAATGAGTGCAAAAAGGTTTTGGAACTGATGTTTGTTATTGAAAGCAAATGAGAGAAAAAATCAAACCATGAAGTTCTAGGCCTCTGGCAACTTTCATTTTGTCTATGTGACGTCATTGCTTTTTGGCATAATTGGCCGATTATAGAATAATCAAAATCTTTAACCCTTAAAGTGCCAAGAAAAAAATGCATTTAAAAATGTCGTCTGCTGAAGTCGTCTGCTGCAAATAATTGCCTAGCATTACTGACGAATAAGTATAAAAGCAAACAGCATGGACCCAGAACAGACTGCTCCTATAGGAGCAGTCTGATCTGGGTCCACACTGTTTGTCATAAAGGCTTCTTAACTATTTCAGCAGATGAGAAAAGCAGACGACTTTTGTTGCAATTCACGCTTTAAGGGTTAAGTTGCCTCCAGATACTCCTCAACCCGTTGCATAAAAGACAAAAGTATAGTGCCATGTGTGAACACCATCTGCCTGTTATTGCAGTTTAAGTCTGATGAAATGCTGCAACTGGGAGCGTAATTAAACGTTTATTTCTGAAACCTTTCATGTTTTCCCATTAGTTAAGCCATCTGGCTACCGGCTCAAAGTGTTTGTTTTAAAATTGAATTAAACTCACATTTGTCAGACGGCAATTGTTGAAAAACATTAACGTCAGTGTTACGTCAGAATGAACAGCATGAACAAATCGAAATTATGGAAAATCAAGCTCCATTGTGTAAGAGGATAAAAATGATAAAGGAAACATCTACATATCAGTCATATGGAAGATAAAGTGAATGTAAAATGGTGTGTTTAGAAAATTGTTAGACTTACAGTATGCAATCTATTCATTATTGTAGTCATTTAATCCTTAAAGTTTGCAGCTGACAGAATTTTAGAACATAAGATTAATCTTTTCTTTTCAAGAGATTTGAATTTTCTTGTGAATCATCTACAAGGGGATTCACAGGAAATGTAATCACATATTTGCTGTGAGACTAAAGAAAGAAGTACATGTAGCAAATTTGTTGTCTGCTGCAGTTAATGTATTCAATACACAGTAAAACCTGCGTAAAACAGCCACTCAAAACTAGACAAAACAAAGGTTTAATAGCAAATGGTTGCTAAATGAAGGTCAAAAGTATTGCAGAATGCTCCAGGGAGCATTCTGCAATACTTTAGACATGCATTAAGCGATAATCAGTCTTGAAAACCAATTTTGGGTCTTTTTGAGAGTGGCCTTTTTACACAGGTTTTAGTGTATCTTACATTTTACATTCCACTTTGAAATTTCATTTAGTAAGTTTGGGACAACTTTACTCTTATCAACCCGGACTTTTATTAGTCTCCTGATAAAGACATCAGCAACACTTTCAACTAAAGGGAGGTAAATAGTGACAGCCTTCGGTCTCATCATCATCCGCTGTACAGCACTTCTTAGCCGGTACCACTCTTCACCATTACTGCAACATAGAACCAGCCCTATTTACTGCAGACCACTGCACAATGCACATGCTTTCTTAACCCTTAATGCGCCAATCGCAACAAAAGTAGTCTGTTTTTCTCGTCTGCTGAAATGTTTAAGAAGCATCTATGGCATACAGTGTGGACCCAGATCAGACTGCTCCTATAGGAGCAGTCTGTTCTGGGCCCACACTGTTTGCTTCTATACTTAATTCATCAGTAAAGTAAGGTAATTATTTGCAGCAGAAGACTTCAGCAGATGACATTTTCAGATGCATTTTTTTTCTTGGCGCTTAAAGGGCTAAGGGTACATGTAGAATATTTACTGTGAGTTGACAAAATTCAGAGAGTTTCGTTCACAATGAATGCAATGGGATTGAGCAAACAAGATTTCTGCCTTAAGTTGATATGAATCTGTACTCTGTTCTTAAACAAGGGCAGATAACAAAGTGCTCAGTCTCATCTGAAAAATCAATACATGGGAATAAGTGGTGATGCTAAGAACTTTTTTATCTGTCCATGTAAAAATAGAGGATCTTACATGAGAGCTCATGTACTATTGATTTTATTAAACGAGTTGAGGAAAAGAGATAAAATGCCAGGCTTGCCGAGCATTTTATCTCTTTTTCGCAACAAGTTTAATAAATTTAATAATACAGGAGCACGATTGTTAAATTCTATATATCATATGACATTAAAATTATTTTGAAATCATATTTTGGCGTGAAAACGTTAGTGTTTTGTCAAATGCGTGTCATTAAAAGCATCATTTCATAAAGTTTCCCGAAAATCTGCAAACCACTAGTGGTTTATCCATTTCAATGCATGGCGTTATTTCAATCCCAGACGCGACGTCATATGATAATGACTATTTTACTGAAGGCAGATCTATGGCAGTTATGAGGTAAAAAAAAATTGGGAGAAAGGGAAGGACAGTCAATCCAGAACCGACCTTTGCTGAAATTCTTGAGAAAAAAGTCTCGGCAAATTTTTTGGGCAAGGTTGAATTGAAAATGTTTAACCCTTAAAGCACCCACAAAAAATGAATATGAAAATGTTGTCTGCTTAAGCTGTGTGCTGCATACATTTGATAACATTATTAACTTGTGTAAGTATTTGGCAAACAGTGTGGACCCAGATCAGTCTGATCTGAATCTACACTGTTTGTCGAATAATAATATTTTTACATTCTAGGCCGTCACGAAAATTGATGTCATCAACTGTAATGCAAAATAGAAATGAACGTAATTTAGTGATGTTAGGATGACGTAAGTTTTTGCTCTGGAACAGGCTTTTTCAAACCTATGAATCCTTCATGTTTTTGCGCGCCGTTATAGTAATAGAAAAATTAATTTTTTGAAGCAAGTTTTCAAGTGACAAAATGACTTTAAGCAATAACAATGATCAAACATGTTTTTTCAGATACAACAAAATCTGCATGACCCCTTGGGGGTCAATAAAACCCTTGTTTTTCAGGCTTGGCTTCAACACCACCCTCAGGGTCCAGCAGATGTTAATGCATAAAAAAAAAACATGTTTGATCTCTACATTGAATTCTCGAGCAATGGTTTGTGTAGTTGGTCATTTTTATGGGTTGAAACTAGGCAATTTCAGGATTTCATCTGAAAAACAAATTGTAGTTTCCCTCATGTCACAAGTTGTAGGTGCATAAAATAAGAGACAGAATGTCGGTCCTGATTTGGATCCAAACTCTTTGACAAACTGATTGTGTTCCTGAAAGAATCTTTTGAAAAGGTTAGTTTTGAAAAAGTCAGCAGACAACAACAAAAGCATGAGAAATTACACAGCATGCAAAGAGTTCAGTATTTTTTCTCATGTACTGTAAATTCAGAAATTTTTGTGAGGGTTTTATTTTCACAAAACTTCGCATATGCGAAGTTTCGTGAAAGTATAACCCTCGCGAAATGGCGAAATCACTCTGTCGTTAACTGATGAAGGTAAATCATGCCCTAGTGACGCATTTTTAACGTGACAAATATGCCTGTCAACTCTATTCCCGAAAATAAAACTATCGCGAAAATTTTCGAATTTACAGTATACCAATGAATACTCACATGTTTCCCAGGCCTAGGGCTAGATCTCTCTGTTGTCTATACAGCCGAGTAGTTTCCATCAAGGGAGCCACGTGTGGAAGCTTGCCCTCTGACTGGAACACAATACGGATGTAATCAGGGTCAAACAGATGAACGATAGTGGTTCCCAAGGTAGTTTCCTTCATTATTTTACCATACTTGCGGTATCTGTCCATCAAAGCATCCTGGAACCGGTCTATATCATATTTGTGAAAAGGACCTAATGAAAAACAGCATTAACTTTAAGCCTTCAGGTCCTCAGATAAGAGTGCATGACTGAAAATCATTTTTTCTTATTTGGCAACCAAAACATATGTTGTGGCTACTCAAAAGAACCGTCTCAATGAGACGGTTCTTTGAGCACCCAAAACACATGTTTAAATTGAGGGATAAGAAAATAATCGCAATTTTACACTAAAATATTTTGCTTAACTGGCCCTATGGCCTTTTTAACTCTTTCCTTGCTAGCAGTGTATTTTGTTGTCTAATGAATCAGCGCAGATAACAAGTTTGCAAACAGTTTGGACCCAGATGAGGACTGACAGAATGTTTGCCCTGATCTAGAACCAAATAGTTTGACACTCTGATAGCGTTTCTGCAAAAAAAAAATTGAAAAAAAGTCAGCAGACAACAAAAGCACAAAAAATTACCCAGCATGCAAAGAGTGACCGGGAAATATCTTTTTTATATATATATATAAATCAGATTTGACATTAGAAATAGATCTAGCAGTGAATTGTTGAGTAATAAGTCACTGTTTGGAGGTCAGTTGTAAAGAAGAACAAATCACAAGTGATTTATCTTCGTACAACTGACCAACAAACAGTGAATTATTACTCAACAATTCATGCATAAGAGCTGATCTATTTCGTTTCTAACACACACAATTAACGGCGAAAACACATTTGAAGTCTTTAGCTTCTTCCAACTTACCGCCATTGCACGGAAGAATTCCTACCAATAGTTGGACAATGTCGCATACTTTACATGTATTTGTAACGTCTTTCTTACACCGTCTAACGCAATGACCGATGTCATTTTGCAGCAACAAATGATGTCAGCTAGCGCACTCTTTCCTCATGCTTTCAAAACGGAATTATTGTTTGATATATCACATTTTTTTACCATTGACTCTATAGGCTAGGTGTGTTAGAATTTACTATATATGGCTTCAAAAAAGTTTGGTTACAGATCAGGGCCGACATTTTGATTTTTTAAATGAAATACTTCAAATGATTATTAATTTGTTTCGTTTATTTTTTTTTTTGTAAAAATTGGAGGGCATTAAAATTATTTTTTAGATTCAGTTATAAACTAGAGCAGCAGTCGATGGTACACCACCGCAAATACCCGCTTTTTACCTATAACCTTTACCTTGGGGTCAATGTCACACAAAATGTAGCTCAGTACCTTCTACATAATGTGACCTATGCACCTGTGAAGTTTGAAGTTGCTATGTCCAATGGTTAAGAAGGAGATGCATTTACATGAAAATACATTATATGACCTTGACCTAGTGGTTAAGGTCACACAAAATGTTGTCCAGTACCCTCTAAATCATATGACCTATGCACCTGCAAAATTTGAAGCTGCTACGTCCAACAGTTTAGGAGAAGATGGATTTACAAGAAAATACATTATTTGGCCTTGACCCCAAGGCCAAGGTCACATGAAGTGTCACCCAGTACCCTCTACATCATGTGATCTATGCATCTACAAATTTTGAGGTTGCTACTTCAAACGGTTGGTGTCAAGGTCACACAAAATGTTGCCCAGTAGCATCCACATCATGTGACCTATGCACCTGCAAACTTTGAAGTTACTATGTCCAATGGTTCAGGAGAAGATGCATTTACAAGAAAATACATTATTTGGCCTTGACCCCAAGGCCAAGGTCACATGAAGTGTCACCCAGTACCCTCTACATCATGTGATCTATGCATCTACAAAGTTTGAGGTTGCTACGTTAAACGGTTTAGGAGAAGATACAATTACAAGAAACGTGACGGACGGACAGACAGACAGATGCACGGACAGACAGACGGAAGACGGCCCGACTTTGGTACGAAATTAATATACCCTATTTTTCTAACGAAAAAGTGGGTATAATAACCTGACAAAATGTTTTGGAGAGATTTCAGAATTATCCCCTCTTATCTCCAATCCTGATCTCTCCATGAACAAAATATGTTGTTGTACCCATTGATTTGCTTGTTTTGTTTTCAAGATTTGATTCTTCACGACCCAGTTGACAATTTTTCAGTTATGTTGGAACAGGTCTTCCTAGGTTGAACCTGTGCTAAATTTAGCAAGGATAAATGTGTCTTGCTCAATGACACAACACAGTGACGCCGGAGAGGTTTGAACCCGGGCCCTTCAGTCTCTAGTAAAGCACTCTACCACTGAGCCACTGTGCTCCCTGTTGTACCCATTGAGAAATTAAAACTAGCAGTCTGGAAGCCCTATACACCCTCATGCATGAAAGTTAAAAATTTCCTAAATCCTGAACTTAAGAAGTTCAAATTGTAGAACTTGCAGTATGTCTACAAAATATTATCAACAATTTAAGTTTGACTGGTTGATTGTTTTAAATAAATCAGAAAAGCTATTACAATCTGCTTACCCCTTTCGTTTACTCCATAATAAAGCCTTTTGACGCCTTTGAAATATCATGTATTTGAAAATATTATGGTAAATGGAGCATTTGCTCCAAAACTGAAAATATTATGGAAAATGGAGCATTTGCTCTTTTGGAGCAAAGGCTCCATTTTCCATAATATTTTCAAAACTATTCAAAACTTAACTTAAATTTTTCATGGAATTTTTCCAATGTTGTCTAAAAATAGAAAATGATGTCATGATCCAAAAATAGCCTAGATGGAGTAAAGGGTTAATTCAGTGTTTTGAGGATGACATAATTTTTCTGTGGTAAGTCAGCCTCAAAATCCTGAATTCAGGCTATCCTGATAATTTTTGCAGTTAGACAGTTACCTTTCCTATATTGCAGCATGGTTCCAATATATGGAAGACCTGAAGGGCCAGGGATCTCATCAAATGGTTTAGCCTTGTCATAATCTGTTACAACTTGCTGGTCAACATCTACTGATGCAACCGTTGAGCGACAGCAACACTGGATAGAACTGGATCTAACTATAGGTCTTATAGTCCGCAACATTTTAATGACTTGATTCCTCTGTGTCTGAAACAAAATAAAATTGGGGAGATCAAAAATTGAATTTACCTGGCCAGCTAATCATTGCATAATTCATGTCTTAAGTCATTCTTTAAATATGCATTCACAACTTTACAATATCTGAAATAAACAGATGCAAAACTGAGTCTAAACAGAGTCTTTCAGTAAGCCACATTTGTTCTCTACATTAACAGGTACAGGAGTTTAGGGAAGTACACAGCTACTTTAATGGTCACTGCCTGTACAGGGCTCTCATTTAGGCAAAAAATAAATGTTGTGTTTCAGACTCCATTCACCATATTATCTACATTTATTGCTGATTTCCAGTTTACAAGTGGTCAGTAATGGAAAAACAGGTAATCAGTAACCCCCCCCCCCCACCCCCTGCTGTTCTGCGGTAGGATATTTGATGAGATGGCGGAAAAACTCCCAAATTAGGGTAAAAACATCGAACTTCGGACGCTTTTTCGCTGTGTCACTGCTTCAGCACGGTTTGTGCTTTGCTCCAGACATGTAACCAGGTTAAATCTAGCTGGTAGCTACCAGACATGCTCGATTGACTTAATAAAGCTGTAATTTCATTGGTTAACGTATTTAAATGTGTTTGATTAGCACTTAAAGTGACATAGGGTCGAACATGAAAATTCGGACGGCTATCGGGAAATACGGACAGAGCTGAAGGGAAAATCGGACAGTTGTTTCTTTTTACAAAATAAAGCTCTTTAAATGCTTTTATTCTGTCAAAAACAGTTAAACATGTTTCATTTATCATATGAGTAGACTTCTGAGGTACTTTAAGATTTCGATTTCATTTGCTTCTTAAAATCAAGTGCTGAAATGTCAACCAGCACGCAAAGCTACAGAATCTTTTACAAATTTTGGGGTCCATGGTGATGCATTACAGTCTTTCGATCGCTATACCAATAATAATCTAAAATAATCTTATCTAAAACGTAAACAGATGCAATACATTTTATTTACAAACAGCTGGAAAGGAAAGAAAACTACATGAAAGGGTCAAAATTCATCGACTGAATGTCGTGTTCAATGGCGTGTCCGAAATTAAATTTCCTGAAGGGAAATACGGACACCCATTATTTCATCTTCATTTCGTTTCAAATCTACGCGAATATGCAAAAACAACCTTTCATTTCATAAATTTAACTATCGAAGATGCTAGGGAGCAGAAATATTTCATTGTGCATCAATATTCAACTATAAAAGATGGAATTAAAAAAAGTTGTGACAGGCAACACAACCACGTGCTCCATAAACTGTGCGGAGCGGGAGGTCACCAGACTTGAACGGATATCTAATTGGTCGAATATAATGTGACGCGTTCCATTTTCACTGTTGGTAAGTGGGTACGACGATATTTTGTCTGTACAGTTAACCTGAAATAAGACTTCATCAATTGGTCAGGAGTCTAGAGCAGGGCGTTATGTCAGGGGAGGTAGAAAAGTGTCCGATTTTACATGTCTGTCCGAAATTCGATGTTTTTACCCTAATATTACGCTTTTGTCGATTTCCAATAAACAATATCCAACAGAAAAAGTGTGGATTAATGCAATTGAAAGGGTGTTGATTTTCAGCAGCCTAGATAAGCAGCGTATTTGCGTAAATACGCAATTAAAATCATCAAAAAAGCAATTAAATTAAATGTGTGCGTACCGAAAAGCAATTCCGTCGATCGGTATGCAATTACATGCGATGTCATTGCGTACCATTTGGTCCATTTCGTTTCCATTTGTGTAATATACAAATGCCAGTCGGGTATTGATTTTTTTTACTAGCGAGCGCACAGTATAATTCAAATTTTATGAATAAAATATCGCCACCAGTCAAGTATTTTAGCGGAAAAACTTTGCAAAATGGATGCGATCAACTAATGTCAACAAGGCGATGAGATTTGCTTCATGTACAATAAAAATCCGCTAGTTTGATACTCAGAAAGGCAGGCAATGAGAGTAAATATGTAGGCATATTCGCGATGGCTTCATTCAATAAGAAAACGTAATAAATAATATGTAATCACTGCCAAAAACGTGGCGTAAAAATATAAAAAAATACGCAATTGTTTTTGCAAGTACGCAATTGAAGATAACCAGGTTGCGTAAATACCCAATTGACCCAAAAGCTTATCTAGGGTGCTGGATTTTGAACATGGATGCCTTCACCACCCGATCAGGTTTTTGGCTTGCATGATCATTACTGGTGCATATGCTTGCATACTTTGATTTGTGCAAATTTATTTTTTTCTCTCCCCATTTTCAAATGAAAATGACTTTGTGGATTGTTGAGCAAAATGCTTTTAAATCCTGGGGTTTATATATAATGGCATACGTCAAAAGTGACTCAATATCATTCGGCAAACTTTGTTGTTAATATCTACTTGCGGATAGAAGAAAATTGTTGATTACCTGCGGAATGTTTTATAACGATATAAAGCAAAGGACATTTAACGGTTTGGCTGTTTTTTTGCCCACGTTACAATGAATTTGGCTGAAATTTAAATATAAGGTAGTTTGATCTTTTCCCTTTTACATGAGTATGTTTTTAATTTAACGACGGCATATACAGCCACATGAATTAAAGTTTCTCATTAGTGTGTATCCATAGAGGTTTGTTCATGAATGTGGATATTTTAAAAGATGCAAAAAGCAAACTGACTTCAAACATGATACCAAACATGCGTGTGTTTATAATCGTCATGTCTATGTTGTGTTTTCAGCTAACACTACCACAACTAATTAAAACTATACTTAAACTTGGCTAAAAATGTTTAAGATTACCTTGATGAGATGGGTTTTTTAAGGTGTAATATATATTGAACATTTAAGGCTATTAGTGTTTTATAGCTTTTTCCAGTTAATCTTCAGCACAAACAAACATATTCTGGTTTGTGATTTAATCAGTAGGACATGCAATCAACGTACATATGTAAAGCATTACATGCGCAACCTTATTTGCTGGATTGGTATCTAATTCACATAAATGTACACCTATGTAGGAGAATATGCAGAATAAATGTTCAGTCGCTACAATTTAAGACCATGGTCATAGGTTACATGTACAGAATGTATACCTGCTCCATATTTTATGCATGTCCCGGCTCAGATATCCAACAGTCTTGATAGCTCTGTGGTCTATATCACTTACCATTTATGAGACAACGTGTGACTAAGAGGTCACAGTTTACAATCCCGAAGAAACATATGTTTTGTGTCATTGTGCAAGACACTTCATCTTTATTGCTTAGTACATGTTCAATCGAGGAAAACGCCACGACTGTGACGTAGAGCAATGACGTAGGACATTAAAACACTTAGCCATGTTTCAAGCATTTGTGGAGGATAAATCTGTTTCAAGGGTGACAACTTCCGTCATAGCAGAGATTTCAGAACTGTTTGAACAGCTTACATTTTGTTTTGATAAAGGTAAATGGACATCTAAAATAGAGTATTTTGATCTTTTAACATTCAACGTATTTGTGTTTGCTGGTGATAGTGAATATTTACCATCTGCAGATAAGTTGTTGCTGCATATATACTGTATTTTGTTTGCAAACACTTCACTAGAGCGATATGTATTGAGGAAACAAACAGTTTAGCACAGATGTTGTGCACAAAAATAGTAAGTTTGCATTAAAAGTGTATTACACACTAATTATGAATATAATGCTTGTGGCGTTCGCATTCAGGCTATTGACTATTGTGTTGTACACGCTTTCTTGTATAAATAACATTGAATTGAAACAAGAAAAAAAGAAGAAATACATTGATTTACTTGACGACGATATCTGTGCCACCTATATATATTATATATGTACATGAGAAGTTACTATAGTGTTTCCAGAGTTTTAGTGAGCCCCGTTTTTCTTTTTTTAAACACCTTTAAATTGAACCTAGAAGAACGGCACTTAGCATGTAGATTTAAATGCACACCGCGTAACTATAACTTATTTTTGGGAGACGCCCTTATTTGTAAATGAAACCCAAATCCCCTGTACAAAAGAATAACTTAGTTGTTTTTCCTTATGAATATACCCATGTGTACCCCTCTAGAGATACACGTGGTATACTTGCATTGCTATAATGATATATACTAGCCTACAGGATTATCTATATCCTCTGATTCAGCTCAAATCTATTCCGCAAACCTCACTCGTAATCACTTTGACACACACACGCACGCACACACGCAATTGTAAAAGTCTATATGGGTCCTAGACCGTGCGTATTGAAAGCAGGCAAATATAGGGCTTAAGCATGAAACCTGCATGTACATGTAGCACCTTCCATTTCAATTTATCGACTCTTTTTGCCTATGAGGTAATTTGCCATGGTTTTGTCGTCTGCTGATATTTTTTTTTTTGAAAATCAGTTTTTTGTTGCTGTTGTTTTTTCTAAAAAAAAATCGGTAATATCAGTAGGGTGTCAAGTAGTTTGGATCAAGATCATGACCGTCGGGTCTGATCTGGGTCTAAATTGTTTGTAAAGGTTATCAGCAGACGACTCTAGTAAGTAAAGAGTTTATGACGGCAATTCAAGCAAATTAGAGAGTTGACGAGAAATAGCGAATCGGGGATATACATTAAACTTCAAGAGCATAAAATATTTGCCTGCTTAAGATATTTCGCTGATAAACTTTGTCAACAGCCGAAGCCAAGTTCAGGATAAAATGTTGGGCATTATCTGGATCCATACTGTTTAATAACCTACTTGTATTTCTGAAAGACATATTTTTAGAAAATAATTATCTCAAAAGAAAATTCAGCAGAGGACAACAACAACCCAGCATTTAAGGTTTAGCTTGAATAGCTTTTAACACATGCCATTTCAATGCATCGGTCTTAGATGTACAGTGAAGTTTAGAAGTCAGTATAAGCAGTGAATCATAGCCTAATGCGCGAAGATTGGTCCAGATAAGCAATTTCAGCGTGGAGCTGCGGCTGTTTTCATCAGTTCAAACACGTGTTCTGGGTGCTCAAAGGACCCGTATCACCAAGACTGTTGTTTTGAGTACACACCATATATTTTTTGCAAATATTTTTTGGTTGAGAAATAGGAAAAATAATTTTCTGTTACGCACACTTATCTGTGGGACTGACGAATTACCTCCACTGACCCGTATAAGCCATGTTTTATTTATATCGTTAGGTTCACTTGGGGACTAATTTAAAGAGGAGCGGCACAAACACACCAAAATTCCATCTAATCCCAGCCTATACAAAAACTCACATTTATGTGGAAAAAAATAATTCAATTACGCGGTCTATATCTAAATTTATTTCTCTAATTTATTTTTCAATTAAAATCACCATTAAAGAATAATTAGCAATTAACGGGGGTCATTTAAGTTCTGGAAACACATTAGCTTCAAAAACTATAGCTAGGTGTTAACTTTGACATTCCGTTACAATATAAGTTGATCGTTTGCATTTGTAGACATCACATCAGCTCCTTTTTGTTCAAATAACCTCACTTTAACAATATTACCGGAAAACTGACACAGTTCTTTCAAAATTGTGGAATATTAGATTCCGATATCTGTGCTGTGATGTAGCTTTTTGTCTGTGCTCTAACTTATGAACCATTAGATGGATTTTATCTAAACTGGCACAGATACTTATCTGGGACAGCCAAAACCAATTGGTAGATTTTGGTGGCATTGACCTAATTTCAAAGTCACAAGGGTTATATATAATGCTGCGAAAAAAGGCTTGTCTGTACTCTATCATCTTAACCAATGGCCATAGTTTGACCAAACTGACACAGATACAGCATTGGAAAGACCTTAATGAATGACAAGATTTCGGTAGCATTGACCTAAATTCCAAGATCACCAGGGTCACATAACTTTATTAAATGGGTGGGGTACAACTCCATCTAGTGTTATATACTTTCCATTCCCTAGTATGGTACTATTAAACAGTGTCTACCCTGTAATACGAGAATACCAATAACTGATTTAATTATCCCTCATGCTCCAAAGAATGATCACATAATTTCAATTTTGACAATGTTTTGACAATGAGCCATGCCAAAACAAAAGTGGCGGCAACTGTCTTCATAAAAACAGATTATACCAAAGCGCTGTCTCCAGAAATCTGTGTATCAGTTAAGGAAGTGGGGAGGCATATTCAACTATCACTTTGCACCCTCTCTCTCCGCTGGTCTTTGTTTATCTGCCCCTCTATTTATTTCCGTCTGTCAAAACAAATTTTAAGAAAGGGTTTTGAAATTTCATAGATGGATTCCTCATCAAAATATAACTGACCCATATTTTTTTTTTATTCTGGATTATCTCCCTTTGTGAATTATGTCCCTTTTAAAGGGTCATAATGTAATTTTGTAGTCAAGATATCTCAAAAACTATCACAGCTACTAGGAGCTTCAAACTTGGTCAGCTGAAAGAGCATAATGAGAAGATTATCAGGTGAAAATTTAAAAAAAAAGTTATTTTTTTTTTTTTTTAGTTATTCACACTGGTAAATGTATACATCGATTTACTGGTATTTATGCATATTGCCAGTACTTCATAGACCAGAAGTGGTAGATATTGGTGTTAATACTATATAGAAAAACATGCCATATGCCTATACTATAGAATTAAGTATTCAGTATGTGAATGGTGATTTATGTAAGCATTTAGGAATAGATTCGAGTACCGATTCCTAAATGCTTACATAAATCGCAATTTGCATGCCTAATACTTAAAAATGGTCTAATTCTATAGTCCTTTAGGCATATGGCATGTTTTTCTATATAGTTTTAACACAAATATCTACCACTTCCGGTATATGAAGCACGGGCAATACGCGTAAATACCAGCAAATCGACATATACATTTACCAGTGTGGTTATTGCTCATTGCAAATATGGACATAGAAAACTTGATATCTCAAAACCTATTACAGCTGGGAGCTTCAAACTTGGACAGCTGATAGGGGATAACGAGTAGATTACCTGGTGAAATTACAAAAAAGTTATTTCATTTGTTTTGAGTTATTGCTCTTTGCTTTTTTCGAGGAATTGCCCTTTGCAAATTTGGACATAAAAAAATTGTAATAAAGATATCTCGAAAACTATTTGTCAGCTGATAGAGGTTGGTGTGTAGATTACCTGGTGAAAAGGATGGTGGTGAGATCATCCTTATCAACAAGCTAATGGTTGGGGGCATTTGTTTGTTTGTTTTGTTGCTTTACGTCCCAAGTCAACAGCTATGGTCATTGCGGGACGGTCAGTTCACCTAACCACACTTTTTTCCTGGGCAAGCTTGAACAAGCAGTTAACCAATAATCGTGCACATACTTTCGCTTGTAACTGACAACAACCCTTCATGAATGATTCATTCAGCGGAAGAGAGGAGAATGACCGTAGAAATTATTTCATGATCAATCTCCACGAAAGTATGGGACCGGGCCGGGATCCAACTCGCGACCCCTGGATCTGCAGTCAGCTTCGCATCTGTAACCAGACACGTTACCGACTGTGCTACGCGGCCCGGTATGGTTGGGGGCATAGTGTTTCATAAACACAATTTCTAGTTCTCTCTCTCTCTCTCTCTCTCTCTCTCATATGACTCGCATTTACTGAAACATTGTTGTATTTGCCTTTCAAACTCAACGCATCCATAAACTCAGTGTTCTGCCGAGGCCGCGATCCCTCGAGAATATCGGGGAAATTTCAGCAAAGTCGCGGTCGAAACACCCTAGTTGCGAATCTTGTCGTGGCCGAATTTTCATAAAATAGTCAATCTAAATTAAGTGTTTCATTGTTCTGAAATTTGCATATTTTTAAAATCCATTGTTAAATCACAGAAAAAAACTTTTTGTGGCTTTTCCATGGGTAGAAACCAGTACTGGGACGGGAGGGTTTATGATTTGTGTGTTTATTATATGACGGGAACTCCCGAAGGCTCAACCGAAAGTAGTTTTCACAGAGTGAACTTGGAGTTTAATGTAGCTCACCAAAACAGCATTTAAACCTAATTATTATCCTTATAAAAAATCACATTTCTTTTTTTTGTTTTTGTTTTTTCAAAAGTATTGAGCATTTGCGAACTACTTTTAGCATGTATAAAAAAGCGCATTATCTCCCTTACTATTGCTATTTATATTAGCGTTATGCAGCATTTAGCTCCCTTATAAACAAGTACTAGCTTAGCGGAAAAGTTTCAGCATCAATGTGCTGTGGGCAGGTGGGTGGGGTATCGCGTTGTAGCGATCATGACCACTTATTACGCTGTGGGCAAATTGTGGCGCCCAGGTACCGAGTTCTAAAGGTGATCCAGTGTATTTTCAGGAAAAAAGCTAATGTCTCACTGATTTTAAAAATGTCCCCTATTTTTCAGGGCTGTTGAGACATTTGTCCCCATGTCTTAGCAACCTTGGCAGAACATTGATAAACTGTTTGTAAAAAGAAATAGTATTGATACGAGCTTGATGATATGTATATTGTATTCCATTTTCGAACTGGAATCTAAAGTCTTTCCAGTGATTTTCAGTTCTCTCAGTGCTTTGATAAGCATGAATTGAATGGTACATGTACAGTTCATGATAAAATCTGCAGAAAAAGTCTTTTTACGGTATTTGCTGCATGCTGAACCAACTGGCAATTACCACTTTATGGTGTAAAATTACATGCACAATAATATGAGAAATAGTTTTATCCGGTTCCGCATGCAGACATGTATGTATTTGAGTCACAAAGTACATGAGGGTGTTTGGTTTTACCATAGACTTAGTGTTAAGTGTGGTTGATGGGCATGCATTTAACCCCAAAATTTATCATAAAAATACATTTTAATGAAGAAAATAAATTATGGATGTTAAACTAGAGACACCAGGGTATCATTTAGTAATATTTTGGGGGGGATATTTTGTAAAAGTGGGCACTTTGTAATACAAAACCGTTACACGCCCTTTATTACATAAAAGTTAATTCCAAGAACTGGGTACTAGGGCCAGAGGAGTCCGGGGTTTTTCACTGAATTATGGCCCTTCCGACCGAATAAGGTCCCTTTTTCCGTGAAAAAATCGGTCCAATAAGTTCCCTTTTTCCATTGAAAAACAGTCTGTAAGTTCCTACCTCTCAAGTTTTGCAATCAGTACCTGGGCAGGGATTTTTTGGGGTGTCTCAGGGGACGTTATAAGGCCCCTGTCCCAATGGCAAATGCCAACATTTTTTCCCAATTTGCACAAAAAAAATCCCAATCAGAAGGTCGTTTTTATGTAAATCAATATACGTTAACAAATTGCCTTCATTTTCAATGTGTCAATTTCTTTTGCCTGGGGCCAGATGTATTTAAACATTTGATTCCACTAAGCTGCACTCTCTAATTGGGCCTTTCTTATTTACTTAGCGGGTAACAAAGGATCGGATGATTATGTACATATGCGCTGTCCGACAGAAGTCATCGCTGCTTGTATACACAAAAAAGAGCCAAAAGAAAGCTGTAGAATTTGACATCAGTTTTCACAATATAGCTGCAATTACACATCTAAAGAATGATTTTATACTTATGCGACCCTAGTATCGCCAAATTTGCATATGGACTGACCCAATTTATTAAACTGGCTCAGATTTCAATTTTTAGCTTAGTCTATCATGAACAAAATGATTATCATGATTATAGGATTTATCTTTTTAAATGGCATGAAAACCCTAATAACCGAGACCAAATAAAAAAAAAGAAGAAAAAAAAAAAGAATTTTCTTTTTATCATCGTGTTAGGCGGATAAACTTTGTGGGGTCAATTAAACACCGACTAAAGATATACACCGTGTAAACAAGCCAAACTTGTTGCTGAACAGCTGGAATGATAACCATTTCTGTATTTCACAGTGATATTTATTGCAAACAGCTGTTATATTTCCAGATGCCAGTATACATGTAACCTTACCATTCATCTACCGTCTGGGCAATAAAACGGCATTATATTTTTGAAATTTATCAAGTTCATTTGTGTGTTGGGGGGTGCAATTTTTTAACTGATATGGGGCTTGTTGACGATTTTTTTGGCTGACATTCAGACTGAATGGGATTTGAAGATTTCTCTAGCCCTGCTGGGTACCAATGCTTAATCATTTGCCAGACAGCTATCAAATGATGTCTATTTACATCATTATTAACAAAAATATTGGAGAATGAAACTGTTGTCATTTAACCTAGACCTAAAATATTGTTGAATTAAGTTGCTCTTTTCTTTGCGTAAATGTTGGCATTTCTCAATATAAGTTTATTGCCAACCACCATTAAGTAACATGGTCTAAATTGTTCTCATGTGGCCAATGAGCCAAACTTAAACAATAACAAAATAATGGTCTATGTTAACAGTAGACAAAGCTTTCTGTGAAAGCTCATACTTGTTACTAACAAATGTTAGTCAAGCGTGAGCAGGAACAAGTAAACCTACGGTTTCCCGAAGTGGCAACAAAAATCAACAATGCAATGAAATTAAGTAGCGTTTAAATAAAATTTACATCTACCGGAGACTCCTTGAACTAAGCCAAATAAGCTAAAATATGATTGTTATCGCTGAGAATTCTCTGAAAAAGTGTCGGACGTCTCCATTTTGTGTCACATGACTTCTAGCCGAAACGTTCCACAACACGACTTTTGATTGGCTGATCGATTTGCATGTCAAGACTGGGCGTAGACTATATATAACCTAAATCATCTTCCCGGACTCCACCCCCACCCCCCCCCCCCTCCACACCGTTCATGAGAAAATAGCTCAGTTGGTAGAGCGCCCGCTTTCGAAGCGGGAGGTTGCGGGTTCGAATCAAGGCCGCACCATACCAAAGGTGTATTTGGTAGCCTACTAGCGGTTCCTTTGCTGACGCTCGCACAAAAGGGGTTATGCTTGGAAGATAGAGTAAGGCAGGTACATTCCCAGGGGGTACTCTGATATTTTCACATATACGTATGCTCGGTCCATTTTTTTTTGGTTCAAAATTCTGAATTTCAATATTCTTTGGGGTTTTCAGAAAAATGAATATTTCTTTGGGGTATTAAGATTTTGTAGATATTTTTTTTTGGGTCATCACAAAATTGGGCTAGTTTGAGGGTCATTTTTATGCAATTTAGGGTCTTTTTTTAAGGTCAGGGTACAGAATTGAGATATTTTTTTGGGTTGCTAAAATTTCAAATATTTATTTGGGGTTGTTTGAAATTCCTGATATTTTTTTGGGGTGAACGGTAGATGCTGGGTCCGAGCCTACGTATGCGGAAAAAATTAGAGTACCCCCGGGGTACATACGTATCTGTTAAAGATGAAGCACTAATGCTGCCTGTTTCAAAATAGGCGACGTTAAATAAGGCTTCTTCCCAACAAACATGCACATGATATGGGTCCCATATGGGCTATATATGTGGAGTTACCCAGATGGATCCTACAAAACAGCGCCATAAAAATGATATCAGCATATTTATTTTAACTTATTTTCTTGTCTATTGCACCGGTTGCATCTATCCATCCATCCATCCATCCATCCATCCATCCATCCATCCATCCATCCATCCATCCACCCATCCATCCATCCACCATTCCATCATTCCATCCATGCCTGTCTGTCTATCAATTCATCCATCCATCCACCCATCCATCCATCCATCCATCCATCCATCCATCCATCCATCCATCCATCCATCCATCCATCCCTCCATCCATCCCTCCATCCATCCATCCATCCATCCATCCATCCATCCATCCATCCATCCATCCATCCATCCATCCATCCATCCATCCATCCCTCCCTCCCTCCCTCCCTCCCTCCATCCATCCATCCATCCATCCATCCATCCATCCATCCATCCATCCATCCATCCATCCGTCCATCCTTCCATCCATCCATCCATCTATCCGTCCATCTATCTATCTATCTATCTATCTATCTATCTATCTATCTATCTATCTATCTATCTATCTATCTATCTATCTATCTATCTATCTATCTATCTATCTATCTATCTATCTATCTATCTATCTATCTATCTATCTATCTCTATCTATCTATCTATCTATCTATCTATCTATCTATCTATCTATCTATCTATCTATCTATCTATCTATCTATCTATCTATCTATCTATCTTTCTTTCTTTCTATCTATCTATAACCAATAATTAATGCAGCACCACCTTTTCCCTACAAAGTTGATTTTCAGTCCTTTGTCCCATTTAATAATGCCACTGAAAGGGACAAAGGACGTTTTACGTACACACTTTCCTACACTTTATGATGGCATAGTGTTATACACGTTATATCTTTTAATTAATATGCAACATGACCTACTTCTGATAATGATGACTTTTAACCACTTGCGTCGCCGCACTCAGGTCACTGAATGGGCACGAAGTCATTTTTGCATGTTGTTCTGCTCTTCATGCCCTTTAGATTTATACGCAATATGACCTACTTTAAAAAAGTCGATTTTGACTCTTTGTCCCACCCACTTAATACAATGATTTAGTTCAAGGTCAAAGTTTGTGCTTGCATGTTGTTCTAATCTTTATGCTCTTTAATTTGATATGCAACATAAATTACATCTGAAAAGCATGAAGGTTGCCGACACTTTAAAGTGTTATTACAGTTTAATTTTACTTTTACATGTACACTTAGCAAACTTTCTAATTGGTCACCTTACATTTTTACGCTATTTTTGAAAGTAAGATTAGGTTATATAAAAATTCATGCTTCTATAAATAAACCAAGGTTGTCGAGACTCTGCAGGCCATTTAATTTAAAAAATGAGAGGTCCTTTTTTCACAGACGATGCTAGAGTAAAGGTTCCCTCATTTAAAAAAGTCACATTTTTTCTACAATATGAAATATTCCACAGAGACGCCATCCATTTGTATTTTTGTTTGTTTGAAGATGTTTCTGACTACCGTGATTAAAGACGAACACGCGTCAAATAATTTGCTTCAATCAGACTCTTCGTTTCTGTTACGTAATAACATGAAGACAAACACTACCAGCAGCTAAATCCTAGAAATTCAGCTTTATGAATGCAATTTACATAGGAAGTTCGCACAGTTCTGTACGCCATATTATCTGCGACACGGCATTGAACTTTTCAGCGATTATTCATTACTACTAGACGTCACTGTTCTAGTTTGGAAATTAAAAATAATAATGCAAAGTACCATCAAAATGACTTTTTAAGTTTTACATTCAAACCGGAAGTGCATAGCAACAGCGAAATGTTTGTCAGCACAAAATGGACGAATCAAGTTCTATTCTGCTTGGGCTATCTTGTTCAGATAAACTAAAATGCATACACAAATTCAAGCACGAGCAACTAATGGATTTCAAAGTTCGAAAAAATGATATATCAAAAAATGCCTAAAAATCTACTTTAGTCAAAATTGGAAGTGTTTGGTGTTTTTGAAGTCTGCTGGGCCAGTTTATTACCAACTGCGCTTAAATTTGATATAAAACTTCGATCAAAACCATTTTTCTTCAAAAGAGTATATTTTTGCATTTAAAAAAAAAACAACAAAAAAAACGTGGATTGAAAGGCAACTTTTCTGAAAGACCGCTAAACTTTTGCCCATCACACTGTACATATTTAGGCAAAAAATCATTTCAATGTTATTTGTGCTTGGTCAGAAATAATGAGTTTAAGACGTGACCAATTAGAACTTTTGTGAATTGTAAGCATGCTTATCTCTTTCCTTGCTAGTGGTGACTTTTGTCGTCTGCTGATGATCTTTGCAAACAGTTTAGACCCAGATAAGGACCGACGTTCTCTGATCTGAATCCAAACCGTTTGACACTCTGATTGTGTTCTTGAAAGATTTTTTTAGCAAAAGACAATTTTGAAAAAGGTCAGCAGACGACAAAAACTATGAAAAAACTAATTTCCCAGCATACATAGAGGATCTTACATCAGTGCTCATGTTTTATTGAATTTATTAAACGAGTTGAGGAAAAGAGTTCAATGCTTGCCTCGCATTTTATTTCTTTTTCGCAACGAGTTTTTAATAAATTCATTAATACTGAGAACGAATGTTAGATTCTATTTATCACATGAAATTAAAATACATAAAATCGTATTTTAGCGTGAAAACGTCAAGATTTTGCCATCTTTAACGCAACGTTATAGTGGATGTCATTTCGTGAAGTTACTAAATCTGTAAACCAATGTTATTGTATGACGTTTTATAACTCCAAGACGCGATGTCATGTGATAAAAAGAGTAATTCTAACACACCTCGCCTATAGAGCGCATGGTTAAAAAACGTGACATATCAAACAATAATTCACAGCTTTGAAAGCGCGAGGAATACGCGCGCTAGCTGACGTCATTTATTGCTGTTGTTTATTGTGTGTTATTACTCAACAATTCACGCACTAGAGCTGATCTATTTCGATTCTAACGCACAGCAAGTATTAGCTTTTCAAAAAAGCTGGCGGTCGTTTAGCCCTATCATTGTATGTATTCTTGCCCACTGCATGCTTCCATTTTGAACTTCTAGAGCTTTTCCATGTAGATTTATTCTAAGCTCTGATTATTAACACCTAAACTGTGATTTGTTACCATTTAACACATGCTTCCAGCGAGTATGTTGCTTGATCTTTTGAAAGCACCCGGCTTATGTATGGTATGTTATGGTAATTTATCTAGCATGAGACACATTTATGGAAAATCATTTGACAACACTAGACAGCACATTTTTCTTAAAACTTATGCCAGAAAATCAAGGTCACAGTGGACGCTTAACTGTATATGTACAGACTCTGTGACCCCAAGATGTGTTCACAAACCAAATTTGGGATTCCTAGGATTTATGCTCGTGACACGGTTTTCCTACATCTGATGGCAGTGGTAAAGGTGCGTGACGCTCCATGACCCTAAATACATTAAGACACGAATTTTGGCATTCCTACCTAAAATAATATAGGAGATATACTCCGCATATGATATGGAAACTCAAACACTTAGGACACTAAGGACAGGCAGTTTGATTACTATATGCCTCCCCTTGGGGGCATAAAACCTGCTTGTCATGACCGTCACAAGACAGTGCCTAAATTCATAGTAATTCTATTCGATTAGATGTGGATGACAATCACATTAGTACGTTTACTGATGTGAAGTTCGCTCGCACTATTTGCCAATCAAGGACGTTTTGACTTTGGGACATTTTTATTTTCACCAGCTTTTTTGAAAAGCTAATACTTATTGCGTTTATATAAGCGGCAGGGCAAATTGACGCTTCTTTGTGACAAGTATTAGCTTTTCAAAAAAGCTGGCGGTCGTTTAGCCCTATCACTGTATGTATTATTGCACAATGCCAGTGCCGGACTTGGGGGAGGCTGAGGGCACGTGTCCCTGCCCCCACGAAGAGGCCGCGGTGAGTGTCCTAAAAAAAATTTTGCGCATTTATATGTACGTTAATGGTTTGGTGGTGTTTGGGGTGGTTTGGGGTAATTTGAGGCCGTAGGTTTCCAAAAAAGAAATTTAGCGCATTATATGTACGGTGATGGTTTTGTGGTGTTTGGGGTGGTTTGGGGTGTTTTGGATAGGTTTGGGGTATTTCGAGGCCGTAGGTTTCCAAAAAGGAAATTTAGCGCATTATATGTACGGTGATGCTTTGGTGGGGTTTGGGATGGTTTTGGGTGGTTATGGGTGTTTCAATGGACCGCACGACGGCTATGCTAACAGATCAAATTCGAAAACGAGTTTGCCTACAGATTCACGGACAGTTCTGCCTCGCACTGTAGGTTAACCCACGATATTTGGTACCCCGCTCGTTGTTCCGCAGCGCATAAAAACTAGCCTGAGCACGGCATAAAGGTTCGGTCAAAACCTGAATTTGATGTATTTTTAGCACAAAGTTTATATATACGGCCGGCCACGGCCGACCGTAATTAAATTTGCAAACGAGCTTGCCTCGCGCTATAGGTAGCCCTACAGATTTTACGGACAGTTTACTTCGCGCTGTAGGTCAACCTATGATATTTGGTACCCCACTCGTTGTTCGGCAGCGAATAAAATTTAGCCTGAGCACGGCATAAAGGTTTAGTCAAAACCTGAATTTGATGTGTGTTTTGAATGAAGTTTATATAAACGGCCGGCCACGGCCGACCGCAATAAACGACGAAAACACATTTGAAGTCTTCAGCTTCTTCCAGCTTTCCGCCATTGCACTGAAGAATTCCCGACAATAGTTGGACTGTGTCGCATACGTTTACATGTATTTGTAACGTCTTTCAAGCGTAAAAACGACGTTACACCGTCTAACGCCATGACTGACGTCATTTTGCAGTAAAAATGACGTCAGCTAGTGCGGGCTTTCCTCACGCGTTCAAAGCTGTGAATTATTGTTTGCTATATCACGTTTTTAAGCGAGATGTGCATAACGTCGCATCTGGGAGTGAAATAACGCCATGCAATAAAATCGATAAACCACTGGAGGTTTATAGATTTTCGGGAACGTGATGACGTCCATAACAACGTTACGTACATAATGTCAAAATTATAACATTTTTACGGCAGAAATGAGATTTCAAAGTAATCTTAATGTCATATGATAAATAGAATCTAACATTCGTGCTCTTGTATTATTGAATTTATTAAAGAGATAAAATAGTCGGCAAGCCTCGCATTTTATCTCTTTTCCCCAACTCGTTTAATAATAATCAATAAAACTTGAGCACTCATGTAATATCCTCTACTTATTAATATGCAACAGCAAAAAGTGAAATTCAGTTTTGTTCAATGTGCTATCCATTTATGAATTAAAATGATATGTCATCCTGCTTAGTGTTTCATAATCTCATACATGCATATGTAACTTTTCAGCGTTTGATGAATTTTCGAAACAGATGAAAGTATAACTCTAGTCCTAAAAGTTGTGTTCTTCAGTCAGCTTCTTTCTTTTAACTTTTATTATTGCTTATGACCTGAAACCTTCCAGAAAATGTGCAAGTTTATTTGTTATCCCAAGCTGTAACAATGTACTTCAAAGTAAGTAAGGGTGCAAAGATCAGGAATCGATACAATTACGTACAACACAATCAATTTATATTTTGGCAATTTTTCGAAAATAGGAACTTGTTTTTAGAATAAATTATATAAAAAAACTGATGTTGAAAATCTCAAGATTTTTTTTTTTATTTCATGAACTATCAAAAGAAAAAAGAATAACAATCTAGGGTCAATGTACTTATGACCTTTTCAGGAGGGCCAAATTTAACCCAACCCTACAGATTTCATGCACACTTACACAGAAAGTTCAGGAGTGCCCATTTTGATGATGCCATTTTACTATTATACATTGCAGTATGAAGTAATTCACGATAAAATGCTAAAAAATGAAGAAAAACACGCTGAATAGGTGCCCACCTGGGAATCGACTCGGGTCCCCTGGTTCCATAGCCCGACACGATATCCACTAGGCCACGAGGCCAGGCCGTGCGCGGCTTACAATAACAGAACAATATAAAAGAGACAATCCGAGCTTCGGCCACTTTCGTATTTGTTTCTAGGGTTCACAGATATTAAAACAGCTAATGTTTTTCATCATCCATATATGCAGTGCAAGCTTAAAATATGAATTTCAATCCTTAAGTACACCCCAGGCACATGACGTCAAAACATCGTCGTATCAACGTCGTCATGGTTGATATGACGTTGTTTTAAGGTTGTATGCCTGCTTGGATGGTTTCTATAGTATAAATACGCAGCTCATCAAAAATAAAGGAACCATTGCATTTCTCCAGGAACTTGGTGTTTAGCAGCAGATTCCGAGAGCAGCGGTACGCCGTATCATCTCCAGTATGCCCGAAGGGTGCCATGCATGTGTTGCTGCAGGTGGAGGTCACACCCGATGTTTACTTGGGCTCCATATGAGCCGTGATATGTGATTTCCAACACTGTGGTATTTTGACATGTGTAGCCTCAGACGAGCCTGTGTAGCCTCCCTTTAAGCTTAGAAACTCCAAATGATGTTCAGTCAGTAGCTTAACACTCATAGAATATTCAAGCGGCTAGCAAAGGCTCTGATCAGACTGCGCGTATGCGCAGGCTGATCTGAGGCTTTGTTGGTCGCACATACCACATTGTTGGAAATCTCATGTCGCGCCTCTTATATTTTATATGTTTTAGGTAAAATAAAAAAATGAAATACAAGGGTTCCCTTATTTTTGGTTCAAAGTATACGTTTGCCTTGCATATTAATGTGAGCAGTATACAAATATGAAACAGGAAGTATGTACATATATCGTTATTTTTTTTCGAATATATATACACCTGCCCGATCCGCCTGAGTTTAATCAGGGTATCTGCAGATCGAGTGTTTGTTTATGCGGCGGTTAGGCTTGGCTTTCCATTGGTTCGCGGTCGCCACCTACCCGATATGTTTTCGAGTTTCGAGATGAAAGAACGCGAAGGATCTGTCATACTCACGTAATTTAGCTATCGATTTCAAAGCAACTCACCATTTTCAAAGCTGCGAACACTTGTGTGTCCCCCTCTCCCACCCATCATTTACTTGTGTGTTCCTCTCTCCGAACCCATCATTTACGTCCCGTTTCATTCAAAATAATTGTGAACGCATTGCAACTGTTCAAAAACTAAAAGTGCTGAAATTTGTCTTAGATGCTCCCCACCCCCCTTTTTTAGACCCAAGAAACCTTTTGGACACAATCATCAGTATACAACATATGTAAATGCTACCTTAGTCACGCGAACTTATTCATCCACCAGAGGTTATGCACTCAAAATCTTTACGCGAACTTCCGACCATGACTTACGAAACTTTAAAATGCCAACAAAAGGGATACTGATTTTATCGATTTTTTAATCAATTTCATAGTCACATTTCCAAAAATCGAACAATGTTATTCTCAAAAAGGTTCATTTTTGCATCAGAAAATATAGGTGTCGACATGAAATACATAAGTTGGTGATGTTAAATGTAATTTGATCTAGTAGTCCGATATTTCTATTGTGGTATGTTTTTATCTAATACACATTGCAGTGCTTATTTAACACGCCATATAAGACCACTTCTATGTTGAAATACACAAGATGCAAACTGTCCCTAGCATTTGGAACATGATCTGAAATATTTGTGGCGAATACAACTTACGGGACCCGCTACCAGTTATTGTACCATTAACCCTTACGGTGACAAAGAAAGCCAGCTGACAGATGTGTTGTCCATCCATTCATCCTTCCATCCGTCCATTTCCGTCCTAAGCCATAACATGAATTAGGTAACCAATCGATAGAATTTCATCAAACTTATACTTGATATATAAGACCATGATGTTGTGATGCACGTCGAGGAGTTATTGCTATTTTATTACCTAAATTTCAGTGAATTTTCCATCTTCAGTCATAACTAAGTAAGTAATGGATGGAATTTCATGAAACCTACACTGAGTATATGTGATGCACGTGAAGTTTTGTTAAGATGTCCTAAGTAATAGAGGAGTAATTGCCCTTTGATTACCTAAATGTCAATGATTATTTTCCATCCTCAGCCATATCTTATAGTAAGTAATAGATGGAATTTCATGAAACTTATACTGAGTATATATGACCATAGTTTGATGATGCATTTATCGTTTCACGAGGTTGTCATAAGTTGTAGAGGGGCTATTGCCTTTGTTTGCCTAAATTTCAAATGATTTTTCCGCCCTCAGCCATAACTTAGTAAGCAATGGATGGAACAAATAGGACTAAACGATTCCAATAAATTGACTTTAAGTAATAACTCAAAACTTCTCTTTGACGTTGAGATGTACGAACTATCATACATTTATAATCTGTTTAAACGTTAGAAAATGAAATGTTCCATCCCCGTGGAGCCTCTTGCTATATTACATATAATTGAAAAGTTTGCAAACTCTCGTAGTACATTTGACTACCAAATTTAGCATTGGTATAGAAATGGTTTCCTCTTCACATTTCGATAAAATGAGTAAAATGTTATTTTAAATGGGATACATATTCGTATAAGTCTGAAGACTTTCTTTTGAATCCCAATTGTATACTGTATATTAGTGTATGTCTTTATATATTGTTCTATGTACAAATTATACAAATGAAATATGTTTTAACCAATGGGTGGAATGTCATGAATCGTGTCTTGAGTAAATATGACTATTGTGTGATAATGCACGTGAAGTTTTGTTGAGCTGATGTCCTTAGTAATAGAGAAGTTATTGCCCTTTGATTACCTAAAGCATTTTTGCCATCCCCAGACATAACTTAATAAGCAATAAATGGAATTTCATGAAACTTATAATGAATTATAGGACAATTGTGTGATGATGCATGTATCCTTTCATGATGATGTCATCAGTTGTGGGGGAGATATTGCCCTTTGTTTGCAAATTTCAATGAATTTTACCGTCAATAGCAATAACTTAGTAAGCGATGGATGGACTTTGTCCATTCAGAGCCACAACCTAGTAACCAATGGATGTAATTTCGTGAAACGAGTCGCACGTGGAAAGCAAGCCTCTTGTTTGCTCCATTGGGTGTCCGTGCTCACGCTGGGTGTTCCGCTTTTCCGTTTTACACTCCTACAAAACCGTTAATACATTTTCATATTAAATACAAAATGGTCCAGATTTTCATTAACCCTTTACCAATTATAAATAGAACCTGATTACCCCTATTGAGCAGAAGAAATAGCCAAACCACGCTCAGATACGAATATTAAAGTTGCCGCCTTTACACTGACCAAAAAGCTTTATAATATTGCAAAATTGTGTTGCTTTTTGATTCAGGCCTATAGCCAGTAAAGTTAAGACCGATCATTTCTAAACCACATACACGTACGTATAAATGGTTGAAAAGCATTAGGGCGCGACTGCCATTGAAATATTGAAGATTTGTATACAGGTAAATACCGAGAGATCCAAAATCATCTTTTCCTGATCGTGTCGTCGAAGTTGAACCGAAAACTGGTAGGTCGTAACGGTATTTCGTCCAGATTTCCAATTCACGTGCTACACCATGGGCTCGTCTTGATTTTAATCCGCGGCCGCCTAAGATCAAAATCAGACTATACATGTACCACTATACCTCGCAGTAAAAGCTGAGGCGAGTTCAATAATGCGAGTGCTCGCCGAGCGCTCGTTGATTGGTACCTATCTTTATTCATAATGTGTAAAGCCTGACACCAGTACAACGAGCGCTCGCATTATTGAACTTGCCTCTGCTGTACAGAAGGTATAGACTGGCTCCTGTCCATAAAACAATTTTTTCACCAATGTGTGATATCATAAACTTGTAGCTAGTCTAACTGATGGCTCTGTTTTATGCATAAAACAGAGCCATCAGAGTTAGACTAGCTACAAGTTTATGATATCACACATTGGTGAAAAATTGTTTTATGGACAGGAGCCAGTCTACAGAAGGTAATATATGATGATTTATGAGACAAATCGATGTGTATTGACACTTGTTTTGCTGAACCCTGATTTATACCTTTTAATTAACTGTAGATCCATATCAGCTTGTTTCTGACGAAACCATCTAATCAGGATTCACACTATTTTCCACTCTATTTGACAATTCATGTTACAGCTCGAATGCTGCAGGTTAACATGATAAAACTTATGGAGGAGTGTTGAACATAAAATATTCAACATGGCAAGGGTTAAATTAGCATAACTCAAGTGTGTATGCAGTAAGCCCTGTGTAAAACGCCCACTCTCAAAAAGACCAAAAATTGGTTTTCAAGACCAATTATCGCTTAATGCAGGTCAAAATTATTTGCAGCATGGAACATTCTGTAATACTTTCGACCTTCTTTAAGCTACCCTTTGTTATAAAGATCTTTAATTTGTCTATTTTACACAGGTTTTACTGTACTGTGTGTCTTAACGTCCCACCAACAGCGAAGGTCATAATATATTATGATAACGAGACCGCAGCGTAAATTCTCATCCCATTACATAGCCTGGAGAAGCCAGGGGTCTAGCCTGCGAGCCATGGCTTACAAGGCAGGATATTGGTTTATTAACTACACCACGACAGCTATTATGATATGCAATTTTATCTGGCTTCACAGATGAAAGAATGAGTGAGTCCTCCAGCGTACCCAAGCTGTCTGAAGTTGATAAAGACCTGTCACTGGGAATATGCAAGGTGCTTGACGAGATTGGTGCTTCAGAAGAAACAAGACGACTGCGTATAGACACAGCAATCACAAGAGAAATATTGCATACCATTACTACACAATTTGTGAAAGGCGGGATTTTTGATTTCTTCGTATTTGGAAGCTTAGCCGAGGGTACGACTATACGTGGACTAAACTCAGATGTTGATTATGTTTATTGTATCAATGAATGGAATGTGATTAACGCTGTTGGTGCAGCTTCAACAAACACGCCTTTTAGTCTGCTGATGGTTAGTGATGAAACGACAAAACCTGGATATGTAAAATTGCAAGCCGTACTAAATGGGACTCCCCAAACAGCTGAGGGAGCGATGGGCAATTGTACAGAACCTTTCCAGCTGGATCAAAGAGATAGAGTTGTATTTTGCCGTCCGCCAGTGCAAGGTATTGTGTGCGAGGAGCATGGGCCAGCCTGGAGTATTGATGCATCGCTGGGCTTTGTAGCACAGGACCACGTGATGGCTTTAAGATGTCAAGTTCTCCCAGAATGCATCAAATCGTTGTTTAGAAAAGTAAGGAAACACAACTGGCCACCCGCAGATCTGGTTGAAGAAATGAAGTCATTTGGTGTTTTCTTGGTACCTGTCGGCCATCCTGAAAGTCCAGAGAAGGAAAGAGAATGGAGATTATCTACTTCACTGCAGGAAAGACTGCTCATGCATAGTCTCAATCCAACACAGTACAAATGCTATGTCTTACTCAAGCTGATCAAAAATGATATCCTATTACAACTGGTAGGTGAAGAGTCCATCTCATCCTATGTTCTGAAGACATGTATATTCTATGTGTCCGAGGATAAGCCAAACACATTCTGGAGACCTAACAATATTGTTGCATGCCTACAAAATTGTTTGGAGTGTCTCCTCATAGGTCCAGATAAGGACATTTTATTTGCATAGAATTTTAATTATTTTCTTATCCATTAATTTAAACATGTGTTTTGGGTAATCAAAAGAACCGTCTCATTGAGACGGTTCTTTTGAGTACCCACAACATATGTTTTGGATGAGAAATAAAGAAACTAATTTTCCAATACGCACTCTTATCTGGAGGCCTGTCTCCTGCAATGGACAAGTAGTGGCAATTGTCCAAATTATTTCATACCGGAGGAAAACATGTTTGATGGTCGACTTCAAGAGAAAGTCAGAGTCAAACTTGAAGAAGTATTAAGTAACCTCCTTTCACCGGAGTATAAGTTCCTGCAAAGTATCAAATCTGATGATTTTGGAAAACGTCTATCACTTTGTTCATCAAAGAAAATGCAGCAGAATGATGCAGTAAGTGGTAGCTACAATGCTCAAGTAGCTCGTGATACGTTAGCTACACTGAGCATACAAACAAACTTTTCAAAAAACGAACTATTATGTAAGTTTACTAATCATACTCCAAGCGCAGATACATGCGTACAGTCACTAGATAACTTAGTGTCAGAATTAAGAAAGATCGAAACAGTAACAGGACATAACAAAGAACAATCCAACAAAGCCTTGAAGTTGATAATACCTTATATAGAGTTGAGTCTGATCTCTAACACTATTGCAAGGGAATCAGATAAAGACAAGAGATGGTCCTACCTAACAAGTCCAAAATGGGAAGAAATAGCAAAAGGCTCTGATGTATTGTCTTCGAAGGTGAAACAGGCAACACACTTGTATTCCTTGGGCTATCACCAAGCGTCATTAGATATACTAAAACAGGTTGACGTTACTGCAGTGCTAGAGGAAACGACCACGTCCTATATCTCCCATGTTACGTCAACGTGTCACTGCAGAGACCTACCGACATGGCGATCAGAAGAGTCAAAGACTGACTCTGGACATATATCATGCGACATAGAAATAAAGGATTATTACCAAGCAAAATTCGCGCCGTGCATCGCTTTCTTGCCATTTGAAAAAGATATTGTACCCGATGTGCTTAGGTACGAATTGTTGCGATCAACTGGTATGCCTAAGGATTCCAGAAATGATCGTCTTGAGTACTGGTATGATTGGGCAGTTGTTGACAGCAAGATTCTGCTGTATTTTATGCTGTATTTAAATCATCAAAAATTTGAACAGGAAGCAGAGAAAAATGATGATATCAAGAAGATTGTGTGGTTGGTTAAGAACGATTTCACCTTTGGACACAAAGAGACTGCACTAAACCTTCTTGGCTGGATCTTCAAACAGGAAGGCGACGTAGAAAATGCTGTGATCTGTTATCAAGCATCCTTATCCATGCACAACTCCCATAATGCTGCAACATTGCATTTGAAGGACATTGAAAATGCCAAAAAAGGCCAATGCAAGGTACTATGAAGTTGGCAATTACCGTTGCATGCGCTGATATAGATAGATAGATTTGTCCAGGTCCAAAGTGTTTTACTTTTCCCCCCAAAAAATTAGTTTACAGAGTGATAGGGGTGTCCGTATTGATATTCCTAAGAAAACCTATATTCATTGACCAATTTAAGCTGAATTAATTGTCCCATCTCTATCATTTGGACGAGTTCATTTCCTATTTAAGGGTTGTTGGGTGGTATTTTTCATTTACATTCAAATTTTGATAGAACATTCAGTAAGCAACAGTGGAGACCCTGATCAGACGCCACTTTATGTGGCGTCTGATATGGGTCTGCGCTGTTTGCTTATGTCCCACAAAAAGGACGCTAGGCTTATATGGGTTAAACAAAGCAGGTCATGCTTCGAGAACATAAAATTGTGAATATTTTCTTATCTATCTGTTTAAACAATTGTTTTTAGGTGATCTTAGAGAAGATTATTTTAAGTACCCACAACATATATGTTTTTGGTTGAGAAATCAGTCTTTTTTATTTTTGATTAGATATTCTTATTTAAAGGCCTGGTAAATGGTCCAAATAAACAAACACAAATGAACCTAAAATTGTAAATATTTTCTTATCCATCTGTTTAAAGTATTACTTTAGGTGATCAAAATAACCATCTCTTAGAGAAGAATATTTTAAGTACCCACAACATATGCTTTGGTGGAGAAATCAGTTTTTTTTATGTTTTTAATTGCGTAAAGGCCTGACAAATGGTCCAGATAAACAAACAAAAAATGAGCGTAAAATTCTCAATATTTTCTTATCCATCAGTTTAAACACTTGATGTAAGTGATCAAAATAACCATCTCTACACATATGTTTCGGTGGAGAAATCAGTTTTTTTTATATTTTTAATTGCATAAAGGCCTGGCAAATGGTCCAGATAAACAAACAAAAAATGAGTGTAAAATTCTCAAAATTTTCTTATCCATCAGGTTAAACATTTGTTCTGGGCGCTCAAAAGAACCGTCTCTTAGAGACAGTCCTTTTGAGTACCCACAACATATGTTTTGGTTGATAAATACAAGAATGCTTTTTAATGACGCACTTCTATTTAATGGTAATTTAAGGCAAATTCATGGTCATTGTTACGCATTCATCATATCAGTCAGGAATGAATCTTTAATAGTCTGTAGTAATCCTGGTGTCACCATTATATCTACAGCAGTCATGGCAATAGCTTTAGCTTGTATCAAGGTATATTTCTGGGCACGATCGTGGCCTGAAACAAATATAAAAGCTACCAAGTAAACATCTGAAAACGGGCCACAATCGGCCCACCAGCGAAACGCCATTCAAAAGGCGTTTCGCTGGTGAGCCGATGGTGACCCAACACTGATTGCTGACTAGGTAATGCACAAAAAGGATAGAAAGTTGAGCAGCCATACCAAAAGATAATAGTTGCAGGCTTTTGATTGAAAGAACATTTTACTGCATAACATGTACGCGTTAGTCTCTTACACCACCTGTGAGTGGCCTGATATGTATAGTTTTCAATAAGGTTCTGTCCTGTTCTGTTCAGTACCATGACAATGAATACGATAATCATGTGCGTTGTCTCCCTTTCTGATGGATCCATTCTTCCAGATTATCCATAGCCAGTATACCCTGCGCAGTTTCAGGCTACATTCATATATACTATGCTTACTGGGAAATCATCTATGTTACTCTGTATTTGAATTCTGATATGTAATCTAGTTATAACAATTACCAAATACAAAGTACCAATGTTTTGTTTAACTATACAGCAGAGACTGAACTTTAGGTTCACCTTTGTGCACATTGTGTGCACTACAAATTCTTGAATTCACTATCATTTGATGCAAATGTGGCGCACACCAAATGCACAAAGTGAATTTGTATAAGCTTAATTAAGTTCAGGCTCCACTGCATGCATGATCAAAAGGCTAGAACATAGACACATAACAACTACAAATGAATCTGCACATAGGATTTGGGTGCTTTTTGCAAAGGCGAATAATGAAGCCACAGCCAGGTCTACGCAAATGCACAGTATCTATCCTTTCTTTTCCTTTTGTTTGTATGTCCATTGTTATTCATAGCAAAAGCATCTTATTTAAGGATGTGTACCGACGTTTCAAGAATAACTTAAGTACACGAAATTCGGTACTTACCGCATCAGCGACGCTAAATTACGAAATAAACCAACTAAAATGATACACTATATATACATTAAAACAGAGCACAAAGCAGAACCACTAGATGACCGATTTTCATACCCCGTTGTATAACTTCTGCTTTCTATATATCTGTGGACTTGTATTAGCCATTTGGATTATCGCTTGCATTTGTTGTACCTTCCTTTGCTTTTAAGGACTCATATTATACTGGCTTGTCATTTTAATAACCGGTGTGTTGATTGCTTGTCTTGGGATGGTACTTACCCACACAACTTTTAATGATAAGAACGAAAATAACAAAATTACATTTATCTCCCATTAGTTTACATTCGGCGTCCTCTGTTCGTATTCCTAGTTCAGTTAACAATTTTCGGGATATGCTTCCTACCATTAGGTTATCTCCTCTTGGGTCACCTATTATCAGGAAGTATACTAAAACCATTTAATGCATTCAAAAGACGCGGAATGTATCCTAATGTTTCTAAGTGCAATGCCAAGAGGTGTGTCTGTTGCGCACATTTATGTACTAAAACTACCATTACATCATCTGTAAATGGTAGAAAATTCTCCATAATTAATAATAATGATTTGGACTGAACTTCATCGGATCTAATTTATGTTATAACTTGAACTGAAACTAACTGTGGAATGCAATATGTTGGACAAACTGGCCGATACCTCAAGACTAGGTTTCGTGAGCACTTTCGTAAAATGAAAAAGCCTAAAAAATTTGACACATTTCTTTATCGCCATTTCAAAAATAATGGTCATTCACCTAGTAAAATTGTAATTCAGCCTGTTGAAAAAATTATATATGATCCTAATTCATCAACTAGATTAAAAAATATTAAGAGACATGAAACTGAACTTAAATGGATTAAATTTTTGCAATCACCTTTTCCTTTAGGCTTTAATGATAATATATACCATGAAGGCAACATTTCTAAAATGCCAGATTTTGATGTTTTTTCTGTTTTGGAATGTAAAAAACGTAAAAGTAGATCTCATGGTAAACGTAAAAATGGCAACATTAAGCGCAAAATTTGTACTGAAAAACGCTTAAATACTTCTCTAAAGGATCTTTCTTTGGCTTTAACTAATCATGGTTGACATGGCTTATTTTCATTTTTAAGTTCCTTGCCTATCTCAGTTTTACGCAATTTAGAGTTAGAGGCTAATAAACTTTATGATAGAGCAAACAAATTATATAAAGCAGCACTCCTTACAAGGTGTTATGTTCAACATTTCCTTAGTCCTTATATCGATTCTGAAGTCAACCATAAACGACATTTTATCAAAATTCCATTCATTAACAAAGGTATTGAGTTTATTGATTTACATAGTATCTTCAAGGATAATTCAGTGATTTCATCTATTCCAAATTACTTTAATAATTCTGAAACTCCTATCATTTGTTATAAATATAACAAACCAATAAGGTCTACGATATTTAACTTTAATAAAATTGTAAATGATTTAGATATAGATTCCAATACTCCTGCCTCCTGAGATTGTAAAAATTCAAATTATTTATATCCCTCTGCAGGGCATGTTATTACAGGTAATCTAAATGTCATTCCTGACGCTAGAGTTCGCAATATCATTTCTAAAGGTCCTAAATATAGATTTCCCTCTAATATTGATTTCTCTAAATGTCGTAGAGAGATCGCTGCTTCTTTAAATGACTTCAGTAATCGTTGGTGCAAACGGGAAAATGTTGAACCTGATGCTTTGAAGGAATGGAAGATTAACATTTTTAAAATTATTGATACTCGTATTTCATTTTACTCTCGTAATACACATCTTTTGCCCCCTAAACCTAAATCTTCTTTTCGTCATCTTAAACAAGGTATCCAGGATTTTCATATGAACTATGTTTTGGTTCCAGCAGATAAAGCTGCTAACAATGTTGTAGTTGTTTGACGATTGTATTATATTAATACTCTTAAGCGTGAGCTTGTTGACACTAATGCCTATAAACTGCAGCCTTCTTTAAGTGAGAGAGTGATTGTTGATGGGCATGGTTGTCATACAGCCCTACATTTTGGTGTCAAAGCTAAAGAAAATCAAGACAAAGTTCCTACGTTGTACTGGTTACCTAAACTCCATAAAAAACCCTATAAAGCAAGATTTATTGCAAATTCTAGTTCTTGTACGACAACAGAACTTTCTAAATTGCTAACCTCGTGTCTTACAGCTATTAAAAAACATGTTATCAAATATTGTGAAAAAGTATATGAGAGATCCGGTAAAAACCTATTTTGGTCCATTAAAAATTCAGGTGAAATTTTAGATAAACTTAAAGCTAGAGATTTCAATGCGACCAGTTTGTCTACTTATGATTTTTCTACTCTTTACACTACTTTACCTCATAATTTAATTAAAGATAAACTTATTGATCTTAATGAAAGAATTTTCCAGAGAGAAGGCTCTCCTAACCTTGCATGTAGTGACAGAAATGCATTTTTTACTTCAGAAAAACCTAAAAAATATCATGCATGGTAGTGTCAAAATGTATGTGATGCGCTGACCTTTTTGTTGGACAACATTTTTATTCGATTTGGCACCAAGCTCTATAGACAAGTAGTTGGGATTCCTATGGGCACTAATTATGCTCCCCTGGTTGCAGATTTATTCCTGTTTTGTTATGAAAGGGACTTTATGATGTCTCTTTCTGATGATAAGCAGGCTGATGTTATTGATGCGTTTAACACTACTTCCAGATATTTGGACGCTATTTTAAATATTAATAATGTTTATTTTGAAAATATGGTTAGTCAAATATACCCTTCAGAGCTCCAACTTAATAAAGCCAATGCCTCTGATACCGAAGCCGCATTTTTAGACTTGCATTTGTCAATTTCTAATGATATTGTTTCTACCAAAATTTATGATAAACGTGACGACTTTGATTTTGAAATTGTCAATTTCCCATTTTTAGATGGTGATGTTCCTCGTTCTACATCCTATGGAGTCTATATCTCTCAACTCATTCGTTTTGCTAGAGCATCTAGCTATGTTACTGACTTCAACACTCGCAATAAATTGTTAACTCAGAAACTTCTTAAACAGGGCTATCGGTATCATAAACTTCGCAAAACATTTCAAAATTTTATAGACGATACTATGATTTGATTTCTAAATTCCAAGTTGGACTTAAATCTCTCTTGCGTCAAGGACTTTCGGAACCTGATTTCTATGGTGACTTGGTGTATAAGTTGAAGAAGATTGTTGGCTCTAATAATTTTTCAGCGCAGTTCATTAAAATAATTTCCCATTATAAAAAGATTGGCTATAACATTAATGTATTGCAACAGACTGCATGCTTGGTAGTCAACCCAATCACGGTTGGCAACTTTGCTTTCCTCTTTAATTGCACGCCGGTGGGTCGGACTTCAGACTCTATGATGGTTCCGACTTAAAGACTTATCTATTGATGAGATGGTAGGGGCCTGATGCTTTGGCTGTTTGTCGGGCCCACCAGGGTTTACCTGTTGGATTTCTTTTGCTCCGGTATTCAGTTTAATTTACTGTTGAGTCCTTATCCTTGCTTTATCTCCTTGTTATATCTTGATTTATATGTTTTAGGAGATGATGCATTGATAAGTTAGGGGTCTTTCATGCAAACCAAATATTTATGTGTCTTGATCCACATCTGAATTAAGGGTGAGGTTGGCGCCGTTAAACCGGTTTAAGCCCTCCAGTAAAAGTATTTTACTGACCGTTTCAAGGCGGTGGTTCTTTTGTGGATCGTTTTTGTTAGTCGTGCTTCATGTTGGTGTGTGTTTTGCTGTCATGTCTGTTCCTTGTAGCCTTGTGGTCACCTGCTGGGAAAGGGCTGACCTTTTTGCTGTTGTAATCGTTGTGTTTTGTCACTTTCCCAAATGTGTCCTGGTACACATTAGAATTAAGGGTGAGGTTGGCGCCGTAAAACTGGTTTAAGCCCTCCAGTAAAATATTTTACTGACCGTTACAAGGCGGTACTTCTTTTGTGGATCTTTTATGTTTTTGTTCTGTCTTGTGTTTGCTATGTTTTGTGCGCGTCTGTTTATATGTGCTTGGTGGTCACCTGCTGGGAAAGGGCTGACCTCTTGGCTCTCGTTTGTGGTGTCTTCTGTGAGTTTGTCACTTTCCCATTGGTATCCTTGGTCAGGTGTGGTACTTGATTGTATCGATTCCTGATCTTTGCAACCTTATTACTTTCAAAGCCAAATCAAACAAGTAATGAGACAAATGATATAGCAAACTAGAACAAGCTGCTTGAAAGTGGGGCTTAGGTAGCTCGCGAAGGAAAAAAGGGCTTTTTGTTTACTAGTTCCCCTGCTATTAATGACATTTTCTCCCCTTTTCCTCAAATCCCCTGGGAGGGCCTCATTGATGATGAGGCGCTCCCAGGGACTTTGGGGAACAGGGGGGAAAGAGCATTTATTTCAGGGGAACAAAGGCCAAATTTTGAGGGGAACAAAGACAATATTGGGAAACATAAGAAAACAAATTTTCGATTTCTGGGGAACAGGGGAATAAGCCAATTTATTTCAGGGGAACAGGTACCCCACCCCCTGGGAGGACCTCATTTATACCTGCATCATCGGTAAATCCTCGTGTATGGTTCACCCCTACACCGCCTATATAGAAATGAGGATGTATGCTGGGCACCAGGTGTGCGACGTTACCCATATCAGTTGAGCCACAGAGGGCGTTTCTGTTCCTGGGTACGTCATCTGTGACGTAAGCTTCCAGGTTCTTTTCATACAATTCGACAAGACGCCGATTGTGAAGTACAGAGGAATATACTTTGTCCATTGTTCTATAGGTCATCTGGAAATGAAAAAGACTGAAGTGTTACCCCACTTGAACCCTTTATTGCTTTTGAAAAGCAAAAAGGTTCAAGTGGTTTAACACTTTAAAATACAAAGACATATACTTTGTTCATCGTGGAAGTGAAAAAGACTGAAGTGTTACCCCACTTGAACCCTCTTTTGCTTTTGAAAATTCAAAAAAGGTTCAAGTGGGGGTAACACTTTGAACCCAGATAACAATGATACGTTGGGCCCACGTTGGTAGTCGTAGGAAATGTGGGCGTCGATATACCAACATTGGACCAACATTGGACCAACATTGAACCAATGCAACAATGCCAAATATTTCTCTCACAAGATTTATTAAACAACAATGAAATATTGCAAAAACACTGTATCTATATTCCGAATAGTAGTTTTTTTTTTACTATTAGACGTATGTTTAAAGAAGTTTATGTTTTCAAAGCAAACTACATTAGGCCAACGTCGCGTTTGCGTGGGAGAGAAAATACATTTAGATGCAAACTTATGTAAGTAGATCGGTTCCATACACATTTCTAATTGTTTAACAAGTTTAATATAGTTGACAAATTGTGGCAGTAACAAAACTATTTAATCATAATTCGACAAATTGGAATGGTCGGTAAAGAGTGGGTTTACCGACATTTTACCTACACTATAATTCAAAATAATTATTGCATAATTGCCTAATAATCATATTTGTCCATCATTCTATAGGCCATATGGAAGTGAAAAAAAAAAAAAAAAAAAAAAAAAAAAAACGGTTCAAGTGGGTTAACACTTTAAAGTACAGAATAATATACTGTGTCCATCATTCTATAGATTATCTGGAAGTGATATAAGAAAAAATAAACGGTTCAAGTGGGTAAACACTTTAAAGTACAGAAGAATATACTTTGTCCATCATTCTATAGATTATCTGCAAGTGATTAAGGAAAAACAAACAACGGTTCAAGTGGGTAAACACTTTAAAGTACAGAATAATATACTGTGTCCATCATTCTATAGATTATCTGGAAGTGATATAAGAAAAAAACGGTTCAAGTGGGTAAACACTTTAAAGTACAGAAGAATATACTTTGTCCATCATTCTATAGATTATCTGCAAGTGATTAAGGAAAACATACAAAGGTTCAAGTGGGTAAACACTTTAAAGTACAGAATAATATACTGTGTCCATCATTCTATAGATTATCTGGAAGTGATATAAGAAAAAATAAACGGTTCAAGTGGGTAAATACTTTAAAGTACAGAAGAATATACTTTGTCCATCATTCTATAGATTATCTGCAAGTGATTAAGGAAAAACAAACAACGGTTCAAGTGGGTAAACACTTTAAAGTACAGAATAATATACTGTGTCCATCATTCTATAGATTATCTGGTAGTGATATAAGAAAAAAACGGTTCAAGTGGGTAAACACTTTAAAGTACAGAAGAATATACTTTGTCCATCATTCTATAGATTATCTGCAAGTGATTAAGGAAAACATACAAAGGTTCAAGTGGGTAAACACTTTAAAGTACAGAATAATATACTGTGTCCATTATTCTATAGATTATCTGGAAGTGATATAAGAAAAAAACGGTTCAAGTGGGTTAATACTTTAAAGTACAGAAGAATATACTTTGCCCATCGTTCTATAGGTTATCTGGAAGTGAAAAAAGAATAGCAAAAACGGTTCAAATTGGGGTACATTTTCAAGAACAGAGGAATTTACTTTCTCCATTGTTCTATAGGTTAACTGGAAAAGAAAAAAAAGAGAGAAGGAATCAAGTTGGGTAACGCTTTAAAGTACTAAGGAATATACTTTGTACATTGTTCTATAGGTCATCTGGAACTGAAAAAAAGGATAAAAAAATCAAGTGGCGTAACACTTTTTTTTTCACTCTTAACTCTTTGCACGCTATATATATTTTTTGTCATCTGCCGATTTTCCCTTTAAAAATTACTATTTTTTTCAGTGCCAATCACAATCATAGCAGACTATAACGTTTGTGATATATCTGTTTTTGTTTGCTTTAAGCAAGCCTTACTTTGTTTCTGAAAGAAGCAAACTTTTAACGTTGTCTGCTGTAAATTTTAGGTGATAACATTTTGTATTAATTAATTTACTATACCAAGTAAGCATGCAAAAGCGGGCCACCATCAACCCACGAGCGAAACGTGACCTGAGACGGTATACTGGCTCGGATATTGGCTGGTAGTGTAACTTTGCGTTTTTTTTTCAGTTATGATGATATCACTTTTACAGTGGCGAAGCAAAAACAATGATAACAGCCAACCAGAATGTTCAAATTCATCGTATACATTTCTTTAGATGACAGTGTTCCAGACAACAATGGTTGTAGGCTACCAACAGCTGTCGACATTCTTACTAACATTTTTTTCTTAAATGAAGTTGATAGTGCAACGAGCGTTATATTCTATAACGTTCTTTTGAAGAAAAAAAAATAAAGACTATTAAATTTTGATTTTATTACTCGTTCTTATGACTTGTTGTTTACTGAATCACCAACATTCCTTCATTACATGATTAACTCTTGGCCTCCTAGTGTCGTCTCCTGATAACGTTTCACAAACAGTTTGGACCCAGATCAGGCCCGACGTTTTGTCGGGCCTCATCTGGATCCCAACTGTTTGACACTCTGATGGTATTCCTGAAAGAAGTTTTTAAAAAAAAGTTGATTTTGAAAAAGTCAGCAGACGATAAAAAAAGCATGAAAAAATCACAAGAGATTAAGAGTTAAGGAAGCTTATGTGATTTGTGTTCTTATCGCATATGAGAGTGACTGAAGTAAAAGCTCAGATGATCCTGCGCATGCGTACAGTCTCGCAAGCACAACGTTGGAATGTTGATGAAGGTAAAGGCTGAAATTTCAGCCTTAACCCCCACAAGATAGCTGCACAGGCATGTTTAAAGAATTAATTTACGCATGCGCAATAAGCACCAACATCTCACGAAGGAAGTAAAACAAATGTATATAGGACAGCACACGAGATTTTGGTGCTAAATGCATCGGTCAGCAGCGAATGCTCCGACGAGCCTGCGAATATGCGCAGTCTCGCCAGAGGTTAGCCACCACGCATACACACAGTCTGGATGTAGAGAGCGACTCTGTCCAAATATTAGTCCTCCAGGCCCCGAGGATATAAAACTTGAGTACAGTCTCAAACTCAGAATAAAGCACAATCGTTGCGCTTTATTTTGAGTTTTAGAATGATCTCACGTTTTATAACCTTGAGGCCAGGGCCCGGAATTACAATGCCTCATTTATGTTAAGGAAGACTTCAGTTAAGTTTTGATATTTCAACATGCTCTATTAAATGCTAAATACATTGCCTGGCTCAATGCAGTATCTGTGGTCAAAGATATCACTGTGATCTACAGAAAAAAATTAAACTATTTTGAATTTAATCAGTTTGAAACGTTATTTTTCGCATCCTGATAAGGTCTCTTTGATTACGCCAGTCTTGGTATTTAGAGGAGGCTTTTGCGCATATGCGATAAGTACCAAAGGCTCGTGTACAGTAAAACCTGTGTAAAACAGCCACTCTCAAAAAGACTACAAATTGGTTTTCAAGACCAATTATCGCTTAATGCAGGTCAAAGTATTGCAGAATGCTCCAATGGGAGCATTCTGCAATGCTTTTGCCCTACAATAAGCTACCATTTGTCATTAAGGTATTTTATATCTATTTTTGAGTGGCCGTTTTACACAGGTTTTACTGAACTGTGATACCTGACAGCCTGTTGCAGTTGCAGCCGCATGAAAACAAGCAACCACTTTTTCTTTCAGCAATTTGACATCTTTATCAGTAGGGGCCCTCACTGCCAGTTGTAACACAGCTTTCTCAGGAATTATGTTTACCCGTATACCACCTTCTTTGATGATACCTGAAAACAATAAGGGGCGGATCCAGAATTTCTGGAAAGGGGGTTCATATGTATAAAGGTGTCACGGTCGGTGAGGGTCGGGGGTACGCTTTGCTGATTTTATCTGTTAGATATCCCATGAAAATGAAATAATTTGGTCTCACTGAGACCAAATTATTTCATTTTCATGGGATATTTAAAAATGTGGTGGTGAGGGGTTCAGGCGAGCCCCCTGAGCCCCCTCTGGATCCTCCACTGACAAAAAGAGATGAGCCAGTGAGTGACAATTAAGACCCAAATAATGCCCTTTGTGCCTACATAACAAGGGCATGGCCAGAAAGCTGACATATTTACGCTGACATAAGAAGACTGCTAAGACGAGCAGTGATTCTCATCAAATGCGTCCCTTTTCAAAATGGGGCGTTCTCTTTAAGGAAAGTATTTGCTCAGTGGGGTTCTGGCAGACAGTAAAATACCACTTAATTGCTGCTGCAATATCTCTAGCCACCAAACATCTTCTCCATCAGCATCTGGAGTCACAGTCAGGCCTCCAGATAAGAATGCGTACTGGATTTTTATTTTTCATATTACTCAACCAAAACATATGTTGTGGGTACTCAGAAAAACCGTCTCAATGAGACGGTTCTTTTGAGTACACAAAACACATGTTAAAATTGATGGGTAAGGAAATAAATGCAATTTTAGGTGCACAAACTATCCTTGTTTGGACCCATGCGCCGAGTCCATATTATGGGAAACAAAAAATCTTCACCTACCCTTTCATCTGTTTTCAAAACGGTAATCTGTCTTAAAAACAGCCAGTTTTACGGTGTGTATAATTAATACATGGGCCATTAGATTTTGAGAGGGCTTACAAGCGAGTTTTAGTATTTTTTTCGTATTCTGTCCTTTAAGGTTTCTTATAATTTCATTAAAACATGCGGACACAAATGCTGCAACTAATCTAAGTCTACACTGGGTCTAAATTGACATTACATTTGTTATTCTTTATTTTTGTCTTTCGCTGATAAGCATTACAAACAGTTTGAACCCAGATCAGGATCGTTTGATATTCTGATAGTGTTCCTGGAAGAATTTTTTAAAAAGTTTATTTTGAAAAAAAAAACAAACAAAAAAAAAACAGCAAACCACAACAAAAACATCAACAACTACCCGGCATGCAAATACGCGTAGTTAAAGTCAAAGTGACAGAATGTGTAACTATTTTGAGCTACATCATAAGAAAGCATTTTTCAGGATTATTGAGCAGGTCAGGTCCTATTCAAACAGTTTAGCTACAGAGACTAGCTTATAGACTGAAAATTTGGATTTTAAATTAGCAACTAGAATTATGAAATATATATCCGGCATATAACTTGTTGACGTTATATTTCAAATCTAAAGTTAATTATTTTCCGTCTTTCGCCACAAAGATCTTTTGCTTGCCCATCTGATGATGTGCAGTGCATGGTAACCTTTATTGCATACAATATGAATCCAGACCAGACTGTTCCCTAAGCAGTCCGATCAGGGTTTATAGTGTTTGCTTCTACGACAAAAATAATTCTTGAGCGCATTTGAGTATTAAGCAGGAGACGCAATATGCAGGCGACATTTTCAGGACCAAAAATATGAAGGTACTGTCCTGCCAGCCAAGAGTGACAGTGACGACATGTTTTGTTTACAAAGTTATTAGGGACTTAGAATCGATAGATCACTTGATTATTAATCCTATCCTCAGGATAGGATTAATACACAAGCGATCTTTCGATTCGCGTTAGCTCAAGTGAAGTGTGCATGATAGTGTTTTACTTAGCAATTGTAAACAAAATATAAGTCACTGTCACTTTTGGTTGGCACTACAGTAAGATAGGCGTTAATTCTTACAGTGCACTCTCCATTCCGGCTTCATCTGCTGTCGAAGACATGCAATACTGTTATAACACGTGACCGCGGCATCAACAGCATTTATTCCTTCCCATGGGAACCCTGCTGCATGGGAAGGTTTACCTGTATAGGTAACTTCTAAACTGAAATGGTAAAATATGAATCTTGATAAGTACAAACAGCCCTCTCGGTCCACAAGCGGACTTCCAGCGAATTGCCATTTAAATGATGTTTCGCTAACGGACCAATTGTTGCTGACTGGCAGATGTTTATAATAGATAAAAGAGTAAAGCTAGAGTCTGTGCGTGATAAGAGTAGATTGGTGAAACAGTTTTACAGCTTATCCAATCTGGCGAATACAGTAACAGAGCCTGACCAACTACGTAAATCTACACTAATGGCGCACAAACTCTAAGAAGTCGGATGGATGAAGTGTTGTCGTCGTCCGACAGCCCGTCTTTGCGTCTGTATATCCGGTAACCATTCTGCCACTGGCCAGACTTGATGCATCCTTGGTATAATTGATATAGATATCCTACAAGTTCAGGGCCCAAAATTACAATGCTTCCTTAAAGTTAAGGAAGACTTAAGTTAAGAATTGATATTTCAACTAGTTACATTAAATGTTTAATAAATTGCCAGGATCGATGCAGTACTTATGGTCAAAGATACCATTGTGATATACAGAATAATGAAGCCATTTTTTTAAGTGTTCGAAACTTTATTTTTCGCATCCTAAAAATTATATTAGGCCTTAACTTAAGTCTTCCTTAACTTTAAGGAGCCATTATATTTTTGGGCCCAGACCTCTAGATAAGAGAGTAAATATTTGTTTTCCTCATTTCTCTACCAGAACATTTGTTGTGGGTATACTAATGTGGGTATAATTACTCAAGAGTGTAAATATTTGTTTTCCTCATTTCTCTACCAAAACATATGCTGTGGGTATAATTACTCAAAAGAACCGCCTCAATGAGACGGTTCTTTCGAGCACCCAAAACAAATGTGAAAACTGATGGCTAAGAAATATTCCCAATTTTACGTTCAAAAATGTGGTTTACTTAGACCTGTGTTGATTCTACTTACTTTTCTCTGGCTAACATTATAGGCGTAGGGTCATTTTCTGGAAACGGATGTGACATCATCGCTACGTCAATGTCTTTGAAGGCGCCTGCGTTGATCAGGTCTATCTTACCACCAAACCCTTCTTCGGCTGGTGTTCCAAGAATAGTTAGCTTAAATGATAAATAAATTGGAGCACCATTGCAAACTAGTTTCATGTCAATATATGACAGTTTGGGTAATATGCGAAAACTATCCACCTTATCTCTGAACTTGTTACACAAATATAGTGTTATGTTTAAATGATTTCTTTTTTCTGGTTTGAAACAATACACTTCGGATAGTCCATTGTATGTATGTAGGGGTACCAGGTTATCATAAAAAATGTATTTTTTGTCTGAAGATATTTTCTACTTTAACAAACTGTGTAGACCCTGATGAGAATTTCGGCATTTCATCTGGGTCGAAACTGTTTGTAAAATTACCCGTTCAGAGTTTCCCGTAAACAAAGGGATAAGAATCTTAGAAACCTTTTGTGTGGTTACGTACAGTAAATATCTACGTTTTGAGATGGAATCCCCCTTTTCAGAATTCAGAAATTACCTTGCCAAGAGGTTTGTTTGAAGCTTTCATTGCCGCCATGATTCCAACAGCCGAAGCTACTCCTACTTCCGCTATCAAGTTGTGTCCACACGCATGGCCAATCTCCGGAAGGGCATCAAATTCACTTATAACGCAGATGTTGGGTTTTGATTCGGAGCCGAAAGTCCCTCTGAATGCGGTTTCCAATTTGTACGATTCTTCAACCTGAAAAAAGTTAAGTGGAGAGCCGTCATGGACTTTATAGTAGAGCAAACGAGAGCTCAAAAGTCGCCTCCTTAAGGACTTTTAGGTGCCCTCTCCGTTAACAAGTAGTGTTATATACCAAATTGTTCGTTAGCATCCCTAGTTTCAGAAAACCAATGATGTCGGTGTCGGAGTCGCGTACTTACAGAGTTACGGTCCTTGAAAGTTACCTACTCTAAACACTCTTTAGACTGATTTTAGGGTATAAAATGAGCATAAAATGTGCTTGTTTTGCTGGAAATAACCAGTTTTACGTATTTTCGTCTAAATTTTGAATCAGAAACGGAAAATATGTTATAGTTCTATTCATTTTACCCGACAGAAGAGATGATTGGGATGAATGCCTTTTGTAGCGGGCCCTGGCGGCGCCGGCGTCGGTGTCAGCACTAATGTAGGTGTGGCCCTTTGATATATGTTTAATATCTCTTGATTGGGTGATCGGATTTTATCAAAATTTGCAAGGATACAGCAACTAGGTATGATAAATAGTCGACTAGGGTAAGGTAACCTTGACCTTATTTTCAAGGTCAATACAGAGAAAAGTTTGCTAAATTTATGCCAAAAACTACTTAAATTCACGTTATCTTCGGAGTAGGTTAGCGGATTTTAACCAAATTTGCATGATTTTAATAACTAGGCATGGCAAAATAACGATAAAGTTTATGAGACATTGACCTAATTTTCAAGGTCACAGTAGAAAAAAATGCTAAATTTAGGCGAAAATTTACTTAAATTCACATTATCTTCGGAGTGGGTCAGTGGATTTTGCCCAAATTTGCATGAATCTAATACATGAACATGGCAAAAGGCAAAAAAAGTTTTGGAGACCTTGACCTTATTTTCAAGGTCACATTAGAAAACCAAATTGCAAAATTTAGGCCCAAAATATTTAAATGCGCATTATCTTCGAAGTGGGTCTGTGGATTTTACGCAAATTTGCATGAATTCAATATCTGGATATGACAATACACCGATAAAAAATTGGAGACCTTGACATTGTTTTCAAGGTCACATTAGAATAAAAAATGCTAAATTTAGGGCAAAAAATACTTAAATGCACATCTTCTTCAGACTGGGTCAACTGATTTTGCCATTATTTGCATGAATCTAATACATGGGCATGGCAAAAAGCTGATAAAGTTTAGGAGACCTTGACCTTATTTTCAATGTCCAATAAGATATCAAAATTGCAAAATTTAGGCCAAAAATACTTAAATGCACATAATCCTCGGAGTGGGTCAGTGGATTTTACCCAAATTTGCATGAATTCAATATACGGACATGAGAAAAAGCCAGAAAAATGTAGACCTTACCCTTACTTTCAAGGTCATATTAAAATAAAAACTGCAAAATTTAGGGCAAAAATACTTAAATGCACATTATCTTCGGATTGGGTCAGCTGATTTTCCCCAAATTTGCATGAATCTTATACATGGACATGACAAACCTCATTTTCAAGGTCACATTAGAAAACGAAGCTGCTTAATTTAAGCCAAAATACTTAAATACACATTATCTTTGCAGTGGGTCAGTGGATTTTACCCAAACTTGCATGATTTTAAAATTTGGACATGACAATAAGCCGTTAAAGTTTTTTTTAGACCTTGACCTTATTTTCAAGGTCACATAAAATTTGCTTGATTTGCGTGAATGATTACTTAAATGCATATTATCTTAAGACTGGGTCAGCGGATTTTACCCAAGTTCACATGAATATAATACATGGACATGACAGAAAGCTGCTAAAATTTTTGGGACCTTGACCTTATTTTCAAGGTCACATTGGAAAAGAAACTTCTAAATTTAGGTCGAAAACCTTTAAATGTTTATTTTCTTTGGAGTGTTTTAACGGATTATACCCAAATTTTCATGATTTAAAACCTAGACATGACAAAAGTTGATGCGGTTTTTGTGACCTTGACCTTATTGTTCAAGGTAACATAAGAAAAAAGTCAAATTTAGGCTAAAACTAATTAAATGAGCATTATCTTCAGAGCGGGTTAGCGGATGTTACCTAAATTTGGATGGAATTAATATCTGATTATGACAAAAGATGATAAAGTTTTTGGGACCATTTTCTTGTTTTCAAGGTTACATAAGAAAAAGCTGCTATGTTTAGGCAAAAGTTATCTAATTTGCGAGGAGTCGGCTGATGTTTCAAAGTTTACCAAATTTGTATGAGCAGGTAAATAGTGGTTTGTATTATGGAAATAGTGACTTTAATTTCAATGTTGATGCAAAAAACAACTGCCTAATTTAGACCAAAGGTACTTAAATGTACATTATCGCTTAAAGCATGTTAGCAGATTTTAGTAGAGTTTGCATGTCTGCAACACCTGGACATGATAAAACTCCGACTAGGTTTTGGGGAGTTTGACCGAATTTCAGAGTTACTGCAGAAGCAGAAACAGTGCTGTAAAATTAAAGCCAAAAAATTCACCTGAATCTTGGCTGGATGGATTTTCTTCCTTGATTTAGGACGCAGCTCCTCTCAGGATGAAAGTACCACCAAAATACATTTAAGGCTGTGATAATTGATATTTTCAGATGAAAGATTAATACATTCTTACGTTTGCTCAAAATATAGACTATGGGTGCGCATCAATGAGTTGGTCAAAACGAGTACACACAATTTATGTATTATAGCATAATAAGAAAATTATTTTTAACCCCCTTTAAATCTGGGAATGACTTGACTAGTCAACTGTTTGTTGCAACCATCCAAATCTGCAACGAGCTGGTGTTTTTATATCTGCAAAATCATTTTGTGAGTGTTTCAATCATTTGTGAATTAACTAGGTTCGCTATTATCGAATTTAAGTTCAATATTAAACAAAAGGGCTCTTGGGTCCTTGGTCGCTCACCTGATATGACCATTCGTAAGGTCAGGGAAAAGCATAATCACTCCCAACATTACAGCTGTCAATATTCGATGTATCTGTAGTTTTAATCAAACTTTGGTTTTGAACGTGTATATGTAATGTTAAGGAATGTAAAAGGTTGATTAACCTCAGTGGATATTAACATGTACACCAAAATGAATCAAATCAGGTCAATGGCTTAAAGATAACAGTTCAAGGCAGACAGATGGACGCAAATGAGCAGACAGAGACATATCAAGGCCCCTGGCCTTGTGGTTTCAGACAAGAATATGTGTATTATGTTTTCCCTATACTATGCAAATGTAAATATTGTAACCCAAGAACAAGGCCACTTTTGGCCCCAGTGCCATAATTGGAACAGACTTGGTAGACGTTTACTAGGTAATGCTTCATATTAAGCGTCAAGGTTCAATGCTTTATGTATTTTTTTTTTCAGTTCGAAAGTCATTTTTAGCCCATTTGAGCTAGATACATGTATAAAATGGAATAAAACCATTAAAACAATTAAATTGATGAAGGCCACATATGGATCATCACTGTCAAGTTTGGTCAAAATCCACCCATTAATGCAGGAGGAGATGTCTTTTGAAACAATTGTTGACGACAGACAACGGGTAACCGAGACCACAACAGCTCAATTTGAGTAAATGGCTCAAGTGAGGTAAAATATCTTGTCTGTTCACCTTGACCCAGTTTTTGGAAAACAATATGACTGAGTAAACAGACCATTGACGCAAGCATGTGTCTGCATTTATTTCGAAAAGACGCTCGAAGATAGCTTTAGTGTTGACTTTAATGCAACTATTAACTACCAAATGGAACATACCAGAGTTTTTATATTTTCGATAACATCAATTGTTCAATTGTAAAGACCGTCCAACTCTCCAAAAAAGTTTCGAATTAGTGAGCTATGCTGGCGAAAAAGGTGGGTGGGGTACGCCTACCTTTTGCTATGAGCCAAACAAACGAATTTAAACTTTGATATTAATCAAAAGAAGTGATAAGTTTGTAATCAGGGAGTAAAACTAATCTTCAAAGACATAAAGTACCTTTGGTCGTTCACAACAACAGATAGAATCAGGACGCTAATGTTACGTGATACAAGAGTTTAAACACCTTTGTTGAGAATGACCTTGAAATCAAGGTCAAATAAATTATTTTAAAAAACAAAATAGTAATCCAATTAGATATTTACTCGAACATAGGTAGAAGAAGATTCCTTTCGCAAGTCCGAAAGAGTTACACAAAAGAATTTCATTATGGTATGCACAAATAAGTGGGAGGGGGTATTTTCATGTTCTCCCTGCTCTTTTGGGGCGTTTGAACTTGCTATCATAGGTTATGATTATGATTTTGTGTAGCACAGATTGTGGTCCCACTACAAAAATGTGACTTGGAAACTTTGGACCGAATTAAAGTAGACTATGTTTTAAATTGGACTGCCATTTCTTCTGACTTTTTAAACGTTATTTAAATGTTGTACTTTGAATGTCAGCTGATATAGTTATAGACCTAATTTTATGGTGAAATTTGCCTATTACACATCCAAAAGTATTTGTTACAAGAAAATGTGCAAATATACGAATTTGGTTTCACAATAAAAATTAGTTTCATGTTAGCACAATAATCGTTTCTACAGCTTAAAAAGTGGGTGGGTTACTTTCATGTTCTCCAAGCCCCTTTTGGGGCATTTGAGCTTGCTATCATAGGTAACGGTTTATTTTTTTTGTAGCAAATATATGGTCTCGCTATAGAAATGTGACTCTGAAACTTTGGACCGAATTAATAAAAAGCCTGGTCAAATTTGGAAGAGCATTTGTTTTCTGACAGTTTTTTAAACATAAATTTTGTACTTTAAATGCCTGCCAATATAATTATAGACTTCATTTTATGATGAAATTTGCCTATCATACATTTAAAAGTATCTTCAACTAAAACATATGCAAAAAAGTGTGGGTCCCTTTTATAAATCATAATTTGTTTTCCTTTTAGCGTAATAATCACTTCTCAAGCTTTGGAAGTGGGTGGGGTATTTCAAGGGTACATAACTCGATAAGTTCACGGAACCAAATGCGACATCATTGTTTTTTTAAACCGCAGATATTGGCTGTAACTTTGGTATATGACTCAGGTTTTTTACAAAAAGGGCACCTAAACTCTCTCTCAATGCCTTGATATTTGCAGTACAGAGCAAATGAGAGCTCAAAAGTCGTCTCCTTAAGGACTTTTAGGTGCCCTCTCTGTCAACAAGTAGTGTGATATACCAAATTGTTCGTTAACATCCCTAGTTTCAGAAACTTTATGATGTCGGTTTCGGAGTTGCGTACTTAAAGAGTTATCTCCCTTGATATTTACCTACCCTTTACCATTATAAGACTGATTTTAGAGTATGATATAATTAGAATTTAAAAAATGGCTTCTTCGTTGAAGTTACCAACATTAGACCAAATTCTTGCAAAAAGAATAAGTTACAAAATGTATACACCATAGGAAGGAAAGCTAGAAACATTCATCAAGAAATGAGCAATTAACTAGTTCAAAAACTATGCCTTTTGTTATAGACAGGTCCAAGTTCGAAAAGAGGGCTTCAGTATCAAAGGTATTTGCCTTATTTAACTGAGGTTCAATGGGATATATTTGACGTGAAATAAGAATTATCTTGATTTAGAGTTCAATGCTGCAACAACATCAGCGTGATTATTGTCAGAGAGAGGCAAAATGAAATCTCTCTGATAACAACACAAACATTAATCTGTAACAAAAAGAGCAAATTAAGTACCCATTGGCTACCTTAAATTGGCCCATAAGATTTCGAGTTAAATCTTGTCAAAATACTGTCCAAGAGATAATGGAGAGGAACTCAAACCCTCTAGAATGACATTGAGGTCAAGGTCACATAAATCTTTTTTTGTACGCAAAATACTGATCCATTTATATATTTATAAAGGTACAAGATGGTCCTTTTAAAAACGTCCAGAATGGTAAGAAATAGGAATTTCTTTTTTTATACATAAAAAGTGGGTGGGGTACTTCCATGTTCTCCACAACCCTTTGGGACATTTGATCTTGCTATTATATGTACATTTTATAACTTAAAGAAGCTTAAATTGATGTGTCGCTATAAAATGTGACTTTGAAACTTTGGACAGAATTAAAGGAGAGTCTGGTTAAAATTGGAATAGCATTTTTTTCTGGCGCATTTTCTAGAAACAAATGTGTACTTTAAATGTACGACGATATGGTTAAAACATGATTGCGTGATGAAATATGCCTATAACATATCTGAAAGTATAGTTTGAAAGAAAATGTGCAAAAAAAATGCCAATCAATTATAACAACCACAATTGGTTTTCATTTTAGCTCAATAATCGCTTCTCCAGCTTAAAAAAGTGGGTGGGGTACCTACATGTTCTCCGTGTCATTTTGGGGCATTTGAACTTGCTGCACTAGGTAACTGTTACAATACTTACGTAGCAAAGGTTTTGGTCTCGCTATGGAAATGTGATTTTTGAAACTTTTGAACGAATTAATAGAAAGTCTGGTTAAAATTGGAAGAGCATTTTTTCCTGACAGTTTTTTTAAACCTAAATTTTGCACTCTAAAGGTCATGAAATATATTTATAGACATTATTTTGTAATCAAATTTGCCTATTATACACTTAAAAGTATCTGCAACAAGAAAATACGTAAAAAATGTGGATCCGTTTCATAAATTTCAATTAGTTTTCCTTTTAGCATAATCATCTCTTCTCAGGCTTGAAAAGTGGGTGGGGTATTTCAAGGGCAGTTAACTCGATAAGTACACGCGACCAAATGCGAAATCATTGGTTTTCATAAACCGCAGATATTGGTTGTAACTTTGGTATATGACTCAACTTGTTAACAGAGAGGGCACCTAAACTCCCTCTCAGCGCCTTGATATTTGCAGTACTATTAGTCACTTTACTGAGAACTGATACAGTGCATAATTATGGAGACCTTTGTTTTTGTCAGTTTTAGTAAGAAAAAAAATTGCCAGATAAAAATTAAATCTCTCTCTTTCTCTCGTTCTCTCGTTCTCTCTCTCTCTCTCTGAAGACCATAAAGGTATTTGTACTCTAATTCTTACAAAGCACTCAGAAATGTTCTTTTATTTTGACTCATAAGGCCCCTCCCCCCCCCCCCCCCCCCCCACTCTCTCTCATGCCATGGCTGTGTGCGAGTATGCCTTCAAGATTCCAAATGAAAACTTGACAACTTGCCTGAAATCCTTGTTTTGCCAAAAACTGAGTGAGAACCTGGTGAGCATATTTCTCTTGAAATCCAAGCTCTGGATGATTCCATATGTCGTCACTTAACTTGTGTAATTCCGCCGCTGCATTGTCGATCGCATCACATGCCACTTTCTTTAACTCCTCCATATTTTCTATGGCAGAAATAAAAGTTTTAAACACATATCGTCAGTTTTGTTACCAGGGCCCAAAATTACAATGCTTCCTAAAAGTTCAGGACGACTTAAGTTAAGTATTGAAATTTCAACATGTTACATCATGCTTGGATCGATGCAGTACTTATTGCCAAAGATATCTTTGTGGTCTACAGAAAAATGAAACGGTTTGATTTTAATAAGTTTTAAACGTTATTTTAGCATTCTAAAATTCGATACTTAACTTAAGTCATCCTTAACTTTAAGGAGGCATTGTAATTTTTGGCCCGTCCCTTAGATAAGGGTGAAAAAGTGTGCATGATTAAAAATGTATTTTTGATTTATAAAGCAAATTAATGTTGTGGGTACTCAAAAGAACCGCATCAATTAGACGGTTCTTTTGAGCACCCAAAGCAAATGTTTTAATACTCAGAAAACAAAGAACTACCATATATAAAGTAGATATTTGACATTAAAAAACGATATTTTTCCATTTTTCTCATTATAGGATAAAACTACAAATGATGTTCTATATTGACCATTGTAAATTTAAGATCATTTGTCTAAAACAACAATAGTTCATTATTAACAAAGAACGATGGACAGATAGACGGTTGGACAGACTATATACTTCCCTATATCGAAACTGAATAAAAATAAGATGATATACAATTATTGACTTCAATGAGGTAGACACAAAGATTTATCTACCCGAAAAAGTGATAATTAACTGAGGCCGCTAGGCCGAGGTGAATTTCACTTTTAAGGGTAGATAAATCCTTATGTCTACCGAAATTGAAGTCAATAACTGTTTTGTTATATGACTTTTCATTTAAGAATGAAAATTTTGCTTCTTTCACTTCTGTTGTTAAAGACATGTTCAACCTTCTATCTAAGACATCTAAGGACTTTCTCACAAAGTTAAGCAACTTTTATTAAAATATTATAATTTAGTGTTTTGCATTTTTAAATGTAAATTTATTCTCTTAATGGGAAATATAAAATGTTATCATAAACCTGTTTTTACAGTTTGTTTATTCAAACAGATAAATAAGCAAATAAAACATAACAAAAATTCATGAAAGTCTTTAATTTACCTGTTGGGAGGTGAAACAGCAAATCATGTCATTTTCATGCAGTACATGCTAGTTTCACACTCATCAGGCTATTTTTAGCTCTCTAGAGGGTGATATTGCAGAAGTGTCAAAAATATTAACTTCTGGAAACTAGTTCGAGCTGGTTTTCATGCAATATTAACTTGTGAACCGGTTTAGTCCAGTTTCCAGGTAGACATAGAGATTTATGAAAACAAATTAAGCCAATCAGGAGACAGGATTCACTCCAGTCATATAACAAACTAAATTATTTGAGTATACCCAGAAAAAAAAACAATTGAATGATATTTAGATTGAGTCCACTCTCTATCATTTGGGCCTCGACGCGAGAAAACCTGTCTTCGGGGGTTTGCGAATAACACAGGCGCAGACCAGTCTGCGCATACGCGCAGTCTGATCAGCGCCTTTGTTATTCGCTTTTTGCAAAGTACCATATGTAAACTTGCTACAGATGAAATTTCAATTTTCTAGCTAGTCTCTGTAGCTGAGGAGACTGTTTTGAATCTCGCTCTGTCGGAAACCTCGAAGACAGGTTTTCTCGCGACGAGGCCGATTTAATACAATAAAACTTAACTAATTATGCATGCTATTCATAGTTCCAGATATCTGCAATAAAATGGATGCTTGATTTCAGTCACGCTTTAATTGTTAAAGTACAGTATAGTGCGTCCAGCTAATAGAGACTGGGCGTGTCAGACAGAGCGCTGTCATACACTGTCAAATAAGACTAGTCTACAGTAAATCGGGTATAATAGCCTTTGTACGCTTTACTCGTGCAACCAACTGAAGCGCAGACGACAAGGGCGACCAACTTTATACGTTAGCATGCCTGGTAAACGTGTATCTATAGTATGCTGCTGGGGACCTGCTGCATTTCATTTTCCGGGATGGATATGTTGTGAAAGTTTTGGGGGAGGGTACGTTAGCACTTTCTTCAAATTCTGTCTGTATGGCAAAACTGGTTTGATTTTTAAGCCTGATACAATAATAATAAATCACCAATTAGAATTAAGCGGGGCAAGGGTTAAGTATCTGGATCATGAGAAAAAGGCATACAAACATGAGGTTTGGTCTTATCGCATATCCGAAAAAGTTTCTTATAATCGCTCATTCTGGTGTGTCCAGAGAGACTAGTTGTCTAAAAGTTGTTCGGAGTCTTCTTCAACTTGCATACTTTGTTTATGCGAGAAGCGAAAGCCCTGGCCATGCGTACACGCATGCTCGTCGGAGCCTTCGCCACACGCCGATGTAATAAGAACCATCATCTCGAGTGCTGACCAATTTATAGTATTAATTTTTCAGTGCGGACCATTATTTTATTTTATTTTTCAGTATTATAATTTGAATAATTAAAAATTCGAAACATTGTCAGAGTGCATATATCTAGACAAGTCAGTCTCCTTGTTATCCAAATCAATTCGAAATGCCTTTTTCTCACAATGGGCTCAAAACTACAACAGGTAGCTGTAAAGCGTTTCACGGGTGAATAAATACACTCTGTCTTACCGATTTTTAAATGGAAATGTCCAGGGGTGTGTCTTTGCTAAGAACCGCCCAGTCTCTCTTAACTGGTCGGACTATACAAGTCTAATTGGTTTATTCCCTTTATTACTCTCAGGCTACATCTGAGGAGCAAATACAATACAATGCCATTCTCAATGCTTTCGGTGGCAGCGAAATGATTCAATTACAATAATAAATAGAGGGCAACAAGTTTAAAGAAGCCATACATATGCGTTCAATGGTGCAACCCTCTATACTGAAAAGTCACAAACATTCAAAAATGGTCGAAGCCATTTTTATCGTTTATATTCCATAATGAATGGCTCCAAAATCATCGCTGGTTTTCTCTCAAAAGTATGGCACCCATACCCATATTGTAGTTGTTGACAGTGTTTTACTGCCAATGTATTGTCATATTAGCTAGAAGGATGCCGTATATTCAGCATTTTGGTAGTTCTATGAGATACAAAATTACTTTGCTTGAAAATTATTTTCTAAAATATTATAAAGTCAAAAGAATTTTGATTTCCTTCACAATTGTTTTTCTGAGTGTAGGAAAGAAATAAACCAAGAATTTTTATTCTTGGTAAGATTATATGAGAATTTTCGGTATTGAGAGAAAGTTTGAATATTCATTCTACCGAAAAAGTGCCATTTAATATGATATAAGTGCTAGGGCCTCATAGAACTGCACAAATATTTTAATACCATTTTATTTCTGAAAATAATGCTATTTAGTTTCAAAAAGTGTTATTTAATTGATCTCGCTTGCCAATGAGGCTGTCACCTTGTTTGATATGTACCTTCCAACAATGTCTCTTTTCCTAAGGATTGGAAGTTATTTGTTGAAAATGTTTCTTGAATCTTGTGTACAAATAAATGGAAGAATAAATTAATAAATTCTAAAGTAAGGGATACAAGAAATATCTTTAAAAAAGATATATGACGATGTGACAGAAGCCATATTTGATATGAGTAACGTGATTTTTTTTAAGAAATTGAGAAGAAAAAACGGGGGATATTTATTCTTTGATAATCTTCGGTGAGCTGAGCTCAGTAAAGCGTTTGGCTTAAGGAACCTAAGCTATTCCAAAATATCTGTAGTGATGCTTCTAGGGTACAGGATTGCTGGAATCTTGTGAAAAATCGAGTCAGAACGAAAATAGAAAATATGCCCTGCGCCCAAAATGCTGCATATTTAAATAGCTAGTGTCATACATGCCTGTTCAAAAACTCTAAAACAGTAGTAGAATTTAGCTGACCATAACCTACGAATATTGGTTAAGTTGACTGTAACCTACAAATATCGGCAATTCTTCCATACGGAAGAGGTATCGTGCCATACATATTTTTTATAAACCATCAACGCAGATATTTCTTTACATGTCTCGCGTTTAGACTATCATTCTTTCAGCGCCAACGTGAAAATCATATTTAAAACTAATGAAAAATTGCAAAAAAAAATATAAATAAACATAACATACTACAAAATCTCTGCGATAGATGAATAACCATTTCATGGCATGTACTTATCAAGTTCGTCTAAAAAGCGAACGAGCCAGGCCAAAAGAATAGGGTGTTCATCGCGCATACGCCTAAGATATATACATTATACGAGCATGCTCAATCACCTAGTGGGGCTAGACATGCCCTTCAGTGTGCGTACATGTAAGCGGGTATCAAAGACTCTGACGAGGCTGTTCGGGTGCGTCTTCGCTGCTCGTAGGCGATAAGTTCGCGATTCTCATTTTTTCAGACGCGACATCTGACGGTGTACCCGACTCTCGCATAAAAGTCCCATATATCACACTTACCTTATTTTATATGCCAAAATGTTTACACAATCTCAGCTGTGAGTTATTGACTGTTATATGCTTTAGCCTATGTGTACTATCTGTTCATGTGTAATCTGAAATAAGCATACGATCCACTTCACGAGATATAATATTGCATACATGTAACGTCGGGGTATAAACTCCGACCAATGGGCTACTAAGTAAATCCAAGCAGTCGACATTAACACATGTAAGCAGTCCTTACACTCATACACTGCTGTTATACAAAATACCGCATGAATGCTGTTTTGTGCGTGATGTGTGCGAGTTATATAGATGTACCATGGCTTTCATTCATCAGGCGCGCGTGCGTGTGTGTGTGTGCACGCGCGCGTGTGTGTGTACTTTAGGGATTATTATGTGCTATGTCTTGAGAAAATCTGGCTGTGCAATCTAAAAACGGAGAGAGCTGGTGCTACTTGTTCATCTTAACGCAGTGAAGTTTTAAAACTGTAAAGGAGATTCCTATTAATGCGTGAAATCTCCCTAAACGTAATTGGTGAACAAGCCAAATTTTTAAACAAATTTCTTTACTTTGGATGAACGTAGGGGAGACCGGGGCAAAATGATCCACTTTTTTAAAATATTTTTGTTCCTGCTTTTATGACTGGATATATCCTATTGCTTTTAAATGTGTAATACACTGTCAAGTATTAGCTACAACTTGAGAGAAAAAAAAAACAGGCATAAAGTGACATAAGTGCTTGAAATTAAGCATTCAAAATGTGTGGTCAGCTGTATCATTTTGCCCCGTGCACGGGGCAAAATGATACAGTACACGGGGCAAAATGATACAGTAAGGCTTTTCTCATCTCAGATTCAAATATTCAAGACGTAGCACAGAAATAACTAAACACAATTACACACTTTATAATGCTATATATCGCCACGGAAATATAATTGAACACGAACAGTTTTCTGAATTTTCTGAGTCACATTTGTTACCATTCATGTTTTATGTTTTGCCACGGGGCAAAATGATACAGTTGACCACCCGTTTTTGACATTCTGAAAAATAAAATGGTACTTTTCTGACATAGCAGTATCATTTAATTTTCTTGTGATAGGAATAGACATTTTCGATAAAAATACGAGGGTCATTTTTTATGTTCGTAGAATCGGGCTGTATCTCTACAAATATAGAATTTACGGTACCATAAGTATATATATTTTGAAAGGTCTAGCTTTTGTCTATCAACTGATATAAATTTTACATCATTAGCGCTTAGTTCGGTCAAGATATGAAGCATCGAATAGGGCTAATAAAAGACACTGGTCGAAATTCATGCCATTTTAACCACGCAGCAAGCAGGAAATAAGACGCTGTTAAGTTCAATTCGCTATGATGATATAAGCATTTTTCAAGTCGATTTTTCTTTTGCACCACCAAAATTAATTATTCAAACGCTAATCGTCGACAAGTGCCGCAAATCTATAAGTTTGTTGTTTGCTCTTCTATAACAATTTTAAAACACCCATCAATATACCAAAATAATCACAGTCAAGTGCTATTTATTATATCTGTTAAAATTACGATTATGAACAAATTTTAAAATTTCTTCTGGTTTTGCATAGCACATGGTATACTCAATCATTCGTCAGCAGTTATATTGATGTATCGATTTAAGCGTGTAACTGGCAACTTCCGGTACTGGCATACCCCCATGTTATAAAAAGTGGGTGGGGTAAATCAACCCCGCGTAGAAAACACAATAACAATCGGATCTGCATAATTTTCTTATTGCAGTGATTTCAACACCTGTTTAGAAGTACAAAAACAGTTTTAATGTATTTTCTAAATATAGTAACGCTCCATGACGTCATTTATGTATAAAATAAGGGATTTTAGCACCCCCTAGGCTATTTATTTTGCAGTTCATTTCTAATAAAACAGAAGTATTAACTTTGTTTTTGGATGAAAGTTACCATAACACTTCCATCTACCATATAAACAAGAAAAAATATAATACGACTTTACAGCTAACATATTAAGCCACATTCAAAAGCCTGTGTCCAACTTCTACTTGTGTCAACTTTTAACAATAAAAGTTCATATGCCTACTGTTCAAATTGCTGAGGGTCCAAACAAATCTTCCATATCCAAAAATTGCTGCGCATTTGCTATAATGTTTATATAATATTGCAGCACGTGGTGTCCTTGATCTGCAGCCATAGTTTCAAAAGCTGTGTATGGCTATGGACCCATTTTCATGCAATTGTTTCTAACGTTCTGTCAGAGACTAAGTCCAAAAAATGTCACATTTCTACCATATTTCCAGTGTGCGATATATAGGTATGTATTTGCCTCTTAGAAGGCATTAAAGTAATATATTTTGAAATAATTTAAGGTTGCATGTATAGATAAAAGCTCAATCTTTCCAAATATATGCATGATGTATGCATTTACTTTCGCCGTTTTCATTAAATCTACCTCTCTACGAACATAAAAAACGTCCCTCGTATTTTGAAAATGCTTTAAAACAGAATCAAATTATATTATTTCAGACTGTATCATTTTGCCCCAACCACGCTGTATCATTTTGCCCCAGTGACCTCTTGTTTACTGTTCTCGTAACAATTCAAAAGTACGACACCCCACAATAGTTCTGATTATTTGGAGACATATCAGTATCTATATAGTTCAATTTACACGATACAGTTAAAATATATATCTACCACATTTTTCACATTCATAAAATAACTGATACCTTTGAAATTTACTCAGGATGCCTCAAAAGTCAATTGTTTATATAAAAAGCTTAACTTTGCTCTGTTTTGGCTGAGTCTTTCTTATAATACGGCGGATTTCAAAATGCGCATTCAGTTTGAGTAAGAAACGTCATATATGGCATCATCCTTTGAAAAATCGCGCTGTTTCATTTTTCCCCGTGTATCATTTTGCCCCGGTCTCCCCTATATATATATTTTATGATTTCAAGGTAAGGGGAAAGGGGAGAAAATACGGCTGAACATGACTAATCTAAAACTTATGATTTTATACTTTATCAGTTAAAGGGCTAAAAAGCTAGTTGTTTTTTTCCATTGAATACACAATTTTGTTTTACCATTTATCTAACAATATCTGATTCGATATGCTCGATCACCACGACTGAGCACTATTTAAGCGTGCACAATGCAGTTAATACACTCACTGCAGACCAACCCACGGGGCTGTGAGGAAGGGGCCACAGAACATTTATAGTAAAAATACATCTGTAAGACAATACTAGCAAAGCAACCAGCTATCTTTTCCTCTTCAAGATGATTGCAAAACTAGAATGAACACAAAGTAATTAATAGCAAAACAAAGTCAAACACAGAACTCCCATAACAATGAGAATTACATTAAACAATAGATCAACAACAACTGCGAACCACCGCCTTAGAACGGACAGCAGCCTAAGCCACTGGGGGTTGCTTAAATGCACTTTACTAGCGCCAAACGTTCGCGCTAGGTTCTTTTGTGGTTTAAACACACAATAGTTTAGATCGCATGGAAGCTTCCTAACTAATGCAATGTATCATCACAGAGAAATAATCAATGTAAGTAAGGGTGCAATGATCAGGAATCGATACAATCAACTACCACACAATAATGATACAAAGAAAAAGGATCATGGCTACCAGAGAGTCAGAGCTAAAGTTGAGCTACGGTGGGCACATCCAACGGCAAGCATCAGGCACCAACCAACGGATTAAATCTTTACGCCAGAGCCGTCATTAAGTCTGAGGCCTGACCCACCGTCTTGCAATTAAAGAGGAAACAATAGCTATCAACCATGATTTGGTTCATAACCAGGCAAGCAGACTGTCGCATGGTATCCATGTTATATCCCACTCATTTATACTGTTTAATATTCTTTTTAAATTGATCGCTAAAATTAGGATTTCCAGCAATTCTTTTAAATTTATAAACTCAATCGTCATAAAATACAGGTTTTTATATGCCTTGTTTCAGAAGAGTTTTTAAGTAAATTTTGTATCATATAATCAACTCTGAGTGTCGGTAATAAAATTTAGAATTTTAGCTTTACGGAGTTTGTGGTATCAATGACCTTGTTTAGCAACTTAGAAGTCAAAAAATTGTTTCTATTGTTGAAGTCATCAACATGAGAACAAACTCTTGCAAAACGAAAAAGTTGCGAAATGCATACACCATAGTAAGGGGAGCGAGGGACATCCCAATCAAGAAATGGAAAATCATTATTTCAAAATTAAAGTCGTCCCGCTTATCATAGATTTTGGTTGAAACCATGTTATTTATAATGGACGAGTCTAAGTCCAAAAAGGAGGCTTCAGTATCTGAATGATTCGCCTTATTCAACTGAAGTTCAGGGGGATATATCTGACATTCCATTTGTGCAAAAAAGGCATTATCAATATTAAGCAAGCCGTCCAGATATCTTGAGGTAGAGAACTGATTATTGTCAGAAAGAGACAACATGAAGACTCTCTCGTAACAAAACAAAAACAAATCTGCAACAAGAGGAGACAATCAGTACCCATAGGAATACCTACAATTTGCCTATACAATCTTGAGCCAAATTTTATACATTCATTGTCCAAAAGATAATGTAGAGCGTCACAAAGTTCTGACATGACCTCAATTTAAATCTTTTAGGTTGTTCAGAAATGAAAAATGTGCGTTTCTCATTACGACCAAATAAAGTGAGTCCTCTCTGTTAAAAGTTTGTACAATTGACTCAGTTAGTTTATTTTGATAAGATGATGAGGTAATGTAGTATAGAGAGTAGAGAAATCATATGTAGACACACTAGATGCTAGGAAACCTTTAGATTTTAATTTGTTCAGAATCTCACCTGAGTTTTTAACAGACCAAAATAGGATTTTTACCATCTCTATCAAAAACAGTTTCAACATATTTTATAATATGGTTTTTAATCGCAGTAAGGTAAGAAGTCTAAATTATCGACAACCCAGTAGTAGTACATGAGCTAGAATTAGCAATAAAACGTGACTTATAGTGTTTTTTTATGAAGTTTTGGTAACCAGTATAACGTAGGAAGCTTGCTATGATCCCATCAATAAATTGAGTCATATTTTTCTAAGAAACCATTTGGTTAATTGAACTCAAATTTCATGTGAAGATTCCTTAGAATACATGTATGTTAGCAAACTTTATACAAATTGCTGTGGTCACATGACCAAGATGGCTGCCACGCCCAATATTTGGTGAAACCCGTTTAAAAATATTCTTCTCAAGAACCAAAAGATCGATGGCCTTGGGGCTTGGTATGTAGTATTGGAGATGAAAGTTGAAACCAGTTGCTATATACTGACAGACTTTAAAAACGCAACACTAACTTACCTTTATATCTTTCAAAAGACAATTGTATGTGAAATTCTTAGCTTTGATAATGTCATCAATATGTGGCTTCTTCAGCAAACACTTAAGTTTTAATTGTACAAATAAACTCGACAAATTATTTGCTCCTAATGAATTGAGTCACTGAAACATTTCTTAAGTAGAGGAGATTCTAAATCATCGCATGAAAGGGCACAAACAGATAAACGTCAAATACACAAGTAAGCTGTATCACAGGCCTGCCAATCAATATGAGAGTGATTCATCGATGACTAACAAAGTCCATGACACAAATTTGATGCTTCTCGTGTTTCTTGATTTAAAGAAGTAGGGAATCTTTCACTGATAACATTTTGTACATTAAACTGTTGACCCATATCTCAAAAAAGTTTACATTTTTATGCGTAAAACTCATTTTAAATTAACAAGTTTTCCATGTGTTACTTTCAAATGAATACTCTTTAATATACAATCCAACTATTTGCTCTGCCTTCTTTTTCAAGACATAAATAAATCCAAGTTGTGCATTTTAAAGTCTGTCAGTATACGTACTACACATGGTTAAGAGGTGTTGCTTTGAAAAGCTCTTACTTGTATGGAATTTTTCCTGTATAAACAAAAAAATGGCTATTTTATCATGGCGATGGATACCTTTGGCTATAATGTTGTACGAACCATTTATACATCTCACACATATCACGTTACGCCCCAACAAACAGCTTTTGGGCACTTGGTAGCATGCTTATCAGTCGTTTTTGAGTTACTTCCTGGTTTTATTCGGTTTACAATATTGTGACACGCTGGGTGAGCTTTAGAGTTAAGCATTTACATGAACATGAACTACAATTATGTGAGATGTATAAATTGTTCACACAACAATTAAGCCAAAGGTATCAGTCTCCATGATAAATGGCCACTTTCGTTTATTCAGGAAAAAGTTCATACAAGTAAGAGCTTTTGAAAGCAGCATCTCCTTAACCTAATGATACACTGACTATAGATAAGTAACTAAGGTCAAGTTTGACTTTTTAGCCAAGGACACACATCTGAGACTTCCATCAATAGATTTTAACATGACTTTCCCAGTTATCACAAGGCCAATAAAACTTAAATTTTATGTGGACAATCCATTAGATGAGACTATGCAAACTTCAGGTGTGGTACTTGATTGTATCGATTCCTGATCTTTGCACCCTTGCATACTTTGTGGTTTAGGCCAGGTAACACAAACGGCTGCCATGCCCATATGAGGTAGCAACTTAGAAATTAGAGGGCCAATTGAAGTCAAATTTCATATGCAGCATGCTTAAATGTGACTATATTGCCCATGTTACATGGCCAAAATATATAAGAGCCGCGACATGAGATTTCCACCAATGTGGTATGTGCAACCAGCAAATGCTCAGACCAGCCTGCGCATATGTACAGTCTGATCAGAGCCTTGGCTAGTCGCTTGAATATTCTATGAGTGTTAACCTACTGACTGAACACCATTTGAAGTTTCTAAGTCTAAAAGGAGGCTGCACATGCTCTTCTTAGTCTACACTTTTCAAAATGCCACATTGTTGGAAATCACATATCACGGCTCATAATACAATTTTAGGTAAAATCTATCTAACCATTTACCATTGGTCTTGGAATATGGACAAAGTTACAATCTTTATAATTTTGACTCGGTGACAGGTGAGCGCTCTGGTTTGTAATACATTAAAAATCAGTCAAGCATGCAGAATAAGGTTGTTGTGCATCCACCCCTAGAATCAAATCAAACAAACAAACAGTTTACGTCTACTGTCCTGCCAGCCAAGAGTGACAGTGACGTTGTGGTTTGTTTACAAAGTTATTAGGGACTAAGAATCGATAGATCACTTGTGCAGGAAAGGATTAATGAACAACAGATCTATCGATTCGCATTAACTCAAGTGGAGTGTTACGTTAATTTTTAATTAACAATTATAACCAAAGCATGATGTCACTGCATGGCAGTAATTTACCAAATTTGATTATAATTGAGTTTCTATATATTTGGTCACTTATGATGATTATTTTTACGACATATATCTTGATGTTGATACTGCTTTTCATGTATAAGAAATGATTTCAAGAGAAAGTGAAAGTTTATTTATGTAAGATAATAGCTGGTTTTTGTGATGATAAGAGTGTAATGGGTTGGTGTCGTCGGGCCATGATGAGCTTGCTAAGACTGTCTTTTTCCACACCATACCAGAGGAATTGCCTCATTGGAAAACATGATGTGTCTTTGGAAGAGAGATGACCAACTGTAAATAAAACTGATACTAAAGAGTATTGTAACAATGATAAAATACAGAAACCTCTCTTTTACAAGTACAAGTTCATTGAGGAAAAAGCAATAAAGAATACAATATACCTGGCTAGCGTAAGAAAACACGTTTCTCTCTCATGATGTTATTTCATTCATAGATTTTACATTCAGTACTAGTGGAATCGGCCTAACCTTTCAAAGAACCAAGTCGACTGTATCAGCAGCCGATATTGTAGGATAAGTGTATGACTGGAGGCGGCGATCTTCAGTTGTAAAGCTGAAGTCTTTCGTTTCGAGTTATAGATTTGTCTCTACTAATTTCAGGTAAGACAATTATATATCTAATATCTTACGATAATGCATAGTCTTAGAAAGATAATTCCAACAGTTAGTGTAGGATTAATATTAGTTAAAGTTAAGCACATTTAGTATTTGGTAAATTTATTATTAGATAAATATCTTTGAGCTATTAAACAAATGTGTAAAGCAAATTATACGTTAGTAAAATTATGTATTGTTAACATCTTTATACAGAGAATGTAGAGTTATACCACACTCATTTTATTACATGTTCATTAATTAAATAAAGAGATGTAAAGCTGAAGTCTTTCGTTTTGCGTTATATATTTGTCTCTACTAATTTCAGCTTTCATGGGCCATACCTCTCACAAGAACTCTGAGAGCTAAGTATCCCCGAATTAAGTATAGTATACACAACCTTACTATGAGCATATGGCCATGCCATGGTGGATATATATAGATTTGTAAATAATTTGTACTGAATCCATTTGCCATTGATGCTACCAAAGCGGTGGACACAACAGGTGTGATATTTTTTAAGTAAAATCTATTTTTCACGCCATATGCAAACACAAGGTTGCCATGTAAACAAGAATACAGGAAAAATACTGCAAAAAATGCGAACTGAAATTAAAATGAAAGTAATTGGCTATGTTATTGTTTGGCATAAATAAGTGCTGCACTATTTGCGATTTAGCCACAGGATCTTGAAGTTCGGTCCTCATATCTTGTATAGCCCCAAAACCAAAAGCTCACGATGTCATTACGTAATGACACTGTAAGCTTTTGGTTTTTGAGGCAATATAGGTGATACAAGCACCGGACTTCAAGCGACTGTGATTTAACTAACATTCAGTATTGCATTACGGTTTCAAATGGCGGACAACGCATTTTTTCTGCCCATCTGACTGGCACGAGCTAAATTCTTGTGTACTTTATTTGAAAATACCTTTTTTAAAGATGCTTATTTTTGATGATTTTCAATGTGTGATTTGTTTTTAATATAGTAAAAGAGAATACTTTACACACAGCATTAACTTGAGGCGATATACAACACATTTTATACTGCTGTTAAGGGCACTAAATGCAACTATGTACCACCTGTAACTCATTTTCAACTATTTCTTAACTGTCCTATTTTGCAACATTTTTGCACCAAATGCCACCGTTCCAAAGCGATACAATCCTTTTTTGTAATTCGTGATCGATAAAGGTAAACGCAATACAGTGCGATACAAAAGGACTCTAGAGATATGAACTCGCATAGCATATGGACACTCATCTTGTCATACCAAGGGTTGCGATTCGCTATCTTGTCGAAAGGTAGATACGACGAAACCTTCGCTGGTGAAGATGATGGACACTGTGTTTTGGGCCATGTTGTTTAGTGAGTTCCAAAAGACAACCAAATAAAAATTTAGCAGGTTGAAAATAACAGAGTGAGTAAAGGATCGTGGACCTTAGCTCTACCAACTAAGCATTCGAGACCATCTTTTTTTTAAGTTTGTTGTTTTTCTGACGGATAACGAACGATCAAGCACCCTTTAGTAGCAATTGGTGTACTTGCACTTGTTGCAGAAAAGGTCTTTCCTGAGAGTCGGAGCCAATAGTGCGACAAGGCTAAGTTTTCAGCTGTGGGACGCGTTTCCAGCCAAAGTTACAATTTTGTGATATAAAAAATTACGATATTGCCTAAGGTATGCGATATATGGGCCGCTATGCGTTTCTATATGATTATTCAGCTGAAGTTCAGCTGAACTTTGCGAATACGTGCAAGATTGCTCAAAATAGATTTTTTGCATAATTTAACGTTTAGGGTAGCTGTACACCTATAAACCAACATACATTCAGTGTTACCATGTTAACCTTATTGATTTGTACCGATAAAATTACAAAAACTTCAGGTATCTCAAGTTATTGGGCGTTTTTATCACTTGTTTGTATATCATGTTTGTTATCAAGTGGTTATCATTTTCGATTGTTTAATTTCGATAAATACTTTTTGTTGATACACTATAATCGTTGTTGTACAGCAGGTATTGCAGAGAAGAATTGTGATCATTCTATGGGCTGTGTATCTGTGTAGGAAAATAATTCAGGATTATGTTGTGAATGTTCTCACAAAAAGACACACAAACCATGCAGGAGCTAGGCTGTAGCATAACATGCTACTGTATTTTCTGCATCATGGGATGTTTGATATTAAACACTGTCAAATACATAAATTTTTCGAATTTTCATTGAAATTTTGTCCTAACTTAACAAGCAGTGAACGGTGCATACCCTGATGAGATGTCGTATTTTTATGACATTTCATCTGAATCTACAATGTTTATCAATGTACCCGTTATTGAGTTTCCGCTTAAAAAATAGACTCATTTGATCGAAATTCGTTTGTGAATAATCCGCAACAGGAATGCGATTTTTTTAAAGTGATTGTAATGCTTTTAGTACTTATCGCATCTGTCACTCTTTGAACATGCTCAGCTATCTAGTGGGCCTAGAGGCCTAATGTCTGGCCTAAGCCTTCATATATGGCCTACTTTGTATGTTGAGAAGCGAAGACACCGAGGAGACTGCGCGCCTTGGCATTTGCTACTCGCATAATTGAGCCATGCATGAGATTTCCAACAATGTGGTATGTGCGACCAGCAAAGCCTCAGATCAGCTTGCGTATACGCGCAGTCTGATCAGAGCCTTCGCTAGTCGCTTGAGTATTCTATGAATGTAAAGTTACTGAATGAACACCATTTGGAGTTTCTAAGCCTATAATGAGGCTTCAGAGGCTCGCCTGAGTCTACACTTGTCAAAATGCCACATTGTTGGAGATCACATGCACTGGCTCAATTATTCGATAAGTACCAAATCTCATAAATTGGCTCGAAGAAAAATAGATGTAAGCAAGAATACAAAATTATTAAATGGTAGGGTTTAAAGTTTTGTCAGTCTCTGTGCAGGAGTAACAAGCTTCAAAATGAATGTTACTTTAATAACCTATATACCATAATAATGATGGATATTATTTTTGACAATAAATATAATGAACAGGTTTTATATAGTTCATGTGATGACATTTTGTATGTGTGTGACAGGATCCTTAGAATGGAAGATGGCTAATATCACGTGTACTACTGGTATCGTTAAGGTACTTCAAATTTTCAGACTATATATATATATTTCAGCAGATATCGGCATTTTATATAGATATCAAAAATGTAAACTGTTCCTTAAAAATGCACATATTTTATATTTTGTGTCTATCTGGATGTCGCCATTTGTACCTACCTACTTGCTGACCGACAGACCACCCAACCGACCGACCGATCGACCGACCCGCCCGTCCGCCCGCCCCCACCTACCTACCTACCTACCTACCTACCTACCTACCCGTTTCTTGTTACCATGACCTGTATGGAACAGAATGGCTGCTGGTATATTCCTGTCAAGGTGGCAGAAAACCCTATCTAGTGTACTGATAGCATTCTTTAGAAGCATAAAAAACAATTAACAAACACACAGGAGTTTGTTTCCTTTCAGATAGACTTCGGTTCTGGAGTAATTACCTGTTCATCTTGTTTTAGGAGAGATCTTGAAAAGCATCCCCATCCTTGACCTGCCATCCATCACCATTTCAGACCAGCGTGTGTGCATTAACTCTATAAACTGATGCTTATTCTCCTAATTACACAGGCAATTCGTCGTCTAACTTTGCTGATTTCGGTTTTCAGTTTTTTCACTGTCAGTTGTCTGAAGTATGTAAGGGTGCAAAGATCAGGAATCGATACAATCAAGTATCTCACCTGACCCAGAATACCAATGGGAAAGTGACACACTCACAGTTATATATCACAAACGAGAGCAAGAGGTCAGCCCTTTCCCAGCAGGTGACCACAAGGCACAAATAAACAGACGCGCACAAAGGCATAAAAAACTAAAGACAGATAAAACATAAAAGATCCCCAAAAGAAGTACCGCCATGGGAAGGTCAGTGAGATATTTTACTGGAGGGCTTAAACCGGTGTCATGGCGCCAACCTCACCTTTAGTTCAGATGTGGATCAAGACACATAAATATTTGGTTTGCATGAAAGACCGTCATCCATTGCGTCTTATCAAAGTAAGAACGAAGGTAAAGATCAGAGATCGGTACAATGAAGTACCACACCTCCTGATACAGGACACCAAATGGGAAAGTGACACAAAGCAGAAGTAAACATCACAAACAAGAAAGCCAAGAGGTCAGCCATTAACCAACAGGTCACCACAAGGTTGCTAGAAACAGACATTACAGTTTGGCAAAGGCATATAGTGGGGCAGATATGTGAAATAATCGTGCACTTTATGATAAAAGCATGAAACTTGGTACATGGCTAGATAAGTAATTTACAAAATTTTTGAGGGTCAGTGCCACGCCAGAAATGCACCTTGACGGCCGCCATCTTGAATTTCAAAATGGCGATCTGTTATCATGTATAGCCTGTTAAGCTGCATATCATTCCTGCAATAAACTTTTCTTTAAAGCTAGTGGAAGTGTCTATGTTAACAATAAAATATTTGCAATTATCTGACATCACATGTAAGCAGGCATAGTATCCAAGATGGCGGCCATTTTTAAGATGGCTACAGTTTATATCTTAAATCAAGCTTGCTTTATGAAAACATCATATAATGAACTTATTTCAGATTATTGCATCAAATTCAAGTTGTTCCAAGCATTGAAAGGCTCATAGTGTGACCTTGTTATTTGTGAACAGTTTATATAAGAGTGCCTTGATACAATATGGCATCCAAGATGGCTGCCAAGAAGAAATATTTTATTGTGTTTTTTTTTCATACATAAACATATCTGACATTTTTATGAGTGAAATTTGTTTAAATTGCAATGAATGTTTGTTTCTTATATATACTGACGGACTTTAAAAACGCAACACTAACTTCCCTTTATATCTTTCAATAAACGGTTGTATGTAAAATTCTTTTGCTTGGATGATGTCATCCTGAGTTGGCCTCTTCAGCAAATACTTTAGTTTTAAATGTACAACTAAACTGGACGACGCTATTAGCTCCGTATGAATTAAGTCATTTAAACATTCCTTAAGCAGAGGTGAATTTTAGCAATTGAATGAAAGGGTACACCCCGATAAACGTCATATACGCAGATAAGCTGTATTGCAGACCTGCCAATCAATATGAGAGTGATTCCTCGATGACAAACAAAGTCCATAATACAAATTTGATGTTTCCAGTGTTTCTTGATTTAAAGAAGTAGGGAAACATTCATTCATAACATTTGGTCACATGAAATAGTTGACCCTATCTCAAAAAGTTTACATTTTAATACATTAAGTTCATCTTAGTCGGACAAGTTTTCCATGTTTTACTTACAAAATAATGCTATTTAACATACAATCAAAATTATTGTTCAGCCTTCTTTTTCGAGACATAAATGAAAGCTTTTATCCAAGTGTTGCGTTTTTAAAGTCCGTCAGTATATAATATGTAATTTTGAAATTTTCTCAACTGTGAATTCACGCATGGCATCCAAGATGGTCGCCAAAATGGAAAATTTTATTTATTGGTGATATTTTGCAGCTCTTTCTAAAAATCATCACTTTTTTGCTTTAGTCGTTTTCGACATCCGTTAGGATGTATCATGCTAGTGAACTGTTCATAATCGAGGACCTACTGGATATATACACTCCACAAAAACAAAACAATGAATGCATGTTAAGTACTACCGGTCAAAGGCAGCAGATTTTAGTTGGTCAAAAGATTAAGAAGCTTACGGAGCTTCTACCATGTACATTTGCAATGTATGACTGCAGACAGCTCGTGGATGTCTCTATCGTAGAGAATGTCCATATGGTTTCAGAAATCCTATATCAATTTTTTTCAGGTACTGTCACCTCCATCTTCCATCATTTAGTAGCTTGTGCCAAAGGCATTTTGTGCACTTGAGCTCAAGAGACCACTTTATATGACTTCATATCTTATGTTCACATGTATACCCTTCTCCTTCCAATACTTCCATGCATCCAACTTCACTAGCAATTTCTCCAAGTACTCGGCCTTGATCACCAATTCATCTTTATATTATAGCAACTATGGGCAGTGTGTTCTGAATTCCGTGAATAGAGACTGTTACATAACAATTAAGAGCAGTGGAATCAGAACAGAGCCCTGATTAACACCAACACCAAAACTTCTCATAGCTACAATTGCCAACTAGGGCCCTGCTTTTCATGTCCTTGATCCTGCAATGCATCAGTCGCAGCAACTGCTCGTTGATTTAAAAGCATACACACTACCTACCTGCTATCATTCTCTATGTTAATGAAAGCGATGTAGAATGGCTTGTTAGAGGTCAGAAGCAACTGTTGCTGGCTTAAAATGAAGATCACAACTGTAGTGCCACCATATGGCCTGACATAAATCTGCACCGCAGCTCTCAATCACAACTCACTGCCTGATATGTCTCTCCAATGTGCACCCAAACACCCTAATTAATTGCTTAATTAGCCTCAAGCCTTTGTTCAGAGCACCCCTTTGCCTATGTACATACTGTCAATTCTAACACACCTCGCCTATAGAGCCAACGGTAACAAACTGTGATATATCGCATAATAATTCACTGCTAAAGTGTGTGATAGCTGACGTCACTGGAAAATGACGTCACTCATGGCTACAGACGGTGTAACGTCGTTTTTACGCTTGAAAGACATTACAATTACATGTAAAGGTATGCGACGTAGTCTAAAAATTGGCGGGAGTTCTTCAGTGCAATGGCGGAAAGTTGGAAGAAGCTGAAGACTTTAAATGTGTTTTCGTCGTTTACTGTGTGTTAGAATCGAAATAGATCAGCTCCAGTGGGTGAATTGTTGAGTAATAATTCACTGTTTGTCGGTCAGTTGTACGACGATAAATCACTCGCGCTGCGCGCTCGTGATTTGATCTTCTTTACAACTGACCTCCAAGATCATCACTGTAAATACAGAGCGAAATAGCATCATCATTTAAACCCCTACATACCTAAATAGACAAAAGAGCTTGGTCTGGATAAGTTTTTGGACTGGGCTATCATGGAATCAAATGCCTGACTCACTAGCGAGCAATTAGTGAGGGAAGCTTCGGCTAGAAACTAAGATGTCTGCAACATTATATATTGGCTTCACTTCAGAATAATATAAACTTTGATTACTTTCAAGTAGATGTGATAGTGCTAGCTACATCATCAACACAACCTTATAAGGCTGACTGCAGCAAATACTTCATTTGTCAAGATCAAGTCGACAAGTTGATGTTGTGTGTGAAAACGTAGGATTCTGGTCTAAATACATTTTGTTTAAAATTGTTTACAAATTTAGGAGATGTTTAGCCTTTTTAAGCCTATGGTAACTCTATTACAGACTTTATAGGATTTTCCGCTAAAACCTGATGTAAACAAATGGTATTTTATGCAATGACAACTCTACAAAGGACAGCTTTAGTTTGCTATAGATACAAAAATTATTTGCATATCATTTCGATCATATCCATTTTATATAGAACACATTTTATAGGAATATCTGTATAAGCGTCTAATAAAAAATTGGCAACCATCGTGGATGACAGGTTGAATGCCCCCTTTACTATTCTAATGCATTTCTTGAAAATCATTTTTATAATTTCAAACAACCTCAAAATATTTTCCAACTGAAAATACAAATACATTTCTTTTTTTTTTCAAAAACTAATAACAAAGCAATCTTGAATACCATGTAATAATAAGTTAAAATAAAAAAAAAATCTGATAAGTTCGTCCCTGGTTTGTGTGAACTATTCCTACTTAATTGCATAAGACTTTTGCATGAAAATGCATAATTTGTCAAGTTGGTATAACACCACTGTTGAGGATGCAAAATCTGACAGCCACCTTGAGACTATATCCTAAATCTTGTGTTTTCTAAGCCTGAAATGAAATTTTTGGGGCAAATTAGTATGGTTGACTGCAAAATAAGTGAAAATAAATGAAGACAACATATTGGCTTGCAAATGTGTGAGCTTAAAATAGTTCAGTTTAAAATAGAATGAAATTTTTGGAAAAGACAAGATGGCAGCCACTTTATAAATGGTGATCATATGACATTTCCACTTTAACAGCCATCTTTGATGGCATGTTGGATGCTCTTTGATTTATCCAAAGCCATTAGATTAAATTTTCTTAAAATCGTTTGCATAAATTCAAATCACATTCTTCCAATTCCAAATGAAAGCAAATATTATGTTATGATTTGTACATTGGTAGCCATCTTTAATACCATGTTGGAACAATAAGCAACAATAAAGCCATGCTGATAAGTAAGTAACTGGATTACGGGACTATTTCTACTTGCTAGAAGTAATTTCCATCAAAATTTTTAGCTTTGTAAAAATTCTAATATACAACTGCACTTTTTAGATACAAAAGTGGCGACCATCTTTAAAATATAGCCTCAATCTTGACTTTTTTTTAAATTGAAAGATTATTTTAAGTTATTTAGATATTTTGACGGCTATTTAAGTAAAATTAACTGAAGAAAATATTATGTTTCCAAATACATAATGACATTTTAATGAGTTAGTTGAAAAAGGCGGCCATTTTGAAAAAAAACAAGATGGCGGCCATTAGAGGACATTTTCGGCGTGGCATTGACCCTTATTTTTTTTGTATTGCTATCAACTAGCCATGTACCAAGTTTCATGCTTTTATCATAAAATGCACGATTCTTCTTAAAATTGTTACATATCCGCCCCACTAATACACAAAAAAACAAAAAAGACCCACAAAAGTAACCTCGCCTTGGAACGGTCAGTAAGAAAATTACTGGAGGGCTTTAACTAGTTTCAAAGTAAGAAAGACAGCCAGGATCAGGAATCGATACAACCAAGTACCACACCTGTCCCAGGATACCAAATGGGAAAGTAACATAATCACAAAACATCACAAACAAGAGCCAAGAGTTCAGCCTTTTCCCTTTAGGTGACCACAAGGTAGCAATGAACAGACGCGAAAACATGACAAACACATGACATAAATTACACAAATGATCCACAAAAGAAGTACCGCCTTTGAACGGCCAGTAAAAATATTTTACCAGAGAGCTTAAACCGGTTTCACGGCGTGCCAACCTCACCCTTTGTTCAGATGTGGATCAAGACACATATATGTTTGGTTTGCACGAAAGATCCCTAACTTATTTATTCATCATCTTTAGAACATATGAATCAAGATATAAAAAGGAGATAAATCAAAGATAAGGACTCAAAGGCAAATTGCGTCACTCTGTAATTGCACCAACAGTTTTGTTACTATGTTTACCATATTCAACACTCCATGAGCTTATTCTGAATGGTTATAAGCTTAAAGCTGCATAGTTTGTAACTTTTGATCTTCTAATTTTAATAATAATGTTTTTATTTTTCAAGAACACAGTAAAAATACTCAAATTCAGGTAAAGATTTTACCATTTTCGTAAATCTTAACAAGTTATCACTATCAAAACAACTGCATTTATGTTAAAATTCAACGGTCTAGAATTATTGGAGGGACGCAAATAATTACCAACAAGAGAAAAAAACACATATTTGGTAAAATAATTCACTTTTCCATGCAGTTTTCAGCTGTACTGGACATTTTTATTGTGAAAACATAGCTTAATCCTACTTTTACAAATGATTTAAAAAGAAAAGAAAATTTTTCGAAAAATGTTCATAGTTACAGAGTATGCAGCTTTAACGGTATTTTGGTACTGGCCATTGTTTAAGTGGGTTCAAAGAAAGTAAGTAATGGTGCAAAGATCAGGAATCGATACAATCAAGTACCACACCTGACCCAGGATACCAATGGGAAACTGACAAACTCACAGAAGACACCACAAACGAGAGCCAAGAGGTCAGCCCTTTCCCAGCAGGTGACCACAAAGCACATATAAACAGACGCGAAAGCACGGCAAACACAAGACATAAATTACACAAATGATCCAAAAAAGAAGTAAGGCCTTGCAACGGTCAGTAAAAATATTTTACTGGAGGGATTTAACTGGTGTACGGCGTGCCAACCTCACCCTTTGTTCAGATATGGATCAAGACACATAGATGTTTGGTTTACACGAAAAACTCCTAACTTATTTATTCATCATCTTTTAGAACATATGAATCAAGATATAAAAAGGAGATAAATCAAAGATAAGGACTCAAAGGCAAATTGCGTCACTCTGTAGTTGCACCAACAGTTTTGTTACTATGTTTACCATATTCAACACTCCATGAGCTTATTCTGAATGGTTATAAGCTTAACGGTATTTTGGTACAGGCCATTATTTAAGTGGGTTCAAAGAAGTCTCACCCTTTTATCGGTCTGTTTTCTACAAATGTTTTTATTTGCACTCTGAGCCCAGCTTTTCAGCATTAAGAAGATCTAATTCTACTTTTGGGGAAATAGTTGGCTGCACCCGAAGATATGTAATGGAGTTTTGATTATCAGTTGCTGTATCCGATGGATTCAAGAGGTTGCAAACTGCATCTACTGCTTTGATTACATACTATTTATTTCTTTTGATTTCAGCTTTTGATAGATCCTTTTGTGCACTTGGTGGTTTTACCTTAACCCTTAAAGCGCCACCTACAATTTGCAGCAGACGACAATTTCAAATTTTGCTGCTTTTTCAAAAATAACAAATAAGGCAAGATATTTCATGAGAATTGTCTGCTGGCAGACAATTCTTATGAAATATCATGCCTTATTTTAGTCAAAAATTAGGAAAGATGTTGCAAAATAGTCGTCTGCTGCAGTCGTGATTGGCGCTTTAAGGGTTAATTGACTTATGACGTCATGTTACTGGCAATATTCTGTTAGTCTTCCCCGCTGTGGTGTGGGATGGGTATGCAGTGCGTCATTGTCTGGTCATACTAACCTACCTTATGGTTTTCTATGTTTATATTAAGACCAGGCATGTGTTATGATCACCCATCTCTAGTAGGCAGCATGTTTTCGTATTAATCTGGAGAAGAGTCAGCACCAGTTGCCCCACCTTGAGATTTCGAATAGTTCATGAATATTTCCTCCATGGTTTTGCTGACATATGTGTGACATCTAGAAATCATTGAGTGAGTCACACGGAACGTTTATTGCTTTAGAGCGTCCTTTGCTTCAGGGAGGGTGGGATTAATTCTGGTTATAAAACTTGAGTTCATTCTCAAACTCAAAATAAAGCGCAATGATTGGCTTCTTGCGGACACGTGTCCACAGGCAGCCAATCAATGCGCTTTATTATGAGTTTAAAACTGTTATGAGAACATGGTGAAGTTGTTCTCTTTATAGCAGACGAACATGTCGTGCATGCAATAGATATATTCTTCATATAGGAGAAAGTAATTTCTCACCACTGCCTCTTGCAGCTGCATTACGGGACAAACTTACCCCATATAATCTATCCAGAAACGTGCTGCTTTGCCATTGAGTCATTAAGTGTCTCATTCCGAAACTTGTAGTACTGGCCTCGAGGTTATAAAACTTGAGTTCATTCTCAAACTCAAAATAAAGCGCAATGATTGGCTGCTTGCGGACACGTGTCCGCAATCAGCCAATCAATGCACTTTATTTTGAGTTTGATCTATGTATACCTGGATATACTGATCACTTTGCCCACATTCAAAGGATTTCTTAAATTGTGAAGTAGATAACTGGTTTAGATTTTCCTCTGGATATCTTTTCTTAATGTTTGACAGCAAACAGTCTCTCTTATCTTCTGACACATTATTGCACATCTGTAAGTTTTACCGCCTAACACACCATGAATGGTTTCAGAACCTACCAGTCCTATTTGTAACATTTCATCAGTTAGGCCAGATAAATCCTACAATTCGGAAATATATACAGTTTGTTCACTATCTTGTCAAAGTTAATAAATATTCCGAATGAAACGAAGACAAAATCACGGGATTGCACACAATACTTTCAGGAAGTAATGTAGCACTTTCCTGAAAAGCATTTGCAAATTTGCTTTCTAGTTAAAGGCTGAAAATGTACGTTTCACAGTGTCCAAATATGTTAACGAGTATTAGAAGTTCTTTACTTCAGAAAAGGTGATGAGTATCATACACAGCAAAACATGTTTTAGTATTGTCTACAAGCTGTTTGTGGCTACCTTGTAAATGCCCTGACCTATGGATAAAACCAGTCTTTTGATTCAGACATTTTTGGTTTGATCCCTGTCTATTCTAAGGCGATGGTTATGCAGTTGTTTAATCATTGTTTATTGTTGCTATTATTGTTGTGGGAGGTTTGTGTTCGGTCCATGTATTGTTATGCAGTACTTTGCGTCCTTTCTAGTTTTGCAATCACCCCACTGAGGAATGGAGAGCTGGCCTCGAGGTTATAAAACTTGAGTTCATCCTCAGACTCAAAATAAAGCGCAATGATTGGCTACTTGCGGACACGTGTCCGCAAGCAGCCAATCATTGCGCTTTATTTTGAGTCTGAGACTGTGTTCATGTTTTATAACCTCGAGGCCTGGTTGCTTGCTTTTTATTATCTTCTGGATGTCATGTTTCTGTTATTATTCTTTGCCTCCTCCACCTCACGGTACCGTGGGTAGGTCTGTGTTGTGTGGTTGTGGCATTTCCTTGTTATACTCTTTTTTTTTTTGGCCTGACTGTTCTATTGTTTGAATTGTGCTGAACTCGTATAACTAATGAAATACTACTATCCTGCCAACCAAGAGTGACAGTGACTTCATGTTTTGTTTACAAAGTTATCTTAGGCCCATAATCAATAGATCACTTGTGTATTAATCCTATCCTCTGAATAGGATTAATACACAAGTGATCTATCGAGTCGCGTTAGCTCAAATGGGGTGTACAAGACGATGTTTAACTTAGCATTTGTAAACAAAATATTACGTCACTGTCAATCTTGGTTGGCACGACTGTATATAGATATGTAGCTGAGAGTGGCCAAGACTTTTTGATGATTTTTTTCGAAACAAGCGCAACAGTTTTATTGCATCTTTATTAACTTTTCAACACCAATACCATAGACTAGTTAAGGGGCATAACAGTACGTTGGTTGTAATACGTTATAGTGAATGTCATGGGACACAATAACATATGTTTTTTAGAGAATTAATTAATTTGATAACTCATAAATTAATTTGATAACTCGTATAATATATTACTAATTTGTTCAACGCATAAGATTTAACGATTAGTGCTCGTCGTTGTTGTTCATTTACTTTGTTTCATCAAAATTTTTGATAAAAACAATTTCAGAGGATACACTTTGTGAGCCAGATCCAATTCATGTAATATTTAGTTTGACTTCAGCAGGCAATAAATGTAATAAAAATTTCAACTTTTAAAACTCAACTATAATTTATAAATATTGTCATTTCTTTCCAGGGCAATGTTTCCTACAAGATTACACAGGTTCCAAGGCAAAATAGCAAATGTCTTACATGTAAGTAATTTCAGATGACTATCAGTGAATTGCGTTAGATGTCCACTTCTAGTTCAAAATGATGTGGAGCATCTGTGCACAAAAAGTGTCCAAAGTTTGACCTTAAATTCAAGGTAACGATTAAAATACTTAAAAAGCTGCCTGTGCATATTGTAACGCCACCATTTCTAGTCTGAGGTGGTTCATATTTTGGACAATGATTGTTCATGATGTGTAGATAACAGCAAACATTTGGATTCATGGCATGACCTCAGAGACAAAGGTCGAAGTAAAATTTTTATACAATGTGGTTTTTAATATAAGTGCTGATACTTGCAATAGACAAACCCATGGATTGATCCCATTCTTAGTTTTTCGTTTGACAACGGAATGAAAAAAAGTCAATAAAACATCATAAACCTTGTCCAACTAGCTTTTTTTGTAGATGGACCATAAGCAGTAGTGTGACAAAAACAATATCAGATTAAGTTTTCCTTGTTTAACAAAAGAAAATAAACTCATATATATGAGCAAAAAATAAGTTTGCGCCAGTGGTCAGTTAAGAATCTGATCAGCCTGAGCTGATGCTCAGTTTGATCAGGCCTCGAGTTGATAAAACTTTTTCCATGCTGAACTCAACTGGGCACGAAATTTCAACTGCTAATTAAAACTAAAAAAACTGACCAACGATGACGTTTATTGCTTTAAGACTCTCAGATGTTGTAATTATCATCATACTTACAAATGTTAAAATGTCAACAATTGTTGTCATTTTAACATTTATGAGCAGGATAAATTTCATGCTCGGCTGAGTTGATCCTGGAAAAAGTTTTATAACCTCGGAGCCTGAGTATTTTCATAAGGCACAGTCACGTTATTAATTATCTTATGTCGTTGCACATTAAGTAACCACAGCAAACAACTAGCTACAGCAAAAGGTCGTCTTTAAAAGCTTTCCTTATTTTCTTCTTCTTCAGATTTCCCAGCCCTGAACTGCAGCTTCATTCCTGCGGGTCCAGTCAACTATACCAGTCATACCAATGGTCACATATTCACCTATACATGGAAGGCAAGACATGATGCTGGCGGTAAGAAATACCATTTGAATCATACATACACTTTATAGTGTGTCCTTTAAAATATCTTAGAACATAAGGAAAAAGTCTAACAATAAAAGTAAGTAATGGTGCAAAGATCAGGAATCGATACAATCAAGTACCACACCTGACCCAGGATACCAATGGGAAAGTGACAAACTCACAGAAGACACCACAAACGAGAGCCAAGAGGTCAGCCCTTTCCCAGCAGGTGACCACAAAGCACATATAAACAGACGCGCACAAAACATAGCAAACACAAGACAGAACAAAAACATAAAAGATCCACAAAAGAAGTACCGCCTTGGAACGGTCAGTAAAATATTTTACTGGAGGGCTTAAACCGGTTTAACGGCGCCAACCTCACCCTTAATTCAGATGTGGATCAAGACACATAGATATTTGGTTTGCATGAAAGACCCCTAACTTATCAATGCATCATCTCCTAAAACATATAAATCAAGATATAACAAGGAGATAAAGCAAGGATAAGGACTCAACAGTAAATTATACTGAATACCGGAGCAAAAGAAATCCAACAGGTAAACCCCGGTGGGCCCGACAAACAGCCAAAGCATCAGGCCCCTACCATCTCATCAATAGATAAGTCTTTAAGTCGGAACCATCATAGAGTCTGAAGTCCGACCCACCGGCGTGCAATTAAAGAGGAAAGCAAAGTTGCCAACCGTGCTTGGGTTGACTACCAAGCATGCAGTCTGTTGCAATACATTAATGTTATAGCCAATCTTTTTATAATGGGAAATTATTTTAATGAACTGCGCTGAAAAATTATTAGAGCCAACAATCTTCTTCAACTTATACACCAAGTCACCATAGAAATCAGGTTCCGAAAGTCCTTGGCGCAAGAGAGATTTAAGTCCAACTTGGAATTTAGAAATCAAATCATAGTATCGTCTATAAAATTTTGAAAATGTTTTGCGAAGTTTATGATACCGATAGCCTTGTTTAAGAAGTTTCTGAGTTAACAATTTATTGCGTCGTTTAAAGTCGTTTTTTTGCTATTTGATCCTCATTTGACATATGTTTAACCTAGTTTACTGGTGAGATCTTCTATAAGCTAGAAATTGTGTGTATGAAACATTGTGTCTCAACCACTTGATTGTCCATAAGGACCATGCTCTTTTATTAAAAGAAAGGCCATCTTAAGTTTCAAACTACTAGCTATACTTCTCACCATCCTCTATCAGTGGACTAATTTTGAAGCTCCTAGCTGTAATAATTTTAGAGATATCCTAATAACAAGTTTTCAGTGGCCTAATTTGCAAACGGTAATAACTCAGAAAAATACAATATCTGGTGAAAAATTTCCAGTCAAACTTCTTATCATCCTTTATCAGCTGACCAAGTTTGAAGATCCTATATATATATATTTTTTTTAAATATCTTGATTGCAAGATTTCAATGCCCAAATTTGCAAAGGGTAATGACAAACAAAACATTTAAAAAAAGAAATCACCAGATAATGTACTCATCATTTTCTATCAGCTGACCAAGTTTGAAAGTGCTGGCTGCTTGTATAATGGTTGTCGGGAGAACTCTAGTACAAGTTTTCAATGCCCAAATTTACCAATCACGGTTTATAGCTCTTTAATTGCACGACGGTGAATCAGGTTTCAGACTCAATGACGGCTCTGACGTAAAGCTTAAATCAGTTGGTACGTGCCTGATGCTTATCTGTAGCTGGGCCCACCGTGGCTCAACTTGAGGGTTTCTTTAGCTCTGACTTTATGTGAGTCGTGAGCCCTTTCTTTTTTCATCATAGTATGTTAATTTGATTAGAGTATTTCTCCATGATGATACATTGCAATAGTAGGGAAGTTGGGGGAAGATAGGACTAGGACGTTTATGTTTTACAACTTTGCAATAGTTAGGAAGCCTCCATGCGAGCTCAACACTTTTGTACTTCAACAACAGCAGAATATAGGGCGAAGATTTGTACCAGTGAAATGCATTTAAGCCCCAGTGGCTTAGGCTGCTGTCCGATTCTAAGGCGGTGGTTCTGTTATTGATTCGTTGTTGATTGTTACTCCCATTATGTGATTCTTTAATTATTCTATGTTTGGTTGTGCGTTACTTTATTTTCATACCAGTTTTGCAATATTCTTGATGGGGAATAGAGAGCTGATTGCTTTGCTTAGTTTGTCTTGCTGGTGGCTCGTGATTGCTGTGTGGCTCTTCCTCGCGGTTCCATTGGTTGTCTGCAGTTTGTGATTGTAATATTTCCTGATAATACTCACTTACTATTTTTTTTTAAAAGGGCAATAACCAATAAAAAAAAAACATCAAGGGGAAACAAGCAAACAAAACAACGCAGATAATATATGAGCTGACCAAGTTTGAAGCCACTAGCTATAATAATTTAAAATATTTTATAACAGTGTTCAATGTTCAAATTTGCGAAGGTCAATAACTCGAAAAATAAAATCTTCTACTCATTAACCTGTATCAGATGACCTAGTTTGAAGCTCATAGCTGCAATATTTATTTTTGAGATATCTTGATTACAAAATTTCATTCTGACCTTTTAAAAGGGGCATAATGCCATAAAGGAAGATAATTCAGGCAAAAAATGGACCAGCAATTTTGTCATGAGGAATCCATTTATGAAGTTTAATTAACCTAACATTTTTGAAGGGACGCACGTACAAACGAGCGGACAGATAGAAATCTGTTAGCTGAGATATAAAATCAATATAATCATCTGCGACAGAAATACTTTTGGAAAAAATTAGGCTGCAACCAAACTCTTGGTTTTATGGGGTCTGAATTTTGCTATACACTATTTGCCTTTTACGTAAAAGTGAAATCAGTGTTTGTATGAAATAAGTAAAAGAGCTAGTTTCACTAGTGAAAAGATAGGGGTTACCTTACTTTTTTTCTTGTATAATGGTTTCTTGTACCATATTATGTGTTTTCACACGTAATAAATAACAAGTAGATGTTATTTTCACTGTGGCATATTTTATTGGGATGACATTTTTTTCTGCGTTGACTTCCCCAAGTCCACTTCAGGATATCAAACATCTGTAACTTTATTATAGTGAACACAATAAGTGGTTATATTCATTATCACGCATATATGTCGTCACGTATGACGTCAAAAGTTCCAAATTGCTTAATCGTTACAAAAATGTATAAAATAAATACAAGAGTTTGTCAAGAAAAAAACAAATATTTAATCTCGTGAAGTGAAAATAGTAGATTTCATTGGTGGCTTCGCCACTCATGAACTAACTTCGTTTTTCTCTTCAGTCGATTATAATCAATAAAAAAAACTTGAATATCCTCTATTATGTATTCCACTAACATTGGGTGACATAGTAATTTCTTATACGCATTCCAGGTGCATATGGTATACTGAAAGGATTTCTGTCAGAATTCTGGGTGAGGGACTTTCAAACATCATCATATCCACTACAAGATTGTTATTTCATTCTTATTATTCAGCCAGATGTTCCCAAGGTTTGTACAACCACACATCTACCAGGTTGGCTTATAGTCTAAGGGTTTTCATGAAATTGAAAATTGGAGATATAGCTTTCACATGCAAATAATATGCAATTTGAGGTATTATGCCAGCTATTTTAATACTGATTGGTAGATTAAGATGTTAGCAAGAGGCAAAGATAATGGACATGAGACTCGATACGTCTTATTTTTAGTAACATATGTGGTTTGTACACATTGGAGTTGTTGGTACGCATTGGAACTGATGGAGCCAATTTCAATGTGTAAATATATCATATACCTTTTCAATTAATGAGTGTTTTACCATAATTAAAAACAATCTCGACTACTTTCATTGCTTCAGTAAAATCAGCATGTTTTCATGTAGTTTGCCACGCAATTGAATGCCAATAATAGACTGTCCATTTTATGCTTTTGAAGGCTTATCTTGAGACGTTTTATTGGCATATCTTGCCAAATTGGTTGTTGTGTGGTTGTAATACTGTATCAATTGTACTAGTCTTTAAGTTGTTGCCGATAGCCCCATTTACTGTTCTATAAAATGTATTTGCAAAGGGTACCTTTAACACCATTCCTTTATCAATTGTTTACATGCACTCATATAATGTTAAAGAACATAAGGTCAAAAGCACTATAAAAAGTAAAAAGAAACAAAAACTCTAGATAATCAAATATGTTGGTGAAAAAATCAACAACACATACACCTTTTAAAACTTTATACACATGAATGTAAAAATATTAAGCTTGATTATTTGATATATAAACAGTGGACAATTTACATAAAATTTGGTTAGAAAATGTCCAAAGAAGAGCAACGGAATTGGTCACTGAATCAAAGGTTGTAAGTAATCAAGAAAGACTAAGAGAACTGAATTAACCAACATAATATAGAAGAAATAGATATGACCTGAGTCTATTATTTTAGATAGTAGTACATATAGAGGTTACCAAAGTGGAAAAAATTGGTTTAGGGTTTAGGGTTTAATGATAATAATTACAGGGGTCGTATATTCAAGCTTCAAAAGTCAGGTGTAATAAGTCATTCGGTCAACAGCCACTCGCTGGGTGCGTTTCATCGACGATTGGAATAGGTTATCCGATCATGTAGTAGAAAATGACACAGTCCTGAGATTTAAAACTCATTTGGTTAAAGTATGTAGTGGAAGCTGATTCAATTTGGATCAAATTTATTAAATAAGGATCGGAAGCTAAAACATTAATAATACACTAAAAGAAGAAGCCTTATCAGGCTTACACCACTTCAACAAAGTGGTATGAAGAGGTATGAATGAAGAATAAACATATTACATATGGGAAAATCAGACGTTATAGTAGAGACTGACAATAATTATACATTGAGATGTGGAGGATGGTTTGTGGTATTATTCATTAAACAGTGGATGGAATCATTTCTTTGTTTTGTTGTAAAGGACCCCCAATGACAAATGTTGGCATTACATAATTACGTGGGAGCGCAGTGGCTCAGTGGTAGAGTGCTTGACTCGAGACCGAAGGGCCGCGGGTTCGAGCCTCACCGGCGTCACTGCGTTGTGTCCTTGAGCAAGAACATTAATCCTAGCTTAGTACTGGTTCAACCCAGGAAGACCCGTCCCTATATAACTGAAAGATTGTTGATGGGACGTAAAGAATCAAATCAAACAAAACATAATTACGCTGCATTGCAAATATTAGTTACTTTCCAAGTTGTTTTCATCAGCTCGTTAAAAGGCTTAATAAGTAAGCTGGTCCCAAGCGAATTGTCTCTGCAGCTGAGAAAGCTGACTTGCGCAACACTTGATACCCAAAAATAGTAAGTGAGTATGATCAGGAAATACCACAATCACAAACCGCAGACAACCCCATGGCACCGCGAGGAAGAGCCGCTCAACCATCACGTGACACCAGGAAGACTTAAGCAAAGCAACCAGCACTCCCCCTTCAAGATGATTGCAGTACTAGAATGGACATAAAGTAACGTACAAAAAAACATCCAACCCCAAAGGCAGATTTTATTTCGGGACGATGCCCATTTAATGCAGTTTGTCATTTTTCCAGGAACACAACCTAATATATGGGCAATTCAAATTGAATTGTTTTTATGATGGAGATAAAACTATACGAGTACATTCCATTTTGTCATCTTACCCAGGCCCTGGAGATTGCGAGGGCAACAAGAAAATACCACGATATGTCGACCATGACCTTTTCATACCAGGTAAATGTAATTTGAATAATTGTAGTCCGATGCTTGTTTTTCTTGCCATTATAGATATCACTACACATAACCACTGTTTTATTGCTTCTATGTTTAGTTTGCCCAGCCGCTGAAATTACACGAAAAGTCAGTATTTTAGCATGTACCTACTACGACATGTATCTAGTTTATCCAGATGCCTGGAATATTGGTTAGAACCATCTGTTTCTTCTTAGTGTGTGTGAGCAGTAATGGCTCTGGTGAAGCTGCAAGTTTGGGCAGCCTCGTCTGCTTACATATCCAAAAAGCACCAAAATCTCAAAAACAGGGTTCATAATTGGAAATTGATTTTCAGAGGATAAGCTTTGCTATGACAAGTGTTTTCTTTGAACATTGAAAACAGATTGTAGCTGCTGTTGTTCAGATATTACGGAATATTGTTCTGAAATGAAATAAGTCATACATGTAACCAAGGGGAATTTATCAATGATGTCTGTGCGATAGCCCTTTCGGTGTATAGCCATACATTTGCTTTACCCGACTTAAAAAAGAAACGCACCACTACGATTTCCCCATATAGTTCTCTGTTTAATACGAAAATGTTAATTGTCATGAAATATTCATTTCTGATCAAATCATACTAAAACTCGAGTGTGGCGTAGATGAGTATCTGTACCTTCCCTGTGTAGGAACAAAATTCAGCAAGGCAAATGGTAAACGAGTTTTGTAAGCGTTTATTCAATGCTATTGTCTACATGGAATTCTGAGAATGTTTTACATTTACGAAGTATGACAAAGATAGGTTGTCGTTATGTGAGACAACCAAATGTGTTTATTGATGCTTTTGTCTATTCCAAAACCCATTAACATCACTTAGGACCGTTTAAATTGATTAAAACAATGTTGAAATCTTTACATGTTTTGTAAGGTTTATCTTCAGTATGGAATCGTTACCAAAGGGTGGCCACAAGAAAGGGGCAACCTAGTGTTCAACAATCGCGTATGATGAAGGACCTCGGACAGTTTCCTATTCAATCTGCCCAAATTTTGACAGCATGTGGCTAGCATAATGCATAACTGACAACTATAGTTTTGTGCTTAAATGTAACCCTTACATTTAGTGCATCTAACAAAATAAAAATATTTTGAAAATATGGCATAATTATGCCAGGACTTTAGGGTTTAGGGGGTGGGGGTAATTTTTTGACTAAATCTTATTTCACAGAAAGTCAAAGTTTCGTCGAGTATTCGCCTAAATACATGTTAATATAATTTTTGCGGCATAAAACTTGAGACGAAAGTGATGCGTTTGCATAAAATTCGGGTTGAGAAGATTTCATTGTTTCGTCTAAATAAGTGTACTGTCAATTACTTTTGACTATTACCTGTAATGTTTCAAGTTCAACCAGTTCGACTTGTGCACTGAGGTGTATCGTATCTGTATACTGTATAAATCATAGTCTAGATAAGCACAGTTTTTAGCGTAAAATCGTAATATTTTCTTACACATCATATTTAATCTATAATTTTGGTGCTTAAAAGAACCGTCTCATTGTGACGGTTCTTTTGAGTACCCACAGCATAATGTTTTGGTTGAGAAATGAGACAATTAATTTCTTTGTAAGCACTCATAACTAAAGCCCTGATATATGCCATTGCAAATTGATATTTACCTACAGGTTTTTACAAAATAAGTTTCTAATAAGTTTTTATAATAAAGTGTTTTTGAGCATTTTGACAGCGTCCCCCCCCCCCCCCCCCGTGACCAAACATGCCGTTTTTATATGATGTGTGAAATGTGAAACTACAACTGTATGCAAAAGGATTAGTTTGGTCACGGGGGGGAAAGCACCTCGGTAAAACTTTTTTCTATTTTCTATATGTTGAATAGCAAAAACGGAGTTTTCAACCCATATTTTTCAATTGGTACTTGTCCAATGAGAAAACGGTTTATGTGGATAAGTCAAGGGTTGAACCTACTATCTTTTTCATAGAAAAAATATCATTTTCTTTGAAACTTTTCTCTAGTCATTTGTATGGGCAATCCTACATTAAGACTGTCCGAGGTCCTTTAAAGATACAATTTGCAAAGAATACGTGTCTGAGTACATTTTGGTGTACTGACTCTATTCCCATTGTTTGAACTTATGGAGCAAGACAGCATTATAAAAACGCTTATTTTTTGTGACTTTACAATTTGACCCCCACTTGGTTCCTGACCAATTTTCTTTAACACATTTTTGACGCCTGGTTACAAAAGATGTGTAACGCAGCAATACCTGACATACCTTTGCACTGATATAAATTAAACTGGCATATCACTTGTGATCTTCCTGAGATTTGAACAGATCTACCTGGTGCGTTTCTTTTTTTTGTCGGGTATATTTCCAATAGTTTATCAATCTATGAAATGAGAATGATAATGTGCTTGACACAGGACTTTAGTTAAGAGTGCGAAACGAAAATTTGATTTTCTACAAATATGAATGAAATCACAGTTTAGATAACAAAGTTATGAGCCTTTAATTGAGGGTGACTCAGCGTATGCGGAGCACGTCGCAAATTATTTTACGGTATTTTGAAAGAGGGGTGGCTCTACTCTTTTTATATAAGCTTAAATGGTAACAGATATTGCCATCTATTTGTTGGGTAAGTTTATTTGGTTCAAGTTATGACTAAATAGATAGTTTAGATATGTTAAGCTTACAAACAAACGATATCTTTTAGATTTAATACGAGATAACATATTAACCATTAAATAACTAACAGAAAAATAGCATGTGTTCTGTTAAAATGACGAAAAGGAGCTTGTCTTTGCTATTACTAAAATAATTTTACACGAAATCTATTTTACGATACTAGTGACTGTTCTACAAACCATTTAACATTAAAAGAGCGTAGTTTTATGCGTTTAATTAACCAAAAAAGTATTGAAAGTCTAATTATTGTGCCATACCGTTCTCATAACGATAGCATTTTCTGAAAAATAGAAATGTAGCAGACCGTATGTAAAATGTTTTATAAAATCATTGCGAATGGCCACAAACGCTTCACATTTTCAACACTCTACCTTGCATATTTACTAATCTATGTGGTAATGTATTGTTTGAAATACAACTGCGAAATTTGATTAAATGTACACTACCTTTTGGGCGAGAAGAGTTTCATTGCAAAAAAATTGATGTGCGCCTCGCACGCCGACATACCGTCAAGTAAAGGTTCATAAACGTGTCATCTAAACTGAGATTCCACCCATATTTATACAACATCTTTCCCATATGTATGTAAACACATCCTTAAAATATCATAGAGTTACTGATACACAGTCTTGTGTTATGTTAAACGTCCACGAATTACTGGGACAACCCTCATACATTGCATTTTGGCGTAGTGCAATCAGCGTTATAGTGTACCAATAGCTAAATCATGCAATGGTAACGATCACAATTTTATGCATTAATCTCTGATACCTGCATTTAGACTTTAATTGCACGTTTTTATACTTTCACATTCTATATATAATTCCCTATACAGTTTATTTTCTTTACATCATACTTGTATGGTTAATATAATTCACTTTTCTTTTAAATCAAAATAAGACACACACTTTGTTTTACTCGTGGTTCATTCTACAAGCTTTTATCAATAGATGATGCCATTCCAACGTGCATCCACAACATGTCTCATAAGTCTGTATCAAGCAGATAGTATTTTCTAAATACAGTTCATCATTGAACATGACATGCATTTATAAGTTGACATATTTCTTTAGCACTTTAGAAGTTAACATTTCAGATATGAGCCGGGAGATGAGATTTCCAACAATGTGGTATGTGTGACTAGCAAACCCTCAGATTAGCCTGCGCATACGCGCAGTCTGATCAGAGCCTTTGCTAGTCGCTTGAATGTTCTATGAATGTAAAGCTACTGACTGAACACCATTTGGTGTTTCTAAGTTTAAAAGGAGGCTGCAGAGGCTCCTCTGAGTTTACACTTGTCAAAATGCCACATTGATGGAAATCACATGTCGCGGCTCACATTCAGAGCCAGCTTGATTATTTCAGCACAATTGGCAAGCACAACTTTGCCGTTATTAAAGACACAGATAATTACTAAAGGTGTTCCAAGTACGAGCAGCCCAACAAGGTTTCACCAAGAGATATTTTATGGTATTACAGCGGCGGTGCTCTTGATATTAATAGTAATATGTGTTTTAATATGCTTTCTTCGACGACGACAGAAACGTAAAGGTAAACGACATCATTTAAGAAATAGATCAGCTCTTGCAGTGAATTGTTGTGTAATAATTCACTGTTTGGAGGTCAGTTGTAAAGAAGATCAAATCACGAGCGCGCAGCGCGAGTGATTTATCTTCGTACAACTGACCGACAAACAGTGAATTATTACTCAACAATTCACGCACAAGAGCTGATCTATTTCGATTCTAACACACAATAAACAACGAAAACACATTTGAAGTCTTCAGGTTCTTCCAACTTTCCGCCATTGCACTGAAGAACTCCCGCCAATGCTTAGACTACTTCGCATTCGTTTACGTATAATTGTAACGTCTGTCAAACGTAAAAACGACGTTACACCGTCTAACGCATTGAATTACGACATTTTCCAGCAGCAAATGACGTCAGCTGGCACGTACTTTCCTCGCGATTGATAAACTGTGAATTATTGTTTGATATATCACACTTGTTTAGCAATGGCTCTATAGGGGAGGTGTGTTAGAATTTTAATTAACGTAACGTCATATCTGCACATAGTTTTATTTTCTTATCCTTTTTGGGTGCTTCGTCTTTGCCTCGAGTTGAAAAACATATTTCTTGCTCAAATTAACTCAGTTTGAAATTATGGCATTTTAACATCATTAGCGGGATAGATACAACATAGGAGAGTTCAAATGCAAGAACTATCTTTATTTTTCAGCATTTTAGCGAAGTGAGTTGAACATGAAAAACGTTTTACAACCTTGAGGCCAGGTCTTGTGATGTGATGATACATACCACGAGGACAAAAGACCCAACCTTACTAGTATACTCTTGAAACTCTAATCTGAATTATCAGTTCACTCTCATATTAACAACGTTGTTGCACCTTGCCTGGTAAACGTTGTCTATATTTTGGCATGTGCTTTTATCAGGTCATGATGACGTTGAACTTTTTGAATGACGTCGCTAATGACGCTGACTCAACACAAAATTCGAAAATTACGCCATTATCGCTAGTTTGAAGAGTGAAACGATGGGTAGACTAATAAATATAATACTAGATGAACGTCTTTTGATATCAAGTTTACCAAGCTTGGCTTTGAGAACGCATGCTGAATCACTCAGCAAGCCTCGCGATGTCAACAAGCATTCTCAAAGCCTTGCCTGGAAAGCTTGATATCAAAAGACGCTCACCTAGTATTCTCTATGTCTCTTCCTTGTTGAATCAATGCAGTGTAACATCTTATTTATGCAACCAACCTGTTCATAATATAAGCCATTTTAAGTCCCATTAGGTATTGATCTGTTTGTCAATTGAACAAAATCATAATGTTGAGCAGGAGATCTTGACGGATACAAAATAGTGCCTAAAACAAACCATATGCAAAGTATTCAACAAATTTTAACGTGGGATTTTTTCTTGCTATTATGTGTGTTTCTTTGTTTGTTTGTATTCCATATTATTAATTACCTCTCCAATTAACTGCATTGTTGCACGTTGACCTTATTAACGTTTCCTGTCTTACAGCATGTGCCTTTATCAGGTCATCATGATGTAGGTCATCATGATGTTGCACTTTTTAAATGACGTCATCCATGACGTTTAATCGACACGAAATTCGATAACTACGTCATAATCGCTAGTTTGACGAAAGAACCAACTTGTAAACTGTTAAATAGAATACTGGGTTTGGGTCTTTTGAAATTAAGTTTACCAGGCTCAGCTTCTAGAACGCATGTTGAATTGCTCAGCAAGCCTCACAATTCAACAAGCGTTCTTGAAGCCTTGCCTGGTAAGCTTGATATGAAAAGACACTCACCTAGTATTCTCTATGTCGCTTCCTCTCTTTGCCATGGATTGGTCTTAGATCTGTGATTTTGCATTAAATGGTAATATTAACTCGTTACTTGATTAACTCTCAGTGTATTGAAATATAACAATTTGTAAAGTGTGACCATGTGGTTCTTTATATACATAGAGAATACTAGGTGAGTGTCTTTTGATATCAAGTTTATCAGGCAAGGTTTTGAGAAAGCTTGCTGAATCGCGAGGCTTGCCGAGTGATTCAGCATGCGCTCTCAAAGCCGAGCCTGGTAATCTTGATATCAAAAGATGCGAAGCTGGTATTCTATTAATTAGTTTACAAGTTGGTTCACTCTATAAACTAGCGATTATGACGTAATAATCGATGTTGTTGCGTTTCAATGTCATTGACGACGTCATTAAGAAATTGCAACGTCATGATGACCTGATAAAGGCACATGCCGTGAGATAGGTAACGTTTATCAGGTCAACGTGCAACAATGCAGTTAATATGAGGGGTGACGGATAAAATGTAGTCTTATTTCATTGAATGTATTTTCATGAAAATGATCATTCAAAAGGATTAAATACATCTATAATTTATTATTTTATTATTATGGTATTGTTCATGTGGTTCTTCTTATTTCAGAAAACTCCACGTATAGAAAAGCGAAGAAAGCTAATGCATTTGTTGATATAGAAGCGACAACACCAAAGGAACTAATTGAGCCTTCAGTTAACGACATAAATACTATTATCTTATGATAGAGCCTGGTACAAACTACGTCAGTTTACATGAAACCATACCAAACTTTAGCAAAGGCCTTTTACTAATCAGACCCAAATATAATGAGGGAATCTGGTGGCTGTTTAGGCTTATAAAAGTATATAGGCTATCGTATGACCACTGACGTTTTGGTATACTACTGATGTAAGAGTTTGTAAAAGTGAAACATAAAAGCCAAAGTCATAGCCAGAATGCTGAAAAAGTTACGCACATCAAATGGATATTACTGGCTCAAGCATTGATTCTCTTCAATTGCGTCCCTTTTAAAAATGGAACTTCTCTTAAAGGTAAGAATTTGCTCCAAGAGAGAGCGAATTCTTTCCTTTAAGAGCAGTTCCTTATGGTATGATAAATCACTTTTACCACATTGGGTGACCTCCCTTGAATGTCACTTTTTCATAACGCACGTGCGTAACTGCGTAATGGGAGGATGAAAGCCAATGAAATCCATGATAAACTAGTGACTACGTCAGAGTTTTAGACAATTACTTCTGGCACACCAGATAAGTCTATCCATTGATTGTATTGGAAGGCATGCACATGGACATTAAGTAGTTTCAACACGTCAGACATTTATGCTGCTTTTCTTACAAGTAATGCAAGAAAGTAATGCATTTTCCGGTGTGGTGGGGGCACATAATGTATAGTTAAATTGTGACAAATGCAGAGTGTGTTAGGGCCACAAAGGACTCAGTACCAGGATCATTGTTTTGAATCTCATAAACTTGGCAAACATTGAAAAGTCAAAGTTTAAGTCTTTTGACTATTTTTCTATCTGTTCCTCAATTATATTATTTAGAGAAGCAAATTGATTGTTTTAATAATTATGAATTGATTTCATCAGGTGAGGTGAAATATTTAAATTTTGATATGGTACTAAAGTGTTCTATTGATCAAATTGAGGGAATTTATGCAAACATTGGTGTTTTAGTTTGCGTATGAGAAAGGTATCTAGATGTTGGAAATTCTGAAGTAGACTCAAAAAAGTAAATGGAGAAATCAGAGGACATTAAAAGTGTAAATGTTCAGTGCAAATTGAGAATTGGTACAAATTGGGTACTGCGCCTGTGCAAAGTAGGTATTTTCATTTTGTCTGCCGATTCTAGAATTGAAATTCCAATCAATTCTAGAATAACACAAGGTTTTGATAAAGTCCAGGCCTTGCGCAAAGTAGGAATAGGTTGGAAAAATTAAGAATCGGAGATGCATCAATTAAGAAATGGAAATCAAGTTTTTACTTTGGCATATTTGAATTAAAATATGAAATGATGCTTTCTTACTTTTATGACTACAACTTCCATTTAAAATAAATTAATAAATAAGTTAGTACAGGGTGTTTTTAATTATCTGATACCATTTTTATATCTCGAAATTGCAATGTTTAGAAGCATTTTGACCCAAATATTATGTATTTCTGGTATTATTTACATTTTCTTTTCATTTTGATCTTGGAAAATTCATAAGCAAAAATTGTTAATATATATACAGGTCCATTAAAAAACTTGTTTCACTACGCAATATTTCAAAAGTATTTTCACATTTCTTTTTATACATTATTGGTCTATGTTTTACCATACATGTAATTGATTTCTCATGTCGTTTTTTCTATAAAGTATATCAATGTATAATCAGACAACATTTGAAAATGAATATTAAATACATTCCACTGAAAACACAACAACATACCTAAACACATTCCAATAAAAACACAACAAAATACCTATACGATTACATCATAAAGCCAGTATCGGTTGCACCTCTCTTTGCTTTATAAAATCTGCAACTCTCCGTGGCTTTGAATTGTTAAAGTCACCAAGGGCATTCAGTGCTACACTATAACATGCTTCAAATACTCGCTTCCATATCTCTTTAAATGCGGCATTTGGTTACCAATCTCTCTCTCTTCATTATATTCCAAACGTTCTATATGGAATTCAGTTCTGGTGAGTTCCCTTGCCATTATTTCAGAACGGGTATTCCGTTACATTCAAGGAATTTTCTAGTTCTTTTAGTGTTATGACATGGCGCAATATCATGCATAAAGATATATTCCTTCTGTGGGAGCACAATGCATTCACATTAGTCTTAGTCTGTATTTCACAGTCATAACAATCGACGCGATGCCATTGTTGCGTTTGGCGCAAACAGTATGAAAAATAACATTCTTAGTGTATTCAGACTCCTGTAAAACCGCCAGTTAGTGTGATAGTCTGGGGAGCCATTAGCAACAAAGGCCTGTCTTTTCTTTAGGAAAGTGAATGGTAACATGGACAGTGCAACAAACCCGAAGAATATTATTCATAATATTAAAATGAGATGTGGATGCGTTTGTATTCCCACAGAAGGGATATATCTTTATGCATGATCCCGCGCCATTCCATTATTCTAAAAGTACTAGAACATTCCTAGAATGTAACGGAATAACCAGGGAACTCATACACAAATTCCACAGAGAACGATTGGAATATAATCAAGAGAGATAGGTAACCAAATGCTGTTTAAAAAAGAAGAGATGTGGAAGCGAGTATGTGAAGTGTGGTATAGTGTAGCATCGAACGTCCTGGAGGGACTTTACAATTCAGTGCCAAGGAGAATTGCAGATCATATTAAATGAATATTAAATACATTCCACTGAAAACACAACAAGCAAAGTGAGATGCAACAAAATACTGACTTCATGATGTATGCGTACAATTTTGTTTTGTTTTATTGAAATGTATTCAAAGTATGGTGTTGTGTTTTTCAATGGAAGGCATTTGATATGTAAATACAACTGCTGTCAGATTATTCGTTGATATAATTTATGAAAACAAAATGGCATTAGAATATTTAATTACATGTATGGTAAAACATAGACCATAAATGTATAATAAAATGAGCAAAAACTTTTGAAATATTGCGTAGTGAAATATCTTTTTTAATGTACCTGTATTTTTACCAGAAATTTGTACATTTAGGCAAAAATACTTCTAAATATTGTAGTCGGATAATTGTAGTTCATGTTTTTGCAACTGTTTTTTTTTTCTAAAGTTCACCCAGCGTGTCACAATATTGCAAATAGTATCAAACCAGGATGTTACTCTAAAAAGACTGATAAGCATGCTGCAGATTATTCAAAAGCTGAATGTTTGGGCAAAACGTGATCTATGTGAGATGTATAAGTTGTTCATACAACAATGTGGCCAAAGGTATCCCTCTCCTTGACAAAAAAGCAATTTTGATTATACAGGAAATTTTCATGCAAGTAAGAGCTTTTGAAAGATTTACCCCCTTAATACGAGGAGTTGTGACAAACGTTATAGAGCAGTAACTTACACAGTCATTACTAAAAGGAACATTCTTGATATTACTCGACTTTTCGCATACTGTAAAGGCGGCGCCTCATGAATGCGTAATTAGGAATAGTCAACCTTTGGCATAGGTAAAAGCTGAGAAGGAGGCGTGGTTTTATTCAAAACTAACTGTACCATCTTGTGCCACCACCTCAGTCATTTTAGTCCTTAAAACGCCAGCAAAATAACTGCATCTGAAAATGTCTATTTAACATAAGCAGGGAGGCAAACATTGTGGACCCAGATCAGACTGCTCCTGTAGGAGCAGTCTGATCTGGGTTCACACTGTTTATCTATGAGGCTTCAAATAGTTTAGTGGACGACAAAAAAGACATACATTTTGTGAGTAAACGCTCTAAGGGTTAATAAATGTAGGTTCAGTGTGTATACGGTTAGGATTTTCATGAAATGCATGCACATTTGCGCGGCTCAAAAAGCTTATTAACTCTTCACCAAATTATAAATAACACCTGATTTCCCTTCCTTAGCAGATGAAATAGTCGAACCACACCCAGATATGAATATTAAAGTTGCCGCCTTTACAGTAAGCGAAAAGTCAAGTTATACCATTTATTAATTCATCTTTTTGAATAATTGAGGATAAATTAAATTTGTCCGATAAGAATATATCAGATCCAGCCAGCCTAATACAATCAGGTTAAATAATCCTGACTTTATTGACACGACTGATAATTAAAGTTTGAACTATAATAAATGAAATATATATTTTTTGACTTGTCTATAATGTTTCATCTCTTTATTTTCACTATTGCCTCTATTTAGAAATTGAAGTGACATATTCATGTATGTCAAGACTATGTGGCGAATAATATCAGTACCGTACATGCGGTAGTATTTGTATTGTTGCTTCAACCAAATTCACATACAATATTGCCTAATCTATGTTTCTGAAGGCGCTAACTGACAAATGACTATGGAGATTGAGTCCACAGAGGGCCTTAATTTTGAATTCGCTGTGCCCAGAAGACGTATTCAATACTTTTGTACTGAACTCTAACAGAAAATCACAATAAGGATACTATTTTCAGCATTTTCACCCGAAGAATACTATACAATTATTATCTTCAATAAGGTAGACATAAGGATTTATCTACAGGAACAAGTGAATATCACTTTGGCTTAAACATATTTATTTCTCAAATAGATACATACATATACAATAATTACAAACATTATAAAAAGGATTAGAACGAAAGCTAGAACTTATTTAGTTCATCTCCTAAGACATAAATATATTGTAGAACATACATGGCATTTAATATTTCAAACATGAAGTGGTAGCAATATAGTAACGAGGATTTAAGAAAAGATGAGATAGTATTTGGAGAAAAGAAATATATCGTGAAGATAATAAAGATAGAGGTTGGAAATGCAAGAGGTTGGGCGGAAGGGAATTTAGCTCCGGGATGCAGCTAAGTAATTTAAATTAACTACATATACTAGTATGCCTCAAAGCTTCCAGTAACATATTTACACATTATAGTACTGGAGGGGCACTTTCAGTGACGTATTTGTACTTAAACTAGAATCTGTTAGTTTGTTTCAAAAAGAGATGCACTGGTTCAAATATGTCACTATTTGCCTGAAGAGAGAGAGAGAGAGAGAGAGTGCTATTACCGTAAAGCAGAGTATCCAGTGTTATTGCACAGAAACGTGAGACGGTTTGCATCAAGTAATCCTTTGGTTATTTTAGTTTGGACAGTCGAGAAAGAAATTTTTTACTGTTTCAATATTATAGCAACGACAGGTGGAGAGTCAATTATGTTTTCCATGTATAAATCATAGTTTAAGACACTACAATTTGTTCTGAGGCGTGTGTAAAGGATTTGTTCTTTCCTATTTCCAAAAAGGTAATGTTTAGGAACTATAGGTTTGTCACGACTGAGAACATTCTTAAATGCTATCACAGAGTCTACATTTCTACGATCATCTGTTATGTTATTCCTGTCACGAACTACTGATGGAAGAAAAGAGTTATAGTAAAGAGCAGTGCGTGCATTGACTAGATGAATATTATTGGAATTGCGTAAATTATAGTTCAAGGAGCTGTCAATAGTTGCAGGTACAAGATCTGAAAGGTATTGAGGAGATAGGCCATTGATCATTTTGAAGAAAAGAGTAAGCTTATGATTCTTCCGTCGTGTTTCGAGGGTTTTCCACCCTGTTTCCTCATATAAAGAATTAATTATGTCTCCCCCCTTCAGGGTCGCGAGACATATTGTTTTTCCCCGGGCGTCCGTCTGTCTGTCTGTCCGTCCGTCCGTCTGTCTGTCTGTCTGTCTGTCTGTCCGTCCGTCTGTCTGTCCGTCTGTCTGTCTGTCTGTCTGTCTGTCACAAATCGTGTCTGCTCTATAACTTACACCGCTTAAGCTATATCCACAAAACTTTATACAAATATCAATCAGCATGAGATGACGTGCAGAGTGCAAGAATGGTAACTCTGCCTTTTATACTTTTTGAGTTATTTCCCTTTGAACTCTATCCATCACAAAAATTGTGTCCGCTCTATAACTAGAAAACCTTTAAGCTATATTCATGAAACTTTATACAAATATCAATAAGCATGAGATGACGTGCAGGGTGCAAGAATGGTAACTCTGCCTTTTATAATTTTGAGTTATTTCCCTTTGAACTTTGTGCATCACAAAAATCGTGTCCGCTCTATCACTTGAGAACAATTTAAGCTATATTCACGAAACTTTATACAAATATCAATCAGCATTAGATGACGTGCAGAGTGCAAGAATGGTAACTCTGCCTTTTATACTTTTTGAGTTATTTCCCTTGGACTTTATGCATCACAAAATCGTGTCCGCTCTATCACTTGAGAACAATTTAAGCTATATTTACGAAACTTTATACAAATATCAATCAGCATGAGATGACGTGCAGAGTGCAAGAATGGTAACTCTGCCTTTTTTACTTTTTGAGTTATTTTCCTTGGAACTTTGTTCGTCACAAAAACTGTGTCTGCTCTATAACTTGAAAACTGCTTAAGCTATATTCACGAAACTTTATACAAGTATCAACCAACATAAGTCGATGTGCAGAGTGGAAGAATAGTAACTCTGTCATTTATAATCTTTGAGTTATTTCCCTTGGAACTTTGTCCATCACAAAAACAATTATCTATGACTATTTTATACCAGGTTATGATTGTGCAATAGTTAACTACATTGACAGATATCTTTACTAGATACGAGCTGATTGTCTGCATGAAATGACTAGAATTTCCGTTACAAATTGTATTTAACGTTTCTGTTTGAAATTGTATTTAATGACTCATGCTTTTGACATCGAAAGGGGGGAGACATCTGTTTTTTTGTAGAAAAACAATTCTAGTTGAAACTAATTTTGTCGTGCCAGTAACTATTCTGGCTGCATCAATTTGGATTTTTTCTACATGTTTTTTCTTGCTGAGTGCAATTATCCCAAACAACATCTTATTCAAGTAATGGCCTGATAAAAGAAAAATAAATTGTTTCTAATGATTTACGATCCAGTAAGAATTTGAATTTACGCATAATGTGAATTTGGAAACAAGCCTTTTCCTTAATATATTTGATTTGTTCGTGACATGTACAGTCTTTTGATATATGTAAACCCAGATGTTTGTGAGAGGTGACTTCAGTTAATTGCTGATTATTCATGAAGATATGTGGATGAATAGGAACATTAACCTTTCGAGATATAAGAAGAGGTTCACTTTTAGAAGTGTTAAATGCCACAGCTTGGCCCATTTAGCTATTGTCTCAAGGTCCATGTTTAGTAATTGTGCTGTAACATCTGGATGTTCCACAATAAGTTTTAAACTTGTATCATCAGTGAAAAGCCGAATATTTGCATGAATCTCATTCACGATATCATTAATAAAGAGTAAGAATAATAATGGTCCTAATATAGAACCTTGAGGGACACCTGCTTTAATGAAGGTTCATAAGGACTCAATCCCAGGAAGCACAACTCTCTGTCTACATTTGAAGAGATAGTTGGTAAACCAATCCAAAAGATTTCCAGAGATACCTGCTGCCCTTGGTTTATGTATAAGACCTGCATGCAAAACTCGATCAAAGGCCTTGCTAATGTCACAAAAGATAACTCAGACCTCTTTGCCAGCATCTAAAGCTTTACAAAATGCATTATATAGGAAAAGTAGTTGGTTCACAGTGGAGTCACCAGGAATAAAACCAGACTGTAAGGGTGTCAAGGTATCATTTTCAAGAAAGTGGTTATATAAATGTTTAAAAACAATCGTTCAAGGACTTTATTTATGTTACTAAACAACGAGATAGGATGATAGTTTGAGACAGCTGTTCTATCACCACACTTTGGAATAGGACACCCATGTGCTTCTTTCCAAACGTCTGGGACGATACCTAAGATTAGGGATTGATAGAATAAAGAACATAGAGGAGGTGAGAGCTCGTGAGCCAATTCTCTGAGTATACAATTGTTATCAGGGCCCGTAGCTTTACCAATGGGATGAGTTTTAAGAATAGATTCAACTTCATCACAAGTAACAACAATATTGCTTAATCCAACACCATCGAATAGAGGCAATTCAGGAAGGGATACATTTTCATCATTTAACATAGTTTGTTTACAAAAGAAATCATTTAAAACATTGGCTTTATCAAAATCCTCTGAATATATAGTGCCATCTTGGTCCAAGGGAGGAATAGACGATTTATTATCAGGAGAAATAAATGAATATTACTTTAAAGGGTAGATAAATCCTTATGTCTACCGAAATTGAAGTCAATAACTGTTTTGTTATATGACTTTTATTTTAAGAATGAACAATTTTGCTGCTTTCACCTTTGCTGTTAAAGACATGTTCAACCTTCAATCTAAGACATCTAAGGACTTTCTCACAAGTTTTAGCAACTGTCATTAAACTATTTTAATGTATAGTATTTTGCATTTTCAAATGTATATTTATTCTTTTAATGGGAAATATAAAATGTTTTACAATTTGTTTTTTCAAACAAAGATAAATAAGCAAAGAAAACTAAACAAAACTGTTGTAAACATTCATGAAAGTCTTCAACTTACCTGTTGGGAGGTAAAACAACAAATCATGTCAATTTCATGCAGCACATGCTAGTTTCACTCATCAGTCATCATGCTATTTTAAGCTCTCTAGAGGATAATATTGCAGATGTGTCAAAAATATTAACTTCTGGAATCTAGTTTATTACAACAAGCTGGTTTTCATGCAATATTAACTTGTGGACCGGTTTAGACCAGTTTCCAGGTAGACATAGAGACTTATGATGACAAATTGGGCCAATCCGGAGACAGGATTCTCACCAGTCATATAACAATTGCCATTATTATATATACTTTTATATTCTCTATTAGTCAAAGCGACCACTGTATTTTCAAGCTGACCTTCAATGTAAAATGGAGCTGCGCATTGAAAGGAAAGCGGTTTTTAGCTCACCTGAGCAAAGGCTCCCAATGAGCTTATAGGATGGAACTCAAGCCGATGTGCGTCTGTGCATTAGTCCAGCCGTTCACACTTTCGAACTTGAGTATCTCTAAGACCAACCAGACAATCAAAATCAAATTTCATCTGAAGCATCATTGGGGTAAGGGATGGGCTGCATCAGGTTTGGAGATAAATCAGATCCATGGTTTCCAACGCAACAGATAGCTCCCATAGGTTTATAATGGGGAAAATATTGCCTCCATTTTTAATTGGATCTTCGTCATTCTTGCAGGTAATAAGGACAACCATAAAATCTTGAAAGGGTTCCAAATTCGGCAAGATCTGACCAGGGACTGCGGAATTAGCTGCCCTTGAGCGTCTGGATAAATCCCCATCGACTTAAAATGGAGAAATGCTGTGACCACTCTAGTGGCTTCATTTTTAAATGGATCTTCTCCATTATTGCAGGTAACAAGGCCAACTATAAACGCTTTAATGACTTTAAATTTCGGCCAGATCCATCATCGAATACGGAGTAAGCTGCTCTTGAGCATCTGAAAAATCAATGTATAATGTTTTGACCATTCTAGTACTTTTTGCTTTGTTGGCTTCTTTTCTAATATAGAAAATACCCAACTTGAATCTTTTCGTGAGAACGTCTGTGCATCCGTTTGCACCTTCAAACATGAATATCTCTAAGACCAGCCGGCTTATCAAAATCTAATTTCATCTGATGCATCATTTGGGTAGGGGATGTGCTGTAACAGGTTTTGGTATGTCTGGAAAAATCCCCATAGACGTATATTGGGGGAATTTGATTGATTGGATCTTCTTCATTCTTACAGGTAACAAAGACACTCATACAAGCTTGGATGAATTTGACTTTCTAGCATATCAAATCTCAAACTGCAGAGTTAGCTGCCCTTGAGCGTCTGGAAAAATCCCCATATACTTATAATGGGAGAAATGTTGTGACCAATCCAGCGCCTTCATATTTGAATGGATCTTCCTCATTCTTGCAGGTAACAAGGACATGCATTAAAGCTTGAATGGATTAGAATTTTGGCCACACCCACCGACGACTACAGAATAAGCTGCCCATGATCATCTAAAATATAGATGCATAATGTTGTGATAACGCTAGCGCCTTCCTTTTTTATTTGATCTCCCTCATTCTTATAGGTAACTAGGACATGCATAAAAGCTTCGATGAGTTTGAATTTTGGTCAGATCCCACCACTGACTATGGAGTTAGCTGCCCTTGAGCATCTGAAAAATATAGTTTTTCCAGGTGTTCTCTTTTATTTTATCCAGATCGTTTAACTACTTGACGATAAACAGAACTGGCATGCTATCTTGAGTGTTTGTTTGTCCTCACTGTTCCAAGTTCATAGTTGCCTACCTTTTAGCACCATAAAATCTGAGGGTCTGGATTGGGTATAATGATTAGTGAATAATGGCACTTTTTATAATGAATAGTGAATAATGAGACAAAAAATAATGAATAGTGAATAATGAGGGCCTAAAGAATAATGAATAATCCTATTTTGTTAATGAATTGAAGAAAAAATTAATGAATAGTGATTAATCAGATTTCTTTGCCACCTTTGTGACCTTTAATAAATAATTGGTCTTATTTTAATGAATAACCCAAAATTTTAATGAGATGAATAATGGGCTAAATTTTTAATGAATAGTGAATACCAGACCTCCCTATCCAGACCCTCAAATATGGTGTCTACTAATATTTATACTGGCTCACATGTGAGCGATCGTTGCCAATTGGACTTTTTTTTTGGGGGGGGGGGGTATAATTACGTCTTAAAGGCGCATAGGTAAAGACATAACTGCAACAATAAAAGGGTCACCCCGGATGGTCAATGACAGTTTACAGGGTGTGAATCTAGTCAGTTGTTAACTGCAATATGTATTGATGTACATACATTCATATTCATCCTGTATGATGTTCTACTTGTATGTATATATTTATGCAAATCTTTAAAGAGTAAGGAAATAAAGAATATTAATTATAGAATGTACAGACCAAACACTTGCAGAAATCACGAGTCATAGGAATCGGTAAAGTCAGGCACGATTCGGGAATCCAATCAAGTATCGAGTGAACGAAAGGTACTACATGTATGTACGAAAAAGCTCCGTTTGTTAGCCAGAACTGGCGTAAGAAAAAATAGTTCTGTAGCATGTGGGGTCAGCCCTATAAAAATCCTTTTTCTGAACACTCGAAAAGTTTAATCAGCAGAATAAATGAAGTTTATATTATTCCAATAAATTATCGCTATAAATGAAGTTTATGTATTTGCAATTAAATTTCGCTAAAATAATGAAGTATATGTTTTTTCAATAAAATATCGCTATAATCGTTTGTTTTGCTGCATTCACCCTTGTTATTCTGTTTGCATGGTTTCTGTGACGTCAGCGTCACGCTATGTAACGACAGCGTAGATCCTCGATGTACATCCGAGGTCTGATTCCACGGAATTCAACGGAATCGGCCGAGGCAGATCCGATTGGAGTCATTGGATGGCTGCGCATGAATATGTATATTTTAAGAATGACTGATACAATGAGAATGCGATGCATACTTTTATCAAATGGCTGACCGATATATTTTATTTGATATATTTTATTTTATATCTATCATCGTAAGATATGCATCAAGCAACTCCAATCAAGTCTTGATTATAAAAGTTCACGGTCCTTTTAGATATTTGAACCAACCCATACGGCAACGGTACTTACACTGTTTGTTTCAAGACGCTCTTAAAACATTCATGCACATCTACCCTGTGAAGGTAGAAGTCTAACTTTTGACCTGAGTCATCATCTTCCCTTCTTATTGTATGCGAGCAATGGTAGCTTTTGTATGACTGCGCAATTGAGTAGGTCGCCGTCTGAGCCTTTACTCAAAGCCTTTTTGAAAAGTACTAAAACTGATGTGCTGGCCCAATTTTATCTATCTTTAAAACTGAAAGCAAAATGTTTATTCTAAATATCAGGACACACAAGTGCAAGAAACAGTTCACTTCAAGACAGTCAAATCTGTTTTATTTTCCAAACCGATGACGCAAATTCCCCTTAGTTTGCATTATATGGATCAGCATATGAGATTTTGCTCCTTATCGCATATATTAAAAAAACACACTCTTATAACCCTTTTTGGACCGCAAACACCTAAATGGGTACTTTGGCAAACAGTGAAGAGCCAGATGAAATGCCGCATAATGCGAGATTTCATCAGGCTCTGCACTGTTTGGTAAGACAAAACAAGTTTTTAAATTATAACCTGTGACCCCTCAATATATACAATGAACCATCCTGACTTAACTGTTTCAAACTTTAATGGAAAATTACATTGGTACTAAAAGGGTTAATCGCCTAAGCATGCTGACGTATCCGCAGCAAATGTGTAAACCCAGCTCAAACTGCTCGAAAATTCAGTCTGATCAGGGTCCACACTACTTTAAAAATCGTTATATATTACACACCTTATACAATAGGATAAGAGAGTGACTTTGTTACTACATTTATCATACAAGATGTCCGAATATTTAGGAATCATACAGTATACATCACATACATAACTGTAAAATATAAAATGTGTCAAAATGGTGGATATTAAAGCTATAGCTTGTGAAGCGATTGACGCAGCGGCAACAGAGTTGCATGCTCTAAGTGACAGTATATGGCATCACCCGGAACTTGCGTATGAAGAGAAGCATGCTCATAAAATACTAACAGATTATCTGGAACAACAAGGATTTAAGGTAAAATTTCAATTAGGTTTAATGCATATTCACATGTTTGTTTCAACGTTTTTTTTATTGGACATTCGCACACCAGATAGGCGGCAATCGATAACGCTAGCGTGTTTTCGAAAACTCTGTTTTTAACTTTTTGTGATCTACGTTCGTCGATAGTATTAACGTTTTCGAAAACTCTGTTTCTAACTATTTTTGATCGACGTTCGTTGATAGTATTAACGTTTTCGATTGCCGCCTATCCGGTGTGATTTGGTTGTCTTTTAAAACACACGGAAATGAGGTGTTTATTGTTATACGCAGGCGATTCCGTGCTAACGCACTGCAACGTACAGTCGCTTAAACTGCAATGCAGGCACAAATCAAATGAAAAGATGCCAAATATAGTCCATCTTAATGCCGATATACCTATACATGTTTATATGCTCAACTACAAAAGAAACCCATCAGTCACTTCTCGGTGCAAATATAGAAAACAGAAAGAAGAAATGAAAATATATTTATACCATATTCCTTAAAAAGCAGTTCTGCATCAATACATTGAATAATGTAACAGTTTTACTTAAATCCGTTCATGCTGTACGCCAGTGTACAGACAAGGGGTCATTTTCAAAAATGACAAGTTTTTCACTGGAGATGAATATCTCGATCTCGTCCTATTCAGTTCACTTGAATTAAATTCGTCAAAAAAACGGGCATGACTCTCCCCTGCAGCAATAAATGCATCATAAGGAGGTCGAATTGAAAGCACGTAACGTCGAACACCATTCTTGGGGATCTGAGCCCATTCTTAATGGAGAGCAACCTGAAGCTGTCGAAGATTCCGAGGTTGCACTGAACGATCCCGGATGCATCGCAAGAGCTCATCCCACCGCTGCTCTATCGGATTGAGATCTGGGCGTACTAAACCATCGCGTTTTGGTTTGGCTTCTACGCACATTTGATGGCCTCGTCAGAGAGGGACATACCGGTTATTGGACGAAGTGAACTGATTTAGACGAGGACTCGAGTGAAAACCATTGTCTGAAACTTGTCATTTTTAGAAATGACCCCTTGTCTATACATTGGCGTACAGCATGAACGGGTTAAAGTAAAACTGTTACATTATTCAATATTTTGATGCAGAACTGATTGTTCAAGAATATGGTATAAAATATATTTTCATTTTTTAATTATTTTTCCATTATTGCCCAAAAAAGTAACTGATGGGTATCTTTTGTAGTTGATTTGTTTTTGTTTGTTTGTTTTGTTGCTTTACGTCCCAAGTCAACAGCTATGGTCATTGCGGGACGGTCAGTTCACCTAACCACACTTTTTCCTGGGCAGGCTTGAACAAGCGGTTAGCCAGTAAGTGCACATACTTTCGCTTGTAACTGACAGCAACCCTTCTTGAATTAATCAGCGGAAGGGAGGAGAATGACAGTAGAAATTATTTCATGATCATTTTCCACGAAAGTATGGGACCTGGCCGGGATGTAGTTGAGTATATATTTAACCCATATAAGCCCGAGCATCTTTTTTGTAGGACATATGCAAACCGTGCAGAGCCAGATCAGCCGCCGCAGAACGCGGCGTCTGATCAGGATCTCCACTATTTGCTTACAGGATGTTCTATTAAATGCCATTTTCCACCATACACGACTTTTGTCGTCTTCTCTTTCGCCTACTGTTTATGTAATTTGGTAGTCTTTAGATTAGGAGCAGTCTAATCATGGTTCATAGTATTTGCACCCATAACGATATTAGTCTGGAGTGCATTTAAAGATAAGCAGCAGACGTATAAGCAGTCTCCATTTTCAGACAAAAATAATGGTGGATAAAGAGTTATAGAAAAATGCACCAATTCTACTCTGACGATCTAACAACAACACAAAATTAACAACCAGAGCCATTATGTGATTCAGAGTTTTACTTTCGAATTGATAATGAACTGAAGGAAAGATAATTTCGTTCTGATTCTTGTCCAACACGATAGTAGCTACCCTTTGTTTTGACTGACATAATATATGAGCCGCAGCAATGCGGTATTTTGACAAGTGTAGACTTATACGAGCCTGTATAGCCTCCTTTTAAGCGTAGAAACTCCAAATAGTGTTCAGTCAGTAGCTTAACAATTATAGAATACTCAAGCGACTAGCAAATGCTCTGATCAGATTGGGCGTATGCGCAGGTTGGTCCGAGCCTTTGCTGGTCGCACATTCCACATTATAGGAAATCACGACTTATTTCTTATTTTCACAGGTCGAAAGATCTTACAAACTAGACACAGCTTTTAGAGCCACATATGGCACAGCCTCTAAACCAAACGTTTGTGTCATTTCGGAATATGACGCACTACCAGAGATCGGCCATGCTTGTGGGCATAACCTGATAGCGGAAGTAGGGATAGCATCCGGTATAGGAATCATGGCGGCAATAAAAGCATCGGAGAAAGCTTTAGGCCAGGTATTTGATTTTCTTCCCTTTGTAAACGTTTTTTATGTTGGGTTATGTTAACCTAGTTCCTTACCATAATCTTGCATGACTAAATTCATTTTGCCTTATGACATGAATAAACAGGGAGCACACATCTTTTAATGCATTAATTAAGTGCCAGTTCCCGTTGAAGATATTTGAACACAAAGCCACCTAGCTGAGTATTAAACATCTCCCGCGATTCTTTACCAGATACCAATCAGAATCTCATTGAAAATGCTGCATATAAAACATCAATTATCCCTTTTCTTACACTGGATTTTCCTAAACATAATGGCGACAGTTTGCAAAACAAAAGTCACAGCGTCATATAGATGATTAGCATAATATTCATGATTTCTTCATGCGTACAGCGAATAATGATAAGGCTGATCTGATTCTTTGATAGATGCATAATGCTTATACATAATTGAGCCGTGACACGTGATTTCCAACTATGTGGTATTTTGACAAGTGTAGACTCAGACGAGCCTATGTAGCCTCCTTTTAAGCTAATGTTCAGTCAGTAGCTTAACACTCATAGAATATTCAAGTGACTAGCCAAGGCTCTGATCGCACATACCACATTGTTGAAAATCTCATGTCGCGGCTCAATTTTATAATAGTGTGTGTGTGTGTGTGTTGGGGGGGGGGGGGGGTACGTCCTACCAATAGCTAAAGTAAAGTCAAATGGAGACGGGCCTTGGGCTTAAAGTTTGACAGTAACCCAGACAAACATGCGAGCCCAGGTTTACAAGCTTAAGACGAGCGGTTTATTCACGCGGCCCCATTGTTTGTTTTGCCATGTACTAGTTCATATATATTCTCAGGTAACTGTTCTTGGAACACCTGCCGAGGAGGCGTTTGGTGGTAAAATTGATTTGATAGATGCTGGGGCATTCTCGGACGTGGATATTGCTATGATGGCTCATCCAGCTCCAGAAGATGACTCTAAACCTATCATGATAGCACGGGAAAGGTACCCTTTGGTGTATTATTATACTACAATTCAAAATGTATACTGTTAGTACTTGTTTGTACTTATACCTTACGTCCCTGTCAAATGTTTATTAGTCATGTCGGAGCGTTTCCTCGCCGTTGAACAAGTATTAAGCAGATGATAAATTGTCTTGCTCAAAGTGGCAACATAGTGTCTCCGAAACCACGGGACCAATTCAATTTAAATTTCATATGTAGCTTCCCTAGTGTGGGGAGCAAAAGTCATAAATGTTTCTGGTCGCATAATCAAGATGGCTGCCGCGCCCATATAACGTAAAAACTCTTTAAAATATCTTCTCTAGAAACAAAAGGCCAATGACCTTGGGTGTAAGCATGTAGTAATGGGATTGTAGGCCCTACCAAGTTTGCAAAAGTGGTGATCCTAGGTTGACCTTTACCTACTTTATGGCACGGTTACATTTTATTCCTAATGCATTTATGGGGATTTATCTTTCAAAAGCTCTTACTTGCATGAAAAATTTCCTGTATAAGCAAGAATTGCTTTTTTTGTCAAGGAGTTTTGTTGGGGCGTAAAGTGATCTATATGAGATGTATAAGTTGTTCATACAACAACGTGGCCAAAAGTATCCGTCTCCTTGACAAAAAAGCAATTCTTGATTATACAGGAAAATTTTCATGCAAGTAAGAGCTTTTGAAAGATATATACCCATAAATGGGAAAAATCCAGAAAAGTTGATTCTTTTGTAACCGTTAAAGCAAAAATCATTATACTTGCTAGATATATGTGACCTAAGGGGCAACGATTATAATAAGTACAAAATGTTAATTTTAGCTTTGACATTTCACCCAATGTTGCTCTTTTTTTGCTACATAATAATTTAAACATATATTTTTTTTTCAGAAACCACTTGGCCGATTCAACTCAAATTCATATGGAGTATATTTATAATAGATGAAACAATCTAAATAATACTTTAAGTTTAAGGTCACACGACCAAAATGGCTCTTAGGCGTATATATTGTAGAAACCCTTTAAAAATCTTCTGCTCTTGAACCAAACGTCCAATGACCTTAGGTAATAATTGGGGATGCGGGCCATACAAACTTATATATCTAAATAAACATCATTTATTATGAGGGTGACCATGAACTAGTTAAACTTTAATTGAGTGGGTCTTGTGACTCGGTGTCAGATGAGCAATTCATTCTCAGACTCAAAATGGAGCACAACGATTCGCTGCTTGCGGACACGTAGCCAGTCATTGCGCTCTATTTTGAGTCTCAGAATGAACTCAAGTTTTGTAACCTTGAGGCCAGGACCTCAGGTTATTAAGTCAAAGTTAAGTAAATGGAGGGAACTGTTGACATGCATGTACGATAAAAAACATGTAGGATCTAACATGGATACTCATGTATTATTGAATTTATTATAAACATTGGGGAAAAGAGATTTAATGTAATGCCTGCCATGCATTTTATCTCTTTTTCGTAATGAGTTCAATAAATTACGATGTTAGATTCTGTTTATCATATGACATTAAAACTACTTTGAAATCACATTTTTTGTCATTATGTCGGAAACGTTGCTATAAACGTAATTTTACTAAATATGTAAATCACTCTTGGTTAATTGATTTTAGTCTCATATCAACGTCATGTGATAAATATATACAGTTAACGCATTTCTCGTGCATATACTAAAAACCACAAGCAAGCTTTTGGAACAGGTTATAATCTGTTTTGATTAATAGCATGTAGTCACATGTCGTTTGTTGTTATTATTTAATTGAAACTTTGGTGACGTTATGATGTCTGTTTATGGCCTCATGATAATGGATAATAGAGTTCATACAGGGTATGCGGCAATCACAAACGAACAATTACAAACAAAATATTGGTTTTCCATTGCCATAAACACTCGGCCTTTTCGATACATTTAACCCCGAAAGACATTTTGACATGCAACAATCGCTTCCGTGAAAATAACTTTCCACGATTCCCGTTTTCGAAGCCTAAAGTGTTGTTTTTGACAGGTCGACTTCTTTTGCTACCTACCCGGTCGGATACTGGATTTCAACTAAAAAGAAACATATTTCATAGATTTAGATAAACAAACATTTTCAGCGTAAAATTGTAAATATTTTCTTACCCATATTTTTAGCATATTTTTTGGGTGCTCAAAGAACCGTCTCATTGAGACGGTTTTTTGAGTACCCACAACGTATGTTTTGGTTGAAAAATAAGAAAATTATTTTTCTGGTACGCACTCTTAACTAAAGTCCTGGGCCTAAAATAACAATGCCTCCTTAGAGTTAAGGAAGACTTAAGTTAAGTATTGATTTTTCAGGATGCGAAAAATAACGTTTCAAGCTGATTAAAATCAAAATAGTCTCATTTTTTCTGAAGATCACAATGATATCTTTGACCACAAGTACCGCGTCGATCCAGGCAATTTATTTAGCATTTTTACAGCATGTTGAAATATCAAAACATAACTTAAGTATTGCTTATCTTTAAGGAGGCATTGTAATTCCGGGCCCTGATATTTATTTTACAGCTTAGAAGTGACTTATAAAGGTAAACCTGCTCATGCTGCTGCTGATCCCTGGGATGGAGTGAACGCATTGGACGCTGTGTTCGTGTGCTACCAGAGTATTGCATGTCTCAGACAACAGATGAAGCCAGAATGGAGGGTACACTGTAAGAATACTTTTTAACCCTTAAAGCGCCAATCACAACTGCAGCAGACGACAAATTTTTCAACATCTTTCCTAATTTTCGAAAAAAATAAGGCATGCTATTGTATGAGAATTGTCTGCCAGCAGACAATTCTCATGAAAAATCATGCCTTATTTTGTTATTTTTGAAAAAGCGGCAAAATTTGCAATCGTCGTCTGCTGCAAATTATAGGTGGCGCTTTAAGGATTAACGTATTAAGTACGATTGGGCTAGCTTATCCTTGTCATTAGGCTGGGTTCAATTCCAGTTTTAGGGTTGTAGGAGGTGTTTAACATTTTATCATGGCCTTAAAAGCATTTTATAAAGGAACAATGAGGGCCTTGATTAGATGCTTTTTACAGCGTCTGGTCTGGATTTGCACTTTTCATCTAAAAAAACGGGCGCTATGCTTAAACGAGAAAAGTCAACTATCGCTACACTCGAAGTCCACGTATTTTTTTTTCCTAATTTTAAGTTATTATACCCCCGCAAACTTTGTTTGTGGTGGGTAAACTGTTTTCACGTTGTCCGTCCGTCCGTGCGTCCGTCCGTCCGTAACGTTTTGTTTCCTTAATATCTTGAAGAGTCATTGCTGGATTTTCATCAAACCTTGCAAACATGTTCATATATGCAAGACAAATACTTAAGACAAAAAAGTAAGGGCTAGGGGCCAATTCTATAAGAGTTTTTCCCTTTGTAGTTCTAAATGGCTTTTAATATAGGGTTTTATGCTTATGCTTTTATAGGCCATACATGGGCCGATCAACTCCTACCACAGCTTTTGATGGAACAATTTGATACTATTTCTTTACAATGTAGACACATTGAATATATGCATGAAGGAGTTTGGTTCAGAAAAAAATATTTTTTGACAAAATGACAGCTGTGAGACCTTAGACTATTTTTCCCTTATAAGGCTTTTGTATATGCATAGATGGTGCCTTCATGAGCCGATCAACTCCTACTACAGCTTTTGATGGAACAATTTGATACTTTGCCTATACAATGAAGACACATTGAAATATGCACGAAGAAGTTTGGTTCAGAAAAAATAATTTTTGACAAAATGACAGCTGTGAGAACTTAGACTATTTTTCCCTTATAAGGCTTTTGTATATGCAAAGATGGTGCCTTCATGAGCCGATCAACTCCTACTACAGCTTTTGATGGAACCATTTGATACTTTGCCTATACAATTTAGACACATTGAACATATGCATGAAGGAGTTTGGTTGAAATTTTTTTTTTGACAAAATGACAGCTATGAGAACTTAGACAATTATTCCCTTATATGGCTTTTGTATATGCATGGATAGTGCCCTTATGGGTTGATCAACCCCATACCACAGCTTTTGATGGAGCAATTTGATACTTTGCCAATACAATGTAGACACATTGAACATATGCATGAAGTAGTTTATAATTTTTGTTTGCACAGATTCTATTGAAATCTTCTCTTCAAAACTAAGGTCTGCTGGTTTGAACTATAACTTGCCAAGTTTTTTCTCCGACTCTTACTATGCGGGGGTATCTAATAAGCATTGCTTATTGACTTTGTTCATTTACAGTCTGTGTGAAGATGTCATTTGTTTTCTATAAATAGATATGGGTGTTTAGTAGTGACTATATGAGATGATGTCCATTATATTTTAAACGTCGCAAATATATATGGCAAAATCTTAGCGTTTTCACGCCAAGAATTTTTTGTTTTAAAGTACTTTTGTTTAAGCACCTGAAGGCCAGAATAGTTGTAATTCGAGCCAGTGCATGAGATTTCCAACAATGTGGTATGTGCGACCAGCAAAGCCTCAGATCAGCCTGCGCATACGCGCAGTCTGATCAGAGCCTTTGCTAGTCGCTTGAGTGTTCTAAGATTGTTAAGCTACTGACTGAATACCATTTGGAGTTTCTAAGCTTTAAAGGAGACTGCAGAGGCTCGTCCGAGTCTACACATATCATAATGCCACATTGTTGGAAATCTCATGCCATGGCTTTAATATTACAGACATAGTCACAGAAGGTGGTATACGAACAAACATTATACCAGAGAGAGCGACCATGCAAGTCAGTATCAGAACACCTACAGATGTAGAGTTATCTACCCTGAAACAGAAGATTGTTTCTTGCTTCAATGCCGCTGCCTTGTCAACCGGATGTGAGGTAGGGATTCGTAATACAGTAAGGACAGTTCAATAAAGTCTCAAATTTTCTTTCAGGCCACAAACAGTCCATTTCGAAGGATATAATGTTAATTCCTTGAGAAAAAAGTATAAATCGATGCCAATGATGTGAATAGTGTTGCACTTTTCATTTACTCCCATGAAAAATGAATATGCTGTGTCTGATGTGTACACATTAAGTACGTCTTTTTTTAAAGAGGTCCGTTTATTAAGAGTATTAATTACATGCGAATGTTTCTAAAAACAGTTGCAATACTCAACGCAAGTTACTTATTTGAGATACTAAGTCAGCAAATGGAAACAACAAAGGTGCAGCCAATATGAGCATCCCTATAATCTGCCGAATACCATCACAAGAAATGCCATAATTGCTTAATCTAATTTTGCATGACATTTGTTGCCAAACAGGCTATTTAACCCTCTTTATTGTGAAAAAATAATCCCTTCCATTGACCAGCAATATAGACAAGACTGTTTGTCTGGACAAAAAACTCATAATCAATTTAATTTGTAATTTCTAATCATTCTTGAAGCCCTTACAGTTTAGAATGGACTATTCACACTTTATCATATCCGACTGAATAAAGGGTTAAGTTAATCTCAAGTGCAGTTTTCTCATGTCATGGTCCATGTAATTTTCAGGTGTCTTATCACACTATAGCTAAACCTTATTCCTCGATGCTACATAACCTGAAACTAGTGAGCGTCTACGAGGCCAACCTTAAGAAAATATCCACAGAAGATGTCCCCACCAGCAGCTCTGTCATAACTGGTTCCTCTGATATGGGCAATGTGGCTCATGTGATCCCATGCATACATCCCGAATTCTACATCGGTGGAACCGAAATATACCATACACGAGGGTTTACGGCAGACTCGGGTAGGCATATATTGGAATAGTGCGTTCGTGTGTGTGTGCGCGCGCGTGTGTGTGTGTGTGTGCATACATGCGTGTGCGTGTGTGTTTTAACCCTTTGTGAATCAGAAACAACTAAATGGGTACTTTAACATACACAAAGGTTTACCTCAGACTCGGGTAGCAATATAATGGATCAGTGTGTGTGTGTGTGTGTGTGTGTGTGTGTGTGTGTGTGTGTGTGTGTGTGTGTGTGTGTGTGTGTGTGTGTGTGTGTGTGTGTGTGTGTTTAACCAACCACTAAATGGGTACTTTATACACGAAGGTTCACTAAGACTCAGGTAGGAATGAATCGATCAGTGTGCGTGCGTGTGTGTGACTTTGTTTATATGTTCTACCCTTTGTGGACCAGAAATCCCTAAACGAGTACTTTGGCAAACAGTGAAGACCAAGATGAAATGCCACATTATGCGGCATTTCATCAAGGTCTACACTGTTTGCCAAAAGCAAAATCGACCTTCAGAGAAAGAAATACAAAAAAATTGTAACCTGTGACCCTAAGTATATACAATGAACAATCCTGATGTTATAGTTTGCAGCTTTATAGAAAATTCCATTGATCCGAAAAGGGTTAAAATGTATTTTTCCCATCATGCCTTGGGTTGGTCTGTGATCTATGATTTTGGCATTTTCTGGTCATACTAGCTTTTTCATTTTTTCTGTAATTCCAGGCCATGAGAGAGCACAAAAGTATACACTCATCCAAGCCAAGGCTCTAGCTATGAGTGCTATAGATGTAATGATGGACCCAGAACTTCTTCAAAATATTAAACAGACCTTTGAAGCTGATATAAGTAGCAATCGCTAATTTCTGAAATGTGGAAAAGGAGAAAACAAACAGCAGCAACAATAGAAATAAGCCTTTGAATACACTTAACAACACTTATAAGTGTGCACATATAAATGGACCCATATCTTCATAAATAAAAGTCAGATCATTTTGAAATTTTCAACAGATATAGATGAAATTCATGACATGATAGTCCATCAATTTTAATTTTCATAAAACTTTAACTTTTAAAAGCGAAATCCAAATTCAAATATGTCGTAAAAATAAAATTCACAGTTTCGGCTGCACAAGAATATAAAGAGAACGAGGGGAACGTTTTCAGGACAACTGCACAATTGAAGGTGACAGTCATGGTGGTGGTTCTGTTATGGTGTGGGCAGGTGTGTCCTTACATCATAAAACTAGCATTGTCTACATAAAGTGGAACGTAACTGCAGCTCGCTATCAACGCAAAGTGCTCGATACGGAGGTCTTTCCATTGTTGAGAAACCACAGAGGAATGCAGTTGCTGCACGATGGTGCTCCAGCCCATCTGGCAAGGGCCATCACTGCATATCGGAATGCAAACAATGTAAATGTCGTCAACTTTGCCCCCAAATAACCAGACTTAAACATAATTGAAAACGTTTAATTAGCATGAACTAAACCGCCGTGTAAGAAAACAGGGGCTAATGTGATCACACTGAATCAACTATGAGCAAATATTATCTACGAGTGGAACAACCTCCCTCAGAATTACGTTCAGCGTTATGTGACATCAATGAGACGTCGTTGTCTTGCCGTAGTGAACAGTGCGGAGTGACATACCCGCTACTAAGTTTACATGGACATGGACGCTGCTGCAGGATTTGACTTAAGAATATTGTGATATTTGCTTTGTTTTGTGATATATTCAAGTTTGGTCTCAAACGTGAACTTTGATTTTACCATAAATTTGAATTTTGCGTTCGCATTTTTTAACTTTTTATTTTATTCGAAATAAAATAAATGCAATTTTATGACACACATGTCATTTATATTTGTTGAAAATTTGAAAATGATCTGACCAGTATTAACGGAGATATGAGCACATTTATGTGTGCACACTTATAAGGGTTGTTAAGTGTAATGCATGCGTGTAGCAAATCACACCGTACAACCGGCTGCTTAGATGACAGGTTACTAACAATGATGACAGATATGGGATTTTATGTCCCATGAAGGGTAGGTTATAATTTTCGGTTGGCAAAATTGTTAGAGAAGCCCTCTGGTACTCTGTGGTGGGTGAGTACACTTGTTAGTGTTGAGAGATCCTACAGAAACAAGCTGACATTATATCTCTCACAAATAAAGCCACACTTCATCATCATTTCAGAGGTTTCCTGAGAAAAGTCACAAAAAACGGTTATCTGTTCAGGTTGTGCGTCTCTCCGCCAAAGAATGCTGTCTGCACTTATATACAATAAAACTATTATCATTCAGCTACATTTCTGCCAAGTTTGAAGCCGCAGTTTGATTTTATAAAGTTATTGCAGCCCATCAAAGACGACAGGTAGAGGAAAAATGGCTGCCTTTGTCAACAGATCAATTTTGAAGTGGCTGTCTTTGATGACAGGTCATGAATTTTAGTGGCTAACATTGATGACAGGTCATAATTATAGAAAGTTACTTTAAATCAACATATTTCTTCAGCCTTTGGTCACAACTGAGAGCATAAATCATCTTCCATATTGCATTCAGGTCAAAATAATCTTATCTGCTAGTTGGCTAACTGATATTGAGCATAGGTAAACAGTCTAGATCCAGACCATACACTTTAGAAACAGGGTCCATACTGTTTCTTAGAGGACATATATACAAAAAATGAGCTCAATATAGTAATCCAAGATTAGATATCAGCTATATGACAAATGGGCATATCCACTTTTCAGTTAAATCTTAAGCTTTGTCTGTGGGTTGAGGGCCATTTTCTTTGTTTTGTCATAGTGTGTCAATTTGATTGGAGTGTTTCTCCATGATGATACATTGCAATAGTTAGAAGGTTTCCGTGCAGTCTGGGCATTTCTTGTGCTTCAATGGTGTCATAATCTGGGATGGAGATTTGGTTCCAGTAGAATGCATTTAAGCCCCTCAGTGGTTTAGGCTGCTGTCCGTTCTAGGGCAGTGATTCTGTTGTTGTTGACTTGTTGTTTATTGTAACCCCCACTGTGGGAGTCTGTAATTGTTTTATGTTTTGTAGTACGTTACTTTATGTCCATTCTAGTTTTGCAGTCATCTGGGTGGGGAAGAGAGAGATGGTTGCTTTGCTTAGATTGTCTTCATGGTGTCTCGTGATTGTTGTATAGCTCTTCCTCACGGTGCCATGGGTATGTCTGCCATATGTGATTGTAGTATTTCCTTATCATACTCACTATTTATTATAGTAATATCAGTTTATTGTACGTTTGGGTTTTAGGAACTGGGTTTGGTTTGAGTTAAGCCGCCTCCTGGTTACTGCTCATGTTATTTTTGTTCAAAGTAGTACCAGTACCTGATGACAAAATTTCTTTTCCACTATATGAATCAACAGAAAGTTGTGAATCACTGTTACAGGTTGAATGGCAACCTGATCTTTCCCCAAAGCAAAATATTTTCAGCCTTGATTATGGTATGCAAGTTGACATCATGTGCTGAACAGGCATGGTGTCTTCTTGCGTCTTGGCTGGTATCTATTGTGTTGTGCCTTGGTGATCAAAGTATTTGTTTTACAGATTTTGACGATAGGGATACATCAATAGGGGGTCAATCTAAGGGGTCCTCAAGCTCTAAATATTCCAAGTTGTGATCCACCGCCAAAATCTGTTTAACAAATACTTTGGTTACCAAAGCACAACACAATAGATAACAGTCAAAACGCCAGAGGACACCAAGCATGTTTAGCTTTAAGCATCACATGGTGTCAATTTATACCATATCAAAGCTGAATATATTTTGCTGTGTAGAGAGATCAGGATATTATCTGTTGCCTTTCAGCCTGTAACAGTGGTGCACAACTTTTTGTTGATATGTATAGGGGAGGTGTAATATTGTCCCCAGGTAATGGTACTACAAGAAAAAAAATAATATGAGCAAAGACCAGGAAGTGGCACAACACAAACCAAACCCTGTCCTTAAAGCAGAAATTACGAATAACTGATATTACAAGTCAAGATTTTACTGAAAAGTAGATACGCCCATTTGTCATCTAAATGCTATCTGATCTAGATGTACATTTTGAGTTATTTTTTGTATTTATATCCTCTAAGAAACAGTATTTTTCGTTGTTGTTTTGTTGCTTTACGTCCCAAGTCAACAGCTAAGATCATGACGGGACGGTCAGTTCACCTAACCACACTTTTTCCTGGGCAAGCTTGAACAAGCTGTTAACCAGTACTTCATGCAAATACTTTCGCTTGTAAGTGACAACAACCCTTCTTGAATGATTCAGCAGAAGGGAGGAGAATGACCATAGAAATTATTTCATGACCAATCTCCACTAAAGTATTGGGCCGGGATCAAACTGACGACCCCTGGATCTGCAGTCAGACTAGCATCTGTTGCCAGACACATTACCGACTATGCTACGCGGCCCAGTAAAGAAACAGTATGGACACTGTTTCTACAGTGTCTGGTCTGGATCTAGACTGTTTGCCTATGCCTGTTATCAGTTAAACAACTGGCAGATAAGATAATTTGACCTGAATGCAATATGGAAGATGATTTATGCTCTCAGTTGAGACCAAAGGCTGAAGAAATATGTTGATTTAAAGTAACTTTCTATAATTATGACCTGTCATCAATGTTAGCCACTAAAATTCATGACCTGTCATCAAAGACAGCCACTACAAAATTGATCTGTTGACAAAGGCAGCCATTTTTCCTCTACCTGTCTACTTTGTTGGGCTCCAATAACTTTATAAAATCAAACTGTTGCTTCAAATTTGGCAGAAATGTAGCTGAATGATAGTAGTTTTATTGTATATAAGTGCAGATAGCAGACTTTGGCGGAGAGACGCACAACCTGAACAGATAACCGTTTTTTTGTGACTTTTCTCGGGAAACCTCTGAAATGATGATGAAGTGTGGCTTTATTTGTGAGAGATATAATGTCAGCTTGTTTCTGTAGGATCTCTCAACACTAACAAGTGTACTCACCCACCACAGAGTACCAGAGGGCTTCTCTAACAATTTTGCCAACCGAAAATTATAACCTACCCTTCATAGGACATAAAATCCCATATCTGTCATCCTTGTTAGTAACCTGTCATCTAAGCAGACGGTTGTACGGTGTGCAAATGGTTTTGCGAAGGTTCGGGAGTGCAGACCTTTGAGCCTTCTCTGGTCGCATAAATGCAATACTTTACAAAAGTCGCATGAGCCGACTTAAAATAAATAATTGAGACTTAAAATAAATAATTGTGCCGTGACTTGTGATTTCCAACAATGTGTCATTTTGACAAGTGTAGACTCAGACGAGTCTGTTCAGCCTCCCGTTAAGCTTAGAAACTCCAAATGAAGTTCAGTCAGTAGCTTAACACGTATAGAATATTCAAGCGACTAGCAAAGGCTCTGATCAGACTGCGCGTATGCGCAGGATGATCTGAGGCTTTGCTGGTCGCACATACCACATTGTTGGAAATCCCATTCCACGGTTCAATTATTGCGGTCGGCCATGGCCGGCCGCTTATATAAACTTCAATCAAAACATACATCAAATTCAGGTTTTGACCAACCCTTTATGTCGTGCTCAGGCTATATTTTATTCGCTGCCGAACAAATAGTGGGGTACCAAATATCGTGGGTTGACCTAAAGCGCGAAGTAAACTGTCCGTGAAGTCTGTAGGGCTACCTATAGCGCGAGGCAAGCTCGTTTGCGAATTTAATTTTCACAAAGAAGTCGTCAATTTGCCAACGCAATAAGTATTAGCTTTTCAAAAAGCTGGCGAAACTGAAACGCCCCAAAGACAAAACGTCCTTTTGGCAAAGAGTGCGAGCGAACTTCACATCAGTAAACCTACTTATATGATTATCATCCACATCTGATCACATAGAATTACTATGAACTCAGGCCCTGTCTTATGACGGTCATGACAAACAGGTTTTAGCCACCAAAGGGAGGCATATAGTAATCAAAATGCCTGTCCTTAGTGTCCTAAGTGTTTGAGTGTTCATATCATATCCGGAGTATATCTCCTATATTATTTTAGGTAGGAATGCCAAATTTCGTGTCTTTATGCATTGAGGGTCATGGAGCGTCACGCACCTTTACCACTGCCATCAGATCTAGAAAAAATCGTGTCACGAGCATAAATCCTAGGAATCCCTAATTTGGTTTGTGAACACATCTTGGGATCACGGAGTCTGTACATATACAGTTAAGGGACCACTGTGACCTTGATTTTCTGGCATCAGTTTTAAGAAAAATGTGCTTTCTAGTGTTGTCAAATGATTTTCCATAAATGTGTCGCATGCTAGATACATTACCATAACATACCATGCATAAGCCGGGTGCTTTCTAAAGATCAAGCAACATCCTCGCTGGAAGCATGTGTTAAATGGTAACAAATCACAGTTTAGATGTTAATAATCAGAACTTAGAATAAATCTACTTGTGCAAGCTCTAGAAGTTCAAAATGGAAGTAAGCAGTGGGCAAGAATACATACAATGATAGGGCTAAACGACCGCCAGCTTTTTTGAAAAGCTAATACTTGTTAGTTAAGGATTCATGGTGGCCGTTTGACCGCTGACTGTTTGGGGAAGTGTTTGATTATTGAACTTTCCAGAACGAATAACAGATTCGCTGACCAGACTGCGCGGAGGCGGTATACTGGTGTGCGCCTTTACTGTTTGCATGCATCAAAAACTGGGTTTTCCCACGGCGAGGCCCATCCATAGTCTTCGACATGCGCATCCACTGTGTCCACTTTGTATGCATCCAAAACTAGGTCTCTCTCTCTCTCTCTCTCTCTCTCTTTCTCTCTCTCTCTCTTTCTTTTCTCTCTCTCTCTCCCTCTCTCTCTCTCTCTCTCTCTCTCTCTCTCTCTCTCGTTTTAGGTGCGTTATGTCCTTTTTTTAATCGAACTGGGACGTTTTCTTGGGTTGAACCAGTACTAGAACATCTGAACTTGCTCAAGAAAATATAAAGGAATGCTCATTGTCACGAATCCGGGGCAATCTACCGACTGTACTGAGCCAAGGTGCAACAACACATGCGCGGATCCAGAGGGGGGCAGAGGGTCCAGACCCCCGAAAATTAAAGGGTTTCTTTACAATGCTAGTCCGGATCCCCTGTAAAACTACAAAACTACCAAACTAGCATAAGATGTAGGGCCACAATGCTGGCGGGCCGATGATGGCCCACTTACAGTGGTACTTGGATCCTCTCTCCCCTCATCAACTAAAATACGTTGCAAAATTGGACCCCCTCTGAAAAAACTCTCTGGATCCGCGCATGCAACAGATTCTTAAAACCATGACCACAAAAACAGTTTCACTCATCCGTCAGGTCACATGTGTAAGTTTATTTTCAAACATAGCAGGTTAAAGGCAACTAGAATATCATTTACTGTGAAAGATGGCGGATAGTGCAGGTGAGTTAAGGATTTGCTTTTTATTGCATCTATTTCTATCAGAGGTTTATTCATTCAACTTGGATGTATACTAACCGTTGACTGTTGGACGTTACTAAATATTCAGTCATTTTGATAAAAATCAGTGTGCGTCAAAAGACAGCTCCAAACCAGAGATATGCTAGAACCGTAAATCAAGAAAAAAGATACTTTAAGTTATGCCTGGCTATATAGGTCATATGCAGACGCCGGATTAGGTTGCATTACAAAGTTTCCTAGCCAATTTTAGCTCTGCATGGCTTGCGGTCAAGGAAATTACCATCGACGAAGTCTGAGGGATATAGTGTTGGTGTCGTCCGTCCGTCCGTCAACACTTTTTGTCCTCCCGAAACCATATCTCAGTACCTATTGGCCAGATTTGATTCATTCTTGAAATAAATGATAAGTACCATGGATTCTCGATATCCTATAAGTTTCGTCAAAATCGACCCCTTAACACTGGAGTTATTGCTCTTGTCTTAGTATAGGTAATTATGATGCAAAACCTGCATTAGTTTTTTGTGTAATGATCTTCACATCTCAAATCCATTATATTTAACAACTGCTCGCTATAGACCATGATTGCCCAGTGCCTTTAGATAAGCATGGCAGTGTCAAAATTTTACCCCATCCTTTTGACCGTGCCTAAGGGGTCAAAGGTCAAATATTTTAATTTCGCAATATCCAAGGCAGTTGTCAATATTTGTTGCTGAAATGTTGCATGCAAACGGTATTTTAGTTTGAAGGCCTGGGTCCGGACTCTTGGGTAGGCTTAGAGGATGGGGCCGAGGCAAAAATTAAACTTCTTCAGAATATTGTCATGATAGTAGCAATTTTTTGACCACAGACACACCCTTGACCCCGGGGGTGGGGTCAACAGGTCAAACAATATATATATTTTTTGAAAGTAGTCATGTTGCATATCAAACTAAAGGTAATTGAGCACAGAGCACCACGACAGCAAATAGTCTGTCCTTACGCACACCCTCGACCCCTGGGGTGGGTTCATAAGGTCAATTTTGTTTTCTTATCTGAAAGTGGTCATGTTGGATATCAAATTTAAGTGAAAGAAGTGTAGACCAACATACAAGGTAACACTTTGAATTTACGCACACCCTTGACCTCTGGGGTTTGGTTGAAAGGTCAGATATTGAAATTGTGCAGATGTATCTTTTTATTAAACTAAGAACTAAAACATACTTGACAGGCATTTGGTATGATCTGAATGATACCCAAGGTGAACTTATAGGGTTTAGATAAATGGGTTTTATGTTTTGTGATTTACATGTTTCTCTAAAATAACCCTTCGTCGGGGGATATGAATTCGACGAATTTGTCTTGTTTTCAATGCAATGTTGGATGTAAATGGATAGCCAGTGGCAAGCTGGAAACACTCCAGGCATACATCACAATGACTTATAAAAATAAAAGTTATTTATAACAGCACCCTTTGTTAGTCAAAGCCCCATCCCTTATGAAAGTGGCCTATTTAAAGCCTAAGAGACACCTTTTCAAAGTTTAACACTTGCAAATATATACCTTCATTCATAAAATTTAGGGAGCTCAGTGGTAGAGTGCTTGACTCGAGATCGGGAGGCCACGGGTTCGAGCCTCACTGGCGTCACTGCGTTGTGGTCATTGAGCAAGACACATTTATCCTAGCGTAGTACTGGTTCAACCAAGGAAGACCAGTCCCTGTTTTTCTGAAAGATTGTTGATGGGACGTAAAGAATCAAATCAAACAAAACAAACAAATTTTCATGAAATAAGACCATTTGTCTGCAGGCACACTTTAAAGAATCGAGTATATCAGCAATTCAACCATCCGTTTTGATTTTGGCATATCCTCTACGACCTTAATACACCAATATCAACAAGGCAAAAATGGAGAGCCAGTCAAAATATAATAGTTATATGTACAATGAACGCTCCCATATCAAGTGAGAGAACCCATCACAATCACTTTACTAAGGGTTATAAGCGATTCGAGCTAAAAGCAGTTTGTGTGCAAATATTATTTATATTTAACCCATTGTATATTTTGCTTTATTTTGACAATTCTTAATTAAGTGCGATCATGTCCAAATTATTACTTTTAAAGGTTAAAATGAGATGTATAGATAATCCTGTTAGTGAAATTGGCAGACATTTCCAAACTTTTTCTGTTGCTGATGAAGGCCTTGGGGGAGATGACGTGTTTCTCTGTGCGTCTACACTGTCTATGAATGCCCTCTTTTGGAAAAAAATCGCATACATTGCGGTATATCCCCGGCTGGATCAGTTGAGGAGCTAAATTCGCCATCCCATTAAGGCTGTCAAAATATCATTGAAATAAGCGTGTCTTGATATACATGCTTTAAGATTTATGCTAAAAGATGATAGCCTTCATCAGAAACGGATATAATTTGGAAATATGTACCACTTGAATATAGGGCTTCAAGGCGTCGTTCCCTATGTGAATTAGATAAATTTGAAATAAGAATTACTCTTTTTTTTCCATTATATGTATTTGTGGTACATATACTCGTACAAGTAATTGGCATTCTCCCTTTCTTTGACACTGCCCCTGGCGCTCTATCGATATTCATCGAGTGACTCTAGGTCCATCAGCATGGATGAGAAATATAAATGCAAATTCCTACAATTAAAAATAGTAAGTGAGTATGATCAGGAAATACCAGAATTACAAACTGCAGACAAACCCAAGACACCGCGAGGAACAGACACACAGCCATCACTAGACACCAGGAAGGCAAACCAAGCAAAGCAACCAGCTCTCTCTTCCCCATCAAGATGATTACAACACTAGAATGGACATAAAGTAACTACAACAAAACATACAACAATTAAGACTACCACATTGGGAGTAACAGCCAACAACGAATCAATGTATGTACTAGCCCCTCATGTTGTTATATTTTTGAATAACCTGAGTGTATCAAATAAATTTGAAACTTGATGTAACCGGTAAGGATAAGTGAAATCCATTAGTTATCACTGCATTATATAACGAAAAAGCCCAATAGCTGGTCTGACCAGCAGATATCAAGTGATACAGGTGGAAAAGTGTCTATTCATCTAAAAAAGTCTTCGTTGTCTCAAAATCTGTTGCTGAATTGCCTTAAAATCTGTGTCGCCAAATGGCTCTGTCGTCTAGTAGTCTTGTTCCCCATCTCGGTATATGGTCCTTTCCGGTATTTGTATGGACCTTCAAACTGGGCCTGAACCTTTGTTGCAGACAAGTAGTGCTTATCACGCACTGACCTGTCACCTTTTGTCCAGCATATATTAGCTTTAGCTACAAGTACATGTATGTGCAGCTCTATATCATGTTGTGCAAATGCTCTGACAATATAAATATCCTACATTTCTGCAACTATCGATTAAATGTGTCAGATTTCTTAAGATAGAATTTTGATTATTTGATTAAAATTTAAATCAATGTGTTCATTTATTTAATTCATAATTGTCATGCGTGGATCCACAGAAATTTTTGCCTGACTGCCAGAATACAGCTCTGAAAACGTTTTTTTGTTGTTGTCTTTTTTAATCCTCATTTTTTTACAGTTTTACAGAAGGTTTCTGATGGTTATTTCAAAGAAAACTATTATTTTCCAAGGTTTGAGAGGGGGTCCAACATATTCAGGGGAGGGGGTCCAACTTTTTGTCAAGGGGGGGGGGGGTCCATATGCGCATTTCTATAGCTACCAATATAACTTTTTATTGCGCAACTGCATAAAAATGAACAGAACTCCCACTGTTTTCATTGTGGAACTAGCGGATTTAATATATAAACTACCATGAGAACCTGTTGGTCAAATAGCGGAGATTCACATCAGGCTGCGCATGTGCTTGCTCTGATTATTGTATCAGTTGCCCATGTTCGAGCTTTAGATTATCTTATTTCCAGTTTTTGTGTACATTATTGTAAAAATCCTGAATGATTTCTTTATGTTGTGAAAGAAATAATCTTATCGAAGCGATCTAAAGAAATAAAGGTGTATATTTTATCTCTAGGGATGAGAAGTGAGAATTTCATGGGCATGGAATTTTATGAGCCTCATATTAAGCCAAACATTTTGTAGGGCCGGATCTGAGCCCAAACTGTTTGTAAAAGCTAGTCGCGTGTTTTATTCCATCACTGATATCAGCCAATACCTACACGTCATATAGGTAAACATGTGCGTATCAAGAAATGGTCCGCAGCTTTCCATATTGCTTTCATAATCATACGTAGTAGTACTTGTACAGCCATGACCTGAGTTCTTGTTCAAGATTGGACTACGAAATAGCCATAGTATTTCCTTACCATATTAGAACATACTGATCCGTTTTAGTCCTAATCCATACTTATTCGTTGGCCCGAAGTGGGCTAAAATTTCTACAGTTAATAATGGTTAACTGCGTACAGTTACACCCAATTAGGAAAGTCGGGCACTTTGCGAGCGTATGCGTATTACTATATGTATGTACGAAAAATTCCCTTCTTATTAGCCTGAACTGGCGTAAGGAAAACATGTCATATGTGGGCTCAGCCATATTTAAATTCATTTTTCTGATTACCCAAAAAGTTTAATCAGCAGAATAAATTAATTTTATGCATGTATGTATTTTTCAATAAAATATCGCTATAGCAAATAAGAAAGTGTTATAGGCGCTTGAACATTCGAAGTGAGCTGCATTATGCCCAGGTCACACATTCACGGATCACCTCGCCGGTTCTACTACGGATTAAATCTCACAGTGACCCCGGAAATGCCAATTTCCGTAGTCCTTTACGGATGCACTATATATGTATGATTAAGTACTACTACGCATGATTACGGGTGCAAGACGGAAAGCTACAGACCAATACGGATTGCCAGGAATGATGTCAGATTGTATCCATGGCTAATTCTGTGTCCAATCCGTGAATGTGTGACCTGGGCATTAAGTGAATGGAAAAGTCAGAGGTAATCCAAAGAGTTATATCAATCACTAGTGAAAATGTAGGCTGATATCAATCACTTGTGATTAATATCATATCGTCTCACTTTGTAAAAAGGTACTACGAGGGGCGTTCAATATGTAATGAAAACAGCCCAGTAAATCCCAAAGTTTTATATTAGCACACTTCATAATTACTTTCATTAAAAGGTCTGTTTCTTGGCTAAATAAATGTAAAATTGTAGTTGTCCAGCTCCTTATCTAATTTACACAAGCCACTTTCAAGATAGGGTTCTGAAGTACACTGCGATATGAAATAAAACAATGTTTTCAAAAGCAGATAACTACATGAACGAGGGAGGTTTTCAGTCTGCTTCTTCGTGTGGTTAATATCCATATATTGGTAATTTATACCTGCCTTTTTTTTTGATATTGCTATATATTCTATGAAATACTGAGGCTGCCATTTTGGTTGAAATCCTTCTTGATGCTACATTTTCAGGCATTCCATTGACAGAGCCGTTTTTGCGTGAACGAATACATCGCGAAAATCTATACGAAAATCATTTGTAACATTTTTTCTGGTCGCTTTGTTGTTCATTTGCAAGTAATACAGCCGATTTTGAAATTTCCATATTTAATCTCACTCATAAAGTACCCCCAAGTATGCCATTTGAAATAAGAAAATCACTTTAAAGATTGCCATCTCTGGCTTACACTGAAATGGATCAGACAATATAACCGCATTTCATCGATGTTTGCATTCGGATGCATTTTTTGGACATTGTTACACGTATTTACGTGTACATAATCTGGCTGACTATTTTCAGACAATAGAATTATAGGACACGAAAATGGTATATCACTCAGATGAGATACCCCTAGATATTGGTTTCAGTTTAACTGGTCTGCTGCCTATGCACTATGTGTATTGTATCTTCGATACAATCAAAATTGTCCTTTCATGGTACAGAGCCACATTTCCGATTTTCAAGAACCGTGCGTATTTTAGTGGTACGTCCATTGCTGTAAACGACGTCAACGTAAGAGGGGGAAACGTAATTAAACCGTTTGCACGAACAATCGGTACCAGTCAAAAGTTGGTATCGTTATAGCAGATAAAGGGGAAATGAGTCAGAAAACTATGGATATGTGATTCATGCGTGATAAATGTTTGTTTCATAAAATACAGCATGCCTTTCTACCTTTGTTAAAATGAGTCTCTACAATTCGGAGGAAAATATATGCAGTGTATATAAGTGTGCTTCTTAAAAAGTCTGTAACTTATTAAATTTGGAAAGATAAAATAATGTTTAAAGCACCATTTTAACGGCGACGCTTTGATCTTTTGTTTGGCATATGCCATAACATCCTGAAACGTTTATGGATGCAGTTATGAATGGGTTTTCATTACATATTGAACCCCCCTCGTATATTAATTAGCTCACCTGAGCCGACGGCTCAAAGTGAGCTATTGTGATCGGTCTTTGTCCGTCGTCGTCCGTCGTCGTCCCTCGTGCGCAAACTTTTTCTTTAAACGAAATCTCCTCCTGAACCACTGGTATAATAATATCAACTTCACATGAATGTTCCCTATGATGCCCTGTTTCAAAATTACATAAATGGTTCCCCTCCACCGAACAGAAGGGCTACCAGTGTTCCAGATAAGAAATCTTTTAAACGACATCTCCTGAACTATCGACTCAAATTCAAAATAATTTCACAGAAATGTTCCTCATAATACGCTCTACCAAAATTGCACAAATGATTATGCTCCACTGAATAAAACAGCTGTCAGGGCTCCAGATAAGAAATACCTTTAAACAGCATTTCCTTCTGAACCGCTGATCCAAATTCAAAATAATTTCACATGATTGTTCCTCATGATGCCTTCTACCAAAATTGCACAAATGGTTCCAGTCCACTGAACAAAGGGGCTGCCAGAGCTCTAGATAAGAAATGTCTTTAAACGACATCTCCTGAACCACTGGTTCAAATTACATTTAACTTCACATGAATGTTCCCAATGATGCCCTTTTAAGAAATTGCATAAATGGTTCTGCTCCACTGAACAGGAGGGCCGCCAGGACTCCAGGTAAGAAATCTTTCAAACGACATCGCCTTTTGAACCATTGACCCAAATTCGAAATAATTTCACAGTATTGATCCTCATTATACCCTCTACCAAAATTGTACAAATGGGTACACTCTGCTGAACAACAGCACTGTCAGAGCTCCAGATAAGAACTACCTTAAAAGGGCTTTTCCTCCTGAACCACTGGTCCAAATTTAAAATAATTTCGCAGAATTGTTTCTCATTATACATTCTACCAAAATTGCACAAATGGTTCCTGTCTGCCAAACAAAAGGGCTGCCAGAGCTCTAGATAAGAAATATCTTTAAACGACATCTTCTGAACCACTGGTCCGAATTCCATATAACTTCACATGAATGTTCCCCATAATGCCCTCTTTCAAAATTGTATAAATGGTTTGGCTTCACCGAACAGGAGGACTGCCAGAGCTCCAGATAATAAATCTTTTAAACGACATCTCCTGAACCACTGACCCAAACTCAAAATAATTCAACAGAATTGTTCCTCATGATGCACTCTACCAAAATTATAGAAATAGTTCCACTCCACAGATCAAAGGGGCTGTCAGAGCTCTAGATGAGAAATGTCTTTAAACGAAATCTAATTCTAAACCACTAAGTCCAAATTAAAAATATTATAGGAATAAAGTAAGGGAAACAAATCTTGCAACTGTAGCTGTCTTGTTTGTAGAGATGGTTTCCCTTGATTCTGGGAAGATGGATTTTCCTATACAAATAGCCAAATTGTCCATTGTGTGTTTCAGGTGCCACAGGTAGACTTTACTAATAAATGTGTACTTCAGTCTCTGAATATTGCATTTATCATAGCAAACAGTGCAGATCGTGAGTAAACGCAGCAAACTACGAAACTACCTTCCAGGGGTTTCCGGTATACAAAGGATTTATTCCCCAATATCAGACAAGTTCAATAGAGTAAATCCCCTGGGTCTGAAACCGCTAGACCTAAAGCCTTGATATTATGTTTGTAGCATCATCTTTTGAACCTCTACCAAGTTTGTTCAAATTATGCCCCTTGTTAAAGTGCTACATCCTGTTAATTCTGTCAACATAACCCATGTTAAGTCTTAATGAAACTGCTAATCTATCAAAATTTAAACATGTACCTGAACTTTGGAGGAGCTTTGCTCTAGTATACCTTTATAAACAGTCATTCTCAGGTGAGCGCCCCAAGGGCCCTCTTGTTTGTTTTAGGTATACATTGATTTCACTGCTAAGTATGAAATAAATGCACATTAAACAACATAAACTGAAATAAATATAATCACATTCGATAATAACGTTCGTATTCATATTTTTTATAATCTCGTTTAAATTTTAAGCTGATGCAGTTGACTATTTCCCAAAATGTGTTTCATTGTGTAGCAAACCGTGAATGCACATACTAATGAGACCCCTCTCAACATAAATGTCCCATTTATCAATTGCTAGGTAAAGACAGGTAAAATCTACATAAAAATATGTCTAAACCCTTAAAGCACCAATCACGACTGCAGCAGACGATAAATTTTGCGACATCTTTCCTACTTTTCGAAAAAATAAGGTATAATATTTCATGAGAATCGTGTGCCAGAAGACGATTCTCATGAAATATGATGCCATATTTGTTATTTTTGAAAAAGCAGCAACATTTGAAATTTTCGTCTGCTGCAAATTCTACATGGCGCAGTATGGATTAAGACTTGTGACGAACATTGATGAGACGCAGATACTCGTTGACCTGCTTGCAAATGTAACACATAATTATAATGCTGATATTATATAATGTGTAAATTAAGTGCTATATCTATATTTTAGGATGGGGTCACCAGGAAACAACCTGCATTGGTGATGAAACTCTCTCAAGAAAACTGTATCAGGCAATGGAGGACTCTGAAATAACTGTCAACGAGAGAGATGTGAAGAAGGAACTATCTACAATGCTTGAAATACTGTTATCAATGGTTTTTCCAAAGCAGTCAGTTTATGTGTTTGGAAGTCAGTACGAAGGAACGTCGTTGAGTGGGAAGTCAGATATTGATTTTGTTTATGTCAATAATTTTCCAAAGGTTGTAACGAACATATCAAGCACTTCATCAGATGATTGCCTTTTGCTCATACAAGACATGCATACTCCGGCTGGATATGCTAAGCTTCAACTAGTGCAAGATGGAGTCCCCGTCTATGGCAACGAATATAACCATATGGAACGAAATAAACATTTAGTTTACTGTTCTGATAAAGAAAATAGGTTAGTTTGTTATTTTAAGCAACCTAAAATGGCTCCAGAAACTGAAAGGCATGGCCCAGCAATGACAACCTATGTTAAAGGGGTATTTGAATATGATACTTTGTTCGCTCTCGGATGTAGTAGCTGGCCGGCATCTGCAACAGAATGGCTGACCAGGATCAGACAGTATAACTGGCCACCCACTGATGAAATAGAAATATGTGAATCCCTGGGTTTTATATTGGTGCAGAAAGGGCACCCACACAGCGATGAGCAACATTTACTGTGGAGACTGTCGTTATCTCGTCAAGAAAGATTACTTGTAACTAATTTCAACTCTATTCAATATAAATGTTACATACTTTTAAAACTTATTAAAAATGAGGTTTTGCTTAGCTCCATTGGAGAAGAAACATTGACCTCTTATCACTGCAAAACTTGCATGTTTTACATGATTGAGAATACTCCAGTAGACTTTTGGAAGGCAGACAATATTGTTGACTGTTTGATTGCTTGCTTAAGAAAGATTCTGCAGTGGGCCAAAAGTGGTGTTTGCCCAAATTATTTTATCACAGAAGAAAATATGTTTGAAGGTCGACTTAGCGATCACCATATACTAAAACTCAGTAAAGCATTGGTAACGATACTATCCAGAGACATAAAACTTACATTACAACAAATACAATATGATAACATTGGAGAGTGTTTGTCCCTTAGCTCTGAAACCGAAAAACAGAAAGTCTTTGAAGATGGCAATGAACTAATATTGCTGAAACACTATCCTACAATGCTTCTAAAACATATCACAATGTGTGGAATGCGTAATATGATTCTATATCAAGAAATGAAAAGTAACACAGCAGAATTAGGAAAAAATCTAACCTCTTTGATGTATCGTATAAGAAACACATTGAAAGTGACTGATCATACGGAGACTCAAACGAAAGCAGCAGGTATAACACATATGCTTGCCTTCATATCACCCATTTTGCTGCCCACAATCATCGTGCGTGCAATTTCAAAATGTTATAGTAAAGAACAAATTTGGAAAATACTTACAGCGGACAGGCTTAATATGCCTGTCTTAGATACAAACCCACCAGCAAATGTGGAGGTTTTTAAAACAAACCTTCAATATGACACCTTCAAATTAAGACAGGCATCAATAATGTTCATGCTGAAGTTCTATGCTGCATCTAAGGCTATATTATTGCCACTTAAACGTTGTATACGATTCTCAATTTGCCGTTGTGCCGTTCATAAGTTTTTGTGTCCACAACCTAAAGATGTTGGATTTAATGTTGGCGATAAAAACCGACAAGATATGGCGTTAGACGTCAATATCAGTAAAGTGCTCGCGCCTTGTGTAGTGTTTCTACCAACACAGAAAATTCTCACACCTGTCCCTATCATTTATGAGATGATTCGGTCTATGGGATCACGAGGAGAAAAAGACATGTGGGATTATTGGCACGACTGGGCTGTGATCGATGGTCAGTTCCTAACTCATTTTCTGCTTTATCTAAATCACACAATGCTACATCAGCAATATAAAGCACTTGGAGATATTCTGCAGATGGAAACGCTTATCAATGAAAGAGAGCTTAGCCACACAGAAACATGTTACAATCTATTAGGATGGGCTTACAAAGAACTGGGGTGGATTGAAGAGGCTCTGGTTTGTTTTGTAGCATCTCTGAACATAAAGCCTTTTCAGAATGCTGTATATTGGCATCTTTGCTTTCTCGCCAATGAAAAGTTTAATGACAGAAATGAGTAATATTATCAGACATGAATAAGAACAAGAGTACAATAAGAAGCGGAGAAGTCTACCCCCCTCATATGCGCTCAGATTGGTCATGTAGGCCACAGTGCAAACATGATTGGTTTGAGTTTCAAGCTGGCGGACACTAGCACAGGAACTTGTCACAAACCCTTAGAATAGAAAAAGTATGCCTATATTTACTTTTATAGAGAAGGACTGTAACGGTTGTTGTGGGGGTACCCTATATGACTAATCAAAACAGTCGGAAAACTCAACTTATATGAGCAAACTTATAGTGTCCTGGCTTCGAGAGAAACAAGTCTGTCTAACGATACCAAGCTTTTGTTCTTTCGTTGAGTAAGTCCCATGAAATAATCAAGAACAGCACGGATATTAGCGTCTTCTTGAAACTCGTTCGTTTGCACTTTCCTCTGGAGATGGTAAAAACACAGTTCAATCGTTCTTTTCTGACTTTCATCAAAGAGATGCCGATTCAAAGTGATAAGTCCTGGTTTTCAAAAGTTTTTTTCTATATGCAGTCACCAAGTTCTTGAGAATTTATTCCAAATGAAAGCCAAACAGCGACTTTTTACAGAAATTACGCCAACCTTTTTCTATCCAACCTCCATGTTTTTCGGAAATCCCATTCACTATAGTCCTGTGACGTCAGCGAAATGGTATGATTTTGCGATTTTATATCAAGGGAAGTAATGCAATCTATTGAGTGTAAAAATGTAAACTGAAGCACTCCGAAAATACACCACGTCAATTCGGGGATTTTTCCAACGGATTTTGCCTTTTCCATGTGACGTATTTGTAACCTCAGCTTCGCATTAACCAATCAGTGATCGCGAAATTTTCAGAGCTGAACTTTTGCAAACATGGAGTGCAGGTAGAAAATGTTGGCGTAATTTCTTTAAAAAAGTCGCCGATTGGCTTTCATTTGGAATAAATCAAGATTTTGACGACTGCATGTAGAAAAAAGTTATTGAAAACCAGGACTTACCACATTTAGCGGTATTTCATCGTTCGAAATCAGGAAAAAGCGATTGAACTGTGTTTTTAACAGTCTCCAGAGGAAAGTGCAAATGAACGAGTTTCAAGCAGACGCTAAAATCCGAGCTGTTCATGATTATATCATGGGACTTATTCAACGTAGGAACAAACGGTTGGTATCGTCAGACAGACTAGTTTCTCTTGAACCCTGGGCACTATAGTTTCGCTTAAAAAACTGAGTTTTCGGGCTGTTTTGATGAGTCAAACAGGGTACCCTAGCAACTTGCGTTACAGTTCTTGTCTATGTTTACAGATACACACGCCAACTTTTTCATGAAACAAGTTTGTGACAAGTTCCTGTGACACTAGCTACACATTTGTTTAAACGTTCTAAAATGAAGGAATACTTTATTTAAAGGTGAGCGTACTTTTTCTTGACATGAAAGAAACTAGTTGACTCTATTATTAATCCAACCATTTAAATGCCCTACAATGAGATATTGATTCCCTTAGGTGAGCTCACAGAATACAAAAAACACACACAAAACAACATAATACTCGAACAACATCCTTGAAAATGTGGCTGATATTTTTCATTTCTGCTCTGTTTCTATGTGGAAATTACCAAAAATGATCGCCGTGGCTACATTTGCTATTAACTTCTTTTTAACTATGTATTTTGCTATCACACGTCCTCAATCTGAATGGAGACTAACCGGAACTCCATTTTGTGTAAATAGCATCGTTTTCTCTTGCTTTGGTTGCCAATTCCTTGTAGGCCTTGAGCTGGTTATAGGCCCCCCTCCCCCAGGGGGAATTTTGTACACTATGATTTTCTGAAACTACATTATATAAGACACAAAATAAAAGATGTTAGCCCTCTGAGAGTGGCAGCGTTAACGTGTAACATCACGTTATATACGTTACCCCCCCAAAACAGCATTAAACGCCCCTGATAATGTCTCAACCATGACATGTTCGCACATATTTGCATGCTGACACAGGATTATGAACTTCTTATAGCACAGTTACATATTTTTAGTATCAATTTTATAAATGTCTTGAGTTATTACCGTTGTATACGCTACTTAGTTTTTCCTGCGTTATTTCCGAGTATCAGTATGGTATTTATTGACAATACATGTATTTCATCTGTCACAGAATATAGTTACTTGGTAAGGCTGCTAATCAAATGATTTAAAGTTCTTTATTATGGTCGCTTACACTTTTTTCAGGCCCATGTTACGTATGTTACCCTCAAAATAGCATTAAACATTCAAGTTAATGTCTCTAACAAGCCCTGTTTATACTTATTTGCGTGCTGACACAGGTTTGTGTACTTCTTTAACTAGGTTTACCTATTTTAGGTATTTATTTAATAAGTGCCTTGTACTTTAACTGTTATGTGTGTTACCAAATGATACATAAGTTATTCTGAATATCTGTATAGCAGTTGTTGACTTTACATGTATAAAGTCTGTCAGAGAATTTAGCAAATTTATAAGGCTGAAACAAATTAAAGTTCCTTATTCATTTATGGACTGACTTAAACTATTATGATAATGTGATCTGTCAACCTTCGCTGTTTGCTCACATGAACAGAAGATACCATGCATTCAAATCGGAAGTTCTGAAAGACAGTCACTGTAAAACAGCTTAGTTCTGGACAAGGTATATGGATATAATTCAGATGGTGTTGACACTGATTAGGGCTACAAGGAAAACAACTTTGAATTGCATGTCAGCACTATCTGTATGCCTTGTACTTAAAGTTCATTGCACACAATCACAACAACTACGCACAATATGTACCTGTATAACTGATTACACTCATAATTTGTCTGATACACATCACAGATGCAAAGAACTTCAACAAAATGGGTTTAGTGTGTCACAATCATTGGTTCTTTGCTTGAGAAATGCTTTTGACATAACTATCAGACAAACAAAAAAGAGGTATTATAGGCTTCAGCAGCTAGAACTACACTTCGTACTACAGATGGAATGGTGTATTACTCATCACATCAGAGCTCAATATATTGAAACATCTCTTCAATGGACTGAAATGAAATATTCAATCTGCTCCGATGCAAAGTAGAAGGAGTACTAGAGGCAGTTTCTGGCTTCACCAATCTTTTTAGTTCTAGTTTTGAAGACAATAAAAACGGTACTTTTTGTCTTTTGGTGTTCCTGCTAAGCCTGGCATAGCTAAGGTTCTTATTGAGGCTGATGACATTGCCAGGTAGGCTGTTGCAGACTTCATTGACTCACTTTTAGTTGAAAATCTGTCTTCCACAGCCCCATTAAATGCTACAAGGTAATAAAGCTTTGAGGCTTGTGAGATTAAGAAGAGATTGTCCAATTTACAAAATGTAATCAGCCAGATGAGAGCTTAAAGGAGCGTCTTTGGTCAGCATGACCTTTATATTGGCCATAATGTTGACCTTGAGTTGACATTGCAGTTCCTTTGGGGACCCGTACCATGGTTACTGACAACTCCTGATAGAATTTCAACCAAAATTGACAAGTCTTAACTTCTGCATGGATTGCAATCACACATTGAACAAACATTAGATTGGCCATGTATTGCTGCACATAACTTTGATGGTAATGCCATACTACAGAGCATAATAGCTTTCCCTGTCACCTTCAAGGATCTGATGGAGCCAGGCACGAAAGGAAAACCTGTTGGTTTTGTCACTGATACATATATACAATGTATAAGCAGCAGTCTATAAAGTCTTACAAATATTCCCGCAGAGGATAACTTGGATGTTTTGTTCAACACTGGTGCATGCAAATAAAAGTGCTCATTTTGAATGTCAACAACATTTGCCATAATATTAGGGAAGAGATCTACAGTCATACACTGTTTAACAGATTGTGACACTACCAATGTGCCAATGTGTTAGTACCACGGAAAGGTTGTTCCTATCAATCTGATAGAGAACCCCTCCTCACTAGTTCATCTATATTCTAAGCAGGATAGAAAAGCAAACTAAGTATTACTTCCATCCTGCTTTTCTGTCCTCAAGATGTACATACAAAGATTGAACTTTTTACTATCAAGTCTTTCCCATGAAAACAAGTAAGGCTTTCCAGATATGGACACAATGTGTGGAAAATAAATGAGAAGGAAATGGAGTACCTATGGCTGAAAGAAACTTGATTGAATCCTAATTATGAGCAACAGAATTATATTATACATTTTGTGTGATATGGGGTTACCATGTTCAAAACTCAACAACTCATACCTTATAAAAGATAGAAACATAATATTTGCAGATTCCAAAAGGTACATAAACATTCTTTAATACAAAATGAATTAGAAAGCACATTCATATTGAAAAAAATATCAAACAATATTAGTTTCCTGAATCATTTATATAGGAATAATGAAAAAATGTAACATACGTAACACTTTGGGGGTGCATATTTGTTTTCAGAGGTCCATATCTGCGATGCAAAATAGCTTTCTTGGATGATATAGCCAGTTTGGAAATCTTACCTTATGGTTTGCACTTTTCAGAAGTCATGTCATTTACTAAAATTATCACAGATGTTGATGGGTAATATATATAATTGGCTGTTACAAGGTAATGGTGCTATCACCAGAGTGCTAGCATATTGCAAAATCCTTGCAAGATGAATCTTATAGAGGATTAATAAGCTGTATTGGACAATTCTTTAAACCCTTGGATAATATATGAAGAGTTGCTAGCTTGGCAAGAAACATCCTGATGGATTTTCTTTGATATTTTAAGTTGTTACTCGCATATTGGACTGTATGTTACAAACTCTCCATAAGTATTATGTTAACTATATTTGATGTCTCTATAAAAGAAAAGAGTGCTTATGGTAGTTTATGTTTGAGTTACTTCCTCAGCAAATGAGCCAGAGTAAAACGAAGTACATGGACCTGTGCCAGCATGCAAATAAGTACAAGCAGGTCGTGTTGGAGACCTTATCTTGAACGTTTAATGGTATTCTGAGAGTAACGTATGTAACCTGGGCTATAAAATAGTATAAGACACCATAATTAAGAACTTCAATTCATTTAAATAGCAGCCGTATGGATATGCTATATTAACTGATGGATGTAATATATGTATAGTCAATTACTGCCATACTGATACTTGGAAATAACATATGAAACACTAAGTAACATATACAACAGCTAAAACTCAAGACATTTATAAAATAAATGCTAAAATTATGTAACTGTGTTATAAGAAGTTCTTAAACCTGTACCAGACTTGAAAAAAGTGTGAATATGTCATGTTTAAGACATAATCAGGAAAATTTAATGTTAGTTTGCGGGTAACGTACGTAACATGATGTTACACGCTAACGCTGCCACTCTCAGAGAGCTAACATATTTCATTTTGTGGCTTATATAATGTAGTATCTGGAAATTATAGTGTACAAAATTCCCCCCTGGAGGGATAAGATAGAAACGTAAGGCTTGCAGTTTTGAAAAAGTAAATAAAAAAGCTTCAATATAATACCAAATTAATGAACAGAAACTGGTTTCAATAAAATTTAAGACAAACTATATTAGATTCATTTATCATTTTAAAGGGGGTTCACTGAAAAAATGTAACATACACTACATTGAGGGTGACAATTTTTGTTTTCAAATGTCAATATCTATGGCACAGTAATAGCTTACTTAGAAAATATAACCAATTTGGAAATCTTACCTAATCTTTTGCACTTTTCTGAAGTCTTAAAAAGAATTTTACTTATCAAAAGTTTGTAGGGTAACGTATGTAACAAGCTGTTACAGCTTAACGCTGCCATTGTCAGAGGGCTAACATGTTGCAAAATGTTTGCAAGACATTAGGCTTCAAGAAAAATATGGTCTACGAAATTCCCCCTGGGGGAGGAGGTAAACCATATCCAGCCAGTGGCCTATTGCAATTTAACCCATAAAAGGCGGCCTACATTTTGCAGCAGACGACAATTTCAAATGCTGTTGCTTTTCAAAAATAACAAATAAGGCATGATATTTCATGAGCATCGTCTGCTGGCAGACGATTCTCATAAAATATCATACCTTATTTTTTTCGAAAATGAAGAAAGATGTCATAAAATGTGTTGTCTGCTGCAGTCGTAATTGGTGCTTTGAGGGTTAAGAGGTGTTTAAAATTCGGAAAATGCTATTCGATTGGCAAATGACTTAAGTCCAGTAACCTGCCTGCAGCCAATCTGTTGAAAGCCCAAACAGGGTTTGAAACAGTACTGAGTGAAATGTGTGTTCCGGTCGTGCAGTAAGTTTACAGCATAAATATACCTCTTAAATTCTTTTAATACTGCGATTTTGTTATGATGTTTCACCATTACGTCAATTATTGGAGAATAATTAATATCCTATGAAGAAGATGGATTAGACGTGCATAAAAGGAACAGTTATGAGGGGGAAGGATCATACTATACTATGCACAATAAGTTTATAAATTTCTTAAGCTTCGCATCACTTTGTTATCATCTTTGTGCAATATCGAACAATTTCAATTGCAAAGACGAGATCAGGCTCTTATGCAAATGAAACCACGAATTTACAGACGCTATCCTTTAAATAGGCATTTCGGGAGAGCAAGAATTGCAGGAGGGGTCAGTAAGCAAAATTCACATTTGTTGTAAGCAATTCTGATATGATAAGCAAGTGATTTTGCGTTTGGTGGTCTTTCATGCATCATACGCCTATAAAAACTATTGGTTATGTGACAAATGTGATAGAGATTTCATGCTGAAAAGAATCGGCTGCCAGCAATGGCGTCAAAACGTAGCCATCATTTGATTAAACTTCTAATGTTAATTGGCGTTTCAATTCAACAGAGATTTTGTTTACAAAGATAGCATAGGCTAGTAATGTAACTCAACTTATGGCTGATTAAAACCTAAAGTAACTGAAAAATAATGCGACGCAATTGCGAGATAACGGTGACGCTAGATCTTATCTTTCGGCTCGTGCTCTGTAGCCATGAAGATGTTTCATTCAACATTATTTGTCTAAATGTGTTGGAAAGCATCAAGCAATTCTACTTGTTAATGTGGTTCAAGAAAACCGACTAGAAACGCCTTTTAAAGGCGATAATGTAAAAGCATTAATAAAAACCGTCAAATTTTGAAAACTTGATCCTTTATTTCTCTGAGAAAGTTCAGAAACTTGCAGCAATTGCTATATTTTTTGGTTTTCAGTGACCAAGCAATCGCTTGAAAATGGTTTTGGCTTCCCCCAATAATCGGAAGTACCCACGTTACCCACTAGTCTTTAAATTTAACGTCACTTTAGCACGGCCGCTGCGTTTGGTAATTCTGCATTACTGTAAATGGTGATTCTTGTCAGATGATCGGCGCTTGTATCTTCATGACAGCATATGAATCTCTTGATATCTGATGTGGATAGGCTCACCCATAAAAAACTTTTTTGTGCATAGTATATTAAAATGAACAGTCAAGGTTCTTACTCTGTTAAAGGTGCAGTTGGGCCATGTATCCTAAATCAACTACCATTTACTTAAACAGTACTACATTACAATGCAATACAATACAATAAACTAAAATACAATACAATTCAAGAAAATAAAAGAAATGCACCGATTTGTGATTGACATCACTTCATACTCTATTTACGTTACTAGGGATAGGTTTACCAGTCAGAGTAGTCGTAATATACTGAAACAATAAAGTTATGTCCGCTTGACGTTTATGTCTGCCAGTTCCAAATGGATGAACGCATTTCATTCAAATTTTCACCTGACAAACTTTGATTATTTAGAAATAATTTGCACTGAAGAGTAATCCATTTGATAGTCAAGAGAGCCGCTGAAAAAGCAGCGAACACGAGTACCCTTAAAATCAAAAGTCACAACCTCAATAGTTTGTGTGTCCGTCATAATCCCGAACCATTCAAGCACATTTAAACATCACTGAACTTACTCACTTGTAAGACAAGCTGGCTAGTTGTATGCATTGCTTTTTCCGCCACAGTCATTTGTTTGTAACATACTCTGACGTCACAAAACATCGATTACGAGCGTGCGTGAAAACACTCAGAAAAATCATTATTGGTCCAACATTTTGATAATCAACAAAATCGAACAATTTGATGGTTTTTCGACGTCACAAGCATTTAACAGTAATTTAGACTAATCAGCATCAAAACAATTGATAATGGAAATTCTCTGATGATTTTGAAGGAATGGATGGGGTATAAAACACAGATTTAGTGAACCTTTGATGCCCGACATCAGCGATAGTTTTTGTTTTCCTCTATTGTGCAATTGTTGTCATAAACAAACACAACAAATTAAAACAAAAACCGTCTCAAAATGACGTTAGGTTAAGGAGATTTTAAAGTTCTTTTAAATTTGTTATTTATCTAATTCAAAGGAAGGTAATTTTAGATAATTTTGTAAATTAAAGATTTGGAACTGCAATTTCGTTCGTTCAATAAGCAGACTTGGGCTTTTTAGATGTTTTTTCATCGTCGGACGCTTCTGGTTGCCATTTAACGTAAAATGTGTCACATTTTGATGATTAACTTCCTGATGATAATGGAAAAAGCTGTCTACACATAAGGTTTAATAACCCTTCTAGATCAGAAGATAAAATCAAATAATTACCATTTTTTTGTGTGTTGGACGTTTGATTAACATTTTGGTTTTATTTTTGTTGCAACATCTTAGCTGGATCGAAAGATACAGAACCATGAAAATCGGACGTTTCTTTTTTGTTTGAGTATATTAAGAAACCTAGGCATCCTGCAAATTGACACCAAGCGGAATAATAATGGTGCTGATCAGAAGGCACGGATGTACATGTTGATTGGTCTCTTAAGTTGTTTACAAACAGCAAAAAGATGATTCACATTAGTAATCCGTGACCTCAACAGCTTATCTTACTACCTTAGGTAGAGAGAGGTTTCTCATAATGTTCTCTAACAGACTTGCACAAATAGTTTCACTTGGGTCAATAAAAGGCCTGCCAGAGCTGTAGATGCGAATGTCTTATAACTACATCCCCTCCAGAACCACTGGTCCAAATTCAAAATAATTTCACAGAAATGTTTTTCTCATAATGCTCTCTCCTTAAACCCAGGGCTCAGGCGAGAGATCCAGAATCGCAGGGTCCTCTTGTAAATAATTATATAGAGAAAACATAAACAATATTTTGCCTATAACCACAATGCCTAAAACCTTGATATTGGCCGCCTAGTTAACCTCTACAAAGTTTGGTCAAATTATGGCCCAGGGGCTGAAAATGGCCCCGAGGTCACATGTTTTATATAAGTTTATATAGAGAAAACATAAAAATGTCTTCTTATCTAAGCTTACATACACTAGAGCCTTGATATTTGGTATATAGCATTGTTCAAATTGTGGTGCTGCAGCAAAAACTGGCCACGTCGGGAGAAGGTCATCTTTATATATGTTTATAAAAAGAAACGTAAAAATCTTCTTGCCTGAAACCACAAGGGATAGAGCCTTTATAGTTGGTATGTATCATCACCTAGTAACCTCTAACCTCTACCCAGTTTGTTCAAATTTCGGACCTGGGACCAAAAATGACCCCACCCCAGAGTCACATGTTCATATATAAGTTAGTGTATAAAATAGCCCTTAAATAATTATCTAATCGAAAACGACAAGAACCTAGAATTTGATATTTGGCATAAAGCATCACCTAGTGTTACTCAACCAAGTTTTCATATCATCACTTTTTGAAAACAAAAAGGCAGACATGTTGAAATTGGTCTCGTCCATCTATTTGTCCGCCTACCTCAGTATCCATTCGACTGTCCGTTGTTCACTCGTTTTTGCTCATTGTGCAAGCGCCACCTTTATCTTTTGACTGAAGATGTTCATAATTGATTGCTTCTATCGTATGGATTTCAACGAAAACTTCAGATTACCTATGTGACATCAGAGAAAAAGGTCAAGGTGACATATACATACACTAAAATCTGTCTTACAACTTTTAACGCGAACTCTACTTTCATCGTTTGACAAAGAGTGTTGTTATATGGCATAATAATTGTCTATGGTGTGTAGATCAAAGGCCTTGGAAAATGGCTATCATCTATTGGTCAAAGGTAGTTATGTTTAAAATATGTCTTACGACTTATTACGCGAATATTATTCCCCCTTTCATTTTTTATGGAGGGTATTCACATTGAGTCCAACGATTGTTTATCGTGAAGAGATTACAACGAAGGTATGACATTAGAGTCAAAGGTCATTGTCAAATATACTTAAAATCTGTGGCCTTATTTTATTATTTGACAGAGGGTGTTCATAGTTGGCACAATTATTGCCCATGGTGTTTTGGTAACAATGACTGTTCCAGATAGCTGCTTTGACATTGGAGTCAAAGGTCGAGATCATTATGTTTAAATTCTGTCTTATGGCTCGTAACGCAAACTCCTCCAGCATTTTTGATTGTATGTGTGTATGTGTGTGTGTGCACGCGCTCATGCGTGCGTGCGTTTTTTTATGTGCATTGCAGCAAAGGTTTCAGACCACATATATGACATTAGAGTCTGAGGTAAATGCCACATATACTTAAAACTTGCCTCCTGCTTATTATGCGAACTCTCATTTTTAACCAAGGATGTTCATTTTTGGCACAATGATTTCTATGGTGTGCACATTACAACGGAAGTTCCAGATGACTGTTATGACATTGAAATCAAAGGTCAAAATTAAATATGTTTAAAATCTGTTTTACGGCTGGTAACACGAATCTCTCTTTCATGTATTGATTGAGGGTGTTCATACTTAGCAGAATGATTGCACATGGTGTGTGGATTATAACAAATATTTCAGATCACTGATATGCCCTTTCAAATATGTTTACAATCTGCAATATGGCTCACCACGCGAATTCCTCTTTCATGTGAATTGACCATGAGTGTGAATATGACCTTGGAGTTAAAGGTCAAACGTACTAATAATCTGTTATAGTGTTATTAGCTGAACTCCTCTTTTATGTTTTGACAAAGGATGTTCATATCTAGCATAATGATTGCCTATGGTATGCAGATGAAAAAGTTGGTTTTTATTCACAAATATGATCTTGAAGTCAAAGGTCAGGGTAAAATATACTTTAAATCGTTTTTCTGCTTGTAACACGAATTCCCTTTCTTCTCATTTTTTGACAGAGTGTATTCATCTTAAACATATTTATTGCTATAGTGCGTATATCACAACAAAGGTTATAGATCATGGCCATGACCTTGGGATCATGGCCATGACCTTGGGGTCAAAGATGCTTAGAACAGGTCGTTTGGCTCTTAACATAAACTCCTCTTGTATTTTGGACAGGGGTGCTTCATATTTTGTACAATGATTGGTAATATGACCTTTGAGTCAATGATCAAGGTCAGATATATTTAAAATCAGGCTGTTCGGCATCAAATACCAACTGGACAGAGGACATTAATATTTGAGACAATGTTTGCCTGAGATTTGTAGATGCCAAGAAATTATTTGTGTTTTAGGTAGCTATTGAGTCAAAGGTCAAGGTCAAAATATTTGATTTAGGTTGTATGACTTGTAAAGAGAATAACTGTTGTGAGCTAGGTAATACATATTCTTTTCGTACTGATTGTCTTATATGCTATAAGATGTGTAGATGTCAGCAATTGTTTCGCACTGCTGATATGACTTTTGATTCAAAAATCAAAATACTAAAAAAGTTGTCTATATAGCATGTAACGCCTACATTTGTAATAAATGTTAGTGGTTCATAGTTAAGACATTGATTGTCTATGATATGTAGATGACATCAAAGTTATTGAATTGCTGGCATGGCCTTGGAGACAAAGGTCAAGATAAAAAAGTCGACATCTTCCCTAGTTTTGGACAAACATAAGAATGGTCTGCTCATGAAATAGCGTGCCTATTTTGAAATTGCCGTCTGCTGCTAGGTGGCGCTTTATAGGTTTAATATTTCCCTGGTGTCAAAGATGGTATTGCCAGTGTGGTCGTGTGATTTAACAAAGCTTTTGTGGAGTAAATATAAAACATATTTTTGTCAGAAGCCTTTAAGCCCAAGCTATGATAATTTGTATATTGCTTTGCTTAGTGTCATCTATTAAGATTTACAAAGTATTCACCTCGGATATTTGTATTTTCTTATATTCTATTGAAAATTATAAAATTTGGCAGAAAAATGCAATGTCAGTTCTTTATCATTATAACATGGTCGTCATTGTGTGAGCCTGTCTTCCTTATAGGCATATACGAGGTATTTTTTGCGGCAGCTTTGCCGACGCTCTATTATCGCGTTGAACCTAAATTTTATGTAAATTTTCGCCAATCAGAAGCATTCTTAAATTGTAATATTCATCACGCCAGCTAGAAAACAATGCCCTCATTTGTTAATACTCAGACTGACCACACGATCTTATTATATATGCAATTTAACTTGAAAATTTCTATTTAAATTGCCGAGAACCAGTCTGTGCAATGGACATTGATCTGGAATATGGGTCAACTCCCGCTGTGCAGCATTTCTAATTTGCTTTATTACCATTCTTTGCATGCCTTGCTTAATTGCACATAGTAAATAAGTGCAATATAAAATAACTCACTAAATCCTAAAGGACTTTAACAGCATTATATAAAGCAAATCTGTGTATTTTTATTCGAGCCATACTGGTTTCCCATATCAAATGCATTACACACAATATATTCAAGCTAGAAGAGATATGATCACTACATTGTCTACTTTTTGTGTTCCGAGTCTAAATAACTTATTATATGGAGTCACAACTCTTAATAACCACCACAACAAGTTAATATTTCAATCAGTTCAGAAATTCATTTCTGACAGCAAACGTTTTAAATTAGATTAATGAGCGTCTCCCTCTCTCTCTCTCTCTCTCTCTCTCTCTCAACTTCTATATTGACCAATATGTAATGCATATAGAGTAGTCATAATGTTTTGATGTGAATATGCCTATATGAAAAGACAGCATTTTCTCATAGAAAATTTCTATTAATATGATTGATGATTATTTGATCTTTAAATCGGTATTGTTTTCACCAGAACTTATATATTTATAGCAACTTATATATGTTGGGAAACGGATTTGAATAAGTCGTCAAGACTTCTTTCTGAATCCCATTTTATAAACTCTGTAATAGATTGTATGTATGCTCTTGTTTGTAAACATGTAAAGAGTTTATCAAATAAAATATGTTTAAACTAAATGCATTACACGATTATAGTCTGTTTCATAAATTTTGACAATAGGTCTAGTCTATTTCTAAAACAAATATAACAAGTGTATTTAATGCGTTACATTACAAGAGACTTAATTCATCGCGAATTAGAGAGTAACCTCTGGGTTCAGGCGAGTAATACGTGCAAAGCTTGCTCCGACTGGCAAATGCATTCTCTTACAAGGACAGTGTAGCTATCGGCAGTCTCTTTAATCTGACAACATGGATCGTTATAAATTGACAGCCCAAAAAAACACGTTGTAACGTCTATTAATAGCGCTTAACAAGATACATCTTTTAAAAAAAAGATGTATCTTAAAAAAAAAGAGGTTATAATGGGATGGATATTTAATGTAAATAATGGCACATAATTTCCTACAATTTGAATGTGCCCGAAACCCACAATCCTACACTTAGACTCAGATCAACCTGTGCAGCTGTACATGTATCAGCGTATTTTGCTATTTCCTTAAGGTGGTACGGAACCCATGTCAAAAGATAACCTTACTTTTACTCAAAAGTAAGAGTGTAAGAGTTATCGTTCCTGAATCTTGATTTTAAAAGAGAATACTTATTTGTAAGACGGTAGATAGTATTCTCCCCTGACAACTCTTTGCTTTCACAAAAAGAATGAATGCAAGTATTAGCTTTTAAAAAAATCACCCAGAGTATGAAGTCATTCAGTATTTGATGGTTAAAAGTTGCGGAACGTATAAATATACAAACTATATACATGTCTCGGTTGCCATTTCTGCATGCTGCCACTAACCTAAGACCCACCCCCACCCCCAAAAAGGTGGGGGTTGTAGACGTGCATATGCCTTGTTTGTGACATTCTCATGTTTTTAGGTCCCATGGAGGTACATGGTCACTAATGTTTTATGGAGAAATGACGTAGCTATTTCAATTACCTTATCACACCAGATAGGCAGCACTAAAAACAGTCTTAACAATCGATGAATGCTGATAACAAATTGCTAGAAACAGTGTTTGTGATTGCCATTTGTTGCCTATCAAACTACAAACAACAATCCAAAATTCTGTTACTTACAATATTTAACTACGTTCGTCGATAGCATTAACGTTTTCCATTGTCGCCTATCTAGTGTGTTTTTGATATACTGAAGACGTAGCCAAAACAATCTGATACAAGGGCTAGGAGTTATTTACTGTTTCTGTTGAAAAAAATTATTTTGTTTCGTTGCATGTTTCATGATGATAAAATGGACATTTCTGCATACATTTTAATAAAATTAATTGGAACTGCAAGATATATGACAATATAACATTCTTTTCTGTATATTAACGGTTGGCAAGCATGGTACAGATGCGCGGATCCAGGAATTTTCATCGGGGGGGGGGGGGGGGGCCCAGGTCAGTCTGACAAAAAAGCTCTGACAACGATTTTTTTTTAGTCCTTAGCTTATTTTACAGAAGTCAAATGGTCAATTTCAAAGAAATCTATCGTTTTTCAAGGCTTCAGATGGGGTCCAATTTTTTCCAGGGGATCCATCACTTTTTCCAGGGAGTGTCCAATTGCTTATTCCCTATAGAAACCCATATAATTTGTGATTTCCAGAGGGGGTCCGGACCACCTGCCCCCACCCTCTGGATCCGCACTTGGTGCAGCCCTCACGGCTTCATGGTTAAGGCTACAATACATTATCTCATTTGGGCTTGGCAAACGTTAATAGACAGAAGAATGTATCATCCTTTTATTGTTATATACCTTATAATAAGTGTTTACTATAGAAACTTGAGGTGTTTCAATCGCTGACAATTGTACATTTTATTTATTATGTGTCATATTTTGGTTGATCGTTGACCAATCACTGACCGCGGGCTTAATTTCCGATAAAACATGACTGCAGAGGGCTTAATTGTCATTTCAACCTGCTCACGGATATCCTCTGCGAGTTAAGATACCGTCGCTAATGCTTTATTGAGAAATGACCAAACTATTCAATTATCATAAGATACGCTGATAGGCGGCAATCGAGAAGGCTCTGAAAAATCGATGAACGTGGATCGCAAATCGCTAGAATTTACCATTTGTCGCCAGTCAGGCAAACAAACTGCAATCCAAAAAGTCTGTTTCTGACGGTATTAGATCTACATTCGTCGATAGTATCAACGTTTTCGATTGCCACCTATCCGGTATGCGTCTTGATACAATGAATACGTAACCAAAACGATCTGAAACAAGAGCTAGGAGTTATCTACATTTTTCAGTCATGTTTCTGTTGAAAAAAAAGTTTGTTTCCACACCGGATAGTGAGCAATCGAAAACACTCTTAACAATTGACGAACGCGGATCAAAACTCGCTAGAAACAGTGTTTTGATTGCAAAGTGTCGCCTGTTCGATGAGTGATGGTAATAAAAAAACTATGATTCTAACTATTTTTGGTCTATAATCGTTGATAGTATTGATGATTTCGATTGCGCCTATAAGGTGTTGTTTTGTTGTATGCTTCACGATGTTACAGTGGACATTTTTTTGGAAATGCTTTTGCTTGAAAGGAAAGTATTCTAGAACTTTTTGGATACTGTAAAGGCGGCACCTCATGACTGCGTTATAAGTCTACTTTAGACATAGGTAAAATCTGAAAATGAGGCGTTATAACTACATTCGAAAGTGTTTGTTTATTGTTTAACAAAAGAATAGAGGCAAACAGTGTGGACCCAGATCAGACTGCTCTAGGTTAGCAGTCTGCTCTAGATCTACACTGTTTGTTTAAGAGGCTTCAGAATAGTTCAATAGACGATAAAAACATACGATTGTATTGTAATATACGCTTTAAGGGTTAATAAATGCGGGTTCAGTGCATTAACGGACAGGACTTTCATGAAATGCACGCAGACCTGCGCGGCTCAAGCAACTTTTAAACGCTTAACCAATAGATAGAAACTGATTTCCATTCTTGAGCAGTTGAAATAACCGAACCACGCCCAGATATGAAAATTAAAGTTGCCACCTTTACAGTACCCAAAAAGTCCTATAATATATAACAATGACAATAAAACATTCCTTTCTGTATATTAACGTTTGTCAAGCCCTTGTGCGATAATGTGTTGCAGGCCTCACCGCTGTGTGGTTCTGATTGCAACACATCACATTCAAGCTTGCCAAATATTAATACAAGGAAAAGAATGTTTTATCCTCTTATTGCATATTTGTAAGTTTATTCTTTAAATGACATTTAGATCTATGCATTAGGAATAAAGCTATATGTATTAGCTTTTATCTACATAAATCCTACGTGTAAGAAAGCGTCAAAGTATCAAGACATGATATAGCCATGCTTTAATGAGAATCATAATGTAGTGTGCTGGGTCACATATGCTAGGTCAAAATCTTTTTTGTCATTTTCTACGCCCATTTGTCAGCGCTTAATCAATAATAGCTTATTCTCCGCCCAGTGATATACATAGGGCGTAGACAAACAAAATAATTGGTTGAAAGGGGAGACAAACCTTATTATAGTCTATTTTTTCAGGATTTTTCAGAAAAGTCACCAAAACAAAAAAAACGAGCACGGTGACACATATTTTTTATTTAATCATTAGATTCTTCAAGAAAATATCTTTGTAAAAATAGTTTTTTTGTTGTTCCAGTTACATTCTCTGATATGTTTATTTTGAATATTAATGTTTTTTTGGCATTTGTTCGTTTGACTTAATAAGGATTTTGCTTAATAAATTGTGTAAATATATGTTATTTCACTATTTTTTGTTTTTATTTATATCTCTGGTGTGAGTAGTATTTGTTATGAAAAAAACTGTATTGCGTTTCTTGTTAATTTGTTAACAAAATCTGTGTTTGTTTATTTCAAAAACCTGCGATTTTGCAGTTTTTGACATCAAATAACTTTTTAAAAAGAACGGTGAGGTATTGTTTGTTTTTTTTTTGTCTTAGATTATAAGTATAAGTCTATATTATACATGTAATATATTAAAAGATAAAACACTTTTGGACATATGCCGGTGAGTCCGGTACTACCTTAAGGAAGATGACAAGCACAAGCTCTGGTTTCTTTAACTACATGTATGTCAGACGAAGATGTATCATATAAGGCTAACTTGCAAACAGCCAGCACCAAATCTCGGACCCGCCAGCGAAACGCTTTTCGGATGGTGTTTTTCTGGCGGGCCGAGAGTGGCCTGATTTTACGTGCTTACTGGGAGCTAGTAGATCAGTTTTTGAGTCTACATGCATTTATTCCCGGACCCCGGCTATGGCGAGGTGCCACAGGAAATAGAAAAGTTATAGGAGTTAGTCCCACACAAAAGCGATTTAGTATATCAGCATTTTTCTGTAAATAGAGACATTCATAATATGTAAATAGAGTGGTGGAAGTGTAAACCATTTAAGACTTGAAAACTACTCCAAGTTAAGATCCGAGACGGGCGGAATCTAGCCTATGTGACAACAACAACAACAATATGGCATGTTTTTTTCGGGTTTTCAGTTTGTTTCAGTCATACATTTATCGTCAAATCTCCCGTTCTTTAAAAACTTTACTTTACTTTGGTGGTGGAAGTGCCTAAAATTTGGAACAATTCAGATACATATTCAGATTCAGAAATATAACCACAATTTCCAAATTCGCTGGTTTTAGGTGGAACATCCTTTACCAGCATGCAAAGACAGGGGGTATAAGGGGATTTCGCCATTTAGTAATGTTAAAATTTTAAGTATTTGAGAGCCGCCGAATATCTTTTTTAAAGACATTTCATGTAAAATCTCTTCTTAACCCCTGACAACCTAGTACGTCACAGGAAGCGACTTCAGTTATTACTTTGGAGTTGCAATGTTGGAAAGCCAGTTCGATTCAGTATTGATACGGCCAGATGGATTGATGGTTTAATGACCAAAAACTTTAGGTATATATCATCTATACTACTAAAGGAGCCCTTTGCGCTCAAAAACTCGGAAACGGTATATTTTACCAGCATTTTTTCTACACTGAGTTATTCAGATATTGCCCCCATTGATAACTTCGATCTAACCTTCTTTTACTTTTATTTCGTTTTTGAGGTTTTTGATACAATTCAGTTTTAGATTCCATAATCTCCCATCAATTTTGACAGGGTAACGCCTTCTTTATCAACTAATGATAATGGACGATATCGATCTATGTTTTCATATTCTCCCAACTTCTACCAAGAAAGGCTGCAACGATTGGTCGTAAGGTGTATTTCCATATGTCGCGTGGTCATACGTCACTTGCAAGGGTCAAGTTGACATGATGGTTATGAAAGCCGTGACCGCATGGTGCTGCCGTGTCCGATCTGCCGCGCCAGAAATCCAATTTTTCACAGAACAAAGAGGTTCAATTCTCTATTCATTTTTGCTCTATCCTCTGCATAAAATATTTTCTCATTTGCAAAATAGAAAGGTACGTAATAATGTTTTTTGTATATAAAAATAGATTTCTGGCAAGGCAGATCCGGACCGGTCATGGCTTTCATACCCGATAACATTTCTGTGCATGTCCACCTATTGGAAGATAATGACCCGATAAAAAAACAAAGATGGCTGCTGTCAGCTGGGTTTTTCAGTCTGGCTGATTTTCCACAAAAACAACAAGAGTGTTTCAGCGAAGATCATTACTGGTTTATCTCTGTCGATTCTGTCGGCAGAGAAAGGTCAAGACTTTTTCAAGTTGTGGTGCTCATTTTAGAAGCGGCGATAACATTTTTTCTGTTCAAATTGCAACGACAACAGTGTGCATCACTCGAAAGATGCATTTGTATAGACATTTAAGCAGATTTCTTGGCCGATCACTTGACTTTTCAAGTGTTTGAGAGGGGTATTGAATCTGAGCCTGTGGGTGGGGAAAAATTGTTTGGGGTGGAGGGTTAACGAATTCCAAGTGATTATTGGCGTGCATGGGCTATCATCCTGCACCACAGGAATGTACATAGAAAGGAATGACAAAGTCTGTCAAAAGTTCATTGGTTTTATTTCAAAATTAACATTATCATTAAGTCTATGTTATGAAAAAAAAAGTTTTGAAATTGATTTAGATTTGGAGGGTCCGTAACTTACCGAATCTGGCCCAATTACTGAATCGGACCCAATCAAGCCCGAAAATGCCATGTTTTTGTGTTTGTTGATCTGAGTGGTTTATTTTACTAGAATGGTGGAAATGAACGAATATAATGGTTCTGAGTTATTTGGTATGCATTATAATATATTTCCCGGCTGTTGTTCTTGCATACGTCCAACGTATATTGTGGCGGTCAGACAAGTGACCATGTCATTCACATACGTAGGCTAGGACTATCGTCCTGCGCCGCAGTAAGGGACAAAAAAGGAACAACAAAGTCTGTCGAAAGCTCATTACTTTTATTTCAAAATAAACATTATCTCTAAGTCTACTACAGCATTTGTATTGACAAGGATTTAGATATGGTGGGGGGGTCTGTAAACTTACCGAATCGGACCCAAAATGGCCCGAAAATGTCATATTCTTTGTTGGCCTGAGTGGTTTCCTTTACTAGAAAGGTGAATATAAATGAATAATGGTACTTAGTTATTTTGTATGCAATAGAATATATTACCCAGCTGTTGTTGTCTGCTGTGTTGAGTTCCATACTTCCAGATAAACAGTGTGGCAAAAGGCAGTCTTATCTGTGCCTACACTACTTGCCACAGCAGCATTTCAAGTCATCAACAGATGACACAGCAGACGTCTTAAAATTTGCAATTAGATGATGTGGGTAGCATCAGTTACACTAGGCGCTTAAATTCATGTTCCAATGAGCGCCTTGACCTAACATGCCCAACCCTCACCCCCAATCCCCCCCCCCCAAAAAAAAAAAAAAAAAAACAACTAAAAAAACCCAGATAAACAAGCTAATTGACCATTTTCAGGCTTGATTCGGTAATTGGATCCAATTTGGTAAATTTACAGCAACATGTCTATTCAAATAGACCATTTCTCAACAGTCTGCCAAATAAGGTTCCAATCAGATTCTTTAAGTATTTTTGGCTGCAGTTCAGTTCTTGCGACAAAAGTAGTATGGCATTTAATTACCCCATGTTTCTCTAAAAAAGTTAACCTCACCATTAACAACTTATTTTAATATCAACTACATATATACATGTATGTATACCCTGCCTTTCGCTCATTTTCTGGATTGTCAAATTTCTGAAAATGAATAATGCACGAAGGTTTTGCTTGGAACAGGAAATGCATACTTTTAGGGGTTAAACAACCAGGGTGTGTGGTTTCAATACTTAGTTGGCACCTAAAGTGTTATTGTTAGTCTATTTCCGGCTCTTGCAGACTTTTTCTTACCGATGTTCCATATATTTTTGATCATCATACGGGTACCTGTCGAATCAAAACGTAAATAATCCTCACAGCCTATAGGCAAATAAGATAAAACTTACCTGCCCTGAAAGCAGAGTTTTGAAAAAAAATGCTGACCTACAGGCTACAGACCCCTTATATTTTGGGCGCTCAAAAGAAAAGTCTCTTGAGACGGTTTTCGAGCACCCACAACATATGTGGCCATATGTTTTGGTTGAAAACAATTAATGTGTATCATACCGATTTTTTGGCGTTTCAAAGATAAAAGCTTTACAGTGGTAAATCATCTATTATAATGAAAGAAGATAGTTACAGCGAACCCGCGATTCGACGTGTAGAAATGCCGTGTAGCCCTGAATGGAAACTCGACTGTTTTACCGAACCACACCTATTTTTTGCTTTTATGCACAAATCATTTGCAACCATGCCCCCCTTTTATGCACAGGTCATTTGCAAAATTGCTACCATGGTTTTATATTATGGGTGCTCAAAAGAACCGTCTCATTGAGATGGTACTACATATGTTTTAGTTGAAAACATTTAAAGCGTATATATCGATTTCTTTTTTGCGTTTTCAAAGATATAAGCTTTACAGTGGCACCACTCGATTTCTGGAATTCGTGTAAACGTTTACAAAATCGTAAAAAACCCTATTTACAACCATGGTTTTATATCTTGGTTGCTCAAAAGAACCGTCTCATTGAGACGGCACTTTTGAGTACTCACAAGATATATATTTTTTGAAAACATTTAAAGTGTATATACTGATTTCTTTTTTGCGTTTCAAAGATATAAGCTTTACATTGGTAACATTCGATTTCTGGAATTCGTGTAAAAAATTGTAAACATGGAAGTCCTTTTGCAACCATGGGTTTATATTTATGGTGCACAAAAGAATTGTCTCATTGAGACGGTACATTTTAGTACCTACAACATATGTTATAGTTGAAAACATTTAAAGTGTATATACCGATTATTTTGTGTTTCAAAGATATAAGCTTTACCGTGGTATTATTCGATTTCTGGAATCCGTGTAAACGTTTACAAAAATTGTAAACATGGTAGCCATATTTGCAACCATGGTTTTATATTTTGGGTGCCCAAAAGAACCGTCTCATTGATACGGCACTTTTGAGTCTGATACTTTTTTGTATTTCAAAAATATAAGCTTAATATACAGTGGTATCATTTATTATGACGAAAGAAGTCTGTTGTTGTCTGGTAGTTACAGCGGATGTATATACCGATGTCATTTTTGCGTTTCAAATATAAAAGTTTTACATAGGTATCATTTCTTATGAAGAAAGAAGTCTGTTGTTGCATGGTAGTTACAACGAACCCGTGATTCGACGTGTAGAAATGCTGTGTAGGTGCGTGTAAACGGAATCATTTCGATTTTAGGAATTCGTCTAAACCTTAACAAAATTTTGTTAACGTGTAAGCTCTATTTGCAACCATGGTTTTATATTTTGGGTGCTCAAAAGAGCCGTCTCATTGCGACAGTACTTTTGATTACCAACACAATGTGTTTGGTTGAAAACATAAATTTAAAGTGTATGTACCCATTTCCTATTATTGTAATAATCACTGTCCTCATCAATAGTCGAGAAAGATAACACAATTACCAAAAGAAATTGCCATGAAATTAATGCCCAACTTTTTGGACAATTAGGTATGGTCAAACAGTGCAGACCAACATCAGACTGTCCCTAGAGAAGCAGTCTAATCAGGGTCTTCACTGTTTGCAGTTCTGTCAATATCTTTATTTGGTATTATTCTATAAAAACCCTTTTGGTTCAATTTTTGGCACATTTACAGCAAAGTTTAGGGAGTCATAAAATTTTGGAATATTACAGTAGACATTTTTCAAAATTTTGGACTTAATGCCACATTCATTAATGCTTTAACCATATACACCACTCTTAACTGATGGGCTGCTTAACTCAATCAGTAGAGTGTTACTATCAACCAAGTGGCCATTGGTTCGATTCCTGGTCTTTCTTTCATACAGAATGAATTTGCTGTATTAATTTTATCAATTATACTTATCTATACAGACAGAATAGAAAACTTTGGCCTATTTTTCCTGCAGTCACAAAACTTTGTATACTTTTTAGTTCATCTGAGCCTTAGATGAGCTTATGGTGTGTACAGGCATCTGTGGGTCTCTCTTAAGCTGTGAAGCTCATTCCATATTTCACTTATAGTATCTAGCCAGCACAAGCATGAGTTAGACATTAAAATATGACCCAAGGTCTGCATCCCCTCAATATCTGGTCATCTCAGGGGAATGAATAAGCATTCGAAAAGGACTAAAGATGACATGACAACTTACAGTTTTCATTGGCATACATATACGTTGGTTGTCGTACGGTACAGTCACTTCGATTAACACTATAGTAGTGCGTTATGCTACATGCGTTGTTTCGATCAAGATTCACCCTTTGGTCGTTACCGCCTTATTTTTGAGTTAGGTTGATAGAAATAGATAATATACTTTATAACAGAGTTATGGCCCTTGATTCATATCAGAATTTCGTGAGTATTTATCCTACTCTTAGATATTGAAATGCTAACAATTGTTCTCAATTTTAATATTTATGCGGACATCTGCCATGCTCAGCCGAGCTCTGAACACTTTTCATCATAACCCGCGCTTGCGCTGGCCCGTTTTTAGTAATACCAATGTGTTCCAAACTGAAAATAGTTGATAATAAAGAGGACGGAGAAAGCATGGTCACGCTGGTGGTATGGGTGTTTTACGTAAAAACAGACCAACAACGAAGAAAATTATAGTTGACCTAGTCCTAGAACATTGGTTTCTTTGACAGGGTTGCCACTCAATAGCCATTTCAAAATTCCCTGACTTTTCACTGACTTTTCCCTGACTTTCAACCGTTTTCCAGACCCTTTTGGAAGGCCAATTTTAGCCATTTTCATCCATCGACTACTCGAAGATTTTGCACAAATATTTGAACTTGCTGATTTAATCTTTAAAAAAAAAATCTTAAACCATAAATATTAGAAAAGGAATGTTTCTGAACATAAATTGCTTGCAATTTATGCTCAGAAACATTCCTTTTCTAACATTGCTTGCAAATTATGGAAACTAAAATTTCCAGAAGCCTGTTAACTAGCATCTTTTTAGGAAAATTTTGAAATTCCCTGACTTTTCCATGACTTTTTTTCATTTTTTTTTTAAATTTCCCTGACTGAAAATGTAAATCCCTGACTTTTCCCTGACCTGGAATTTTTTTCATTTTCCAGAACTTTTTCCCTGACCGTGGCAACCCTGTTTGATTTCACACTATTCCTGTACAGATATGGGCAGCGAGAAAACCTGTCTGTGAGGTTTCTGACTAGGTCATAGCCAAACCATTCTGTTCAACTACAGAGAGCTACCTAAAATTTCGATTGAAGCAAGTTTAGATAAGATATTTTTGAATAAGTAAATAACAAGGCTTTGGGCCCAGAGGTCAGTGTTTATGTCCAGCTTGGAGCATTTGAGTGAGGGCCTGAACAAGCAATAAACATCGAACATTCTAATGCACTTGCTTTTGTAACGCGACTTCTGATTGGATTACGTCAAAAATTTGCGACAGAATATCCTGCGATATACTGCAAGAAACAGTTTGACGTCATTTATTACGTCACATTTCGTTGGATGACGTGCGCCATTATGCGGCTTGTAGCGCTCTTATTTGATCTGAAACTACAGAAGTGCATTAGAATGGGGATAACCATATTCAAAATTTTCATTTGGGGAGGTATATCGTCGGAAATACGTTCGGAAATCACGTTTTACGGCTCCGCTCGCGCGTCGGCTCCGCTCGCGCGTCGCCGTAAAACTAAATTTCCGACCATATATCCGACGATATACCTCCCCAAATGAAAATTTTGAATACAGTTATCCCCTAATTCAATGCAGTGATTTTATGTGATAAATATACACTTTAACCCTCTTAGGACCAATGGAATTTTTCCAATAAGTCAAGCTAGTACATTGTATGCATCGTATATATCAGCCCTTAAAGCGCCACCTATAAATTGCAGCAGACGACAAGGTCAAATTTTGCCACTTTATCAAAAATAACAAATTAGGCATATTCTTTTCGAAAATTGGTAAAGATGTCACAAAATTGTCGTCTGCTGCAGTCGTGATTGACGCTTCAAAGGCTAAGGGGTCACAAGTTATAAGTTCCCAAAATATTGTATTACTTTCTCTGACGATCGAATTACAAAAGTAGTCTTAACAAATAGTGCAGACCCTGATGAAATCTCATCATACGGCATTCCATCTGAGTCTTTAATGTTTGCCAAAGTAGCCATTTAAGGGTTTCTAGTTCACAAAGGATTAAATAATGCGTTTATCCGTTGCGCTTTTCCTAAATGGGCAAGAAAAGTTATTCCATCACCCCTGTCCGACTGTACAATAATTGTGGCTCTTTCAAATTCTAAGTAACTACTGTCTGGATTTCAATAAAAACTTCCTTTAAATCTTCAGTATCAAGATCAATTATGGTATCCTTCGTGTCCATGTAAATTCTCGGATACTACTGGTCGAGTTTCAACGTCAGTGTTTACATAATGTAAAAGTTGGGTTATTTTACCTAGAGTTATATAACCCTTTCACTCTTTGCTCCCTGGGTTTGTCGCCAGGAATAGTAATTGTCAAACAGTTTTGATCCAGAATAAGCCTGACGTTTTGTCGGGCCTGATCTGGTTCCCAAGTGCTTGCAAAAGATATCAGCAGACGACACTTGGAGATGTAATAGAAAGTTAATGATGTTTGTATTATGGATAGGGGAGTTCTGTGCATCAGCGCCAATTCACATGAACTACTCGCTGTATTTCAAAGAAACTCCATTGGAACTTTGACAAATGGTATACTAAGTAACGCTACTGGCAATTTATTGAAACTTCATTGGGACTTTGTTATGAGGTGTCCCTGTAAATCCTCAGGAACTTGTGGCTGAATTTCAAAGATATTTGCTTTTAAAGGCAATGCACAGGTATTCTGATGGGCTTGTATTATTCAATGTAACCTCTAATGTCATTTTATTATTTAAAATCGCGCCTTGTAGTCTTATAAATGATTATTAAAACGATAAAACACTAATGAATCGACTATGCAAATAACAAAACAAACAAAAAACAAGTTTGCGCAAAGTGAAGACTCTGATCAGCATGGGCATCCGCCCATGATTATCAAACTCTCCACTGTGCACTCAGTGAATAACTGAGGACTTCCGTTTTCTAAAGACTGATCAGACTGAGTTGATGTCAAGGCTGACCGTGACGCACAATCGCTGCTCAAATGATCTATGTAATGACGTCAAAACCAAATCTGGATGTTTCTTGCTCAAGGATATATGGTTTTAGGCAAATTTTAGTGTAAATTGATAAATAGGATATAACATGTGTGGTCATATATCATTAATAGCATTGAGAAATCATGCCAGATCATATATGAACAATGAAACAATTGGCAGCACTTATTATCACAGAAAATATTGAGATGGATGTTTCTTGCTCAAGGATATATGGTTTCAAGGCAAATATTAGTGTAGCATGATAAATAGGATATAACATGTGTGGTCATATATAATTAATAGCATTGAGAACTCATGTTAGATCTGATATGTACAATGAAACAATTGGCAGCACTTATTATCACAGATAATATTGAGACGAATACTTTTGAAAAGAAGCAAAAGTCTTAAAGTACAGTCAACGCTTTGTAACAGACATTATTTAAAATCATTTTTCTACTTTAAGAAATGAAATACTGGATTGTTTAGTGTAGTGAATCGTATGCTGCTAGTAGACAGTTTGTATATGGGCCTCGACGCGAGAAAACCTGTGTTCGGGGGTTTGCGAACAACAAAGGCGCAGACCAGCCTGCGCATCCGCGCAGTCTGATCAGCGCCTTTGTTATTCGCTTTTTGGAAAGTATCATATGTAAACTTGCTACAGGTGAAATTTCAATTTTCTAGCTAGTCTCTGTAGCTGAGGAGACTGGTTTGAAACTAGCTTTGTCGGAAACCCCGAAGACAGGTTTTGTCACGTCGAGGCCCAATTATAATATCACGATATCAAGATTTATCCCCATCCCCCAGCTCCACCGCCCCCCAAAAAAAACTATAAAAAACAGACAAAGTCTCGCAATTTTGTCGTTTGCTGCTCCTACATGGGTGGTAAACCTAGGAACTATCACGAAATTGTGTTAACGTAATTTTGTTCCCAAGCCACATCCGGGACACGTCGTGGTAGTTTCCAGGCCGAAAATTGGATAAAGAAAGGTTGGTGTCACTTTCATTTTTGTTTTATTTTACAAATAAGAACGAACAATGGTAAAATCCGACAATGTGGTTCCGTGTAAATATGTCTCAGCGTCCCCTCTAGCCCAAAATTTTGTTTGAAAAGTTATTTTCTGTCTTTTGATACGTGTTTCCCCACTGAGCATCGGACCAACTTTCCCCAAAGTTCGAAGGATTTTAGCCAATATCTGTCAAATTAAATGGAATTTGATATCATCTGACGATGGAAATGATAAAAAGACCCTGAATAAACATTCCTTCACAGAAAAAAATCTGATCATTTACTCGTAAACGATTCATGCCACGTTCGTCCTGTGTGGTGGTTTCCAGCTCATCGTGGTATTTAAAATGCTATTGTAGTAGTTTCCAAGACTTTGTAGGAATTTAGTAGTAGTTCTCATCAGCAGATGCTCACTATTCAGGGGCCACTTCATTTTTATAAAGACTGGGTGTGCGGGTCGAACCTTGAATACCCCTCTTAGTCATACGAAGACCTTTTCAAACAACATTTTGTCAGACAACAAATGTCGACTGCCTGAATTTTAATTTTAGTGGGCTATTGAAATTATGAGAAGAATGAAAAGAAGGGATATTCACATATTTTGTTATTGAATAAAAATGCTTTTTAATTATCAAATAACATGCCCGTTCATCGTCGCACTCACATGTATATGAAAAGTGTCCCAGTCCGAGGGTATTTCCCTTTTTTCTGAAGCGCAAGTACTAACGATACTTTGGGCCAGTAGTCTTAGCCTTGTCATTTTATCTTAAAGTTGACTGAACATGGAACAACGTAGCGAGTGACGCATTTTTTATATCATTCTTTTTTGTCTGTTGCTTGTCCACCACGGCTCAACTGATGACCTTCTTTTGCTTAAATTACCAGAGGTGTTGTTTGGCTGTCCCAGGCATGATCTCCACCTGTCAAGCATCACATTGAATCTCTTGAGTCCTCAGCTTAGCTTCTTCATGGTGTTGAAATGTGATTTATTTGTTTACCGTGGTAAGTAATTGACGAATTTGAGGGTTATCACGCGAAACAAACAACCACTATAATGTTTTGTAACACTTCAGAAACGTATCCTACAAAGTCTTGGAAACTACCACAATAGCATTTTAACTACCACGATGAGCTGGAAACTACCACACAGGACGAACGGGACATGAATCGTTTACAAGTAAATGCTCAAATATGTTTTCTGTGTAGGAATGTTTATTCAGGGTCTTTTTATCATTTCCATCGTCAAATGATATCAAATTCCATTTAATTTGACAGATATGGGCTAAAATCCTTCGAACTTTGGGGAAAGTTGGTCCGATGCTCAGTGGGGAAACACGTATCAAAAGACAGAAAATTTTGGGCTAGAGGGGACGCTGAGACATATTTACACGGAACCACATTGTCGGATTTTACCATTGTTCGTTCTTAGTTGTAAAATAAAACAAAAATGAAAGTGACACCAACCTTTCTTTATCCAATTTTCGGCCTGGAAACTACCACGACGTGTCCTGGATGTGGCTTGGGAACAAAATTACGTTAACACAATTTCGTGGTAGTTCCTAGGTTTACCACCCGTGTCCTAAATGTTGTCATTTGGGAATTAACCCTTATCGCCCCAAAAAATTGTCCTGAAAATGTCTTCTACTATTTGCGTCTGCTTCATATGTTCAAATGCATTTCAGACTACTTTTGATCAAAGATACAAACCAACGAACGCAGATCATACTGCACTTAAGAAAACACTCTGAATTCAGTCCATACACTGAAGGACTTTAAAAACGCAAAAATCGAAATTCGTAATATTTATTAACTTTTAAAGCTGCATAGTCTGTAACTTTTGATCTATTAATTATAGAACTAATGTTTCTATTTTTCAAGAACATAGTAAAAAAACTAAAATTCAGGTATACATTTTACCAATTTCGTAAATCTTAACAAATTATCAGTATCAAAACAACAGCATTTAAGCTAAAATTAACTGTCTATAATTATTGGAGGGACGCAAATAATTACCAACAAGAGGAAAACACACCTGTTTTATAAGATAATTCACTTTTCCGTGCAGTTTTCAGCTATAGCGAACAGATTTATTGTGAAAACTTAACTTAATTTTACAAATGATTTAAAAAGAAAAAAAAAATCGAAAAATTTTCATAGTTGCAGACTTAGTCTCTTTAAAGCACCAATTTTATTGAAATTTGGCAAAAATGACCATCAATATGTCAGCAAAGCATGTTTTAAATTCAATGCCAAAATGATAAATAATATTAGAGCAACAGTCTATCAAATAGTAATACCCTCAGATTCTGAAGTTGCAATTTGAAATTTGTCTAGAAATTGGACACGATTTTTAGCTATTGTGATAAAATATTTTATCAAAAAATCAGAAACAAATTACCCTTGGAGCCCTACTATTTGTCTGGCGTTGTCAGTAGCCAGCTGGGACAGATATCGTCGATGTAAATATCGTCGATATACAATCAACGTAAGTTGCCGACTTAACGCTGGTCGCCATTCTTGGTTGACCAGACCTGCATCAATCTTAAACTGTCCGAATAGCCTGGTAACGATCTCTGGGGTGTTTAAAAGTTGACGGATTGCAATTATTATATCTGGCAACGTTAGAAACACGCACCCCAGCTTTTAACATTCCATTCGGTGAACAGCAAAGGCCCAGACAAGTCTGTGCATACAGACAGTCTCGCTATAGCTTTTGCTGCTAACATACACAAAAAAGACAGACCAAAATCTAGACCTTAAGCTCAAGTGGCTAGTGGTGCATCATGCACGGATCCAGATGGTTTTGTAAGAGGAGGTCCAACCTTGACAAGTTTTTTTTTTTTTTTTGGGGGGGGGGATCCAGGGATCCAAAAACACAAAAACCGGGCGTTTCGCTGGTGGGCCGATGATGGTCCAAAATTTTAAATGCTGGCTTGGTAGCTTTGTGAATTTTCAGGGGATCCGGACCAGTATTGCCAAGAAACCCTATTGCTTTGTGATTTTTCAGATGGGACCCGCCCCTTCTGGATCCGCGCATGTGCATACATATTTAATGAGTGACTTTGTGCAGATAAGTACCGAAATCACGTGTGTTGGCTCTTTTAATTGGAACGATATCCTGGAGAAGACATAGTCAATACAAAGACTGAGCAAATAAATACAGTTAAACCTGTCTTAAAGCTGCATAATCTGTAACTTTTGATATTTTCATTTTAAAAATAATGTTTCTATTTTTCAAGAACAAAGTAAAAATACTAAAATTCAGGTATACATTTTACCTTTTTCGTAATAATTAGCAAATTATTAGTACCAAAACAACAGCATTTATAGTAAAAATTAACAGTCTAGAATTATTGGAGGGACGCAATAATTACAAACAAGAGAAAATACACCTGTTTTTATAAGATAATTCACTTTTCCATGCAATTTTCAGCTATAGAAATTAGATTTATTGTGACAACATAACTTTATACTACTTTTACAAATGATTTAAAAAGAAGATATTTTTTTTAGATAAATGTTCATAGTTACAGAGTATGCAGCTTTAAGCGGCCACTTAAAAATAGACACAACAAAGGTATTAATGGAAAATGGTAGCATAATGAAGGTCGAAAGTATTGCAGAATGCTTCTTTGGAGCATTCTGCAATACTTTAGACCTGCATTAGACGATAAGCAGTATTGAAAACCAATTTATGGTGCTCTTTTTGAGTGGCCCCTCAGTACAGGTTTTACTGTTCATGGTATTTAAATCGACAACACGTCGTCCAAAAAGCAAAAGAAAACAGAAACGAAAACATAGCATATCTTTATTGACCTAACTCACCCCCTTCCTCACCATTCATTACAACTGACGTCTGCTATCCCGTCTGCTTATGCACTTTGATAGCCTGTATTGCAAACAATATGGACCCAGATCAGACTGCTCCCTTAGCAGCAGTCTGATCAGCATTCATAATGTTTGCTTCCATTATCAAAAGTAATCTGAAGTGCATTTGAATATATGCAACAGATGTGAAGAACAGAGGACATTTACTGGACATATTTTATCAGTAGGGTAAGGGGTATTTACAAAACAAATAAAACAGTCAAAAGTCCGAACCGACCACGTGTTTTTTTTTTTCATCAAATTTCTGCAAAACTTTAAACACTATATTGATTTATTGCCATTACTAAATAGGTCATAATATCAGTAAAAGTCTGTTACCTCAATGAAGCTAAACATAATTCATAAAAGTGCCCCTAGTAAGCTTTGACATACAATAATTTGCATTTAATGGATGGGTATTTTTTTACCTGACCAACAGCAACGACTCTCATGCAGGAGGATTGTTCGTTTCAGCATTTTTAAAATGTTTAATATGAATTATTAGGTTTTAGAGATGAAAACGTTTTGCAAGTGAAAATGGGTAGTCTAAAAAAGCCATGTCTCACAAATTGTGCCAAAATACGAATTTAAAAAAGGGGCACCCTGCACGTACTGTTTAAAATGATGTCAATATATTTACTACCTATATAGTAAAGGACACATCTGTCTAAAGAGAGGTCAAGTCATTTTAAGGTATATTTTTTAAATAATAAAATATAGGTGGCCGATTCGGACTTTTGGCTGGTATACAGTCAAGCCTGTGTTCGCATGACTTTTTTCTGAATCCCATCATGGATTAGAAAATTAAATTTGTCATAGCAAACAGTGCAGACCTTGATGAAATGCCGCATCATGTGGCATTTCATCTGGGTCTTCACTGTTTGCAAAAGTACCTGTTTATGGGTCTCTGATCTTCAAAGGGCTAAATGTTTATGTGCAGCTATATCCAGCTATATCCAGTTCACACTAATATGTTTCCATACTTTGTGCATGCGAGCAGCTAAGGCTTTGGTGAGAATGTATGGAAAGACAGTTTAGTTTGAGTATTCACAGTTAACTCATGAGATAAGTTGCTAATGTATCTAAATTCATGTGGAACCAAAATGTGCATAATACGGTTTCGAATCAAAGCCATGGTGTATATACAATGTCAAATTATTTTGGAACAACGTTGGCTATAATAGACGAGACATTCTATGAATCTTTTTGATTCTGCAGCTGCATTAAAACAGTGCAAATCCCGATTAGATGGCTTCGTCAGAATGTTAAAACATGATAATGTGATAATAAAATTCTAAAAAACAATCACCATGATCACTATTAACAAATTTACAATAAAAAGAAGTTCCATGCATTTGCTTAATGCAGAACATTATTAAAATATCATGCTAAAATACAAGCTTTGTGTGTTACTATGCTTTTACAGAAATAAATAACACTGTGCGAAAGTCAAGTCATAACAGCACAGTTTTACAGGAAAATAGTTGACATTTGGGCATGCACTTGCGACTTTTATACTTATTGCATGTGTGTAAAAGCCTACTTGAAAGCCCATGATGGTGTATGCAGCTAAGGTAGTGGTCTAAACTTTTGTCTGAATCTTTATATGCATCCACTCTTTGTGTATGTGAGCAGCGAAGACTCTGGCAAGTCTGCACATTTGTGCAGGCTAGCCTGAGTCTTCGTTGCTCGACGATGCAATAAGTATCAACATTGCATTATTGCAAATTTGTATGCTACATGGGGCATTCCATGGATCATTTAAACCTGATAGTACACAATGAAACTGAAAGAAACAACCAACTTTAACATATTTACAATAAAACTAAAAGACACAATCAATCTTAGCAAAATTACAATGAATATGAGATACATATGATCCGCGACACGAGATTGCATACAATGTGGCATTTTGACAAGTGTAGACTCAGACGAGCCTGTTCAGCCTCCTTTTAAGCTTAGAAACTCAAAATGATGTTGGTCAGTAACTTACAACCCATAGAATATTCAAGCAACTAGCAACGGCTCTGATCAGACTGCACATATGCGCAGGCTGGTCTGAGCCTTTGCTGGTTGTACATACCACATTGTTGGAAATCTCATGTTGCGGCTCATATACTAGATCTACTCACCACAAATAATCAAAACATATGTTATGCTTAAACTGACAAGTAACACATCACTGTCACATGCTTTGTGTGTTAGCAGGCCTTTAGTTAAGAGTGAGTAACGGGAAAAATATTTTTTTTTAGTTTTGAACCAAAACAATTTTTGTGGGTACTCAAAAGAACCCTCTCAATGAGACGGTTCTTCTGAGCATCCAAAACATATGCTTAAATATGGGTAGGAAAAATTCAAAATTTACGCAATTTATCTTAACCTGTGGTTAAGTACAGAATATAATTTTGGTAAATTAAGTCGTACCCCAACAATTTTACAAAGAGATTACAAGAAAAACTAACAATTTGTTATTTTCCTACAATTGTATATTTTTGTGTTATTTTCAAACAAACATATATTTCAAATATTTTATCAGCATTTTATTTTTGTATATATACATGTATGTTTTTGTTTGTAAACCCTATATTATTTTTAAATGAAAGAAGTCAAAACAGTACCATTTTGGTTGCGTAGGCATGCTTAATTGAAAGGGTTTTCTTGTTTAAGAGGATGCAAAAGAGAGACAATTAAGGGTAAGGCATGTTTAGAAAATTTTGTCCCTGGGTATTTAATTAATAAAAAGTGATGTTAATCTGAAATTGAGGCTAAATGTAGGCGGTAAAGCTTTAAAGAAGTCGTTTTCAAAGGATCAACTAACATAAATGATCCGGGTGCTTGTGCCACTCTAGCATAAAAAAGATTACTTGACCGCTTGATTCATTTCGCTAAAAAGTCAAGAAGTGGAAAAATACCACTTTAACGTCATAATGGAACGGGAAAACGTGGCATAAACGGGTATCAAACTTTGATGTTTTTCACGTTTTTCATCATTAAGAACCTTTTGCTTTACATCAGAATCAAAAGTTTCAATTTCCGATGTAGTCATGTACCCTTTACATGCCCTTGACATCAAATTTAACGTCAATCCACTGACGCGTGACCAGGTTACCTTTTGTCTGGCGGAAACGAAAAAAAACGTAAATTTCAAGATCCCCATAACTGCTGATAACATCAAATAAAATGTTTTATGTTCGTTCAAAGTGGGGCATCATATTAAAATCCGTGCTAAACTTTAGTAGAGCAGCATAGTATGGTCTTGTCTTCAGCAATATTTGGTAATGTCTTCAACTAAAAATGATAACAAAAAATCTTATACTGGAAAATGACATCCTACTCTACATTGTACTAGAAATATGCAATTATAAAATGTAAGCTAAGCAATATTTGTAGCAATGGTTCAAAGCAAGCATCTTGGTCAGTTAAGTGACACCACATTTTTTTTGCTTTGATATCAACAATGTATAATGCATTAGTACTTTGACCAGCCTATCAGATAATCGTATTTATCAGTCACCCCTAATATTAACTGAATTGTCTCAACATAACCTAATAAACGTTTCCTATCTCACGGCATGTTACCTTTATCAGGTCATGATGACGTTGCACTTTTTGAATGACGTCGCTAATGACGCTGAATCAACACAAAAATAAAAAAATACGTCATAATCGTTTTCAACAATGGGTTAACTGATAAATAGAATACCAGGTTCGCGTCTTTTGATATTAAGTTTACCAGGCTCGGCTTTGAGAACGCATGTTGAATTGCTCGGCAAGCCTCGCAATGTCAACATGCGTTCTCAAAGCCTTGCATGGTAAACTTGATATCAAAAGACACTCACCTAGTATTCTCTATCTATTCTTTGTGCACCAATGGATCTTTCCTCTTGGCTTGTACAATAAACTTGGAATGGTTCAGCATATATATTGAGGGGGTCACAGGTAATTTCCAAATAAAACTGCATTTTCTTTCCCTGAGCATTGCTTTTGTCTCAGCAAATAATGTAGACCCAGGTGGAATTTCGATTGATCATACCTTAAGGAGGTATATCTTTCGAAAGCTCTTACTGGCATGAAATTTTTCTTGTATAAACAAAAAATGCTTTTTTATCAAGGAGACGGAAACCTTTGGCCACATTGTTGTATGAACATTTTATACATCTCACATAGATCACTTTACGCCCCAACATACAGCTTTTGAGCAATCGGCATCATGCTTATAAGTCTATTTAGAGTTACTATAGGGATCACACATGTTTTTCCATGCATTAACATTTGCCAGGTCCCGAGGATGCTGTTCGAACACGAGGCCGATAGGTGGAGTGTTCAACATCATCCGAGGGACCCGGCAAGTGTTAATGCAATGAAACAAACATGTGTGATCGTTATTCTTGCATATTTTACCTTATTCCAGCTCAATTCGCACTGAAAACGCTGCTAAAACATTAAATTGTCCATTTTCGTACACTGGATTTCTCTAAACAAAATGGCGTCGGCGTATGCAACGTTTTCGCGAATAAAAACATCAGCGAAATGATCAGTCTGGTCCGCAATGCGTTCCGTATTTAACGTCATGCAAACAATGCAGGGCTCATTTTAAGTATTTTCAAGTTCGAACCCATGTTCAAACAGCACGTGAATCTCCTGATTTAAACATGGATATTCGTTCATTTGACAATGGGTGTAAACAGCTCTACGAATAGATATCTATGCAAGAATTCCTGGTTTGATACCGTTTACAATTTTGTGACACGCTGGTTGAACGTTAAAGAAAACCATTTGCATGAACATAAACTACAATGATCTGACTACGATATTTAGAAGTATTTTGACCCAAATATAATGTATTTCTGGTATTATTTACAATTTTTCATTTTGACCTTGAAAATTTCACAAGCAAAAATTGTAAATTTTTTTTTTTCTACCAGAAAATTGTATATTTTGGGCGAAAATACTTCTAAATATTGTAGTCGGATAATTGTAGTTTACGTTCATGCAACTGTTTTTTCTAAGTTAACCCAGCGTGTCACAATATTGTAAACAATATCAAACCAGGAAGTGACTCTAGAAAGACTGATAAGCATGCTGTGGATTTCTCAAAAGCTGTATGTTGGGGCGTAAAGTGAGCTATGTGAGATGTATAAAATGTTCATACAACAATGTGGACAAAGGTATCCGTCTCCTTGAAAAAAGGCATTTTTTGTTTACACAGGAATTAATTCATGCAAGTAAGAGCTTTGGAAAGATATATCCCCTTAAATAATTTGCATCAATTTTGATCAAAGGACAGATAGATTTAGCATTTACATTTTTAGTCATTCCTCGCAAAGCTACCACTTTAGGCTCAGTATCTATGTTTTTATCTGAAAGTAAACCTACTTGCATACTTTGTGTTTGTAAGCATTGATGGTTCCCATCATACTGCGTGGATGCACATTCTCATATGAGTCTTCAGTTTCGCTAATAAGACATCTCAGTTTTCATAAGTTTGATTAAAGTTCAAGTTCTCATTCTTAACTCTTTCCTATAATCTTTACAAACAGTCTGGTCCCAGACCAAGACCGACAGAACGTCGGTCCTGAGCTGGCTCTAAACCGTTTGACACTCTGATAGTGTTCCTAAAATATTTGTTTGAAAAAGGTATTTTTGAACAAAGTCAGCAGACAATAAAAAAGCCTGAAAAATTTAACGCTGTTGCATAACCGGCACATCTGATGTTCGACAAGACACCTTTGCAAACAGTTTGGACCCAGACCAGGACCGACTGAACGTCGGTCCTGATCTGGATCTAAACAATTTGACACTCTGCTCCTAAAAGAATATTTTGAAAAAGGTAATTTTGAACAATGTCAGCAGACGTCAAACAAGCCTGCAAAATTTAACGCCGTTGCATAACGGGCACGTCTGATGATGGGTAAGACACTGAGCTAACCTGCCCATTGTCATTGACGACATCAACTTGTACTGTCGGTACCTCTGTCACTGATCCAAGAGAGTTAACCCTGCCTCTTGGCGTCGGAGTTGTTCCCCTTGAAGTACTGGCCTCGCTGGAGTTGTCCAGAAATTTCTCGAACTCGAATTCCCCTGAAAACGCTTCACTGACTTCGTACGTCTGACCACGCCTCTTTTTGCACGCGAGACCAACTAAGACAACAATACTCACTAAGGAGACGAAGCCTACAGAGCCGATTGCGATGTAGTACTTCGTCTTCTCACTCATTTCTGTATAATTAGGTGCTGCAGTTTTCTCTGCTGCTGCCGCTGGCGGACCTGGCTGTAACTTTGGATGAGTTGTTGTAGAATCAGAAACTGTGATGGCGTGTTTATATGGTATGGGTGATACAAGATTAGCACTAACGGTCTGCTTTGTAGTCGCTGCCTTTGCTGTAATAGGTGGTTGTTCTGGCGTCTTCGATGTCTTTGGTGGCAAATCGGAAACTTGTGAAACATGAATGCTACCCGATTTTTTCGAAGACTCAGAGACTGGTGATAAATGATCGCTAGTGTCTAATTCTACGAAAGAAACAGGTAGCGAATCGCTACCTGTTTCTTTCGTAGAATTCGACACTGACTGTTCGTTGAAATTTCGTGGAGTTGTGAAGCTTGGCAGTGGAGGGGAGAGAGATCTGGTGGTTAAAGCTGTTCTCCGTGTTGCGGTAGCGGTCACCGAGTTGAGAACTGGTGCCTTTTCAGAGCTAACAGACCCTTTAAAACTGGTGTTGGAAGCAAAAAGTAAGTCTCCAGCTTCATTAGGCGATCTTTGACAACCTAAGATAACAACCTGAAGCAAGTCTTTATCTTTCGGAGTCCAACACTGAGCCTGTATGTGTACGCCCCTCTTCAGCAAAGCATTTCTTATCTTTATCATTTTACAGTCGCAATGTAGAGGATTGCCGTCCATGTTTAACTCAGCAAGCCCCATAAGGTTGTCTACAAGTGCAACCGACAGTTCGGTGATAAAATTAGCTGACAAGTTCAAAACTGTCAATTTTTTTGCAGCGGCCATCAATCTTGCCGGATCTTCGTCTAGTACGTTAATAGCTATGTTGAGTGTCTTCAGAGCAGTGGTACTTTCGAATAAACGTGTAGGCAGGAGTGTTATTTTGTTGCGGGATAAGAGGAGGGTTTCCAGCATAAACAAATCTGAAAATTGGTCATTTTGCAACACGTGTATATTGTTATCGCTTAAGTCCAAGGTTGTAACTTTAAACAACTGTTTAAACACACTCTCTTCAACAACAGAAATATCATTGGCTTTGAGGCTTATTTCTTTAACATTGTTCCGCATATGGTAAAATGGACTCCCACGTAAATATCGTATTTTGTTGAGAGAAATATTTAAACGTTCTAGTGATTCCAGTCCTTTAAAGCTAGTGTCATCTATGCCCGTTACACAGCAACTACTTAAATTCAGGTCTTTCAGGTGAAACTGATCAATAAATAGGTCAAGTGGAATGTTACCTGATTCAAAGCACGAGTGTGACAGATCAAGATAGGCTAGTTCCATAAGCCCATCCAATAGTTTAGGCGGGATATCTTGTAGACCATGTACTACAAGATGGCTTAGACGGTCTAGCCTGTAAAACACACCTGATGGAAGAGCATGTACTCCAGATATTTCAAGTTGTTGTAGATCCTCACCTTCGATTTGGAACATATCAGCAGGCAAAGTGTCAGCATTATTCAATTTGATCCTAATATCTTCAATACCAACCAAGTGTTGCAGCAACTCACTAGGCAATGCTCTTAAAGATGTGCTTTCCAGATGAAATCTCTGAAGTGAGAAGTTTCCAAAATACAACAATCTTCCGGGCAGCTGTACTGCACCACTCACCGTCAAATCCAGATGATGTAGCTCAAGACGATCAAACAAGTCTTCGGGAATTGTGGTCTGGTGGGTGTTTAATGACAAGTGTTCAAGTGTTCTAAAATGCTTAAAACTGTCGTGATCGAAACTTTGAGCATCCAGACCTGCAATTGACCTCACGGCTTCAAGACCATCCAAAGAATCGGCTGTGATCGAGTCAAAGACGTTGCCTTGAAAGTCAATACTGTTGGCAATATAGCAACCATTCAACTCATGGTCTGGAAGCTCGTTCAAATCGTTGTACGCCACAGAAACGTCAGCAAGATTAAAATACACGCAAAGCGTGTGCAGCATACCTGGTTGCAATTCGTTGTGCGAGATGTCTAACTTTGTCAGGTGTCTTGGTAGAGTGTCTGGGATTTCTCGAAAATCTTTTCTGGAACAGTTCAGTAGAACATCGATGAATCCATCCGGCTTCTGGATTTTTTCACACAGGCATGGGAACTGTTCATGGTTTTTACACTGTGTCTCCGTAGATGACGCCATGGCCACCAGCCATATGTTGAAAAGAAGAAGTAGGATTCTTGGATTCCTGAAAACAAAACCAATGTACAATTGACTAATACAATCATACCAATAGGTCCTCATAAAAATTGTGATTATCTACTCAACCATCAGTTTTAACATTTGTTTTGGGTGTTCAAAAGAACCGTCTCAATGAGACGGTTCTTTTGAGAACCCACAACATATGTTTCTTTGGAAATAAGACGAGGCACCCTTGTCCAGAGGCCTGACAATGCATACCGAACAAATCACAATGAATGGCTTATTACCACTCATTATAAGAGGCCACTATATAAGGGTGGTTTTCAAAAGAAAAATGCAGCAAAAGTGTGACATTGAGGGTCAACATTCAAACTATGAATACACCAATGAAACCTTTGCTTTTTGTTTGTTTGTTTAATTTGATTCTTTTCGTCCACTCAACAATCTTTTAGTTATGCGGGACGGATCTTCCTGGGTTTAACCAGTGCTAAGCTAGGATAAATGTGTCTTGCTCAAGGACCACAACGCAGTGACGCCGTGAAACCTATGCAATTTATTTTGTGGAAACATTGTATTTTCAGAATTCAGTAATTTTTGAATCTCACATGTCTCATATTTTTCTGAGAAAATTAATCAAATTTACATTTTCAGTTATTTTCAATATGAACAGTGTTATAATACTCGGATAATAGAAATCTCTCAGCGAATGAACAGGATATGTATCGTTGCCAACACAACTTGACATATACTAAAGACATATGATATTCAAATGTTTTTGTTTAATATGTTTTCTATTTCACGAGTGAAGTGCACAATATTTATATTTCATGAGTGACGAATGAAATATAATAATTGTCCACTTCACGCGTGAAATAAAAGACATATTTAACAAAAAACATTTGAATTTTCTTTTTATTATCTACAAATTTCCCATAATCTTTTAAGGAGAAGAGAAGCGAATCTTACTTTACATTAGCTTTTGTATTGTTTTTCTAGTTGTAGCAGACGAATTTATTAAAGCTCTTTCTTTTATTAAGCTTCAAAGCGACTCTGACTTTTTGTTTATATTTGTTTGTCATTAACAAAGGACAATCACTCCTGAAAGCATGATGCGATATTGGCCATTCTGAAACTTGAAAACATTATGGTACTTAATAATGTGACCAAGTTTCATAGAATTATAATCAAAACTATGCATCTTAGAGAGCAGACATCGTTTCAACTGACAATTTTTCACAAACTAAAGGCAATAACTCCTTAAAGCATGGTGCCCTATAGACCATTATCAAACTTGAAGAAGACATCATGGTACTAAACAATGTGACAAAGTTTCATAAAAGTCTGATCAAAACTATTAGACTTAGGGCTGTTTCACATATACACCGAATCCGAACCGAAACCGAACCGAAACCGTAACGGCCACCGAATTGCATCGTTTTGTTTTCGGCAGACCTTTCACATATGAACCGAATCCGTGGACGAAATCTAAGAAAATGCCTGTATAATTTCGACTAATTTCCCTCTCAGATAGCAGAAATACCTTTACAATAGAAAGTGTTCCATGTCACTGCATTAAGTTCGTGGTCTTTATAATCGCTCTGGGTATTGACCCACAAAAGTCTGTAGTCAACAGTATTGTGCTTGTAAAATAATTGCAAAATTGTCTAGCTGGACAATCCATCAATGGCTTTCATGATTACTAAGTTATATATAACGCACGTGGTTGTGTATGTGCAGATTTTATTAAAATTACCTGTCGTGTTTGCTGAAATTCGGCCACCGAAACCGAAAAATATAAAATCAAAATCGTGCACGTTTTCGGTTCGGCGTTCGGTTTCGGTTCGTTTTCGGTTTCGGCGCATATGTGAAAGCGCCCATAGGGTTTAAGGCATTTTAATTTTTCGGTTCGGTTTCGGTTCGGTTTCGGTGTGTATGTGAAATGGCCTTTAGAGAGCGGACATTATTTAAAACAGCGAATTTTCATAAACAAAAGGCCATAACTGCTGAAAGCATGGTGAGATATGGACCATTATCAAACTTGAAGAAGACTTCATGGATTAAAAATGTGACCAAGTTTCATAAAATTCTGATCAAAATTATTCCACTTAGAGAGCAGACGTCGTTTCAAATGGTAAATTTTCATAACAAAGGGCCATAACTACTGAAAGCATGGTGCGATATGGACCATTATCGAGTTTGAAGAAGACATTTTGGTTCTAAACAATGTGACCAAGTTTCATAGAGTTCTGATCAAAATTATTCGACTTAGAGAGCGGACATCATTTCAAATGGTTAATTTTAATAAACAAAGGGCCATAACTGCTGAAAGCATGGTTCGATATGGACCATTATCGAACTTGAAGAAGACATCATGGTTCTAAGCAATGTGACCAAGTTTCATAAAATTCTGATCAAAAGTATTCGACTTAGAGAGCGGACATCGTTTCAAATGGTGAATTTTCATGACAAAGGGCCATAACTACTGAAAGCACGGTGCGATATAGACCATTATAAAACTTGAAGGAGACATCATGGTACTAAACAATGTGACCAAGTTTCATAAAATTCTGATCAAAAGTATTCGACTTAGAGAGCGGACATCGTTTCAAATGGTGAATTTTAATAAACAAAGGGCCATAACTATTGAAATCGTTGTGCGATATGGACCATTATCATACTTTAAGAAGACTTCATGGAACTTAATAATGTGACCAAGTTTCATAAAATTCTGATAAAATATATTCCACTTAGAGAGCGGACGTCGTTTCAAATGGTGAATTTTCATGACAAAGGGCCATAACTACTGAAAGCATTGTGCGATATGGACCATTATCGAACTTAAAGAAGACATTTTGGTACTAAACAATGTGACCAAGTATCATAAAATTCTGGTCAAAAGTATTCGACTTAGAGAGCGGACATCGTTTCAAATGGTGAATTTTAATAAACAAAGGGCCATAACTATTGAAATCGTTGTGCGATATGGACCATTATCATACTTTAAGAAGACTTCATGGAACTTAACAATGTGACCAAGTTTCATAAAATTCTGATAAAATATATTCCACTTAGAGAGCGGACGTCGTTTCAAATGGTGAATTTTCATGACAAAGGGCCATAACTACTGAAAGCATTGTGCGATATGGATCATTATCGAACTTAAAGAAGACATTTTGGTACTAAACAATGTGACCAAGTTTCTTAAAATTCTGATCAAAAGTATTCGACTTAGAGAGCGGACGTCGTTGGGACAGACATAGGTACGTACGTACGGACGGATGGACAGGGGGTAACACTGAATGCCCTGGACATTGTCATTGCGGGGGCATAAAAAACGTTGTCAGAGCTTAACAATGTGACCAAGTTTCATAAAATTCTGATAAAAACTATTCCACTATAGAGAGCGGACGTCGTTTCATTTGATGAAATTTCATAAACAAAGGGCCATAAGTACTGAAAGCATGGTGCGATATGGACCATTATCGAACTTGAAGAAGACATCATGGACTGAACAATGTGACCAAGTTTCATAAAATTCTGATAAAAAGTATTCGACTTAGATAGCGGACGTCATTGGGACAGACGTACGTACGCACGGACGACCAGGGGTAACACTTAATGCCCCGATCATTGTCATGGCGGGGGCATAATGAAAAGCAAATACAGGATTATGCAAATCATGCAGCCCTAAAGTCAAAATGTCGCACTCGGGACAAACTTGGTTGCCATAATAAAAACTTCGGTAACATTATATTTAGGTGGGTTCAAGAAAATTAGACCTGTGTTAATCTATCTTAGTATATAAAACTTTAAAACAGATTTTTAAACCTTAGAAGATGTTGATAGGTTGGCATGCAATAAGCTCAAAAAGCTTTACACTTCAGATTTTCAGTGACTCTTTATTCACTAGGGTGATCACTTTTGATTTGGGATATCAGACTGCGAGCATGCATGAAAGACTCCAAAGCATCATAGAATAAATGGTGATATATGATAAAATATGACTAGACTGTTGAGTTGTTGTTGTTGTTTGTAATGCATTCAAATTTAACAATTAAAAAAATAATGCGAAGTGAAATGTCACACTAAAAACGTCACACTTGGGACATTTTTCATTACATTTTCAATCATATCTTGGCTTCCGCTCAACCAATTTCTATGAAATTTTCTAGTTTCTTTGCTCAAATGGCAACTAATAATTTGAACATTGCAAATTGCCGGCTAGTCTAATGCTTTTCAGTAAATGTTTGAAAATGTAAAACGCTGCATTTTTTTGAAAACCACCCATATACTAGAGGACTTTGAAAACGCATCACCATATTTTTGCATATTTCATGCAAACCGTTTATGCGATTGAAAAGTTACTCGCAGGTTTTAATGTGCAACTCAGAAATGGTATGAATCAGTCAATAGTTTGACTGCACTGTCGCTACTGATGACGTCACATTGGTACATACAGCATCTAGCACCTTTCTGCACAGTTAATTGAAGCTTTTTTATTATCGACTATGTAATGAAATACAGGAAAATATTGATTAAATATAATCAATTTTTCACAGCCGTAAAAATATAAAAACTTGTATTTTCACAGCAGTAAAAAAACAAGATTTGATATTTTCACGGGAGAGAAACCACTAGATTGGAACTACTTTTTTCTATTTTCTCAATATGGTCTAAGGGAAGCAACTCTTTATGGCATATCTGTTTCTTTTCTATGGGAAAAAACTATTGGTGTTTCCTATTAACAAAAAGTCAGAGTCGCTTAGAAGCTTACTAAAAGAAAGAACCTTTATAAATTCGTCTGCTACAACTAGAAAATCAAAACAAAAGCTAATGTAAAGTAAGATTCGCTTCTCTTTACTTTAAAAGATTATGGGAAATTTGTAGATAATAAAAAGAAAATTCAAATGTTTTTGTTAAATATGTCTTTTATTTCACTCATGAAATAAAAGACATATTTAACAAAACATTTGAATATCCTCTATTGATTATTTTTATGTTTAAATTGTGGCGTGTATGATACCATATTACCAAAAGAGGTTATAGACTTTTTTTAGTTAAAAGTAATTTATAACTTCAATATTCCGAAAATAAACGTCAAATTTGAACGTCATATTATAGCTCCTTTTTAGAAACATCTCCATAAGTTACCTTGATGCGCGCCATTACTGATATTAACTACATATACTTGCAGGCATGTGGGGTAGACGTTTTGGTGTAAATCATGGCAGGAGATCTGCTGTCATGTTATCGAGAACGTCTTAAAATTACGTTAACGTCACTTGCACAATACAAAAGACATGTGATACAAGCGTAATTTATGCATAATCAGGCTATCGGAGGCTGTACCTATGCGACCGTTTTTTCGAGTAAAAAATGGCGGACGTTGGAGGATGAACCACACCAGAGGGAGAAATTTGCGAGGTAAATGCATAGTTTGTCTATTTAATTTAACAGATTGAATGTGCATTCCGCTTCCAATATAGAATTGTTCTTTAAATGTTTCTTATTTTCCGTTTATACATGTTTGATTTTGCTGTTATGAATAAAAATGCTGCTGAAACGGCTGTTGCTCAGTAAAATTTGCCTGGGTTTGGGTCATTGAATTCACATTTTGTCATGATAAGATGGTATTTATTTCATAATTTCTTCATTTTAGACCCGTAACATGAAGAGAAAAATTAATTTATCCCCAACATATTGCTATTTCTAAACTTAACCCCAGTTTTATGACCATTTCCAGACTGTACGCACACCAAAAGTTCCATTTACAGGGCATATAAACTGTAGCGTTTTTCGAGTTGAGGTGGATGGGTATTTCGAGTTATGCATTGCTTCTGGATGAGTATTTTGAGCATAATTTCTGTACGGGTAGTTCGAGTAGCAAAGCCTTTGGCCATTCTGAGTCATCACAAGTCTATCTAGAGAGGCAGTCAGACAGACAGACAAAGAAACAGCAAACCACGCTACTTCTACTTTTTTTAAGCAGAATCAAGACAACTCACTGACAAGATAGTTCACCAACAGAATAGATATCAGTTCACTGACAAATTTTATATTGTAATTTTATGGAATGTCCCAATTCTTATTACTTTATTGATGACATAATAAACAAAGGCCTGATATAAAGTCAATTACGATACATATTAGCTATCGCTCCTCGATTTCATTGGACATACCCATGGCGTATGTCTATAAAGCCACAATTACATTGTCTGTGCAAAAATATGTTTATATCACCAAACATAAAAACATAACCCATTGAAGATATGAAGGAAATATGGTATGCCTACCATCAATCTGCTTTGGTATTTAAATGTAATGCTTGTCATCGTTGACAAACTACATCTAAAATAAGATATATGTCTAGCTATGGGATGACATCAGCCTAGCTCCATGTATCCTTAACATGTTTGCCTATTATTAATTAAATCAGGTAAACAAAAAAAACAAACATTTTTTAAATCAACAACTGATCTTGGTGCCTAGAAATGTTATAGAAGGCTAGTCCTTACTCTTTATGTTAGTCACCCATTATTGATGATCTCAGGGGGGTAACTACCTATATATGACATAGTATGGTGTGCATGCCGAATAGCCCTCCTTATTCAGCGCTGCCAGGTATACAATAAGCCCCCTTTTTCTAAAAAAAAGTATATGACTGACCCAGTTTTTCATCATTGTTATATGAATGGTCCCATTTTCTGACATCCCTGTTTGAAAATACTCATCTTATTGCTCAGATATTCAGCTCAGAAACCAAAATTGTAATATTTATTTATAAACTGTGTTTACAGACAGCAAAGAGGGTATGTAAAAATCAAAGAACAGTATATCAATATGTAAACATTTGTACACACCCGTACCAAAATTACTCCCAAGTTACTCCCCCCCCATTTGATGATCCAGTTGTTAAACGCAACAAAAAAATATTCTATAATTGTCAGGGAATATGTTCTATCAATCTTCTATCACATTCAATCATTAACTCACTAAAGTATATCTACTTATTACATCAAATCTAGCCTGGCTCCCAGCTGCCAAACATTTGTTTAGCAAACCATGCATATCTTTACATAGCGTTCAATCTTCAAATGGCTAATTTTGTGTTCCGAGCACAATGAGAGAAGTAACTATTACAAGAAAAAAAAAGAATAGGTTATAGGACATGATATCTATTGGCAAATATGGAACATATGAGGGGAGTCAGTCTACATAAAATCATCCATTATTATTTATACTAATCATCAAATATTTTCCAGCCATATGTCACTGAGCATAATACAAATATGTTGATGAACTGTCTTCAAAAGTATCAAGGAACTGGCTTCAATTCTGTCTTCAAATTTTCAGGTAGTGTCTGAGACTCAAAATCTGATATTTCACATGAGAAGCTAAATATTTGAAAATTAAATTCACAAAAGTTTCATGCCTGAAAAGGTTTGACCTCATAAAGAGTTATGACTAGCCTTCTCAATATTTCTTGGCACGTCGTACGGTCAAATTGTGGCAGCAGTTTTTCAGTGGCAGGTGTTAATACAACTACCCCATGTTTTACTATTAAAACAAAATTGTGACATTTAAAAAGAGTATCCAGATGATATATACAGTTACTCTAAACTGCCAACAGCTCGTTTGGGGTTTTAAACAAATATCAAATAAATTGTTTGCTTCCAGAAACACACCTTTATATTATTTATGTCATTTACGTTACATGTGCAACTACACCTTACAAAATGATTTATGTTTAATAGTTTCATTTGATAATCTTCATAAAAGTATTTATATTTTAAGTAACATGTTCCTAATAGACAATTAACTTCATATTTCAAAACTGCAAATAGCTTGTTTCTATCACACATACTTGTATAAGTATAGGCTGTTGAATACGATGACCCCAAATAAAATGAGCCACGGCATGAGATTTCCAAAAATGTGGCATGTGCAACTGGCAAAGACTCAGATCAGCCTGCTCATACGCGCGGTCTGACCAGAGCCTTTGCTAGTCGCATAAAAGGAGGCTACACTGTTACACATTGTTGGAAATCTCATGTCGCAGCTCAAATGTTAATTAAGGAAATAACATTTTCACTTTGAAAATAAGCATGTATACTTTACAAAACCAAACATGAGCATTCTACAGATAAATAAGAGTGCAAAGCTATAACTAACATTGTTTCAGGTGTAAAATATCATTTTGTTGCTTGTATGTCAATATGCAACATACATTACAGACTTTGAGAATTACTATATATATTGCTTAATACCTTATAGTTTATGTCATATAATACTTTATTTAATCCCAAAATTGATTTTATGTGTTGAATTTATGACAAGATATCAGTATGTCCTAAAATAATTATCTGTTCTTATCAAGTATATATATCTATACACATTTCTGAAAAAGTAAATATCTGAACGTTTTATATCCACAACATATTTATTTTGATTTGTCCAAAGTTTAAGATTTTAAAACTCATAAATAAAGAAAAAGAAAGCACTTCAGTAATAGTAGAAAGATACATTTTCATTTTCTATCAAATATATCAAAGTAACCTATACTTCCATAAAAAATATATATCATAAGGTCCTTTGTCCAAATTGTTGTCAAAGACAGTATATAATTGGGTCTGAAAGCTTATATATGTTGGATGTACATTTTTGTTATATTTATCTGAAATAAGCTAAGTTTAATTAAATTGAAAGAAATCTAATCAGTTATTTAAAACAAACTGTGTACACAGTGTTTTGCTGTTCATAATATACAAACATAATCCCTAAAACGATACAGGCTTGTTCTTTGTATATCTATTTTAATTTACGATAAGAAGACTGCAAATTACTAAAGTTTTTATGCAGGTGGTAGCATACAATTTAACTTTGCTTACATTCCAGATAGAATCAATCCTCTAAGAGCTAGTAGAATAAAATTTGATACATGTAACATTAGATTGTATGCATAATACGTGTCTGTAATCAGCTAATTTTGAAAGAGACTGTCTCAAAATCACATTGTATACTGACATCTCTATGCATATGCAGATGATGACACATTACTTGTTTTAACTTTTAATCACACCAATTGAGTACTTCGGATCATTTACTAAGCTGATAACAGTTTATAAGATATCCTATTTAGAAGAAGCATTACCCTAACTTGCATTCTTTCTTCACCAACCTGAATATGCTTTGGATATAAAGAGATTATTACCATAGGGATAGGCATGGCATGTTCCATGCATGGGGCAGAAACCATTACGATTAAAAAACAGTTTCTTTTTCTTATGGCAAGGATTAATGTTTGCTTTAATGTTTCATTTCTTTTCATTTCTAAATTTCGACCTATGTTTTAAAAGACATATTTTAGGCAATTTTGGGAGTAATGGGTTAGCTATTGTTCCCAAATATTATAGATATAGTTGATGTAATCAATAGCTAATATTCTATAATTATATGTATTTTGGTGGCTTACACAATGGGCGTCAGATCTTATTAAGCAACTACAATCGTTTAATATCATTTTTTTAAATCTAAATTAGGCTGTAGTTAGTGATTAGATGTATTGTATATATCATTCCTTATATAAAAAAGAAGAAAAACATATACATTTCAGAAAGATGAAAAATTATCATATAAGCATTTAAGAAGCATTATTTGATCATAAAAGAAAGTAGTTTTTTGTTTGTGTTTTTTAAATGCTGCTTACAAATTTGATAAAACACTCTGACTTGAAGTGGCGTTTTAAGTGATTACAGTTTTAAGTGATTTAATCAGCCATGCTTTATTGGAGTTCATTCTTCGCTGCATTTTGTGTCAAATACATTATTCATCATTTCTTTCATTACTGCGCACTCCAATGACAGTACTTTACATAAATTAGAAGTACTCACTCATATAGTGTCATAAATGCATACACTATTTTATTTAAAAGAAAGTAAAATATATTACAGTAACAACAGTCTGCCTAAATTAATTAGTTAAAATTGTATTGCTAGTAATTTACTTTCAATTTAAAGATGGAATTGATATGCAAGAAAAAGGAATAATTTGATATTAAGGTTATATGAATTCCAATTTTTGCAGGGTAAAATAGTAAATTTTACTGTTGCATGGTAACTCTAAAACTGGTAAAGAGCAAACATACTTAAATTTGTGGTTAAAAATATGAGGTTTTAGAAAATCACAGTCTACACCTTCCTTCTTTGGAGGTGTTTTGGCAGCTCATGGTCTAATGATAGTACTGCATTAAATAGTAATGCATTTGAAATTAAGTAACGTATATAACTGATATATCATATGGTTTGTTGTTTAATCGCATACCGACTTTTTCTGCATTTAATCAAATGTTTTTAAGACAGGCTTCATGTCCATATATAAGAATTAAGTATGGTTCAAAGATACAAAATATTGCAACAGAAAATGTACACTGAAATTAATATGACTCTTTGAGTAATACATGCTTTCTTGGGCTGTCAGTTCAAATGGTATGTTTTTTGTTTGTTGTTGTTACATGTCAAACACTAAAAACATACCATAAGAATAAAGCTAAATTTTTTCTTTTTATTTGATAAATTAAGAAATAGGACAGACTACATTTTCCCATTATATTAGGGGGGAGGGGGTATATCCATCCCTTCCATAAGGCATTTTTGCGTCTGAATGTCTTTTGTCTAAAACGTTTATATTGTTTTACTGTCTTCTGTCAGTGCATAGATATAAAACACAAATTTAAAGGAAAATATTTTTTTTTGAAAAAAGCAGCAATAGGCGAACATCATGCCTGTTTTCTCTCATCATCTTATTACCATTATGCAACATAGGGTACATATAAAGATCACGTCCTACAGAAAATTTGCTACTGCAATTTGACAGTACAAAATGTTTAGCAATGTCGCAGAAGACCTCAGGATTGTGTTTTTGCGTTCAAACCTGATCTGACAGGTAAGCTCAGCCGGTTCAAATACTAAGGCTCATGCAGAAATAAGCTTCTGCATGGTCTATTTATTACATAAAATGTTAGTATTATATCATAGTACAAGCAATTACATGGTGTAATTTCAACACTCATTCTTGCATAATTTCAGAAAGAAGCATAGATTAAATAAAAAATAGTGTGACCCTGCCTGTTGACTTAACGCCTCACAGCTATAAAAAAATGTGAGCATGATCAGGAAATACCACAATCACACCAACAACACCTTAAGGAACAGCCACAGACATATCAGTCACAAGACACTAGGAGGACAAAGTAAAGCGACCAGCTCTCTCGTCCCCATCAAGATGATTGCAAAACTATTAAGGACACAAAGCAATGCACAAAACAATATGGACACAAGGGACCACAAAATGAGAGCAACAATTAACGATGAATCAACAGAAATAGAACCATCGCCTTAGAACAGACTGTAGCACAAGCCACTGGAGTGGGGCTTAGATACATTTTACTGGTACCGAATCTTTGCCCTAGATTCTGTTGTTGTTAAAACAAAAACTGTGTAGATGGCATGGAGGTTTTCAAACTATTGCAATGTATCATCACAGAGAAACAATCAAATCAAATTAACATACTCTGATGAAACAAAGAAAAAGGCCCATGACTCACAGATAGACTGTGAGTAGACATCATACTTGGTCCATTTAGCTCTAATTTTCCATCAAGGTTCTGCTCAGAATACCCGTTCAATAATTTTGGTCTCAAAATACGCATACAGTGGCTTTATTTTGCTCGAAATACTCATACAATGGAATGTTAACCTTGCTCGAAAAACGTTACAGTATAAATGGAAAAAACAGTGTGGCGTACAGTGTATAAAATGATCGAGACATACACAATAAACTGAAAAGAGATAAATTGTGCGAATTACCATACATATATAGTGTTTAACTACGGATAAATCAGGTATTTACTTTGTGATTTCAAATTGAATCATTTGAAAACAGCCTCACAAATCGGTGTATGTAGCTGTGTTTCAATGAGCAGAGAGAAAATACACTTGTTTCCTTGGCAAATATCGAATTTTGGGACAAACCTCGAACTAATTCTACTTATGAGAACATTTCCAATCCATTATTGAGTACTGGCTAGTATTTGGATAACTGAAACCAAGCTTATTGAAGAGTAATAACCGTTATTCTCTCGGCTGTGGGTATTTTTGTCTTAATTTTCCGCCATTTTTTGCTCGAAAAAACGGTCGCATAGGTACAGCCTCCGATAGCCTGATAATATGTCATTCTTTCTTTTTTTTTCTTTCTCTTCATACTGCCATACGCCCTCACGGACATTCTAGGCAGGTTGGCGCAGCGTCTTTTAGTACAAGACAGTAAAAAAGGAAGAATTATAGTACAGAGGTTTAAAAGCATAAAAGTGAAGGATAAAAACAGATGATAGGTTATGATGGAAAAGAATTAGCTAAAATCAGTTAAAAACAAACATTTTGGGGATCTATGGGCGTGAGTGCTGCAGCTTGCAGACAGCTGCCTTGAAAGCATCAATGGGAATTCCATTGAACAATTGCTAAAGGAAAGAATGAGAACTTATAGTAATATGTTGAGATTGAGACCTGCCTGAAGGTCATGGAGTGGCAGTACCTAGATATTCTATTAGAGTAATGTATGTAGTCCGGGAGGGGTACAGCAACCAAGTCATGGATCACCTTGTAAAACAAGCAAAGACAGTGTGCACTAAGCCCATTCCAATAACAGCGGGTGTAAAAAATCGAAACTTTGAAAGGCCCAAGACGTTGAATTTTATTACTAGACTAAAGTTATCATGGTGGGTGGAGTATGTCGGTATTTTTAAACGGAAATAATTTTGATCATACCGAACTGTCAATTCATTTCTTATCGTTCAATGATGAATGTGCAATCGTTCAAGAAGCAAAGGACGCTAATCCATTGAGTCAGGAATCAAAACAAACACGTGTTAACTTGCAGCTGAATTTGTGTCCTTCAAAATCGACCACCCCTTTCTTAAAGCGGATACTTTTCAATACCTTAAAGTAAATATACAACCATGAATTTTCTAAAGCCTCGGTCACACGAGATCGCGCGATCACTGAATCGCGCGATTAGTCATGAATCTCGGAGATGTAAGACTTGTCGCGACTACTATGGACCAGTCTTTGGGATTTATCTACGACCTACCGTTAATGTTATTTGGAAAAATGCATTCTATGATTGGTTGTGATATAATCAGAACGGTCATGTGACCCAGCTCATGAGTTTATAATCTTAATCGCAAAAGCGAGCAGCGAAGATTTGAACCTCCGTATATGTGATGACCTCGACCCCTATTGACCTACTCCCTACATAAAGTAGATGATAGGTTGCTATTCCTTTTTTTCTGAATATGATATAAATGTACTATGAACCGCGTCACGAAAGCCGCAATATTGCAGTGCTCAACTATCCAGTGGGACTGCATTATCCATGTTTTGATCTAATTCTACCGTCACGTTCATACTTCAAAACCGAGCCACGAAAGCTCTGGTGCGGCTGATCTTAGCCTCATGGTAAGAAAAATAATTTTTCAGGACATTTTGTTATCTCGAGGTGTTTTCAGATTAACTGTTTCTAAAACAATCTTTCAACAATAGCGATGTTTAAGTGCCAATCAGTTTGGATTGAGACCGTACCCGGCGTTTTTGTCTCAAAAGTGCGGGCTTGTCTGAGCCTTAGCTGTTCAAGTATGTGAAATACCAAAATCTCTTTCCTAGCTGCTTTGAGTACGATATGATCAATGTGATGTTGAAGATTGCGTATGTACACGCAGCACACACACCATATGTCATGGAACACTACCATAAAATAAGTCTGGTTTCAGACCACGTGTCTAAGACTTCTAACTATACTTAAAGCCATTAAAACGCAACTGGTACAAGTGTTATTTTTCCTATAAATATCAGCTTGATACACTTTGTATTTCTACTAACAGGCGTCCCTAACGTAGGAGAACGTTTTACCAAAACTTGAGCTCAATTGCACAATTCCGCCAAACATTTTGGTGAAAAATGACAAATTCATCAAATATTTTGGTAACCATATTAAATCTTGAAATTTTATTCAATTTCAGCGTGCAAGTACTGCGTTGCACTCAAACAAACAAGAAAACGGTTCAAAACACAAAATTCACTTTGCTGGAAGGACTTAAAATTTATGTTTTAAATTTTATTTTTCGCGAAATTTCCACAAAATTTGAGAAATCACTAAAACTTCAATTAAACTGAATCAAGTAAAAATTGGTATGCGTAAGTTGTAAGGTCATAACCTATGGTTATCATTTATTGTAATATTTACCGTCGAAAGTGTCGCATTTTCGTTAACTTCCGGTTTTCATGCTGAATCTTTGATGACCATTTAGAAGGTCAAAACTTCAAGACAAAAGAAATCTGTCGCGTGTGCATAGAAAGTAGAGCAATGTTGAAATTTTCCTAAAGTTTGAATCCAAAAGAGCCATTCACAATGAAGATCTGATATCCATATTAATAAGGTGATATTGCAGTTTTTGTGTCGAAGTTTGTGTTGTGTCCCTTTATCAAAAATACAGCCTGGCTAATCTGGACTGCTTTATCTGTACAAAAAGAGTATTGGCTTGATATCGCGACCATAGGTTTATGCTTTTATTCTATTAGAATGATAAAATAGCATTAAAACTCGAGTAAGGTTATACTGTAAAAGTTGCGTTTTTACTGGCGTTAAGTATATTAAATACATATGAGCCGTGACATGGGATTTCCAACAATGTGGTAAGTGCGACCAGCAATGGCTCAGACCAGCCTGCGCATACGCGCAGTCTGATCAGAGCCATTTAGTCTGCAGCCTGTAATTTCTAAGACCCCTAGAAAATGGTTTTGATGGCATTTTTTGTTAATGCTCGGCATCCATGCTAGAAATACTCTTTGGGGTATGACAAAGTGCCCCAGGGTGGATGCCACGTCTGAAACTTCGAATTAAGGTCACAACAAGGTCAAAGGTCAGATAGGTGCATTTTCTTATTAGAATCGCCATTATGTCTTTTTTACATTGCTATAGATGATATCTAAATCATTCTAATTATGTTTAATATGCTGAAAACTTAAAGTCAGATATAGAAATGTTGAAAAGAATAGTTTGTGGAATATTATAGCTATTATGGGATATAAAAATATACTTTCCGCAGAAAAATAAGTGATTTTGGAGTAGATTTTTCATATATACATTATTTTTTTTTTCAGCGACATTTTCAATCATGCCTTAGTTTAAACCACTCACAGCAATGCTTGTACATTGTATTAGGGTCTGCAATATATTTGAATGCTGGTTTATTTTGCCAAAAACACAATAAATAGGGGGGGGGGGGGGTAGCGTTTCACAATTCTGGACACAGATTGGCTTTTGGTCATGTGAATGATATGAGGTGTCTGGAAAAAGTACATGCTTTTTTGTTTGTTTGATTTGATTCTTTACATCCCATCAACAATCTTTCAGATATAAAGGAACCGGTCTACCTGGGTTGAACTAGTGCTAAGCTAGGATTAATGTGTCTTGCTCAAGGACACAACGCAGTGAGACTCGAACCCATGGCCCCTCGGTCTCGAGTCAAGCACTCTACCAATGAGCCACTGCACCAGCAAATTACAGAAGAAGACCCCAATTTGAAATTATGAAATACCACAGATATATTTATCAAGATGTCAATCATTCATTTATGATGTAACGATGCAACTTGATCGCTTATTTTGTGTGCTCTTTAGATATAAAGGCCCTACTATTCATGTATCCATTTGATTAATCTGACCATGCCATTTCCAAATTTTGACAAATGCCCCAAAAAGGTTATTCTCCAGAAAGTTCCTCTGAAGATGACATGATGACAGAACACTCATTTTAAGCCTATTACAAGAACTGAATTTCAAACTATGGCTAATCTGATCCTGGTCACGTTGTAAAGATCATTCATGAGAGAGTGTTCTTACTTCTTAGTCTCCTCTTTGAGGGCATGGATATTTTACCTGGTTTGATGGAGAACCTGTTGGAACCGTGATGCCATAATGGCTGTAAAGACGTAATATATGGTGTGCCAGACCACAGAACGTTTGTGTCACCAAAGCATATAGGCAAGGAGAGAGCTGGTTGATTTACTTTAATTGCCTTAATGATGTATTGTGACTGTTAGTGTTATGTTATCTCTGTCTTCCTCGCAGTGCATTTGTTTGGCCTGCAATGTGTGATTGTGGTATTTCCTGATCATACTCACTTTTGTTGCCTTTGGTCAACCTTTACACCAGGCAAACAGATTTGAAAATCTGGTGCAGCTGTTCAATGCAGAAAGTCACGCTATTGGAATAAAGCCAGTCCATGGAATTGATTATGCGATTGCAAAATTCATTTTTGACAAATGTGTCAAAGAAATGGATATGTATATTTCCCTGATAATATTGACATAGAATGACTCATACAATTTTCATGCGATAATATCGCTTTACTAAAAGCAACATTGGGTAGCTTATTCACATACCATTGTACAGAGATCGTGTCTTGGTAGCACAGTTTGACAGAAAGCTTTGTACAACAGAACAACATACCTGCAAAGCTTGACCAAGTGTTGACCCGTTTTCACAAGCTTGGTAAAGCAAAACTTCCATCAAATGGAAGACTCAATTGCCATTTTTATAATAAAACATCAGAGTATGAAAAAGAAAAAGATAGTTACAAATGTACGTAAGAAAACACATACATGTTAGTTCGCTTATACTGACTTGGCATTGGTGTGTTTAACAGTTTGTTCAGGTGACCAGAGAGTTCCAATCTGAGGTATAATAAATAAAAAAGTTCTGGGGAATTCTTACAATAGATCAAGACGGTCCTTTATACATTTTGTATTTTGGTGATTTCAACGCTGTTCAATAATTCAAATGTACAAAATACATGTTAGAAATAGTACCTGGAAGCTCAAACACTGGTTTAGTCATAAGGTAGAGGCTTACAACTTTGGGAAGTTAAAAAGTTTGTTTTTCCCTGTATCATGTTGTATGGGTGCTGCGTTGAATGAGAAAATGTAGATATTGATATGGTACAATTCAATATTTTCTTCTATTTGAGAAAATGGTTGTACCACCTATAAAGATACCTATGAATTGCATTGTTTGAGAGTTGATTATTAGGCAAAATCATGAATTGTGTCATAAAAAAGATAAAATACCACCCCCAAAGACAATAGATTTTCATAAATGAGACACAGTGATCTATTAACAGTATGTGACACTCTACAACCCTAAGATAAGATGTATCCACACTCTAAATTTAGGACTCCTACCGTAAATAATATAGAAGATTGCCAGAGGTCAAGTTCAAAGTGACCCCAACCAGAACGGGACACTCTGGCACCCTAACATGTGTCCACAATCTAAATTTGAGATTCCTACCCTAAAACAATACAAGATATATGCTCTAGACACGATTTTCCTAGAACTAGGATCAGAGGACAAGATCAAAATCACAGTATCCCCAGAAACAGTATGTGATACTCTGCGACCCCAAGGTGTATCCACACACTAAATTTGGGATTCCTGTCTCAACTTATAAAACAGATATGCTCCAGACACAATTCAGGTTCAGACTTACAGATTGCCAGCTGTGTGCCCGGCTTGCATGGAGCTCATCACCACTTGTGGCTGCAAAAATGTGCAGAACCGTCAGATGTAAATGTTGAAGGCTAATCAGATCTGCATGATAGAATGTGCATACGATGCAGTGGCATGTGCCTATTTTATAGGACTACAAGTTGCCCTGGAGGCATGCAACTTTGGGAAGTTAGAGTTTGATTTTTGCCTGTATCATGCTGTATGGGTACTGAATATGCTGAGTCACAATCCTGTCTGTGGATACTTAGGTAACCTGCGAATATGAGCCTAAAATTATGAGCAAGAAAGGTCTTATTACCACCTCCCAATCCCCTCTACCAAGGTTTATAGATTTTATATGACTTTCCTTCATTTTATAAATTTACACATATACATTTATGGATATGCAATTGAGACAATTTACAAATAGGACCATTGGACGAATGATATTGTCAAATTGTATCACTGATCACATAGCAATATGCATCAACGATGATATGCAGATTCAATCTGCTTATTTATGCTTTTAACGATTTTCCTTTTTTAACGTTTTTATTAATATTCATGAAAACGCAAACTATGTGGATGAGATAACTTGTATATGCCACAAATTGATAAAAGGCCAATATCTAAGCTTTCATTTGGTACCAATTTGAGTAGTTTGTGATAAGAAGCAACTGAGATATTATTGATTTTGTAGGTACACCCCCATTCTTGAATCACATTTAAAATTTTCATAAATAGTTATGCAAGTTAGATAAATTAGATACTTTGCATAAGCGACAATGGATGAAAGGCCTCTGTCTAAGTTTTAATTTGACACCATGTTTAGAGGTCTAGGACAAGTAGATGCTAAGATATGAGTAATTTTGTAGGCACATCACCATTCTCGAATAGCACTATGGGTTGCCATGGAAACCATGCATTTTCACATAGCCCAGAAAGGTTCATTTTTAGAACTTTATTTTGCATTTAGGGGGTCTTAATTAACAATTTGGCTCTCAAGAAAAAAGCCCTGGGTGTGCACGGTAAGCTTAATTGGCCCGGACTATATTGTTCTTTAATTTGTATTGAGACTGAATGTTTATTATCATAAATACGGTATTTTTTTGCAAATGTCAATTTGGAGGTTGTGGCAAGCCTCTATGCCATTCTTCTCTCACGTGCAAGTGTTTTTGTTCATATTGGTAGCATTTTGTGATTGAAAAAAATTATTTACTATATCTAAATTCCATTTTTTTCTGAATAAATGCACTTACTTGACCTTTGACCTCACCATGACCTTAAATCAAATAATCACGCTTGGCAGCCACCCCTATATTGTTTGTAATAGTCCAAGGAATAATTCTAGCCTGGATGCCGAGCATTAACAAAAAATGCCATCAGGAGTCCTCGTAGACATTAAAGGCGGCAGACTAATTGCTAGTCGCTAGAATATTCTATGACTGTTAAGCTACTGACCATACATCATTTGGAGTCTCTTAGCTTAAAAGGAGGCTGCACAGGCTCGTCTGAGTCTACACATATATCAAAGTGCCACATTGTTGGAAATCACGTGTCATGGCTCATATATATTTGGTACTTTATTACTGCCCCATTGTCTACAATAAAGTATATATCAGACTTTTTTTGAAGATATTGGTACAGTCGTAGTGGAGGTTTACATAGCTGTGTGCATATTTTTATATTGCTTTATTTACTTGTCTGATACCAGTCTACTGTCATACCTGTGATCTTGAATCGCGGTCGCAGGTTTTTGGACATGTTCAAAACTCTCCGCCCCGCCCATTTTCATGCTTTTTACTCGCACGATCGATCACTCCCGATCAATAAAAACCAGCGTGCGACAGATTTGCACGTTAATTTTTCAATTTTATCCTGTCTACTTGTGAAAGCACCAAAACGCTTTTAAAGACATGTATACATCTGCTGCTACCATCTACTGCAGAACCAGGTTCATGAAAATGCTCAAAGACCTCTCTGGAACCTATTTTGTTAATACTGCTGTTCCCAATCACTAAGACCTGTCGCGCGCTCGTATGAGATCTACTTGCGATTTTACCACGTGACTGGTCTTACACAGGTCGCAACATAGTCCTAAGCCCTCGTGTGACCGAGGCTTAAGACACACTACAAGCTGGCCAGACTATGATATGCAATAATAATTATCTCGCTGACATTCATAGGGTTTGTGAAATTTTATGGTAAATGGTAAAAAAAATCTATACAACAAAATCCTTATTTTTCAACATAATAAAACGTACATTTAGCGTAAAATTCATCAGTAGCTTCCATTTCGAGTTTCGACTAACAAATACTACAGTAAACCTGTCTTAAGCAGCCACTCAAAAAGACCAAAACTGGTTTTCAAGACCGATTATCGCTATATGCAGGTCGAGAGTATTGCAGAATGCTCTCTCTTGGAGCATTCTACAATACGTTTGACCTGCATTAGCGACCATCTGTCAATAAGACATTTGTTTTGTCTATTTTTGAGTGGCGGTTAAAGACAGGTTCTACTTATGTCATTACCATTTACATCGAAAAATTCAGAGCTGTTTATACCCCTATCCCACACAGGCCCCGAATTCCACGAATTGACACGAGTTGACAAATATTTGGATTCGTGGCAGAATCGTACTCAGTTCTTGAAGATCTTAACTGATTCGCACAGTCCGTAGTGAGTTCTTGCAATTCGTAGGTCTATCGGGAATTCGGCTAAAAAGTTTTGAACTGTTCAAAACTTTGGCCACGAATTCCCCGATTCGAAAAATCGTGCGTGATTAATTCGTATCAAATTCCTGAGGCATTTTTGGACATCGTAACTGAATCGTAATCGATTCAGAGGCGTTTTGGGGCATTTGTAGCTACTCTTAGCTCATTCGTGGGGAATCGGGAGATTAAGTCAAGCAATAAAACCAAAGAAGAGATAGTAGAAGGATTTTCGCTAAGATTCATTACCCCGTCACGCGCATGTGAGCAGTCCTAGAAGTTGAAACAGATTTGGCAGATTCTGGAGCACAATCAGGATCAGTCAGTAGCTCCTGGCTGGTGATTTTGCAAATGGCGAACTGCTATATTTTTACAAGTCAAAGAGTCTTGGTCAGGGCCTATCGACTTTAACGTAGTTGTAAAAGAAGCCGTTTTCAACACTCAAGTTGCAGGATCAATTCTACTGCTGCTTTACGAGGAACGTTCATTTTAGAACTGATGCTCCTAGGCATGTATGGGCCTTTTTTATAACTATCGTGAGAGAAAATCTCACGAATCGTGGCTAATCGTCGCTGATTTCTGTTAATTCGTGCCTAATTCGTGCTGCATTCGGCATATTCTTAACTGATTCGTAATTGATTCCTCAACGTTCGTGCAGCATGTTCAAATGTTATTTGGCTAATCGTAATGAATTCTTGCGCGATTCCAGCCGAATTGAGCCAATTCCCCCCGAATATTCGTAACGACATCGTATCTGAATCGGGACTGACTCGTAGAACATCACGATTTGGGAAAAAAAATAATGAAACCTCACGAATCCCCCCGAATAAAAAAATCAACTCGTGGCGATTCGTGGCCTGTGTGGAATAGGGGTAAAAACTGATATCACTTAATTAGGGTTTATTGCTTTTAACACCATGGGAGGCTAATAGTCGAATGGAGTTTTTTGAGTAAAGAGAATGAACAAGGGAGCGCAGTGGCTCAGTGGTAGAGTGCTATTCAGATCACTAAATGACTTCGAGTCCAAGGTCAAGGTCACATTGGTTAAAATCTGTCATAAACTGTCTTACGTCTCATAACAGAAAAACTCCTTATTCAATTTTGACCAAGGGTGTTCATATTGGGCACAATTATATGCGTTGTAACTTGTAAATGACAAATGCTATTCAGATCACTAGAAAATGGCTTGGGAGTCAAAAGTCAAGGTCACATACAATACAATCTGTCTCAGGCTTATAACGCAACTCCTCTTTCATTTTTGACCGGGACGTTCATGTTTGGCACAATGATTGCCTATTGGAGTTACATGTAGATAACAATAGGCTATCTAGGTAACATATATGATCGTTGCGTCAAAGTCCAAGGTCACAAATGCTTAAAATTGGTCAAAATCTGTCTTGCAGCTCAAAACGCTACCCCCAACCCTTCATCGCTTGACGTAAATATAAAAGTAGGATATTAATATTTAGCACAATGATTGCCTATGTGGTGCAGTTAACAAATGGCTACTTAGAACGCCAATATGGCATTGGAATCAAAGGTCAAGGTCAAATATACTTAAAGTCTGTCTACGGCTCGTTTGGCAAATTCCTCTTTCATTGTTTAACCGAGGGTGTTCCTTTTCAGCACAATGAGGCCAGAATTTTTTTTATTTGTTGATTTACGGGAAAATTTCAACAGATTTAGGGTCGGGGGACGAAAAAAAAATAAAAATAAAAAAGCTCTGAAAATGACCAGTTAACTGGTCATTTTCAGAGCTTTTTTTTTTTTTTTTTTTTTTGAATATTTTCAGCTTTTTTTTTTTTTTTTTTTTTTTTTTTTTTTTATCTCCAGAAACAGTAAAAACTAGTAATAGGTAAACCAACAGTCTGTATTAAATCTTTAATATTTTATCATTTTCCTAAAAATTTGGACAGGACAATCACTTTTAAAAATGTCATTCTCAAAAATGCACAGACAGAACCTCAAAAAAATATTATTTTTTTCAACCAAACAAATAATATTTAGAGTCGGCGGTTAAAATAATTTTTTTTTTTTAGAAATTAAATTTTATTTTTTTCCTACTTTCCGGAAAATTACAGTAGCACAGGGGGTTAACTCAGTCACAGTGCGGGGTGATTCTTTAGGAAAGTTGTCAATGATGCTTTATGAAAGGGTTACAGGTGCTTTATGATTTCCTTAATCAGTATAAGGTAGGTGATGGGAAACCGCATTAAACGTAAGATTTTTGAAGCCCGAAAGTATTTTATTTTTATTAATTCATATAATCGAAAAGCTAATGGTTTTACTCTTTCAGTCTTTGCGATGATTGTTTATGTGTCAGGGATTAATGAGCGGTTTAATTCAGATATTGTTAAAACCCATAACAAAAATCAGTATATTTATCAAAGTACATATTCCATCAAAGATAGTATGCATACAAGTTCAAGTTCAATCTAAATATGTTTGAAATAATCAATTTTCTCCTTATGTAAAACTATAAAGGGCTTATTTTAAATGACTTATATTGACAAGCCAAAAAAAAGTGGTAAAGAATCAGTAACATATTTTGGTAACAGGTTCTTTACCTGTACGAATGATGGATAACTGGTTCTTTATGAAAGGGTACGGATGCTTTATGAAAGAATTTGCAAAGATGTTAATGGTTTTAGAATTAAATATCAAGGCAATTAGACCTTGTACTGAAGCCCTGACATATTTATTGATTGAATTAAGACTTAACGGCCCAGTCAACAATATTTCTGTCATGTTGGGACTCTTCCAAGAGACAGGGAGAGACTAAAAGGGCCCAATCCCATCCAAATTCGCTGCAAATCAAGCATATCACGCCCTATCATTACGATTAAGATTAAGATTTATTTCATTATTATATCAGTGATGCCGAGACATAGTCTCTGATTTCGTTTAATTTAACTGTTGTTTGATTTGATTTGTTTTCTATGGTAAACAGCTAGTCAACTTAACAACAGTGTTCCTATGCAAGCCTACTTTAGGGCAGTTTACCATTTCTACAGCTCATTCTTATTCAAGTTACTGGCAACTTGGTCTTCTTGAATCATCAGGAGAGGAAACAACTCTCCATGAAAAATATGCTGGATGCGATCTCCTGTCTGCTTGAAATTAAGCAGTTAGGCAACTAACTGAGCTACAGAGTTCAGATTGTTAGTTAAGCATCGCATGTGCATGTCCCGAGGGTGGGGGACAGCGGGTTTGCATCCCACCTGGAAGATCACAAGTTGTTATATGTTTCCTTAGAAATACTGTTATTGACAACCTCGAGAAGAAGTAGGACCCCTTGGGTCCAAATGCTTTGTAAAGGAGGCCAGGTCCGCATTGCTCTCTGTGAAAAAACTAAAATAGAGTTTTCAGGACACCCAACCCCTCCAGACAGAATTTTCTGGATCCTCTCATGCATCATAAATATCCAAACCCTGCTATCAGCATCCAGTAATGTAGCATTGTATCCGGGACATCAATATGTCTTTTTCGAAACTCCCAAAAGGAGCATGCGGTGGATTGTTGGGTTTGGGGTGGCTCAGCATATTTGGACGGACTTCACATGGATTAGTGAGAGTTGAGCCTGACAGGGCAGAGTAGGACCATTTGGTTTGTTCGTTTGCTTGTTTTGACTTGCATGGCTTGATTCTTTACGCCCGAGTCAACAGTCTTTCGGTCTTGTCGGGATGGGTCTACCTGGATAGATCCAGTAAAAAGCAGCCGGTAAAATATCTGTTTGCTTTAATATTTTTCATCCCAGTCGGATCGGGACGATTTCTTATCCTTCTGTTTTATACCAGTTTCTATGTCTTGCTCTAGGACACAACACAGTGACTCTGACGTCTGTGAGTCTCGAACTAGCAAACCTTCAATTGAGCCACTGCGTCCCACACAGGCATGAAAGATTAAGGCAAACATTGTCCATTATAACTTTAATCTTACTTGTTAGTCTGCTCTTGATAAACAAAAAGAGACATGTGGACAACAACTATTTACATGTTTTGATTCTCAAAAGAAACGTCTCATTTAGACGGTTCTTTTGAGTACCCAAAGGAAATACCAATGATTTTTTTTTCAAAATTCGCAAACTTGCCTCGCCTAATGATATATCCAATCATTAGAATCTAACAAATAACCTATAAAAAGCAGACTATTTGTGAACCCTGTCCCAGACGCCAGATACCTGCAGTTGCAATTATAGTTCTCTTCGCTGGAGTTGTTTACTCATAATTTGAAAACGAAACACCATCTAGCAATGCACAAAGCTCGTGCAGTATTGAGATTAAACATACCGGGTAGGCGGCAATTGAAACCGCTCTTAACAATCGATGAACGCGGCTAATAATCGCAAGAAACGGTGTTTACGATTGCCAATCGGGCGACAAATGACAATAGAAAACCCCGTATTATCGATTCTTGATCTGCGTTCGTCGATAGTATTAACGTTTTCGATTGCCACCTACTTGGTGTGATAAAGAATAAAGTGTAGGGTTTTTGTGTCTGTACGGGCGATAATCCTCACTTACGCTTACGGCACATCTAAAGTCATGGCCATTAAAAAGCCAAGCTTCATTGGTTCCTTCATGTATATGCGAACATTATCCTTTTATGCATTATCCAAGTCACATATATCGGGGAAAGGGTGCGTGTGATTTTGGGGAGGGGGTACCCTCAAGTACTCTTTCAACAAAGGCTTGGTCCCCCTTCCCCGCATCCCGACAAAAGTTTCAGGATCCGCCCTTGAATAGCGTTTGATGTAGCACGAAAAGTGTTTAAAGCATACAAGCTGGCTCCAAGGCGCTTCGTACATTTTCTTCTTGAGCTATAAAAGCTAGATAGACTTGAAATATTGGGTGTAGTTTTTACAATTGACAGAAAACAACATATATATGCGGACAAATCTGCACCAGCAGTCTGCAAAAACGCAAAAAAACATGTCTTCATTCGGTGAGTAACAATCAAGCATGAAAGTCAAAGGATGACTGGACTTACGTTTGATGCAACCTCAAAAAGCTAGCAAAAAACTGCATTTGATAATTACACCCAAGTCGGCTGCTGCATATATTTGTTTAGATTAAATGACATTATATTAGCACAGAAGCAAACTGCAACAGTCTGTTCTGGGTCTACATTGTTTGCCTAAGAGGCTTCAAAACATTCAGCATACGACAAAAGCAGGCAGCCTTTGTTGTAATTGGCAAGAGGATCAAATTATCGATGTCCATGCACGTTAGAAGAAAATATACTGAGGGAAAAAAGTTTAGCAATTATTTATAATGGAGTTTCCCATAGGCGATCTTTGAAGCGTTAGATCTTTTTAATTGGCAGGTTCGCAAACATGTCAGTTGTTTGAAAATGACCTAATGGCTACCCGAAAGTGGTCAAAAGAAACAAAATCCGACTTCATAATCAGGATTCGATCTGCTGATCATTTTAATTTCAAACGTTATTTAATTGAAAGGGAGGTAATTTGGAAAAATACGAGTTTCAACTAAAAACTGTACGAAAAGGGTGAACATAACATTCAGTTTTAAACCGATTTCACTTTCTTCTTTTTGGATCTAAACATTTGACAGAAAAATGAAACTTTTAGTCGAAAAATATTCGCACTTTTGCCAGATAAGCTGTTTTAGCAAGGGGGCGGAAAATCAGACTTTGTCTTATGTGAAATGTCAACCTTTTAATGTCATCATACTCGTGAACGTTTGTCAACATATATTTTTGACACTATGAAATTAAAAGTCATATTTCTTCTAAACTGTGAATCCCCAAAGTATATTGCTAAACTTATTTCCCTCAGTATATATGAGCCGTGACATGTGATTTCCAACAATGTGGCGTTTTGACACGTGTAGACTCAAACGAGCCTGTGCAGCCTCCTTTTAGGCTTAGAAACTCCAAATGATGTTCAATCAGTAGCTTAACGCTCATATAATATTCAAGAGACTAGCAAAGGCTCTGATCAGACTGCGCGTTTGCGCAGGCTGATCTGAGGCTTTGCTGGTCGCACACACCATATTGTTGGAAATCTCATGTCACGGCTCAATTATTGATATCGATACAAATGCGCTTCCGAGAGTGGGGGTTGCGAACAAGAAAGGCACAGACCAGCTAGCGCATCCGCGCAGTCTGATCAGCGCCTTTGTAAATCGCTTATTGGAAAGTATCATATCTAGATGTGCTACAAGCAAAAATTTAATTTTCTAGCAAGTATCTGTTGCTAAGCAGGATGGTTTGAATCTCACTTTGTCGGAAACACCGAAGACAGGGTTTCTCGCGTCGCGGCCAAATTATAAAGTCTGATGAGATATGATTTTTTATTCATATGTTTTTTTATTTTATTTTTATTGATATTCCTGTATTTTAACTAAATCATCATTCCTCTAAAATACTTCTTCGTTTGCCTTTTCTTCTTCTACTATCTCAAAGATGTTTGAACAGACATAAAAGTTAACTTTCTGGACAGTATAAGATAAGATGTGGAATGGTAGCTCTTGCTTGTTTGTTTGATTTGATTCTTTATGTCCCAGTCAACAATCTTTCAGCTATGTCGGGATGGGTCTTCCTGGGTTGAACCAGTATTAAGCAAGGTATAAATGTGTCTTGCTAAATGACACAATGCAGTAACGTCGGTCAGGCTCGAATCCGCAACCCCTCGGTTCTGAGCCAAGCACTCTATCACTGCGGTTGGTATGGATTCATAGGGGCAATTTTAGTATCTACGACGGATATCAGTCCAGTGGTACACCTTCATGCTATCGGTAATATTCACATGAGAGAATATTTTTATTGGGTCCCGTAGCTCAATCGGAGGCAAGCCCAGCTGTTCATCAAGGGTTCGTGAACCTCCCATTGCGACCCAACCAAAGTCCATTATTTCCTGGAGATTGGTCATGGAAACAGATATAAACAAGAACGTTCATTCGCCACCTTCCGCTGATTCAAGAAGGGTTCTTGTCAGTTTCAAGTGAAAGTATGTGCAAAAAGTACTGTCTTATACCCCTATTCCCGGAATTTCCACACAGGGCCCGAATCACACGAATCGCCACGAATTGACAAATATTTGGATTCGTGGGCTTAAACGTACTCAGTTCGCGAAGATCTTAATAATAACTGAATCATACAATCCGTAGTCAGTTCTTGCAATTCGTAGGCCTATCGGGAATTGGGATAAAAAAATTCGAACTGTTCAAAACTTGGCCACGAATTCCCCGATTCGAAAAATCGTGCTTGATTCGTAACAAATTCCTAATGCATTCTTGTACATTGTAACTGAATCGTAATCGATTCGGAAACATTCGTAGCTACTCTCAACTCATTCGTGGGCTATCGGGATATTAAGACAAACAATGAAACCAAGGAAGAGATAGTAGAAGGACTTTCCCTCACAGTAACTATCACAGCACGCGCATACATTCGAGCCAGTCCTGGAAGTTGAAAAAAAATTGGCAAATTCAGGAGCACAATCAGGATCAGTCAGTAGCTCCTGGCTGGTGGTTTTGCTGATGGTGAGCTACCATATTTTTCAAAGTCGAAGAGCCAGGGCCAGGGCCTCTCGACATTAACGTAGTTGTTTTGACAGAGGGGGGGGGGTGGGGGGTCCAGGCTCCTCAACTTATTTTACAGTTTAAAGAGGGGGTCCAATGGTTTTATTAAACATTTTCCAGGGGGGGGGGGGGGTCCAACTTTTTCCAGGGGTGGGGGTCCAGTAGAAACCCATATAACTATAACTTGTGATTTTCCAGGGGGGTCTGGACCCCCTTTCCCCCCCCCCCCCCCCCCCGCACATGGACATTGTGGCATTTTGTCACGAATAGGCTCAGATGAGCCTGTGCGGCCCCCTTTTAAGCTAAGAAACTTCAAATGCTAATCAGTCAATAGTTTTTAAGCGACTAGCAAAGGCTCTGAAGAGACTGCACATTATGCGCAGGCTGGTCTAAGCCTTTGGTGCTCGCACATACCACATTGTTGGAAACCTCATATTGCGGCCCATTAATTGGTGCAAAAAATGCATTACGGCTGTATATCAGGACTAAATTGCATTTGTCTCATAAAGAACCTGTAATTTTTTTCATAAAAAACTAAAAGAACCTGTAACCCGAATTTTAGGCTCATAAAGCATTTGTAACCTTTCATAAAGAACCAATAACTTCGAAAATTTTTGAAATTGGCTAAAACGTATATTTAAGGAAGAATTTTAGCTTCATATACGAAATATATAATATAATGGTTCGTTTCCAAGCATGTTTTGCTCGATAAAACTATGAAATATACACATATGCCATTTGTTGCAACTTAGCATCTCTATTGTAATTGGTGAATTGATGGACAGCTAAACTGTATGATAGATGCATAGACTATCATAAAACATGCTGCTTATATGTCTTTTAACAAAATTTGACTCTAAAACTGTCTAATATAACCATTTTTACCCCGTTTCTAGCATGAACATCGCATCTTGTCAAGAATCATTAACCCAAAGTAAAGAATCTGTAACCCTTTTCATAAAGCATCATTGACAACTTTCATAAAGAATCACCCCGCACTGTGACTGAGTTAACCCCCTGTGAGTAGGAGGGTTCGTAAATCAACTTATAAAAAAATTCTGGCCTGATTGCCTATCCTGACAACAAAGGAATACTGGCGGATATGACCATGGATTAAGAATTTAGGTCAAGTATTCTTAAAAGCTCTCTTATAGCTCAAAATGCAAACTCCTCTTATTGGCGTAGCTTCCATTACGCAGTTACGCACGTGCGTAATAAAATAGTAGCAACCAAGGGAGGTCACCTTATGTGGCAAAAGTGATTCCATACCATAAGGAACTGCTCTTAAAGGAAAGAACTCGCTCACCCTGGGATATTGATTGAATATTCAAGGTGGAACTATATACTTAACATGGCCTGTAACACCTAAATTCTAGATGTAAGTCGTTCATATTTGGGACACCAGCGATTTTTTGGTGTTCTCATGGGCCGAAATTCGGCCCTATTCCCAATGAAATTTAAGTGACTTTTTCCTAATTTTGAAAAAAATCCCAATCTTAAAAAACATTTTGAAGATGGGGATTTTCATTCAGTCACCAAACACACAAGCTACACTACCATTTTTGCATCTTATATCTCAGATATAAGATTGAATGGCATTCAATTTTTAATGGCAAAAGAATGTGTAATAGCTAATTTTGTTTTTTATTGACCAAAATGGCATAATTGTGCACTACATGTATAACAAATTTCCAAATTCAGGGGTTTACCACGCTAATTTTCCCAATCTAAAAGGCCCTAAGGCCCCTTCCCAAAATTGCAAAACAAAAAAAAACAACAAAAAACAAACAAACTGAATTTCTATGGTTTGTCGATGATCACGAAGGTTCTGGATTGCTGTTATGACCTTAGAGACAAGCTTTGAAAGATCAACTTAGAAAAAATATCATATTCGTACTATATCATTTGATGTACGAGCGGATATTTGCGATATTACGCCACCCCCCCCCCCCCCCCCCCAAACCCCACCCCATCAATTGACCAGATTTTAGTTATTTGGTTAAAATTCATTTTATATCCCATATGCTCACAAATACGTTCATTATGGATATTCTACAGCCTTTTCATTAGTAGGCGACAGGGCGCTACTGAACCGTCTACTTTCAGGGCAATATTACACATGTTTTGAGGTTTTCAGCCGCCAAATTTGAAAGTTAATGAAACGGCTGATCCTTAATTAAGTTTGTATTTATAGATATCCTAAATTCATTTTTGATATCCATATATCGATTTATGGATATCCAATATTCAACTGATTTTTGAATATCCAAAATGATTCATGGATATCAAAAACGATCTATGGATATCCATAAATGACTTAAATATTACCAAATGAATTATAAAATGAATTTTGGATATTCAAACATGAATTATGGATATCAATGATTTATGGATATCAATGTATAATTTTTTTTAAAAAAAGTGCAGTGTTTAGGATATCATTAATCGATTTTCGTATATCCCAAATAGATTTTTGGATATCCATAAATACGTTGATTTTTATGAGGTGCCGTTTAACTATAAAATCATTATTTTGTGATATCACAAATTTTATTTTGTGATATCACTGAATATTTTGTGATATTACAAATAGAATTAGCGATATCTCAAAATCATTTGTGATATCACAAAATATTAAGTGCTATCACAAAATAGAATTTGTGATATCACAAAATGGAATTTGTGCTATCACAAAAAAGAATTTAAGATATAAAAAAATCATTAGTATTTTTTGATATCACAAATTATATTTTTTATATCACAAAATTTATTTTTTGATATCACTAAATCATAGATGTTTTTTGATATCATAAAATCAATTTGTGTTATCAATAATTCGAGTGGGTGATGTCAAAAAATCTCAAAATAGTGACGATTCTATTTTGTGATACAACAACATCACCACTATTTTTTGATATCACAAAATCGTTTCTTGAGCAAAATGATCGATCCCGCAATATTCATAAGCATGCGCGTTTTCATTCTTATTCGGGGGGGGGGGGGGGGGGGGGGGGGGGGCTTATCGGAGACATCAAGTTGTGCAGACTCGCCAGAGCCTTCGATGCTCGCATAAATGGTACACAGATCTCAATTTGAGCCAGCACATAAGCTTAAGGTACTGTTGCGAAGGCGAATGCTATGCAGATATGCGCAACAATGCAGGCTCGCCAGCGCATTCGCTGCCCGAATATTGGCGGGAAAAGCTAATCAGAGAAATCAGGTCTTCGGACTCACCCGAGTCTTTGGTGCTCGCATATTTGACTCTCAAATCGCCATTTGATTTTGGTACTTAACGCATTGTCGAGTGTCGAAGGCTCAGGCGAGCGTGCGCAAATATGCAGACTTGCTAGAGCCTTCGCTCGCATAGATGGCACACAAATCGTCAGTACGAGATTTTGGTGCCGTTATTGCATTGTCGAGCGACGAAGGCTCAAGAGAGCACGTGCAAATGTGCAAACTCGCCAGCGCCTTCACTGCTCTCATAAATTGCACCCAATACGCCATTTAACCCTTAATGCGCCAATCGCAACAAAAGTCTTCTGCTTTTCTCATCTACTGAAATGTTTAAGAAGCCTCTATGGCAAACAGTATTGACCTAGATCAGACTGCTCTTATAGGAGTAGTCTGTTCTGGGTCCACGCTGTTTGCTTCTATACTTAATTCATCAGTAACGTTAGGCAATAATTTGCAGCAGACGACCTCAGCAGACGACATTTTCAGATGCATTTTTTTTGGCGCTTTAAGGGTTAATCAGGGAGCGCAGTGGCTCAGTGGTAGAGTACTTGACTCGAGACCGAAGGGCCGCGGGTTCGAGCCTCACCGGCGTCACTGCGTTGTGGCCCTGGAGAAAGAATTATTTATCCTAGCTTAGTACTGGTTCAACCCAGGAAGACCCGTCCCTATATAACTGAAAGATTGTTGATGGGTGATTAAGAATCAAAATCAAATCAAAATCAAAATTAAGGGTTAAGCAAGAACATGAGATTTTAGTGCTCTGGTGTGTCTGCACATTTGTGCAGGCTCGCCATTTTTAATATCATGCACTGGCTGAAATGGCGATTTGTGGCATTTATGCTCAGAGCAGCGAAGGCTCTTGCTAGTTTGCACATTTGCACAGGCTTACCTGAGCCATCGTCACAGTTCCTAAATCTCATAGTCATGCTCAAATGACGATTTTTTTTTTGCGCACGGCGAAGGCTCTGGAGAGTCTGCACATTTGCACAGGCTTGCCTGAGCCTTCGTCACAGTACCAAATCTCACGTGCTGGCTCGAATGGCAATTTGGGTGCCACTTATGCGAGCAGCAAAGGCTAGTCTGCACATTTGCACATTCTCACCTCAGCCTTCGGCTCACACATGCGATTTGCGTGTCAATTATGCGAGAAGCGGTGGCTCTGGTGAGTGCTCATGCTCACCTCAGCCTTTGACTCACAAATGCGATTTGCGTGTCATTTGTGCGAGAAGCAGTGGCTTTGGCGAGTCTGCACCAGCAACCACAGCAAGTGCGTGCAGCCATCGGCGCGTTGTATCAATGCTTAAAAACCTGCTCTTGATGCAACACTCCATTGCTAATATAACAAGATAATATACTGAACAAAAGTGAAAACGCTACACTACAATATTTTACATTTTGTGAGAAAGTTTTGGACAAAACGTATTCACTAAAGCTTAATAATGATTTCTGGACATCCAGCAAACGATTCGTTTAAAATTAATCAATGTGTTTCTTGTGGTGTCAGAGTAATGTTCCTTTTTGCGTTTGAAGCTCTATTCGCTGAATTTTGCAATGGCGCATGCGCAAGAACAGATTGTTATGCTAATCTGAATTGGTAAAAATTGTGTAGCATATAAGCACAAGAAAACTGTCTAATCACTTAGAAATCAATTTCGAATTTATCAAATTTGTAAAAAAATGTGTTAATTGTCTCCCTTTGACAAGACCAAATAGGGAATATTCAATGTTTGGTAATCTTCGATATATCACGATGTTTGATAAGTTTCTTTTGTAAATCAGGAAGACCTATCAGTACATTGTTCCTACATTTTCTCGACTAGTAATGTCCTCAGACTAAGATGCAATAACACATTGATTTTCCTATGGAGATTTCAGTGTTAAAATTTCAAGCTTGGCAATTGGGTACAGAACCATCTTTTTAAGGTTTTATTTCAAAACGATCAAAGCACACTTGTAATAAGTCCGTCACAATTCTGGTTGTCACATGTGTAGACTACCATTTCGTGCAGTTGGATCTGGTTGGTATTTCAGAAGGGCCAAACCGTGTGAGATTTCTGTTCAAATTTGCAACCTGAGAAATTGAACCCCTGTCACATTTAAATGACTTTCATGTGTTTGCTCATGGCAACATCCGTAAAACTTTTACTGTTATGCATAACCCAGTCTTTGATGATTCAGATACACTTTCATTTGTATGTCTGGCTTGCATCATTTTGCTTATAAATGGCAAACAATTCAAGTGTAGCGTTTCCACTTTTGTTCAGTATAGTTTAGAGAGCGGTAATCGCTGTTTGAACGTTATTTCTTGGGAATGTGATTACAGCTATGCTTAGGCTATCCTAAAACTATATTTGTTTGCCGTGCTCCTACCCATCAATTTGAGTTTGACTAGGTAGGTAGGTCATTTTCTCTCTCTTTTTTTTTAGAAATTCAGCATAATTTTATGACCTCTTCTTACTACTTTTAAAGGTCTACAAATGCTGTATATAAGGTAAGAATGCATACATAAAAGCCGCTGAAACCTTTCATCAAGTAAAATAAAACTGTTAATGATTTTAAAGAAGGGATTTGTTAACAGAATTAAAGAAAAATCAAAAACAAAAAAAAAAGATTTTCAGAAAGGCAATAATTGTTTTGGGTAGGGCCTGTTTTGGGTGAGTAGGTAGGAGCACGGCAAACAATTTTTTTAAGGTCGGCCTTAGACATGCCTATTTCCCTCAGATTAGGCAGTCACAATAGAAAAAAAAAACATATGGCACGGTAAAACTCCAGAACTGGTAAAACTCCAACACTGTGTCGGATTTGCTGGCTAAACCATGAATTAAATCGCCAATTGCGTGACAGAGCCATAACCTGCAATGTTACCAACGGCCTGTACGCCCGGTGTCATAACAGAGAAAACAAATGCAAGCTTAAAAAGAAATCATAAAAGTTTGTTTTTTTAAGCCTACGAAATTTAGCCTCCGCCAGGTCGTTGTAATCACATCCGGTGCTTTTACATTTACCAATGTGGTTCTCTCGTTTTCTCTTTGATCTCTGTCAGCCATCATCGTTCTTCAGGGCAAAATCAAACTATCCCTGGTCTCCATCATTTGTTTTTTTGCATAGGAGCAGGCTAATCATATCTTAGATGGAAAATTTTACATTTTTTATGATATCATACTTTCTATTTTTCAATATCACTAAATGAGCTCGAATTTTGATATCACAAAATGAGCTTATTTTTTTTGATATCACAAAATCTATTTTGTGATATCAAAAATCGAGTTAGTGATATCAAAAAATCAAGGTGATTTTTATGGGGTGCCGTTTTACTATAAATCATTATTTTACAAAATAGAACTTGTGATATCACTAAATATTTTGCGATATCACATTAATATTGTTTGTGATATATAAAAAATATTTAGTGACTCAGTATCAACCCATGACCATTATCAGCCCTCGAGTTAAAGCTCTCGGGCTAATACTGGGGTCTCGGGTTGTTACTTCGGGCGATAACCAAAACGTCGTGAGATAATCTCTAATTATATTTCGTGATATCGCAAAATAGAATCTGTTATATCACAAAATAATGATTTTATAGTAAAACCCCATTCTTTTATAGTAAAACGGCACCTCATAGATTTGAGGATATCCAAAAATATTGGTGCACTTACTTTTAGGTCTTTCTTTCTCTATATACTGCCAAACCCTCTGGGTTGCAGGACGAAAGCCTACAAGTAACCATTATCTAAATTACCGCAGGGTTCTTTAACCTGCATAGGGGCATGACTTTCCCTGCACAGGGGACATCCAGTTAATGTCCCGATCCGAAGGACGATGCACTTATCTAGTGTCATCCCTGCAAATGACACTAGAGAAAGCGTGTTCGGACTCGAAATTTCCTCGCCGCGAGCAGGATCGAACCTGGGACCTCTAGCACCAGAGACAAGTGCCTAACCACTGAGCCACCACGCCCTCATAGGTCTAGGCAAAAAATATTTACAAACTGAAAAGACATCGAAAACATTGTGGTTACTTGGGAGGTCAAGGTTGTGGGTTCGCTGCTCACTTGACACTTTAAGCTGTCCCCTTTAAATATCAGAGCAAGGCACTTTGTCCTTTGTCCACGCTGCTATTTAATAGATACCTACAAGCTGAATATACAAAAAAGAAAGGCGGTTTGAATTTAAGTAGATCTAAACGTTTTTGAACTGGACTGTAGATCTAGTTTAAGTGATGAACGAAAGTTTTTTTTGGCTTTGATCGCAGAAATGTAATCATTTTTTAGGTGCAATATTCGAATATCTTCCAATAAAATACCTCATTTTGTCCAGAATTCGAGAATCAAGTAGAAATCACTTCTTTTAATTCGGAAACAAGTTTATTTTCATCAACAACTAAAATAGCGGCTGCTATCTTCATCTGCATCCGTCAGTCGCATCGTAAGATCAATCGATAGAAAGTAATGTTGAAAAGCCAAGCGTTCACAGACTTGCTGATCGTTATATTACAGTGTCATTCATCTAATATAAAGTATTTTTCTTGCAGGGACAAGGGACATCTGAGATTTTACCCTGGGTTAGAAAATATTATCTTACCCATGCTATCTTACCCAGGCTGTCACGCGAGGGCTAAATACATTGGTTGTATTGGAACTCACGCACATGGTCGTCAAGTGACGTCATTGTTATGTCAAAGTGACGTCATCATAACATGTCGCATCTCGGCGTATTCAGGAACTTCTGGGAGCCTTTTCTTCAGAATAAAATGTGGTATCTAACAGTAGGAGATCATGATGGGCCTGGCGTAGGTTTTTAAAAACAAAATTCACGTGCGTCGGTTCTTTGGGACTACATCAAAATTTTCCTCCCCGATTTCACCTGGTGATTTCAGCGTCATCTAATGCCATACTGATTTGAAACAGACACTTTTGAGATTTCTAAATGAAATCTGCATGTATAAAACTGTTAAAAAATAACAATCATCACGTTGTTGCATCTGCAAAATCGCTGTAGGAACGCGTTTAAATAGGTCGATTTTTAGTGCTTGACAGTGCCCTCAGAAAAACGAAAAATACACCATTTTACGAATAAACTGGAAATTAAGCACATATATCACGACATGCACAAATGATTTTTCTATCTTCTCTCAAATTTATTCCAAAATCTGTGATAGGTGCCAAAAAGTATTCCACAAAAAACTGACCGACTTCCGGTTCAAAATGTGTTCTTCTCCGTGATGAAAATGGCCGATAAACGAATTTGCCAACAGCATAGCAACCAAAAAATAACAAATTCCTACCGTACTCGGTTCACCTCTCCATTTCTGTTGTGAGTCACTCATGTAATAAATATCCAGAATATAATATTTTCTGCAATAAATGTTCTGTTTTCTACCACACAACACAATAAATACATTTTAAGAATTGTTTATCCACGCTGTGTAAACAAACTATAGCATATACACACTCATCGATGATATCATAAATGACGTGGACAAAATCAATAAGAATCATGACGTCAACGCCTCATTAATAAAGTCAGCTTCATTGTTTATTCATTTAAAACTCACTTAGACAGCCGGAGAAAATGATAGAAACGTGTTATTTCACTGAAACTGCTAAATTAAATTCTGCACGTGGTCCCTTGGAATCATTAATTGGTTAGGATATTTTGTTCCATAGACGGTTTAAGTGAAAGCACCGCCCAAGAGCACCCGCCCCACCATTGGCAAGTATGAATAGACAATCAAACCGGGCATCAAGCATGCGTCGCAAACTGAATATAGGGTCCACAGGCCTTTTATCAAATGTAGATCTTGCTAAGTGTCGGTCTAGACCAGGAATGAAATATGATTCATCTCTTGCACATAGATCTATCCCGGGGTCAACGTACACGGGAGATTGTACATGTACCCGGTAGACTACAGTTCATTTCTAACACCCCCCCCCTCTCTCTCTCTCTCTCTCTCTCTCTGTCTCCCTCCCCAACCCCGTAGAAAATAATTCATTTCTAACATGTAACCCGGAACCAACGTCCGTTACATGTGCACACTTAAGAGTCAATCCCCGGGAGTCAATCCCCCTATATCCCCACTCAGCCCCAACACAATGTTCAGCAAAATACTAGTAATATGTTTTTAAGGGGATGGGGGGCTTCATATGTAGGCCTACCTCTATTCCTTAGAACTTTGTTTCTAACCGATAACTAACAAAAACAAAACAAAAATAAAACAGCAACAGAAAAACACAACAAACTAAATGTTCTCTACCTAGCCCCCCTACCCCCGACCATTTGTATGCCCCCTCCCCCCCCCCCCCCCCCCGCTCTCGTACACAAAATGGTCAGCAAATTGTTCTTAACAAATAAAGACAATAGCACTTTTCTACACCTGCCCATCCCCCACCCCACTACACTAGACAACCAGTAAATCAGCCAGTTTGTGAGAGTTTTGGTACCTAGACGTATGATGCGACAGCCCCAGGGCGGTACTCTGATATTTTCATACATACGGACTTAATACATAATGACTTAATGCCTCCTCAAAGTTCCTTTGGGGGCATAAAAATCAAGGCTCTAGGCCTTGTGGTTTCAGACAAGATTTTTTCATGTTTTCCCTGTACGTGTATATGCCTATGTAAAACATTTGACCCCAGGACAGGCCCATTTCTGGCCCCAGGGGCATAATTTGAGCAAACTTTGAAAAGGTCAACTAGATGATGCAAAATAGCAAACATGCCTTGTATTCTCATCTGAAAAATCTATTTTTAGCCTGTGTGACCTAGATATGCAATGGAATGGAACAATTAATAACGAATGGCCTATGAATACGATTTCTGCCAGGTTTGGTAAAACCCATCCAGTAATTTCGGAGATGCCCTTTGAAGCAATTGTTGACGACGCACGACAGACATTCACCAATCACAACATGAACCAGTGGCTCAGGTGAGCTAAAAACATTTAAATGTGGTACATCAAAATGTACTGATATAAGGAAAAATTTAGACTACACAACTGATTTGATTCTTTACATCCCAGTCAGCAATTTTCAGTACTTCCTGGGTTGAACCATTACTAAGCAGAGGATAAGGTGTCTTGCTACAGGACGCAAAGCAGCATCTCCAAACTCGACATTGAGTCAATCATTCGACCACTGAGTCACTGCATTGTTTGTGTATAACATAGCAATGTACTCATTGTCTTATGTGGGGGTGGGGGTCATACTGTATTGCTTTGTTGTGAACTTTACTGACTGTTCCAAGGGGGTACTTCTTTTGTGCACCATTTGTTATTTTGTCTTGTGTTTGTCATGCTTTTGTGTCCGTTCATTGCTGCCTTGTGGTCACATGATGGGAAAGGGCTGACCTCTTGGCTCTCATTTATGATGTCTAATTGCGAGTTTGTCACTTTCCAATGTGGTATCCTTGGTCAGGTGTGGTACTTGGTTGTATTGATTCCTGATCTTTGCTGTCTTTCTTACTTTAGAGCTTACACCCTGTTTTATAACAGTGAGGCTTACTATTATAAACAGGGTGTATGCTCAAAGCTCACAGAGGAAGGTTTGGCACTCATTGCTATCAGTGCCGCAGAGAACCCCAATTTATATGCAAATGTCTGCAAACAAATAGACAGATGGAACTCCCAAGTCACAGTCAGCTGGCAAGAAGCTAATGTCATTATGTGACAACTAAGAAAACACTTCTATTAAATTTATTTTTTTTATTTATATTTCAAGAATAGAAGATTTAGAACTACCAAGTATATCATTTCAGCAATACATTATAATTCTATACAATGCATCTGAAAATGTTGTCTGCCTAAGTTATCTGCTGTATATTTTTTTAAAACAATTTTGATTTGGTTCTTTACAGCGCAGTCAACAATTTTTCAACTACATAATGTATGTCAGGACAGGTCTTCCTGTGTTGATCAGAACTCACTTTTTATTAAGCAAGGAAAATGTTTCATGCTCAAGGACACAAGGCTGCCCAGATCAAATAAAGCAATGTTTTCACTACTTATCTCCACCAAATCTGGTTGAATTTCTGAAAAAAAATATTTTTTTGACCCCCCCCCCCCCACGGTACCCCCAAGTCCCACCCCTGGGTTGCCGAATGAAAATCCCGTCTGATATGTTTTACTATGTAGTTGATACTAAAGTGCTTGTTTTTTCTTGATAAAGGCCTTTGGCCGAAATATTGAAATAGAGTAAAACTATCATATGTGTTTAACATTGTTCCCTATGGAATATAAATGAATATTATTTGATATGGGCATGTTCAAAAATAATGAAGCCAAAGCGTGACATTGGGGGTGAAAAATGAAACTGTTGTCATAGGTGAAATTGTTATCCCAAACAAATTGGGGGTACTTAAAGTTTTCAAAATTGTTTAAGTTTAGAAAATAGCAGCAAAAATATAAATTTTCTGAACATTTTCTTTCAGGATTTTTTTGGCAAAAATTGTTAATTATGGCTATATTCTGTGTAGGTTGTTTTTATAGGAAATCTTGATGAAATGTCTTGAAATTCCCATTATTTGATGCCAAGCACTTAACAGCATGTGAATGAGTGATTTTTACCAAATTTAAATGCCTAATTGAACAAAAATTCTTATTTTACTGTCATTTTGCCCTATTATTTTTAGTAGAAGCGCTCTCAAAATGTTCAAATTTTTAAAACAGGTTACAGAATCTCAATAAAATTTGCGTTGAAATGATAATACATGGTAGAAAAACTAAGCTATAAATCAATATGTGATATGTAAGCATGGATGTAATGGTTATCTATGTACAAAAATGGACAAAAAATTAAGAAAATGTGTTACACTCCTTAGTTTGATTTGTTTTTGAGTCAGAATTTCGAGCTAACAGGGCTAAGACATATGTATAGTATTGCATACAAAGAAGTGACTTCCCTTGCATAGTGTTAACATGATTTTATTGCAGATTATTGGCCTTTTTGTAAAGAAATGTCTGATCTATAGACTAAGGAGTGTAACATTTTGTACAACTGCTTAGGTCTTCAAAAACCTATAAATTCTAGCTTTAACATTAAATGACACAATTTCCTTTCTACTATATAAGAATCTCATAATCAGTGTTACAGCACAAACAAAAATTGTCTCCCCAAGATCTTGAATTAGTGTGTTAAGATATGTTGAATGATCTTTCTCTAAATGCTTAAACTGATTGCAAATAATATTTTCTTCTTTAATGATTTTAGCAATTGAACACTTTTCTGTATGTAACATACATTAAATACCATTTAACTAGCTGCCAAAGGGAATAAAAAGTATGGTTGCATACCAGTTTCTGATATTGATACTCCCATCATGAACCAATCGAAAAGGTCCCTTTATATTAAGTTTCTAAATGATTTACCCCAAATGCTAACCAAGATTCAAAGAAATGCATCAAACAAACTGTTCTAAATCTTGGATGTGAATGGTCAGAGTCAATTAAAAGTGAAATGTTGCTGGTTTGGAAAAGAAAAAAAGTTCTTAAAAGGCATTGCAACAAAAATCACTAAGGAGTGTAACGCTTTGTGTCGTGATGTCATAGCAAAACATTAGCTTGGTTAGAAAATAGGATTATATTGGTCAATTTTATCTTTTTATATTGATCAGAACATGTGATTTTCAAGAATAAATGTTGCCTTGAATGCCTAGATAGGTAAAATTTCAAGAAAATGGATTGTCAAAATCACCAATGTTTAGGTGATTTCAATGCAGTATAGCTTTATTTACACTTTGAACATAAAATGGTGCTACTAAAATTGTTAGAGGGACATTGCTCTATGGTAATAATGGTAAATAAATTGAAATTATACTGCTACTGGTATAGAAATATCCCACAGAAGTGTTTTGCAAGAAAGTGTTACACTCCTTAGTGGCTTTTATGGATGATATGAAGAAAATTAAGACCAAGATAAAAACTCACACTGTATGAATCTCTATTATGGGTCAAACACTTTTCATATGAGGCATATTAGCTCACAAAACATAGCCTTGGAAAATGTTATGAGGCTTGAAATGTCAAGTGCTACACTCCTTAGTTTAACTTTAAAGGGTGCTCTACAACCAGTTCTGCTCATTCTTTTATTAATGCTTAACATGCAGCTGTAAAACTTGAAATAAAATGTATTAAGATTGGTCAGTGCTGCAGACCACATTATAGGTAATAATATTTTCAAATATTCATGTCAAATCAACTCTGGGCAAATTCTCTTCATTTTTACTGCACTTGAATTTCAGACTAGTCCTGTTGGACAATGCATAAAAAATAAAATAGATAATGATGAAAAGGCATGATTTTCCTATTTTCATTCAGTTGAAAGGAATGGGTAATCACAAAGTCGGCTAATAAGTATGGCAACATCCACAGTTTTGTATAAATGCACAAGTGAAATTCAGTAATGAAAAAAATGTCACGCAAAAGGTGTTACACTCCTTAGTTTTTTAGCTAGTTTTACTGCCATAAATTTTGTATTACTTGTTCGATTTTTATAAAATTTTGCATGATGAGCACAGGGACCATAACACATACTTTAGCTATGTTTGGTCCTTAAAATCTAGGCAATTGTGTGCATAGGATGCCATAGAGTGAAAAGCTTCATTATTTTTGAACATGCCCATATGTTTTATATCTTTCATTTGTGAGAAGACACACAAAGTTTGGTTTAAAAATCTTTGAAATTGACTTTGTAATTCAGATAATGATACTTGACCTTTTGGCCCCTCCCTAAGGCCGCTGGAGACAGGGACCCAAAATGGTGCTGTTGCATGTGCCATTCATGTAAGTATCTCAACACATCAAATCTGGTTGAATTTCGGGGGAAAAAATGTTGACTTCCAACCCCCAGCAGTACCCCCTAGTCCCACCCCTGTGACATGACCTAGGTGGCCAAATGAAAATCCCGTCTGATATGCTTTATATCTTTCATTTGTGAGAAAACACACAAAGTTTGGTTTGAAAATCTTTGAAATCGACTTTGTAATTGAAAATTAAGGATATTTAATAATGACATTTGACCTTTTGGTCCCTCCTCAGGGCCCCAGAGGGCGGGGTAAAAAAAGTGCCGTTGCATGCCCATTTCATATGAGCAACTCACACACCAAATTTGGTTGGATTTTGTCCAATGGTTTAGGAGATAACGTGACTGACAGAAGCTCTTACAGTTAGATACTTCTTGGGTACTTACAGTGTTAGAAAAAGTAGCCAAGAAAGCATAAGTACCCAGGGACAAATCCCAGGTAATTTTTACGGAATAAACCTCATTTTGAGTAAATTAGCTCCCTTTATATGCAAATTAGTTTTATTCTGTAATTGATATTTAAAAACTATAAATTTCGGAAATTTAAAGTACCCAACAAGGGTCCATTAGTGAGTACAGACAGACGGAAGGACGGAGACGATTGCAATATCCCCATGTTTTTTTGAAAGCGTGGGGATAAGTAGTGAAAAGGTAGTGATTATCAATGCAAAAAGCATGAATAGAAGTGCTTTATCTTACATATTATTCATTGATTATCTTACACTTGTTACAAGTTTTAAGAGATCGTTTCATTTGAAATTGATCATTAAACAAGCCCTTGGCATCAGTTTAATATGAAATGATCATTTGAAAGATTCTGCTTATCATGACCTTTTAAATGCGATTTTATTGCCTTCAAAGTTTATATGTATCCTAGAAAATTTGCATTGTGGAGCATTTCATTTTTTAAGCTTGTCTTTGTTGCTGAACTTAATTGGTCGGAAGCCCCATAGATAGGTTATCTCGTGCTGAGGATTGAGCCCCATATATCAATTTTATTATACATATAAATGTGAACAAGTATGGGAATGTCCATTATATATTTCATGTATTTTAACACTTTACTCCATAGGCTATTTTTAGATCAAGACATCATTTTCTATTTTTTTGATAGCATAGAAAAAAATCAAGAAAAATTAAGCTAAAAACTTTGAATACTTTTCAAAATATTATGGAAAATGGAGCATTTGCTCCATAAGAGCAAATGCTCCATTTTCCTTAATATTTCAAAGGCATCAAAAGGTGTTATTATGGAGTAATAGGGTAAAGGGGTTAATTACAGGTCAGAATTATTTCCAAACTATAAGGTATTTCTGATCCTGAAAACTGTTTTGACCTCAGCAAAAAGTGTAGACCCTTATGAAAGGTCACATTATGCAGCAATTCACTTCTGTCTTCACAGTTTGACAAACTACCCATTTAGCAGTTTTCTGCATACAATGGGTTAAATGGTCAATGTTCTCTGACAAATTAGAACTGGTACTGTTGGCAGCATCGGTACATTGCACATCATAAATGCTCTCAGACAATATGCAGAACTTGGGCTGTGACAGTCAAATTTATATCATCACGGAAGAACTTGAACAACATGTAGAAAGCACGGAATGTAAATAGCTCAAAATACTCCCGAGACCATGTAGAACCTTTATGCATGCTGGTGCAAAATCCATCACTTCCTGGTTTTAACACAAACAAAAACACAGAGTGGTTCAACAATATCCTTTTTTCATACAGTCTAAATCATGACGAGTCCTCTATAATACTTTTGTGTTTACTCTGATAAGAACTATGACTGGGACGTCATCAACTCGAAGGTGTCTTGGACTGTTGGCAGCATGCTGTACATATCTGCATAATGGACCGTTGAGATATCTGAAATGTAAATAAATATACATGTACACAGATTAGCTAGGGCATTGATTGAATGATTTTCCTCATGATACTGATTTTCAAACTGTTACAACTGCTTATGGTTTTTATGATATCTCTTTAAGTTTTAGCTTTTTTAACACGAACCAACAGATTTCACTTTTGATAACATTGGCAAGGTAATTTTTTGGACTTTTAATATATTATTAAAAATCCCCACAACATATTTTATTACATTACATTGGACATGTAGGTCAGTCTGTTAATTTGGAGTATGATACATATGTGTGTGAGGAATGGAATAGAATGTATGTTTATAATTTCAATTATTGCCAATTTGCATTTAAATCATAAAGTGAAGATTTCAACACCTGTAACCGTCAAAAATATGTTAGGCATTTAGTGTCTGCTGATGACAAACTATAATAATTGACTATTTTGTTAACATTTGCAAACAGTTCTGACCCAGATCAGGCTCACAAAACATAGGACCTGATCCAGATCAGAGGGTTTGACACACTTTGGTGGTTTTCCTGATAGATTTTTGAAAAATCAGAAGACAATACAATTTCAAGCATACAAAATTAAAATAGCTTTAGTTCTGCCTCTCTTCAATAATGAAGTTTGTATTAATGTCCCACAATCAGTGTGGTCATATGGTGACGGGCCGCAGCTTAGCGGTCTTATCAGACAGACTGGCAGTCTTAGTGTCAGAGTACGGGATTGGACTTTATTGGCTTTTAAAATTTTACAGGAAGTTAAATCAAAGTTCAAATCAGCAGTCTCGGGCACTGAACACATGTACATATATTGTATGCAATCATAGGTCTATAATTTTAGGGTAAAATAGAATTATTTTACTTAAACAATCAGATGGATGCTAAAATGAACCATCTCATTGGGGCAGTTCTTTTGAGTACCTTAAAAGATGTGATTTTGGAACTTGATAAATAACTCGGACCGAGTATACAATATTTTCTTAGAAAGTATAACCTGTATCACCTCGAGGCTCAATCAGATAATAGGTGGACCTGACTTGATTGCACCGATACTATCCTCGAAGGAACAGTTTCAGTGACCCTAAGGGTTCTTTAGCAAAATTATTAATCTTCTTGGAAACAATTAATATTTGTGTATCTATGAGGGTCTGGAGATGGGGGGGGGGGGGTCTGGTATTCACCATTCATTAAAAATTAAGCCCATTATTCATCTCATTAAAAGTTTTGAGTTATTCATTAAATAAGACCAATCATTTATTTAAATTATTTTATTTTAACACAATAGGCCGCGATGCGACAAAATGATTTGTTAGCATTATTCATTTAAATCTGATTATTCACTATTCATTAATTTTTTCTTCCATACATTAAAATATTAGGATTATTCATTATTTTTTAGGTCCTCTATATTCACTATTCATTATTTTTTGGCTCATTATTCACTATTCATTATATAAAAAGGCCATTATTCACTAATCATTATACCCCATCCAGACCCTCAACTATAGACTATAGGTCACTTAAAAAATATCTTTGGACAATATGTTTGACATAGAATAGAGTTAAGAAAAATTAAAACAAAATATTTGACACAGTTTATCCTGACATACCCCATATTTCCTTACAAATATTGTTTGGCCTCTGTTTCAGTGACCCCCACTTAATTTTTAAAACATTAACACCATGCAGTCAGTCCAAAGCATCTGCTCCTTGTTAACTATCATCAACTTAAGACAAAACCATGTTAAAGCAATTTAGGTCTTTCTTCATAAAGTCAACTATTGCTTTTCGATTGACTAAAATGTCTATTTTGTTTTGTTTGTGTTGTTGCTTTACGTTCCAAGTCAACAGCTATGGTCATGGCGGGATGGTCAGTTCACTTACCACACTTTTTCCTGGGCAAGCTTGAACAAGCGGATAACAAGTACTTCCCGCACATACTTTCGCTTGTAACTGACAACAACCCTTCTCAGGGATACAGACTAACCTTTTTTTGCCAGGAGCAGCCCAAAACTAAGGGACCCGGGATTCGGCAGAAAATTAAACAAATTTCAACAGCATTGCCAAACATTAGTTTTGCTTTAAATACTAGACCCTCAAAATCTATATTCCTCTAATTATTTACCATAGTAACCCATAAAGCGCTACTTATAATTTGCAACAAATGACAATTTCAAATTTTGCTGCTTTTTCAAAATTAACATATAAGGCATGGTATTTCATGAGAATCGTCTGCTGGCAGACGATTCTCATGGAATATCATACCTTATATGTTAATTGTCTGCTGCAGTCGTGATTGGCGTTTTAAGGGCTAATTAACAGTATTTGTAAATAGCTGAATGAAGATTTGTAAACTTCCAACAGCTGGTGTCAGATTTGACAAGACTTCATACATTTACATAATACCCTTTTTTCAGGGGCAAGATGGGCACCTAAACATTTTAGTTTTAGGCGCCCCGCCCAAAATTAAGGGGCACTGGGCTTCTAGGCCCCTGTTAGTCTTTTTCTCTGCTTCTTGGATGAGGCGAATGACCGTAGAACTTATTACATGATCAATCTCCACGAAAGTATGGGACCTGCAGGCCGTGATCCAATTCACAACCCCTGGATCTGCAGTCAGACACACATCCGGCTGCACTACACGGCTGGTAGATTGTCTATTTAAAAGATATAAGAACACCACATATTTCAAACAGGTGTCTTTCACAAACTATCTTGCTGATCAGTTCTTTTTGCATGTGAAGTGATAAAATATAACATGGAAGTCATATCAAAACAGAAAATACATTCAGATGTTGTTTTTTAAACAAGGTTGTAGGCCTGAACTGGAAAGCCTTAGGGTAAAAAGAAAATGCCTAAAAATTGGAGGTTACCATGGAAATGTGAAGTGTGAAATTACAAGTCTGTCAAACTACATTGAAAATTGCGTTTGGAAATGGCAGCTCATTTTCAAAAGGTGGTCCTCGTGCTCACCAGCTCACTCGGTCACCGATAGTGACATAACAAAATACCATGTCTCAGCACGACAATGTGTAGAGTACGTGTTATCGGGTTTCTAGTCAACTCGTACCTAAGTCAACTCGTACCTTAGTCAACTCGTACCCATTTTTGGTCAACTCGTACCTGACCTTTGGTCAACTCGTACCTACCCCAAGTCAACTCGTACCTGAGTCAAAAACGGGGCAGGGTAGAGCCTGATAGACAGAGAGTTGGTAAGTCTAGGTCCTAACAACAAAAACACAAAAACATCACAATTTACTTTCTGTGCTGAGGTTAGGTTCGGGCCAGCCTGTTCAAAGATCCCAACTCTTATGCCTATGGGGCGGCGTTCTGGAAGCTGATTTAATCATACATCACAATTTAGTATTTGCGGTCGGACGAGGTTCAGGCCAGCTGTGGCAAGTTCCCTTACCTTTTTCCTATGGGTCAATGTTCGGAATAGCCTGCTTAAAACGACCAAATCAACACAGTTTTGCTTTCTGCAATAAGGGGAGATTCGGGCAAGCCTTTTCAAATATTAAAAAACACCACTATAAATTACGACCTGTGAGGCTGGGATTAGGGGAGTTTCGGATCTGCCTGTTCCAATATCCTAGACCTTTATACAAGGACGGCTCAGCAGGGTCTTCGCAGCTCGTATACACAAAGTTTTAAATTTCAGACATAGGTCTGTTATGATAGCACGCAGTGTTTTGTTTTCAACTAGCACTAAAACATTAGAAGGTATTCTGAACGACCCATTTCAAAATAAGTCAGCAGACGACAAAACAAAATGCAGATTTGGAGTCATTTAAGTAGCAAGTAGCGAAGGCTCAGATGGGACTGCATGATGAGAGACTCATCTGGACTTTCTAAATTAAAGAACCAAACCCTCCGACGTGAGATGGGTTCATTTTCAAAATGTTTTAATCAGTTATAAACCAGAAAGATTTCAGTTTTACATTGCAATTCCGAATATTCTTAAATAAGGCTGTACTATTGCTTATAACTATTCAAGTTTTGCACTGTCAGACAATGCTAATTTCTTACTACTGCTTAATTAATACAATCACATATTCATAATTGATTAGCTACTGTTTTTCACACCCTACCAATCACCAGCACGTGGCTACAATGCGTCTTTATGTACACAAAACCCGCGCCACGAGAAAACATATCTTCATTGGTTAGCTACCCTATAAGGACACACCCAGCATGCTCAGTTACAAAGACTAGGCTTCAATTTGAATAATGCGCATAGCAAGTTCAGCTATTAAAGTTTTTGAGATCGAATAACAAATGCGCTGATCAGACTGCTTGATGCTCAGACCCGCCTATCTCATCGAGTCTGTACCTTTATTGTTTGCATGCAACAAAACCAGATTTATGATTTTCGATGTGACCAGTGCTATTTGCGATGATAAGTTTGCAATGTGCTATTCCTGTAAGTTTCCACTAAAAGAGGTGGCTGCGTAGTTGCCACCCATTTTGGATGTTCATTTAGCTACACTTACATACTAAGACGACGCTACCAGAGGCTAACATTTCAAGTGCGGATCCAGAGGGGGGGGGACAGGGGGTCCAGACCCCCCCCCCTGGAAAATTACAAGTTATATGGGTTTCTATAGGGAATAAGCAATTGGACCGCCCTGGAAAAAGTTGGACCCCCCCCCCCACCTGGAAAATGTTGGACCCCCTCTGGAACCTTGAAAAATGATAGATTTCTTTGAAATTGACCATTTGGCTTCTGTAAAATGAGCTGAGGACTCAAAAAAAAAAAAAAAAAAAAAAAAAAAAAAAAACAAACGTCAGAGCTTTTTTTGTCAGACTGACCTGGACCCCCCTGGCAAAAAGTCCTGGATCCGCGCATGCATTTAACCAGCGATAGTTGTTTAACAGTTCCCCCTGTTATTACAAAACAGCTCATACGTTAAATACTTCAAGACCAGCGGCAGTCCGGCTGCCACCAAAATGGGTGTTAAGTTACACTTATTTCTTTTACAATGTAGAGCCTAGCTATTTCTTCATCTACTGTAATTTGTAAGAGCGAGCATAACTTGGGCAGTATACTGTGTTTTCCCACTCCTTTTGAGTGCAGAATTCGCCTAAGTCGTAACAAAACTTATCATTTTGCTTTTGTCATGATAAATGTACGTAGACAACGGCATAAAACTCTTTCATATTCTATTATAAATAAACTAAGGTACGAGTTGACTTAGGTACGAGTTGACTAAGGTACGAGTTGACCAAAAATGGGTACGAGTTGACTAAGGTACGAGTTGACTTAGGTACGAGTTGACCAGTACCCTGTTATCGTAGGTCTACTACACAGTTGTGTATTGGCTCTAACAGTCTAACGGCGAGTACACACGCATCTTGGCACTTTTCAGCCAGAGTTTACCAGACTTTTTGCACCCCTATCATCCAACTTGGGCGCAAAATATCTGGGAATTTAAACAATATGTAGATAAAACAAACTTGTTACCTGCATAATTGTACATTGGTGACCATTTTTGGCAGTTAACATGAAAGTGTCAATCGATTACACGTTTCCATTTGATGATTTCGTGTGGGCAGTTGTCAGTCAATGGTTGCACATCGGTAGATCTAGCAATTGTAAGGTAGCGCATCGCGCATGCGTGATTTTTATGAAAGCTACAAACAACGCTGACTTTGTTGTGAAATAACGACGATACCGAATAAACTGGAAATATGCCACTCTGCCGACATGTAGATTGATACCTCTCTTACAACATATTAAAAATATGCCAAAATTTAAATTGGGTGCCAAAAAGTATTCCTAAAAATAAAAATGCAATGTTCAGCGGAAGTTGCAATAAGCGTTTATGGTGCTCGCTTTCGGAAGACATGCAAGCCGTTGATATCGCTGTTGGTGTCGTTATTTGTGTTTTCCATCGTGTATTTAGGGTTGAAGTTTTCAAAATACCCAACGGGGTTACGAACTAAAGCCAGATATGCGATTTCAAAGTGTTTGAAAACGGCGGAAGTAGTGTGATTTTCAAGCTAGATTTTTTAGACAAGATATAGTCCCAACGGCGGATGCAGATTTTTTTTAAAATCTTGACGACGGCCTTAGTTACCGCCCTCCTGTAATGGTGAGCCAGAAAAAGAATCTATTATTCGGGTGAGAGTAGGATAGAAATATTCGTCCCTCGGGATCACCGTTTGTCATCACTCGGCAAGCCTCGTAATGCCAAACGGTGATCCTCGAGACGGATTTTTTTATCCTACCCTCGCATTCATGATAGATTCTTGTATAATGTGCTACTTCTGCAGACAAACGCTAGGCCTACCCCTATCGGAGGTGGCCGTCTTGCCGACCGTCCTGCCGTTCGTTCCTGAGATGCCACACATGGCTACCTTCTAAGAAGTCTGAAAGGAATGTTTTTAGCAATTCTGAATTTCCATGTTTAGGCCTTGAGTTGGCTATAGACCCCTCTCTCTCTCCCCCCAAGGGGGTATTTTGTACACCATGATTTTTTGAAACTACATTATATTAGACACAAAATAAAAGATGTTAGCCTTCTGAGAGTGGCAGCGTTAACGTGTAACATCACGTGATATACCCCAAAAATAGCATTAAACGTCCCTGATAATGTCTCAACCATAACATGTTCGTTCATATTTGCATGCTAACACAGGTTTACGAACTTCTTTTAACACATTTACATATTTTTAGTATTAATTTTTAAATGTCTTGATTAATTACCGTTGTATACGTTACTTAGTGTTTCCTGCGTTATTTCCGAGTCTCAGTATGGTAGTTATTGACTATACGTGTATTACATCTGTCACAGAATATAACTAATCTGTAAGGCTGCTACTTAAATGAATTGAATTCCTTACACTATTTTGCAGGCCCATGTTATGTATGTTACCCTAATAATAGCATTAAACATACAAGCTAATGCCTCTGACAAACCCTGTTAACACTAATCGAAAGTTCTAACTGATCAGTCTTAAAATCTGTTTTCTAGAAAACTACATATTTTTGACAAGCAAAATGTTTAGCACATATTACAAAAGCAATCTTTTATAGTTTTTTCATGTTTATTCCTGAAATAACATGTTCTCTTACCATATTTAACCGGTTGGGGCAAATTTCATTTATAAACCTTGATTATTGCCTGCTTTGAAAAAAATGGAAGTGATTGGTTAGAACTTTCGATTAGTGTATACTTATTTGCATGCTGGCACAGGTTTATGTACTTCTTTTAAAAAGGCTACCTACTTTAAGTATTCATTTAATAAATGCCTTGAGCTTTAACTGTTATATGTGTTACCAAATGATACATAAGTTATTCTGAATATCTGTAGAGCAGTTGTTGTCTATACATGTATCAAGTCTGTCAGTGAATTTATAAAATTTACATGGCTGAAATAAATTGAATTTCACCTTATTAATTTATGGTGATTTAAACTATCATTACAGTGTGATCTATCAACCTTAGCTGTTTGCTCACATAAAAAGTAGAATACATTTGTACCATGCATTCAAATAGGAAGTTCTGAAAGACAGTCACTGTGAAACAGCTCAGTTCTGGTCAAGGTATATGGATATAATTCAGATGGTGTTGACACTGATTAGGGCTACAAGGAAAACAACTTTGAATTGCATGTCAGCTCTATCTGTATGCCTTGTTCCCAATGTTCATTGCACACGATCACACCAACAACACACACTATGTACCTGTGTAACTGAATACACTCATAAATGTGTCTGACACACATCGCAGATGCAAATAACTTCTGGAACAAAATGGGTTTAGTGTGTGACAATCATTGGTTCTTTGCTTGAGAAATGCTCTTGACATAACTATCAGGCAAACAATAAACCCCTTGCCAAGTCAAAGGAGGTATTAAAGGCTTCAGCAGCTAGAACTACATTTCGTACTACAAATGGAATGGTGTATAACTCTCATCACATCAGAGCTCAATATGTTGAAACAACTCTTCAATGCACTGAAATGAAAAATTCAATCTTCTCAGATGCAAAGTAGAACGAGTGCTAGAGGCAGTTTCTGGCTTCACCAATCCTTTTAGTTTTAGCGATGAAGACAACGAACTGTACTTTTTGTCTTTCCGTGTCCCTGCTAAGCCTGGTATAGCTAAGGATCTTATTGAGGCTGATGCAATTGGTAGGAAGGCTGTTGCAGACTTCAATGACTCACTTTTAGTTGAAAATCTGTCTTTCACAACCCCATAAAATGCTGCACTCAAAACACCTTTGAGGCTTGCGAGATCAAGAAGAAATTGTCCAATTTACCAAACTTAATCAGGCAGATGAGAGCTTAAATGAACGTCTTTGGTCAGCATTGGATATAATGTTGACCTTGAATTGACACTGCTGTTCCTTCTGGGACCTGTACCATGGTCACTGTCAACTCCGGATAGAATTCCCACCAAAACTGACAAGCCAAAACTTCTGCATGGCATGCAATAACACATTGAATCACCATTAGATTTGGCTATGTAGTGCTGCACATAACCTGATTGTAATGCCATACTACAGAACATAATAGCTTTTCCCGTCACCTCAAGGATCAGACAGAACCAGTACTCAACCAGGCACTAAAGGCAGTGCATGTTGGTCTTGTCACTGATACATATATACAATGTATAGGCAGCAGTCTATAAAGTCTTACAAACATTCTCGCAGAGGATAACCTGGGTGTTTTGTTCAATAATGGTGTATGCAACAAAAGGTGCTCCTTCTGAATGTCAACAACATTGGCCAGAATATGGCGGAAGAGATCTACAGTCATACACTGTTTAACAGAATGTGACACTTCCAATGTGCCTATGTGTTAGTACCACGGAAAGGTTGTTCCTATCAAACTGATAGAGAACCCCTCCCCACTAGTTCATCTACATTCTAAGCAGGGTAGGAAAACAAATAAAGCATTGCTCTAGGCTCTCATCAGTGACATGAAGCCTTAACATGTGTTATTTATGTAAATGTGAATAAGCTGCAGTACAACTTGTTTCTGGAAAATTCCAAAGCCTTACACAAATACTGACTTTTTCAAATTGCATGAGCTTACTTCCAACCTACTTTTCTGTCCTTGAGATGTACATACAAAGATTGAACTATCAAGTCTTTCCCATGAAAACGAGTGAGGCTTTCTGGATATGGACAAAATAAGTGGAAAATAAATGGGAAGGAAATCGAGTACCTCTGGGTGAAGGAAAACTTGAATGTACCCTACAAAACAGCCACAAAATTATATTTCATATTTTGTGTGATATGGAGTTCCCATGTTCAAAACTTAACAACTCAAACCTAATAAAAGATAGAAACATACTATTGGCAGTTTCCAAAAGGTACGCAACCATTCTTTAATACAAAATGAATTAGTAAGCACGTTCACATTTAAAAATATATATAAAACCATATTAGGTTCATAAATCATTTATCTAGGAATAATATAGCATACGTAACACTTGGGGGTGCATGTTTGTTTTCAAAGGTACATATCTGTGATGCAAAAATAGCTTGTAAACTTAGATGAAAAGCCAATTTGGAAATCTTACCTTATGGTTGAGTCATGTTATTTACTGAAATTATCAATGATAGTGTTGGAGACCTTATCTTGAACGTTAAATGGTATTCTGAAGGTAACATATGTAACCTGGGGCTGTACAAATATTGATGGGTAGTATGTGTAATTGGCTGTTACTAGGTAATGGTGCCATTACCAGAGTGCTAGCAAAATGCAAAATCCTTGCAAGATGAATCTGATAGAGAATTCATAAGCTGTATTGGAAAATTCTTTAAACTCTTGGATAATATACGAAGAGTTGCCAGCTTGGCAAGAAACAGCTCTATAGCTTCTACCTGATGGGTTTTCTTTGATCTTTTAAGTTGTTACTCACATACTGCACTGTACGTTACAAACTTTCCGTGAGTATTATGTTAACTATATTTGATGTCTCTACAAAAAAAGAGGGTTTATGGTAGTTAATGTTTTGAGTTACTTCCTCAGCAAATGAGCCAGAGTAAAAAAGAAGTACATAAACCTTGCCAGCATGCAAATTAGTACAGGCAGGTCGTGTTGGAGACCTTATCTTGAACGTTAAATGATATTCTGAAGGTAACATATGTAACCTGGGGCTGTAAAAATAGTGATTAGGAACCTCAATTCATTTGAATAGTAGCCTTATAGATTTGCTATATTCACTGACGGATGTAATACATGTAAAGTCAATAACTGCAATACTGATAATTGAAAATTACACAAATGAATCACTAAATAACGTAAATAACGGCTAAAACTAAAGACATTTACAAAATGAATGCTAAAATGTGTAACTAAGTAACATGAAGTTTTTAAACCTGTGCCAGACTGCAAACAAGTGAGAATTTGTCATGTTGGAGATATTATCAGGACATTTAATGCTGTTTTGTGTGTAACGTACGTAACGTGATGTTACACGCTAACGCTGCCACCTTTAGAAAGCAAATATATTTCATTTTGTGGCTTATATAATGTAGTATTAGGAAATATAGAATGCATAATTTCCCCTTAGGGGAGGGGGTCTATAGCCAGCTCAACATCTAGAGAATTTACTTATGACATTTTAATGATTTTTGTGTGATATGAGGCTACCATGTTCAACATCTGATAACTCAAAAAGTATATAAGATAGGAACATAATGTTTACATTTTTGAAAAGGTTAATAAAAAGTCTTTGATATCATACCAACTTATGACCAAAATCTGCTTTCAAAAAAAAAATAAGACAAACTCTATTAGATTCATTTATCATTTAATAGGGGGTTCAAAAATGTAACGTACACAACATCTGGGGTGACCATATATGTTTTTGAAGGTCAATGTCTGTGGCTCAGTAATAGCTTACCTAGATTATATAACCAATTTGGAAATTTTACCTTATCATTTGCACTTTTCTGAAGTCTGAAAAAGAATTTTAATTATCAAATATTTTGTGAGGTAACCAATGTAACAGGCTGTTACAGCTTAACGCTGCCATTGTCAGAAGGCTTACATGTTGCAAAATCCTTGCAAGACATTGGGCTTCCAGGAAAAAAATGGTCTACAAAATTCCCCCAGGGGGGGGGGGGGGGAGGTAACCATATCCAGCCAGTGGCCTAGTTGCCCTGATTAGTCCCACTCAGTTTAGGTTTAAACTGACTTAGCTTACATGAAGTTAAAATCATGATTCGGATTGAACCAAAACTTGCCAGGATATCAAAAAATGAATACAATTATTGTCTTAAATGAGGTAGACATAAGGATTTGTCTATCCGAAAAGGTGAAAATCACTGAGGCCCTGGGTGTGTGTGTGTGTGTGTGTGGGGGGGGGGGGGTAGCTGTTCCCTTGCTCCATCGAAATAAATTGGCATGTTCTCCTGCTCCCCAATAGGCTATCGAAAAAGTAGATCTATATTCTTATGTTCCCTGTTCCCCAAATTACCCAATATTGTTTTTGTTTAACTGTTACCCTCATAAGAGCTACGTGCATTCAGAGGCAATTTAGTCCCTTTTGAGGCTAAACAATAAAAACGTTTTTCACCAATTTCTTCATATCGCCTTTTAGAATAATACTCCAAGTGTAAAAGTCTGGTATTATTTTGACTTTTACCTTTTATATGGTAACAAATTGGCCGCCAAAATAGGCTGAATATAGGAAAGTGATCATTGTGGAGAAAATTTGAGACATTTGACAGAGAATTTATTTCATCATAATTTTTATGACGTCGCGTCTGGGAGTGAAATAACGTCATGCAATAAAATCGATAAACCACTAGTGGTTTATAGATTTACGGGAAACGTTATGACGTCACAACGTTGCGTACATAATGACAAAATTATAACGTTTTTACGCCAGAAATCAGATTTCTAAGTATTTGCCATATGATAAATAGAATCTAACATTCGTGCTCTTGTATTATTGAATTTATAAAACTCGTTGCGAAAAAGAGATAAAATGCTCGGCAAGCCTCGCATTTTATCTCTTTTCCCCAACTCGTTTAATACATTCAATAAAACATGAGCACTCATGTAAGATCCTCTATATAAAGCACAAGCAAAAACCAAAAATATATTTTAACAGGACACAGGAATTATCACCACACACATTATATTGAAAGGTTGCAGTGTGTGTTTTTGTTTAGCTGTGCTGATATCTAAGTCTTCAAAATCTGTCTCCCTAAGACTTATATTTGGTCAAAAATGGCATTTTCTCTGTTTTAAGCCTATTTTGTCAGTCATTTTTGTTACTATAGCAACGGAAAGTTATATAAATGCAAGACTTTTATATTTGGGTTATTCTTCTTATAAACCAATCAAAAGAAACTGGTGAAAAGCGACTTTCAATTTTTGGCTTCAGAGGGGGCCAAAATAACCTCTTATTGCATGTAGCTCTTTGACTTTGTTACCCTGTTCCCCTGAAATAAATACGATTATACCCCCTTTCTCCTGTTCCCCCAAACCCATTTGGAGGGCCTCATCACTTTTAAGGGTAGATAATATACAATTATTGACTTCAACGAGGTAGACATTAGGATTTATCTACTCGAAAAAGTGATAATTCACCGAGGCCGATGAGCCGAGATGAATATCACTTTTAAGGGTAGATAAATCCATATGTCTACCGAAATTGAAGTCAATGACTGTTTTGGTATATGACTATTCAACTAAGATTGAAAATTTTCTACTTTCATTTTTGTTGCTAAAGCCATGTTCAACCTTAGGACTCTCTCACAAGTTTTAGCAACTGTTATTAAAATATTTTAATGTAATATTTTGAAATCTAAATTGTATATAAATTCTCTGAGTGTGGAATGTAAATTCTAATCATAAAACACCTTTTTTTCAATTTGTTTATTCAGACAAAGATAAATGAACAAGCAAAACAAAACTGTTGTTAAAGTTCATGAAAGTCTTTAATTTACCTGTTGGAAAGTGAACAGCATGTCATGTCAATTTCATGCAGCCCATGCTAGTTTCTTTAGCTCTGTAGAGGGTAATACTGCAGAAGTGTCAAAAATATTAACTTCTTGGAACTAGTTTGAGCAGGTTTTCATGCAATATTAACTTGTAGGTCAGTTCAGACTGGTTTTCAGGTAGACACAGAAATTTATGAAGATAAATGAAGCCAATCAGGACACAGGATTCTCTTCAGTCATATTACAATTAAAGTTATTATGCCTTCCAAAATTGAAGGCGATGCCTGTTTTGCGATATGACTTTTTAACTGTGAATGAAATGTTTCTATTTTCACTTTTTGTAACCAATAAAACATGCTTACCAAGTTGTCTATGTCCCAAACCTTATTACACAGATGACGAAACACACATCGTCATCAAGGCTATAGAAAACACAAGGATTTGTCCACTATACAGATCAACACAAAGGGTCACATGCACTTTCGCTCCCACCCAATGGTAACGTTGAAGTTAAATATTTAATGTTGTAAATAATAAGCATTTTGAAATGTAAATTAAATCCCTGACTGCAGAAAGTAAATCATAAAAAACTGTTTTACATTGTGTTTATTCAAACAAACAAAACTGCACGCAAACAAAAGAAAACTGTTGGTAAAAAATCACCAGAAAGGCTTTCATTTACCTGCTGGGAGATGAAACAGAATAATTATCATAGTATCACGTAATTTCATGTAATGCATCTCATGCTAATTTAATACTCACCGTGCTATGTTTAGCTACATGTATATATAGAGAGATATAAGAAAAGTGTCAGATATATTAACCTCTGGAATAGCTGATTTTCATCCTATATTACCATGTAAGACAGGATTCTCTTCAATATAGCAAAACCACTGGCACTTGAGTCCCAAACCTCAATTAATAAGTTGGAAGCACCATCGGCATATCAACAAAACTCAAAATGCATAAAAACATCGAAAAAAATCAATTTTATAAAGATAGTGTTCGTTTCTATAAGTATAAATAGAGACATGGTATTGAAATGGAAATGGGTCAACTCGTGTGGACGGATCTCCTACCCCTCAAACGTATTAGTTTTTCTTCAACCCACCGTCGTTCGATAGTACAGTGATTACTCTATCTAGGGATATAGTCCACAAGTTTGAAAAACTCACCTTTGCAGGAAAAAAGTAGACAGTTTGTACTTTTCTCGCAAACAGACATCATTCGACAAGCTAGCTACTTCCGCTTTCTTTTACTTTCATTTTCGTGTTTTCTCACAGATTATCTGTTTGGCCGAAACACGATGTGGCATTTTCCCGCTTTCAGCTAATTGAACCGCAAAAATGACGCAATGTGATCTCGCCCAATCGGATAACCCGTAAACAAACACGAGGTTTGGGACTCAGCAGTGTATCTCAGAAACTTTTAACAACTTCATTAGTTGTAACTTGCGACTCGGTTAATTCCTTGTTAGGAAATCATATGAAGAGTTTTAATAAAGTTATCTTCAGCAACCTAATATTTTCCATTAAAGTGCTGATGTAATGTAGCCGTGAAAAATGTTGCATGCTTTTTATGTCTGTTGATTATATTAAAATGTACTCTGGACTCCTTTTATGATGGAGGTTAACATGATGAATTCAGAACAGACTGCAACTCATGTCACGTACAAATTAATCTGTTCAGGGTAGCATATTATGGAATCAGTGGCATTTTGTGGCTCTGCAGTGCACAATGTTTACTAGTTAGACAGAGAAAAAAACAGTTGATGCTAGTATTCTCAATGCCAAAATGCAATTTTGTTGTGCACGGTTTGACTTTGTCAGAGAGAAAGATTTCAACCTAAACTTCTCCACTAAATACCAAAATTATATTCAATCTATTGTGTTTTACTACAGATCCAGGGGATGTGAGCTCATAAGCCTGGGTCCGCCCCTTTGGGTAGACTAACCTTTCAGAATATGGTATATGCAGCAACATGGTAGCAAATAGTTGGCCAGAAGACACCCTCTATCCTTGCATTGAGCTACATTAAATCAAGGCTTCAGTGTATCGTTACAGCTCTACTCCAAGGAATTTTCAATCGATCAGAACTGAATTCTGCTGGTAGAAGAAGGGTTGTTGTCAGTTTCTAGCATAGGTATGTGCATGAAGAACTGTTAAACAGCATAGTGAAGCTTGTCATGAAAAACTGTGATTCCACCCCAACCAACTTCACAGAATTAATACCATGAGATAAGCTGCTATACTAATTGTCTTTCGTATTTTACTCCTTAGTTTCTAAGGGTGCTCAACTAAACGTGTATTGAATTAAACTGTTTTAATATAGCCCTTTTCTAGAGGTGGGAAATAATGATTAATAATAATTATAATAGATTGGTGAACACCTTAGGTTTGGTTGAAGATAAAGAGATAGATATGATCGGATGCAGTTTAATCATTGTTTGAAGAGACATTCTGAAGTACAGTATTATGGCCACTACATGTATGCCAGGTTTGTTTATAAATTGTTTTGAAGTTAATTTGTTCTATATGTCCTGCAGAGAACGAACAACTCCTATTACAGTGACCAATCAGACAGTCGCATCTCAATCAGGCCTATTTTATGTTTTGATCACAGATGAAACCTGCTTTCAGTGCATAATTCAAAATCATTGTTTAAATAACTGCTAATTCGGAATTTCCATTCTGTTATATGTCGATAACGTGAAAATGAACATATGACATATCCATTAGATTCCAACCGCCATTAACACCGCCTATCTCAGCTCAATGAGAATGGGGTAAATTGTACCGTATATTATTTACATATTTGTAAATGTCCCAGTAAAGTCATTTATCAATAACTACATCATACGGTAGCACGTGAGTATGAGTTACAACTTTCATACTGTACACATGAATAAAGGAAATGCTCATTCTTGTATTTAATGAAATTTGAAACCATCCCCCAAAGACTCTACTTTACTTTTTTTGTGACTGTCTAAGCATTTCATGGCCAAAAGTTGAATGAAAAGGAAACTACGAGGGATTGGGACCCTCTGCATGCTGTTAACAAATTTAGCCAACAGCATACCCATGGTTAAAGTCATTTTAAACTTGCAACCCTCCCATGATAACTTACAAAATCATACAACCACACACTTTAAATACACCTCAATTCATATGTTGATGTAATTGACAAATGATAATTATATCAAGGATAAACATTTAATTATATCCATATATACACTTGCACACTGTAATTATGCACACATCCACCCATCCAGTAATAGTTTACATTCTCATATTAACACCTTACTAAAGGGGCGCAAGTAGAAATGGCCAGCCCAAGCAATGACAAATCAAATAATTTGACGCATGCTATTGTTGAACCTACAAGTTCGCAACTTACAAATAGGGGTATCCTTATAGCAACGATATTAGTAGATGTTGCGTCTCGCGAAAACGTCAAATGACTCTCAGAAGATATATTCTGGTACACTTGCAGCAAAATGCGAACCAGTCGAGGTCATAGCAAATGATATTGAGGGTCCTTCCCAAAATTATGGATGGTTGATGCCAGCTCCAAATGAGCAGGATTCAGTTCCCTTCCATCTTAAGGACCTTTTTGACGGGTCAAAAACACTATTAGCAGAAACGGAAAATATAGCCCTTAACGAACTACTCTCTATTGGGAGCATTTTTAACAAATTTTCTTTAAACTTGCCATGAGAGTTGATATTGGGAAGGAGTGTCCTGGGATTGCAAATGGGTAAATTTTGGCAAATAAGTACAGAGTTATGGCCCTTGATTGACGTTAGAAATTGTTTTTCACTCTCTATCTTTGGGATTCCTTTACTGATTTTCTTCAAATTCGGTATGAGAGTTGAGGTTGGACTTCAGACTCTATGATGGTTAGACTTAGACAAAGACTTATCTTTTGATGAGATGGTAGGGGCCTGATGCTTTGGCTGTTTGTGGGGCCCACCAGGTTTACCTGTTGGATTTTTTTGCTCCGGTATTCCGTTTTATTTACTGATGAGTCCTTATCTTTGCTTTATCTCCCTGTTGTATCTTGATTTATATGTTTAGGAGATGATGCATTGATAAGTTAGGGGTCTTTCATGCAAACCAAATATCTATGTGTTTTGATCCACATCTGAATTAAGGGTGAGGTTGGCGCCGTTAAACTGGTTTAAGCCCTCCAGTAAAAAATTTTACTGACCGTTCCAAGGCGGTACTTCTTTTGTGGATCTTTTATGTTTTTGTTCTGTCTTGTGTTTGCTACGTCTTTGTACGCATCTGTTTATTTGTGCTTTGTGGTCACCTGCTGGGAAAGGGCTGACCTATTGGCTCTCGTTTGTCATGTTTAACTGTAAGTTTATCACTTTCCCATTGGTATCCTGGGTCAGGTATGGTACTTAATTGTATCGATTCCTGGTCTCTGCACCCTTACTTACTTTGATATTGTGAAGGAGTGTTCTTGGATTGCGGATTGGTAAATTTTGAAAAATAAGTACAGAGTTATAGCCCTTGATTGACGTTAGAAATTTGTTTTCACTCTCTATCTTTGTCTTTGTATTGAAAATATTCTTGGCGGTGTATGAAGCATGCCTGCAGCGCTTTTATTATCTGATAAGTTGCTATCACCAAATAAGAGGACTTTTTCAGATACATCAACATACCTACTAGTGGGGCGGATATGTAACAATTTTGAGAAGAATCGTCCATTTTATGATAAAAGCATGAAACTTGGTACATGGCTAGTTGATAACAAAACAAAAAAAATAAGGGTCAGTGCCACGCCGAAAATGCCCTCTAATGGCCGCCATCTTGTTTTTCCAAAATGGACGCCTTTTTTCAACTTATTCATTATAATCTCATTATTTATTTGCAAACATCATGTTTTCTTCAGTTAATTTTACTTAAATAGCCATCAGTTATATCTCAATACCTTAAAATCATCTTTCAATTTTAAAAAATCAGGATTGGGGCTGTATTTTTTCAAGATGGTCGCCACTTTTATAACTTAAAAGTGCAGTTATATTATAGAACTTTACAAAGTTATACATTTTGATGCAAGTTACTTCTAGCAAGTAGAAATAGTCCCATTAAAATAGTTACTAATTTATCAGCACGGCTTTATTGTTGTGTATTGTTCAAATATGGTATTAAAGATGGCTACCAATGTGCAAATCATAACATACTATCTGCTTTCATTTGGCACTGGAAGAATGTAGTTTGAATTTATGCAAACGATTTTAAAAAATAACTTTATTTAATGGCTTTGAATAAAGAAGAGAGCATCCAACATACCATCCAAGACGGCTGTCAAAGTAGACGTGTTATATGGACACCATTTATAAGGTGGCCGCCATCTTGGTTTTCCAAAATATGCAGTCTATTTTAAATTGCATTATTTTAAGCTCATACATTTGCAAGCCAATGTGTTGTCTTCATTTATTTCCACTTATTTTGCAGTCAATCATACTAATTTGCCTCAAAATTGTCATTTAGGCTTAGAAAACATAAGATTAAGGACATAGTCTCAAGGTGGCTGTCACATTTTGCATCCAAAGGGAGCTCAGTGGCTCAATGGTAGAGTGCTTGACTCGAGACCGAGGGGCCACGGGTTTGAGCCTCACAGATTGTTGATGGGACGTAAAGAATCAAATCAAACAAACAAAAACTCATTTTGCATTCTCAATAGTGGTGGTATACCAACTTGACAAATTATGAATTTCCATGCAAAATCATTATGCAATTAAGTAGAAATAGCTACACAAACAAGGGGCGAACTTATCAGACTTTATTTTTATTTTAACTTATTATAACATGGTATTCAAGATGGCTTTGTATTTAGTTTTAGAAAAAAAGAAACGTATTTTTACTTTCTATAGGTACATATTTTGAGGTTGTATGAATTTATGAAAATGAGTTTCAAGAAATGATTATATATGAATTAGGATAGTAAAGGGGACATCCAACCTGTCATCCACGATGGTTGCCAAATTTGGTTTTAGACACTTATACAGATGTTGCTATTATGTGTGTTCTATGTAAAATTGATATGATCAAAATGAGATAAAAAGAATTTTTGTACCTATAGCAAACTAAAACTGTCCTTTGTAGAATTGCTGTTGCATAAAATATTATTTGTTTGCATCAGATTTTAGTGAAAAAAACCTATAAAATCTGTAATAGAGATATCAAAGTTTCTTTTTGACCTTTCTCCTTCTCATCAAGTTACCATATGCTTAAAAGGCTATATGTCTCCTAAAACTGTATACAATTTAAAAATATGTATTTAGACCACAACCCTCCGTTTTCACACACATCAACTTTTCAACTTGATCTTGTCAAATGACGTATTTGCTGCAGCCAGCCTTATTAGGTTGTGTTGATGATGTAGCTGGCACTATCATATCTACTTGAAAGTAATCAAAGTCAATCCAATATATAATGTTGCAGACATCTTACTTTATAGCCAAAGCTTCCCTCACCAAATGCTTGCTAGTGAGTCGGGCATTTGATTCCATAATAGTTGAGTCCAAAAACCTCTTCAGTCTAGTTAGTTGAAACCAAAGCTTTTTGTCTATTTAGGTATGTAGGGTTTTTAAATGATGATGTTATTTTGATCTGTATTTACAGTGATGGTCTTTTACAGCCCATGGAGCTTCAGCTAGGTGCCCCTACCGCATATGCAGTCGAATCCCTGCCCTTGCTGTATCAATTCTTGCTTTTCGTGATTTATTGTTCACTGTGGTTATTCATTTACTAGTTAAACATTCGTCCTATAAATCGTTCTAAGGTAGTTGTGCTGTTGTGGTTCTCATTTTATTATTATTGGTGTAAATGTGGTTTGTATGTACTTTCATATACATGCATGTGAATGATTTTGGTTATGTTAAGGTAGCCTAGTAACTGCCTTCAAGGGGAGAGCTACATCACCACTGTATACTATCTATCTGTATATTTAGTTTTCCCCACTCTGATTTTGTAGGAAGAATGTTAGCTCTGATTGTACTAGTTTCTGGTCATTGCTATGATTTTACCTAGTATATAAGCAAAAATGGGAATAACATGTCCGGAATGACGCAGGCCAACAGTCGCTTTGTGTAGAAGCGTTGAAAGAAGCCTTGAAAGAGCATTATGAAGTTACTCAAATTCGAACTCTTTTGAATGCAAAAGGCATGCCAGAATAAATGCCAGTTGACGGACTAGCCAGCTGATCAGTACAGGAATTATCACAAAAACAATTAGCAGGATGCGTTCTGACAAAGCAGACATCAGCAATTGTCATCCAGATGCTATAGACTACATGCATTTGGAAAACTGGCACAGTCGAGGTGTTTGACCTAATCTGCAACATAATCTCGAGTGTTAGTACAGAGTGAAATTGACAGTATGAACATCGGCAAAGGGGGTGCTCTGAACAGAGGCTTGAAGATAATTAAGCAATTAATAAGGGCGTTAGAGTGCATATTGGAGAGACATGTCAGGCAGAGAGTTGAGATTGACGAGATGCAGTGCAGATTTAAGTCAGGCCATGGTGGCACTCCAGTTGTGGTCTTCATTTTAAGCCAGCTATAGAAGCTGCTCCTGACTTCTAACAATCCATTCTACGTCACATTCATCAACATAGAGAAGGACAGCAGGTAGCTAGTGTGCATGCTTTAAATCAACAAGTAGTTGGTGTGATTGATGAATGGCATGATCAAGGACATGAAAAGCAGGACGATAGTTGGTAATTGTCGCAGTGAGATTTTTTTGGTGTTGATGTTCATCGTGGCTCTGTTCTGACTCCACTGCTCTTAGTTGTTAAGCAAGAGGCCCTAATCAATGAATTCAGAACAGACTGCACATAAATGCTGTTGTACAAATATGATCCGGTGATAAAGGCTGAGTTCATGGAGGAATTGCTAGTGAAATTGGATGCATGGAAGTATTGGAAGGAGAAGGCTCTTCATGTGAACATAATAATATGAAGTCATATACAATTAAAGTCGTCCCTTGAGCTAAAGTGCACCAAATGCCTGTGGCACAACACTACTTAATCATGGAAGATGAGGGTGATAGCACCTGATAAAAACCTGAGGTAGGAGATCTGTAATCATATGGACATTCTCTACGCTAGAAACGTCCTCGAGCTGCCTGCAGTCATACATTGCAAATGCACATGGCAGAAACTCCGTAAACTTCTTAACCTTATGATCATCTGCTGCTCTTGACTCAAGACAGGTAGTAATAAACATGCATTCATTGTTTTGTTTTTGTTGAGTGTATATTTCCAATACGTCCTCGATTATGAACAGTTCACTAGCATTATACATCCTAGCTTGTGATGTTGAAAACGTCTAATAGCAAAAATGTATAGATTTACTTAGAAAGAACAGCAAAAATCACGAATAAATAGGATTTTACTATTTGGCGACCATCTTGGATGCCATGCTTGAATTAACAGTTGAGAAAATTTCAAAATTACATATTATATATAAGAAACGAACATTCATTGCTACTAAAGCAAATTTCACTCATACAAATCTCAATGATATATTAATGTATAAAAACGAAAACCATAAAATCATTCTTCTTTGGCAGCCATTTTGGATGCCATGTTGTATCAAAGCTCTCTTATAAATTGTTCTTAAATAACAAAGTCACATTTGGAGCCTTTCTATGCTTGGAACAGCTTGAATTTGATGCAATAATCTGAATTAAGTTCATTCTATGATGTTTTCATAAAGCAAGCTTGATGTAACATATAAAAATGGCGGCCATCTTATAAAATGGCCACCATCTTGGATAATATGCCAATATACATGTGATTTCAGATACTTACAAATGTTCGATTATTAAAATTCACACTTGCACAAGCTTTAAATAAAATTTTATTGCAAAATGATACCCAACGTAACAGGCATTACATGAAAATAGGTCGCCATTTTGAAATTCAAGATGGCGGCCGTCAAGGTGCATTTCTGGCTTGGCACTGACCCTCAGAAATTTTGATAATTACTAATCTGGCCGTGTACCAAATTTCATGCTTTTATCATAAAGTGCACGATTGTTTCACATATTTGCCCCACTATACAGACTGTTTGAAAAAATACCATAGCTTTGACGTTCCATCACAAAATGGAAAATTTTTTCTATGGCTCCACAGACACACAAGGCATTTGTGGCAAAGTTTTTATTGTATAGGTTATACGTTAATGTACTACAGTCAGTTCTTAAACTCGTGTGGCCTCGAGGTTATAAAACTTGAGTTCATTCTCAGACTCAAAATTAAGTGCAATGATTGGCTGCTTGCAGACACATGTCCGCAAGCAGCCAATCATTGCGCTTTATTTTGAGTCTGAGAATGAACTCAAGTTTTATAACCTCTGACCCAGCAGGTGCTGGCTTATTCTATCACCAAAGAAATAATATTTGGGGCTTTTAGAAGTATCTTTTTCCAATTGATCTTTAAAAGACAGCAATGATGGTGCTGATTTTATTTCGTTTGGTAGTTCGTTCCACCCTCAAATCATCGAGGGAAGAAATGAATCAAAACATAACCCAGAAGAGGCATGAGTTTGTCAACTTACGTTGGCATTGCGTAAGCTGTAAGAAGTATCATCCTGACGCGAGGTGGAATCAGTTCTGCTTAATAATCAGGAGCAAGACCATTCTCCATTTTATGAAATATATATAGTTTGTGGAGCCTTCTCCTATCAGAGACTTTAAGCCATCTTTACTGGTTTGAAACTCGTTTTGTCAGAAACCCGATGACAGTTTTTCTCGCGTCACAGCCTAAATGTGTTGATCTTTAAAGTAGTCGTCTGCGCAAATTCGAATGCACCTCATCCTTCTTACTCACACAGCTTGTGATGTAACTGTAAAACCAGCCTTAAGCGGCCTCTCAAAACGAAGACCAAAATTGGTTTTCTAGACCGATTATTGCTTAAAGCTGCATACTCTGTAACTTTGAACATTTTTCGAAAATTTTTATTTTCTTTTTAAATCATTTGTAAAAGCAGAATTCAGTTAAGTTTTCACAATAAATCTGTTCACTTTAGCTGAAAACTGCATGGAAAAATGAATTATCTTATAAAAACAGGTGTTTTTCTCTTGTTGGTAATTATTTGCGTCCCTCCAATAATTATAGACAGGTAAGTTTTATCATAAATGCTGTTGTTTTGATACTGATAATTTGTAAAGAGTTACGAAATTGGTAAAATGCATGCCTGAATTTTAGTTTTTTTACTGTGTTCTTGAAAAATAGAAACATTATTTCAAAAATTATAAGATCAAAAGTTACAGACTATGCAGCTTTAATGCAGGTCAAAAGTATTAATAGACTTTTCGCTTACTGTAAAGGCGGCAACTTTAATATTCATATCTGGGCGTGGTTCCGCTATTTCATCTGCTAAGGAAGGGAAATCAGGTTTTATTTATAATTTGGTAAAGAGTTAATAAGCTTTTTGGGCCGTGCAAACGTTCGTGCGTTTCATGAAAATCCTAACCGTATGCATACTGAACTCACATTTATTAACCCTTAAAAAGCATAATCACAAAATGTATGCTTTTGTCGTCCACCAAAACTTTTAAAAAATCATAGACAAACAGTGTGGACTCAGATCAGACTGCTCCTGTAGGAGCAGTCTGATCTGGGTCCACAATGTTTGCCTCTTTGCATATGTTAAACAAACATTTTCAGATGCAGTTATTTGGCTGGCGTTTTAAGGATTAAATAATGTGTTTAGCGTCTATACTGAGGGAATGGCGCAAGATGATACTGTTACTTCTGAATAAAACCACGCCTCATTTTCAGCTTTTACCCATCTCTAAGGTTGATCAGTCCTAATTACGCATTCATGAGGTGCCGCCTTAACAGTAAACGAGAATCAAACAATATTGTACAGTAGTACCACGACCTCTAAGTAATGACCCTTGATTAACTCAATGCATTTACCGTTACAGTCGCGCTTCAAAGCGTTTTGTGGAAGTATAGAATGCTCACATGCCCCTGATTCCATAATATGCTACCCTGAACAGATTGTTTGTACGTGACATGAGTTGCAGTCTGTTCTGAATTCATCATGTTTACCTCCATCATAAAAGGAGACCAGAGTACATTTTAATATAATCAGCGAGGCCCTCCCAGGGGGGGTACCTGTTCCCTTGTTCCCCTGAAATAAATTGGCTTGTTCCCCTGTTCCCCAAAAATCGAAAATTTGTTTTCTTATGTTCTCTGTTCCCCAATATTGTATTTGTTCCCCAGTTCCCCTCAAAATTTGGCCTTTGTTCCCCTGAAATAAATGCCCTGATTCCCCTGTTCCCCAAAACCCCTGGGAGGGCCTCATCAGCAGACATAAAAAGCATGCAACATTTTTCACGACTACATTACATCAGCACTTTAATGGAAAAAATTACTTTTGTTAGCTGATTAGGTGAGATATTGAGTCAAAAAAGGTGAGCCGACTTAAAATTATCACCAAACAAATGTAATCTATTTCATACGTTCGCAAGCAAATCTTAACAGAAAAGCTAAGTCTTACTTGTTTACAGACACGTTGGTATATACTATTGCTCACTGGTCAGGGCCTCCTAGAACGTATATGGATTTTAGTCAAGATCGGCAAGGCAGACTGGTCCATGTTAGAACGATGTATAAAGATATGGAGTCAGGTTGCACGGCGTAATTAAGATCCGATTGTACGTAGCGTGCTTTTATCTATGATTCCCTTTGGTATTGTATTTACTATACAGCCATGTCTCAAGTAACCAGCTAAAATGCAAATCTGCATACACTAGTATGGAGGTCGTTTTAGTCATGATATACGGATTTAAACGGTGTACATGTAACGTAGGTTTAGTGTGTACACATTATTCACCATCGCGTCAGCGATGGTGATATACGTTAGTAAACTTTGGGCGCGTGTACGATTCAGGCCTGTTTCATTAGCAAGTTGCGGATAACTGCCCAGCAGCAGTGTCTTTTACTATTTCTTTTACTATTTTACTTTCTCAAACTCCCCGTCGACCAAGCTGCTTCCGAAATTCCACCATTGCGTGGCAATGTTGGTACCCTTTGGATACCGGATTGCTGCCCTCTAAAAGCGAAAAGGCCTATGAGAGACTTACTACTGAGCTAGAATCCCGATCAAACACTTCGGATAATATAGACTAAGTGACATGAAATAACTAGATGTAGATGGGTCAGTTACAATATGCCCGTAGGCATTTTGTGCATATAATTCGATTGAGGAATACGGTTGAATGACCTAATACATACTGCTGGGGAGGGGGTTAACGCTACCACTATTCAGTGTGTTCATGAGCAGATTCTTACTGTAATATGCATATTTCCTGTGTTTTATTTGCATCCAATGGATCACCTGTGTACAAATCGTTAACTTAAATAAAATAAAATACTCAGAGCTTGAAGCTCATGAAACACTGAAAAGAGTTGCTTCAGCAAATGCAATATTAAAACCCTATAAAAGTTTTTCTTTCATAACTGTAAAATGCCATGCGATGGTTCTAAGCTTTTTTAAAAGCTAAGTAAACCTTGTTGAACTAACCCAACAAACAGGCTGATAGAATGCCGCTTTCAAAAACTTTAGTCATTAATCGGCTTTTAGGTCACTGTCTAGCCACGCCTACAACTGGTTCCTGTCAACGTTAGCTTTACATGAGACTGGGACATCGCATACCAAGTGGCGATACAGCGACCGAATAGCTGTAAAATTCAGCACGATAATGGTTCAATATCTGGGCCATAGGTAAGGGTCCACTGATCTTTTCTAAAACAATAAAACTTGTGTGATTGTAGATTTCATTGATGAGGATTGATGTTTTGCTTGTATAGTTTAAGATACACGTACGTGTACATGTACGTACATGCATATACATATTTCAAACAAGGTATCTGGACTGATCAGATTCATCTGCAATAATTCGTAAAGCTTATTTTTCACGATACGGCAACTATAAGACTACGGGCGCAGATTTGATTTAGCTGTTCTCTTTACTCCTTCCACTCCGAAAAGGCAGAGCAAAAATCAAGTGCGCTTGAACATCTGTGCTGGCGTATAAGGCCAGAATTTTTTTATTAGTTGATTTACGAACCCTCCTACTGTAATTTTCCGGAAAGTAGGAAAAAATAAAATTTAATTTCTAATTTTTTTTTTTATTTTATCCTCCGACTCTTAATATTATTTGTTTGTTGAAAATAAAAATATTTTTGAGGTTCTGACTGTGTATTTATGAGAGAAACACTGTTAAAACTGATTGTCCTGTCCAGATTTTTAGGAAAATGATAAATTATTTAAAGATTAAATACAGCCTGTTGGTTTCCCATACTAGTTTTACTGTTTTTCTGGATATATTGATAAAAAAAGCTCTGAAAATGAAAAAAAAAAAAAAAAAAAAAAAGCTCTGAAAATGACCAGTAAACTGGTCATTTTCAGAGCTTTTTTATTTTTTATTTTTCGTCCCCCCGACCCTAAATCTGAAAAAAATTTCCCGTAAATCAACTAATAAAAAAATTCTGGCCTAATGTTAATGTCTTGTGACACGCATGATAATTCGTGCGGAGCAAAATTTCTGCAAATGATACAACACAGTTTTAACTTCCTTATGTTAAATTTGAATCTAACAAGTTCCCCTCCTCTGTCCTTTTCTTTTCATGACTAAAAATAAGCTCTATAATATCATACGATTTATAAAGAGTAAGGACTATATGCAACTGTCAGGTATACTGAACGGATTGTTAACCTACATCAGGTAATAATCAGGAGTCAACATTCCCACATGTCCACGTGTACTGTATTGCACAGTACGGTGTATTATGAACATGAACTACAATTATCTGACTACAATATTTAGAAGTATTTTGACCCACATATATTTCTGGTATTATTTACAATTTTTCATTTTGACCTCGAAAAATTCGTAAGCAAAAATTGTAAATATATATTTTTTTACCAGAAATTTGTACATTTGGGCAAAAATGCTTCTAAATATTGTACTCGAAAAATTGTAGTTCTGTTTCATGCAACTGTTTATTTTCTTCAGTTCACCCAGCGTGTCACAATATTCCAAACGGTATCAAACCAGGAAGTGACTCTAAAAAGACTGATAAGCAAGCTGCGAATTGCTCAAAAGATGTTTGATGGGGCGTAAATGTATCTATGTGAGATGTATAAATTGTTCATACAACAATGTGGTCAATTGATAAATATAAGCACTTTTTGTTTATATAGGAAAACTTTCATGCAAGTAAGAGCTTTTGAAAGATATATCCCCTTAAGGACATATGCTACTAAATACTTCCCATATTGAAATAATTTCAATACTTTGCATACAGTTTGTTTTATGCATGGGCTATCCATTTATGAAATAAAAAGGATATGTCACCGTGCTTATTTTTTCAGAATCTCATATTGAAGTTTACAGCATTTGACCAATTTTCTAGAAATATAAAATAATAACACTAGTCCTTATTATCGAGCTAAAACGGTTGTAATCTTCAGCCAGCTTCTTTCTTTTAACTAAAATTACTGCCCATGACCTCAAACTTTAAAGAAAATGTGCATGTTTGCTTGTTATCCCATGCTGTGACAAGATACTGCATGATATATTTTGACGATCGTCAAAAAATGGAATTTATTTTGATAAAATCATGTATTAAAAATCTGATATTGAAAATCTTGAAAATTTATTTTTAATTCATGGACTATTATAATACCTTTCAGAAAAAAGAATAAAAATCTGGGGTCACCGAACTAATTCTCTTTCTAGAGGGCCAAATTTAACCCCACCCCATAGGTTTCATGCGTAATTCAATATAAAAAGTTCGGGGATGACCATTTCGTTCGTTTTGATGATGCCATATTACTAGAATATGAAGTAATTTAGCATTAAAATGTTAAAAAAGAAAGAAAAATCACACTGAAAATATGTGCGCATCCGGGAATCGATCCTGGTCCTCTGGCTTTGTAGCCAGACACGCTAACCACTAGGCCACGAGGTCAGGTCGTGCGCCGCTCTAAATAACCATACAAATAGTATAGACTCGGCCACTATCGTATTCGTAACCAGGGTTATTGTGTGCGTCGTTTGATTTCGACTGAGCTACATTTATCTGTCTTTAGTGCTGAGACGATCAGTTCTGAAAAGATGTCAATAGATATTTCGAACACACTTTCATTAGTTATTTTGTGAAGAAAATGTCGGAACACCGATATGACATAAGAATATCGGAAGCTGTGTTGATCCGAATCCGTTACGGGTCGAAAGACGGGACCCAGACAACTTTCCCCGTTTGCAGACGCGGTAAAAGTGCGCATTGGAAATAACCGCATATGTCTTTCAGTCAAATATTAAATATTTTTTGTTACTGTACATGTGTATTTACATTTTTGTGACATATTCATTCTAGATATAAACGATGTTTTGGGCTTAATATTTTAGTTAACTAGGTTTTAGCTTAATGAATAAGACATATGCATATTTTTCGCTTATATTCACGTTTTTTTCCATTTAATGGCCTATAGCAAGAAGTGTATGTGTTATTTTTCGTGTTGAATTGTTTAAAATATGAGGAGACCAACTAGTAGCCCCTGGGCTGTTTGGAATCCTTGTAAAATAAATAAAGCATTAGATTGTTTATTATATAAAAACTTATTTTTTTTTCAACTTTTAAAATCTAAGAGCTTTTTTAAAAAAGTTCGTAAGGTCAAAACTTTTTTGTCTGAAAGTATGTGACTTTATGGACATATGTGCATAAGTGAGGTGCTACCTTGAATGCATTTACATATACAGTAAACCCAGTCTTAAGGACATATGCTACTAAATACTTCCCATATTGAAATATTTTCAATACTTTGCATACAGTTTGTTTTATGCATGCGCTATCCATTTATGAAATAAAAAGGATATGTCACCGTGCTTATTTTTTCAGAATCTCATATTGAAGTTTACAGCATTTAACCAATTTTCTAGAAATATAAAATAATAACACTAGTCCTAATTATCGAGCTAAAACGGTTGTAATCTTCAGCCAGCTTCTTTCACCGAACTAATTCTCTTTGTAGAGAGCCAAATTTAACCCCACCCCCATAGGTTTCATGCGTAATTCAATTTAAAAAAGTTCGGGGATGACCATTTCGTTCGTTTTGATGATGCCATTTTACTAGAATATGAAGTAATTTAGCATTAAAATGTTAAAAAAAGAAAGAAAAAACACACTGAAAATATGTGCGCATCCGGGAATCGATCCTGGTCCTCTGGCTTTGTAGCCAGACACGCTAACCACTAGGCCACGAGGTCAGGTCGTGCGCCGCTCTAAATAACCATACAAATAGTATAGACTCGGCCACTATCGTATTCGTAACCAGGGTTATTGTGTGCGTCGTTTGATTTCGACTGAGCTACATTTATCTGTCTTTAGTGCTGAGACGATCAGTTCTGAAAAGATGTCAATAGATATTTCGAACACACTTTCATTAGTTATTTTGTGAAGAAAATGTCGGAACACCGATATGACATAAGAATATCGGAAGCTGTGTTGATCCGAATCCGTTAAGGGTCGAAAGACGGGACCCAGACAACTTTCCCCGTTTGCAGACGCGGTAAAAGTGCGCATTGGAAATAGCCGCATATGTCTTTAAGTCAAATATTAAATATTTTTTGTTACTGTACATGTGTATTTACATTTTTGTGACATATTCATTCTAGATATAAACGATGTTTTGGGCTTAATATTTTAGTTAACTAGGTTTTAGCTTAATGAATAAGACATATGCATATTTTTCGCTTATATTCACGTTTTTTTCCATTTAATGGCCTATAGCAAGAAGTGTATGTGTTATTTTTCGTGTTGAATTGTTTAAAATATGAGGAGACCAACTAGTAGCCCCTGGGCTGTTTGGAATCCTTGTAAAATAAATAAAGCATTAGATTGTTTATTATATAAAAACTTATTTTTTTTTCAACTTTTAAAATCTAAGAGCTTTTTTAAAAAAGTTCGTAAGGTCAAAACTTTTTTGTCTAAAAGTATGTGACTTTATGGACATATGTGCATAAGTGAGGTGCTACCTTGAATGTATTTACATATACAGTAAACCCAGTCTTAAGGACATATGCTACTAAATACTTCCCATATTGAAATAATTTCAATACTTTGCATACAGTTTGTTTTATGCATGCGCTATCCATTTATGAAATAAAAAGGATATGTCACCGTGCTTATTTTTTCAGAATCTCATATTGAAGTTTACAGCATTTAACCAATTTTCTAGAAATATAAAATAATAACACTAGTCCTAATTATCGAGCTAAAACGGTTGTAATCTTCAGCCAGCTTCTTTCTTTTAACTAAAATTACTGCCCATGACCTCAAACCTTTAAGAAAATGTGCATGTTTACTTGTTATCCCATGCTGTGACAAGATACTGCATGATATATTTTGACAATTCGTAAAAAAATGGAATTTGTTTTTAGAATAAATCATGTATTAAAAAATCTGATATTGAAAATCTTGAAAATTTATTTTTAATTTATGGACTATTATAATACCTTTCAGAAAAAAAATAAAAATCTAGGGTCACCGAACTAATTCTCTTTGTAGAGGGCCAAATTTAACCCCACCCCCATAGGTTTCATGCGTAATTCAATTTAAAAAAGTTCGGGGATGACCATTTCGTTCGTTTTGATGATGCCATTTTACTAGAATATGAAGTAATTTAGCATTAAAATGTTAAAAAAAGAAAGAAAAAACTCACTGAAAATATGTGCGCATCCGGGAATCGATCCTGGTCCTCTGGCTTTGTAGCCAGACACGCTAACCACTAGGCAACGAGGTCAGGTCATGCGCCGCTCTAAATAACCATACAAATAGTATAGACTCGGCCACTATCGTATTCGTAACCAGGGTTATTGTGTACGTCGTTTGATTTCGACTGCCAGTGAGCTACATTTATTTGTCTTTAGTGCTGAGACGACCAGTTCTGAAAAGATGTCAATAGATATTTCGAACACACTTTAATTAGTTATTTTGTGAAGAAAATGTCGGAACACCGATATGACATAAGAATATCGGAAGCTGTGTTGATCCGAATCCGTTAAGGGTCGAAAGACAGGACCCAGACAACTTTCCCCGTTTGCAGACGCGGGAAAGGTGCGCATTGGAAATAGCCGCATATGTCTTTAAGCGACTACAAAAAAGACAAAGCAAATATCTTAATGACATATGGTAGCTTAATGGCGGTCGAAAGCATTGCAGAATGCTCCCCTTGGAGCACTCTGCAATACTTTTGACCTGTGTTAAGCGATATTTGGTCTTGATAACCATTTTTTTGGCTTTTTGAGAGTGGTCGCTTTAGACAGGTTTTACTGTATTTACTCGTCAAACGCGCACTCGCAGCTAACTTGAGACGCTAGATGCCTCAATGGTGGACTGGGTCTTCATTTATATTTCTCCTTTGTGTGTGCAAGCAGCCAAAACAATGACAAGACTGTGTGAATGTGCAGCCTAGTCTTTCTTTTTTCTTTCTCTATATACTGCCTGACGCCCTTACGAGCATTATCCGCAGGAGTACTTTGTACACTCCGGGTTGCAGGACGAAATCCTACAAGTAACCGTATCTAAATAACCGTAGGGTTCTTTAACCTGCAGAAGGGGTGACTTTCCCTGCACAGGGGACGTTCAGTAAACGTCCCGATCCGAAGGACGGGTCTAGACCTTTGCGCTTACGCAAAATCTCAAGTACTGACTGAAATGCTGTAAATTCAGAAAAAATCATGAGAATTTTTTTTTCCTAAAGATGCGAAAACCCTCCCGAAATGGTGAAGTCACTTATAAGCCTTCTACTGATATAGGCAAATCATGCTCCAGTCGGTAATTTTAAATGTCGCAAATATATGTGAGCCGCTACATTTGATTTCCGACAATGTGGCATTTTGACAAGTGTATACTCCGACAAGCCTGTGCAACCTCCTCTTAAACCTAGAAACTCCAGGCTGATCTGAGGCTTTGCTGGTCGCACATACCACATTGTTGGAAATATCATGTCGCGGCTCATATGTAGTTGATTGCTATTCGTTAAAAAAAAATCTCACGAAAAATTACGAAGTTACAGTATACGGTCCGACGTTTAGTTAAGTTTCAAGGAACTGTTCATGTGCTGCATAATTTTGTAAAGTGTACTCTCTTCTACTTATAGACAATGGCATCGAAGAGAACTGTGCCACAAGTGTTCCTGTTAATAACCGTTGTGGTCCTCAAGCTGGTGTATGGAGAGGCAATAAATAACACATGCGTTCCTGGGGTGTTACCTTCAAGCTTCGAACATCAGTGCCCTGGAGGATATGCTATGCGTTGTAACGAAATTCATCTTAGTGACGTCCCTAAGAATTATCCTAAGTACTTGAATTCTAGTAAGATGTGCCTGCTGGACTTAAGTCAAAATGATTTGACATATATTCGCAACAGCTCGTTTATTCACGCCACAGATATTGTATGGCTTTATCTGCAGGTGAATCACATAAGCAGAATTGATTCAGACGCTTTCGTGGATCTGACTAATCTACGATATCTCAATATTTCAACCAACCATCTTCAATACACTGAAAATTTTGGTGACGGTGTTTTCAAACCCCTGATTAATTTGGTGTACATCAATCTAAAAAACAATAGCATAAGAAGATTTGATCATCTCCAAACATTATTGCAGCCACTACGGAATCTTGAAAGTCTGTACATAACAGGCTGCTATAATTGTACGTTTGGGGTGGGGTTTGAACAGCTTAAACGTTTAAAGAATGTATCATTATCAGGAACAGACAAGAATAACAACAACTGCAATATCTCTGTTTTGGTGGACGATACATTTAAACACCTACCCCAAATTCAGAATGTCTTTGTGTCGTTATGTAATGTAAAACATGTTGAAATTTCTACATTTAAGACGATTAAGAACATTAGACATTTAGACATATCTTACAATAATGATCTTGGTTTTACAGGAGTTAGAGATGTGCTTGCAGGGCTCGCTAATTCCTCGATTGGCACACTAAACATGGACCATATTATCCCACATCATTGGTCAGGAATGGGAAAAAAGCTGAAGTATGAACATATGCAGCCTATTCAGTACTTACACAATCTAACAAAACTGAGTATGTCTCTTAACAAAATAGAAGTCATTGAAAAAGAAGTGCTTACATTAATACCAAACTCGACAACTTTTCTAGATATATCATGGAATCGACTTACGTATGATGAGTATGTCAAAAATCTGCATAATATGAAACATATAATCTCACTGGACATATCGTACCAGCATATGAAATACGAACCTTTCTTCCATAATCATTATGAAAACACACCACTGATGGAAGCTGAAACAAACGAAAAAACTTGGCTGCAGTCGAATGGTCTAACTTCAAATATTCCTCAAGGTTACAGATTTGAAAAGATGATGTTTGATGAAAAAGCGAATATTACTTGTGAGTCTTGCCTATTTAACTGCTTCCTTAATAAAGTTAAATGTGCGTGTGTACCACCCAAATTGCGATACTTAAGATGGAGAATGAGTTTTGTATATTTTCACATCACCCCCTTCAGACTTTGCCCGCCAACATCTCTTGAAACTTTAGACCTTTCCTTTAATCTTCTCACCAGCTGGGAAGGACCATTGTATGGTTTTGAAGCACTTCAAAAGCTAAACCTGGCGGAAAACTTTTGTGGAAACATAAATCCATACTTTTTTGATAAGTTTTATAATTTAAATGAGCTGAACGTGTCCTATAACCTACTCGGACCATTTTTGAACCCTGATAATATAAATGCAAGTACATATTTCAAGAATTTGGTGAATTTAGAAAAGTTAGATCTAAGTGAAAATAGAATAACCGCACTTTCAAGTGATTTATTTAAAAATTTGAGCAGTTTAAAATACTTGAACCTCAGTGGAAACATGATTGGTCAATGGGACAGTGTATTAGTAACCAAGTGTCTTAGAGTGCTGGATATTAAAGGAAACAAGTTGGAAACATTGCCAACTTCATTTAGAGATTATTTGGACTCGTTGACCAAATTAAATGAAGCCGATTCGTGCAATAGGACAGGACTTGTGAAAGTTGCTTTATCAGGAAACCCCATACAATGTAACTGTGACACTAGACCATTCTTAAGATGGCTGTCAAGTACATCAGTTGATATACATTTCTATATCAAAGATGAGTGTCACTTACAAGATGGACGTCGGCTGCAATTGATACACAAAGACATTATTCCTGATATTGTCAGCTATCTTGACAAGGAATGCTTTCCTTATGTTTCGGTTATTGTATCAGTTTGTGCTTTCCTAAGCAGTCTGGTTATATGTTTTGTCATGTACCGCTACAGATGGAGATTGAGGTATTGGTATTATAGTAAACGAGTTAGTAGATATCGCCATAGAGGATATGATAGACTATTTGAACGTGATGCATTCATATCATATGCAGAGACTGAAAGCAATTTTATAAAGAACAGCTTGGTTCCCGCTTTGGAGGATGACCCCCGCAATCAGACGGTGTGGGTTGCAGATAGAGATTCAATGGCAGGAAATTCCATTGCGGTAAATATTGCCCACGCGATCCATAACTGCAGAAAGACTGTAATCCTGCTTTCAAGAAGTTATCTTAAAGAAGCTTGGTGTGACTTTGAAATGAATATGGCGCGGATGGAGGCTATACACTCACACAGACAAGTGTTCATTATTGTTCTTTATGAGGATATACCAACACGAGAAATGCCTCTAGATTTTCTGAGGTTGTTGCAGAGCGAACAGTCAATAGAGTATCCAGAATCTCCACAATATTATGAAACCTTTTGGGACGCGCTCTCAACTTCAATTCAAGATGAGTAATGTTTACATAATTTTGACACATGAGTGCTTTCTTTATGTACAGTCAACTCTCATTAACTCAACGTTAATGGGTTCACAGTTTTCACTTCTATGTATCAATAGTTTGAGTTAGAAGGAGTTAGTTTATAAATAATATTTTACCTAAAATGATGATTTCCTTTTTTCCTTATATACACGTATGTACATACGTTGTACGTACATAAAAGAACCGTCTCAGTGGGACGGTTCTTTTATGTACATACAACGTCTATTTAATAATAAAAATAAGATTTATTTAGATTCATCACATGACCATATGTTTTTCAGTGAAAATGCTCATGTCATAAATAATGTTATGACCACATGTGTATTAACACCTGCACAGCTTCCCAATGGCTATCATAATTAACCCGATAATTATTCCTATTATTACGCTTGTTAATAGCAAACAAGATGGCGTCTATAATGAATTCCCGTGACGCTGGTAGTTTCACTTCAGCATAGACTATGGTTTAAAGTAATAATTGATGATCACGGGCATGGAACCGTGTTGAAAACAAAAAAATAGCACCATTGGAGATATGTATGAGGTCATACTTGACGGAACTGGGTTCATCCGAGCGACTGACCCAGTTTAAACAGAAAGTGAAACCGAGTCCCAAAGCAGGCCAACCTCAACACCCCGAGCTCAAAGCCAACTTTGTTGAGGTCCAATCTGATTATATACCAAGCTATGTGAATCAGCAGAAAAACAGAAATACTCTCAGCAAAATGTTCTATGATACGAATCTTTTAACCTGCTTCATGCACCAAGAAACAGGCCAATTTATGAGATATTTGAAATGCTACAAATTACCAGGGATTGCCAAATCCTTACGGTCAAATCTCGTTTTGTCTAAATCAGTAAAGCTACATGACACAACACACTCAGAATCTGAACAATACTGCAACCAGAGTGTTCAAGGTGGTTTATATGCATTTTGTTCTAGAAACATACCGTGCTGTAGGCTGATTTAGCGCACCTAAGAGTATGAGCTGACTTTGCAAGTGTTGACTGGTCCACTCAGAATTATTTGTTATATCAGAGTGAATAAAAATCATTTTCAACAAAATTAGCAAAATTTTATGAATTATCTTAAGCAAAGGATAGATTAATAAGTGTTCAACGTCATTAACCCCCTGATGCAGGGTCGGGAAAAATGTCTACTAATGTGGCGCTCCTGTGTCTATTTTAGTGGTTGCCTTAAACATAAAAGATTTTTGTCAGGTTTAACACACAACTTTGGTTTCTACGATCAATGCAGCACATATTCTTGGCAGTTTTATTACAATCACTGACAAAACAGCCTTCTAAGTGTCAGATTTGTGGAGGAGGGGTCTTGGGCTTAAGTGACATTATTTTGATATTTAATTTGGATTCACGCTGCGAAATGTTATTGTCATATGATTTGTTTCATATTATTAAACCACACAATGGTGTTTTAGAGTTGTTAGGGGAATAATATTTGAGCGAGTCAAATTAGCAGAATATAACTATATATTATTAATTATAGATTTGGCGGCACTTTCAACTTCAAAAATGAGAAACTCTCATCTCCACAGAAGAGCGGCGAAGAACCATTTACGATTCTGATATAGATTAGAATTAGTTCGGTGTTTTTGTTCCGTGTTATCCAGAAATGTCACATTTATTTGCTTTCAACTGCGTTTAGCACATTTCGTATGCATCAGTGGTATGGAATGGCTGCTCTGAACGGGACTCTCAAACACTTCAAAAGATACAAAATGAAGCAGCCCACCTTGTAACAGGACTTACGAGATCTGTATCGTAAGAAAACCTGTACAAAGAGTGTGGATGGTTAACTCTATCACAAAGAAGAAAACAACATAAACGTTCATTCATGTATAATGTTAATGCTGGCTTGGTGCCATCATTATCTTGGATTTAATCCCTCCATTAGTCAACGAAATTTCAGATTATCCTTTGAGAAATAATAGAAACATCTCTTTTCCTTATAATAGGACTACCATTTCACAGATATCATGCATACCTTCATCCATTAGATTATGGAATGGCCTTGAAGATGATTATAAAAACTTATCAACTTTACCAACCTTCAAAAAACATGTAATCTCTAAGTTCAACAAGTCATACATTCCATCATATTTTACCTTTGGAAATAGATATATATCAGTCTTACATGCACGGCTCAGAAATAGGTGTAGCAACCTAAATAATGACCTTTTTATAAATCATATACGTGATAACCCTCTATGCGACTTGTGCTGTGTGGTAGAGGATGCCATTCACTACTTCTTTCATTGTAGAAGATACACAATTGAAAGACAGGTTTTCAACGATACAGTGAGAATGTTACAATCCCTAAGCATTAATTTAATACTTTTTGGCAATGAAAACTGGAATTTCGAAACCAACATAGTCGTGTTCAGAGCAGTCCAAAGGTACATACAAGTTACTAAACGTTTCAATAATATTTAGACTCTTTGTTTAAAAACGTCATATTACGAGAATACCAACTAATCTATATGTTTTATTGTTGAGCCCATGGGGTAGTCATAATAGCAGTCTTGTACTCTTTTTTACCATAGTCCTTATTATATTTCTTACTTAAATATATACTTATCTGCTTACTATTGTATCATTCTATTTCATTTGTCTTTAGTATACTCAATATAACATAGCTATTTTTGTTATTTACTTCTGTATACTCATATTATTCTTTCTGTCTACTATTTATTTTTATTGATTTATTTATTTATTTATTTATATTTATTTATTTATTTATTTATTCTGATATGTTTCCAATATATGTTCCTAACTGTTTTGCTTTGTTACTATAAGCTGTGTATAATACATATGCATTTGTACATATCTAGCCATGTTTATTAGCTATCATGTATGTTTAAAATGTAGGGGAAGGGTCGTAAGTAATGTTGTGAGAACTTGTGACCCAACCCCGTTGCTGTATATATTTGGCAATAAAATATGTTTAAACTAGCACATTTCGTTATCCAATACCCAACACCAAGTATTGATGAGGTGACTGACCTTGATTAATCAACACAGAATGGGGATTTCCCATGCATGCGGTGACGCATATTAGAATCGATGGACGGAAACAAGCTAAATTACGTGTTTTTTACTCTCAAAAAATGATTTTTATTGCTCAAAATATGCGTGCCGTAATTTCATATTTACGGGATTTGTTACGTTGCTAATAAAATTAGCGTGGAAATATATTCTGTTGCGCGTATCGATGTAACATCCAGAGGCAAGTTCATTAATGCGAGCGCTCTCGGGCGCTCGTTGTACTGGTGTCAGGCTTTACACATTATGAATAAAGATAGGTACCAATCAACGAGCGCTCGGCGAGCACTCGCATTATTGAACTCGCCTCAGGTGTGCGGTTTGACAATAGGCCTACTGCATTTTTTACAAGCATTTTCGTCGCAGTAGTGGTCATAAACAGAATCTTACATTTGTGGTCATTTAATATGGATTTTATGAAACTGGTTGGTTAATTTCTGTATTTTGCTCGCCAAGGCTCGCAAAATAAAGAAATTAACCAACTCATTTCATAAATTCCACATTAAATGACCACGAATGTAAGATCCTCTATATATGCCATTTAAAACAAATTCCAATGTGTTTCAAAATTGAAATCGACTTTTAAGCCAGTTCTTCATGCTAAAAACGACTGGAACAGACGACGAATTTTGCGACATCTTTCCTAATTTTCGAAAGAAATAAGGAATGATATTTCATGAGAATCGTCTGTCAACGATTCTCATGGAATACCATGCGTTATTTGTTATTATTGAAAATTGAAAAAGCAGCAAAATTTTAAATTGTCGTCTGCTGCAAATTTTAGGTGGCGCTTTAAGGGTTAAAGTTATCACTTTTTTCCCTAATTTTTTTTTTGATGATTGTTGAAATCGACATATGAGAGGGTTAACATTTTTTTACTACTAACCATTAAATCATCTTCATCGTTTTATGATTGTTCTGCTTATGTATAATATACACATTATTATGTACTGTGTACTTCTGGGCCAGCACATTAGAGTTTGGTATTGTACAATTATTGACTATTGAGGCATTGGACATGATGTGATATCGACCTGAGAGTACCTATATTGACCGAGGCGGAGCCGAGGTTAATATTGGTATTCTCAGGTCGATATCACATCATGTCCAATGCCTCAATAGTCAACAATTGTTTTATTATATAATTTCTCTAAGCAAAAAAAATCAACAACAACAACAACAAAATCTTAGCTATGGACTATGTCTTGGACAGTCTTGAATTTCTTTTTTACATGATGACTAATTGATTTCATTCAGTTAAAAGAGGAAAGAATGCATATTTTATTTGTAATTACAACTACAGACAGAGAAGATCAAGATTAAATGCCGCATAATGTGGCATTTCATCAGGGTCTACACTGTTTGTTACGACAAAAATGATCTTCAGGGAAAAAACTGCAATTTTGTTTAAAAATTAAAACCTGTGACCCCTTGAATTATACAATGGACCATTCCAAGTTTATTGCATCAATCCAGAAGGAAGAATTCATTAGTTCATTTAAGAGTTCTGCTGATTACTATATTCAACAGCAAAGTCTAAATTACATGTATATGATGAAACATCAAATCTTGTGAATTTCATGCTGCTGTCACTCACTGAATTGTAATTACAGCAAATCATGCAAGTTTCATGCTGAAAGCACACCTGTTATGAAAAGTTTCTATGAAGTCTATTTTTAGTAACTAATATTGAATGGGAAAAAACAGCAGCCCAGTAGATATGTAGTTTTATGGAATCGAGTGGATAGGCATCTGGGCCAATCAAAAGATGTCTATTTATAGGTTATATAATAAAATGTACTTGTCGCATCGGTGAGCAGCCAATGATCAAGCGATCCTTTGCATTTAGCATACTTTTAAACTCGTTTGCATCACGCTTTGTGAATATACAACTTGCTCATATACAGAGCTGTTCTGTGTCAATGAGCTTAACCCTTAAAGCGCCAAGAAAAAAAAATGCATATGAAAATGTCGTCTGCTGAAGTCGTCTGCTGCAAATAATTGCCTAACATTACTGACGAATTAAGTATAGAAGCAAACAGCGTGGACCTTGAACAGACTGCTCCTATAGGAGCAGTCTGATCTGGGTCCACGCTGTTTGCCATAGAGGATTCTTAAACATTTCAGCAGACGAGAAAAGCAGACGACTTTTGTTGCGATTGGCGCTTTTCAAAAGAGAAATTATCTGAGAGCGTCAAAATCAGGTGGTAATAGAAAAAAATAGAGTTTCTTGAATTTTTGCCCATTTTTGATGAACAAAAAAAGTATATATTTTTCAATTTTTCACATCCGTTTCCATGGTAACTACAATTTTCTATTTTTAGCATATACCAGCTGTATTTTGAGTTTAAATTGTTATATTTTGAATTGCCCTACCCAAGAGCCAGTGCAGCAAATGTTCATGTTTGTGCTTTCCTACAATCAACATGGCTAAGTACTTTACCCTAGTACTGATTTTTGTAGCTTTTCCCTTTCCATGGCAACATCTGCTAACATGGACTTTTACATGCTATTATGCATTGTTCAATGCCCTGAAAAATGGCAATTTTCAAAATCAGTTTGTTAAAAATTTCCTATATCATTTTTTCTTGTTTTCTCTTATTAAGTTAACTGATGCCTATATTTCAACATGCTGAAAAATTGGCACAGGTTTATTTTTATTTTTAAATAAATTGTATTTGAAGTTTATTACCGTCGAAGAAATAATATGATGTTTTGATATTATCAAAATGATTATTATCGTTAGTATTTAATCTAAGAATTTATTGTATGTCACAAATAAGTATCTTTTCACACGAACATGCTCTAGTCATTCTAAATAATTCTTTAAATTGTGGTTTATTGCTCAAACTGGTATAGTATTAGGAATCAAAGCTCCCCACCCACTATTTTTAATGTGGAATTAATGGCTATTTGGCTTATAATTGAACATTTCAAACAAATTGTGCGATAACAGGAAGTTCTAATCGATATGACTAAATTGCCCAGAAAAATACCTTGAATTTTGGTGTATCTAGCAATGTGACTGCTATGGTAACTATTCAAAATAATGTTACCATAACAACGACCAAATTTCTCTGGCATCACGCATTATACTTGATTTATAAACCTTTTCAGTGATGTCATGTCATTGAGTTTTGAAGCAAATGGACTTGTGAGTGTCAGTTCTCTCTCATTCTTAGTTACTGATCGATAAAAGCATGGTTGCCATGGCAATCACGTCATTTTATTCCTATGGAAGCTAAAAAGAGTTTCCATATTTTATTAGAAAATTTCAAATTAAGTGATGTATTTATCACTTCACATAACTTTTAGATATCATATATGAACCACATAATGGCAAACTTACTATCGTAAACATTGTAAAGATGGAAATGGAAATTCTATATAGTGTTTACCTTAAATTTAGATATCTGTTACCCCACCCACTTATAAAACTTATGAAAACCCTTGTAAATGAAATATTGTTTTATTGAAATAAACACTTTTATATATTATTGACAATGAACTGTTAAAAAGATATTTGTTTATGGTAAAAGAAATTTGGTGTTGATGTCAAAATCATCGTTGTTGCTATGGTAACTGATTGCAAAGATACGCCTGATCATGCCTAAGCAACCACAAAGTTCTTCGAAAAATCATGCGGTTTTATTTCAAGGCTTCCATAATATTTTATGTGTTTTGGGCTAGATTGGTTATTTCCCTTCGCTTGATACAGCTGAACTACCTTTTTTTTCTTCAGATCAATCTCTGTATTAGAGAACTTAGAACGATGTTTTGCCCTCACCCCAACTCCCTATCAACCTAACATCTAAACCAATTTGCCACCGTAACTCAACTAGCAAATAGCCTTATGATGTATTTACTTTGTGTATGTTATATGCCATGTCTTGATATGTCTATTGTAAATCAGCTTGATGTCATGTATTATGACCGGAGTTTATGAATAAAGTATTTCGTATCGTATCGTATCGGTTACCAACCCCATATTCCATTAACACTCTGTCACTTTGAATTAAGATATTGCAAGTATAGGTTTGACATTAAAAAAGGAGATTGTCTGCATGTCCCAGGCACTAATTTGCTCCACCCATCAATTTTAAAAGGTACAAATAAATGGAAAGTTCGCCCAAAAAGCAGATTTGGAAAAATGGTAACTAATGATGTTTTATGAGTTGTAAGTGAGAAGATTGGATCTGTCTTTTAATTTTTGTGTTACCAATAAAATGGTTGCTATGGTTAATGATGGGAAAATGTATGCATTTAAAAGCAGCTGCAAAGAGCTTTAAATATTCACGCTTCTTTATTCCTAAGGCAACTCTGTTAATTTTAGTGTTATGATCCAAAATGACATAAAATTCCCTCAAATTTCTGAGAACTAAGATGTTTATATACAGAGTTTGTCAGTTATAAGAAGTTTTTCTGCTTCTTCCTGACACCAATTTACCCCATCTATCGATTTTGAAAGGTATAAAAAGGAATGGACAGTTCACTCAAAAAGACTGATTTGGAAAAAATATAATATTACAGATTTGGAAAAAATATAATATTACTTGGCTTTTCGCTTACTGTAAAGGCGGCGCCTCATGAATGCGTAATTAGGACTAGTCAACCTTAGGCTTGGTAAAAAGTGAAAAGGAGGCATGGTTTTGTTTGTTTGATTTGATTCTTTATGTCCACTCAACAATCTTTCAGTTATGCGGGACGGTCTTCCTGGGTTGAACCAGTACTAAGCTAGGATAAATGTGTCTTGCTCAAGGACCACAACGCAGTGACGCCGGTGAGGCTCGAACCCGCGGCCCTTCGGTCTCGAGTCAAGCACTCTACCACTGAGCCACTGCGCTCCCTAAAAGGAGGCATGGTTTTATTCAAAAGTAACTGTATCATCTTGTGCCACCACCTCAGTCATTATTAGTCCTTAAAACGCCAGCAAAATAACTGCATCTGAAAATGTCTATTTAACATAAGCAGGGAGGCAAACATTGTGGACCCAGATCAGATTGGAGCAGCCTGATCTGGGTCCACACTGTTTATCTATGAGGCTCAAATAGTTTAGTGGACGACAAAAAACATACATTTTGTGATTATGCGCTTTAAGGGTTAATAAATGGGAGTTCAGTGTGTATACGGTTAGGATTTTCATGAACTGCACAGCACGTTTGCGCGGCTCAAAAAGATTATCAACATTTTACCAAATTATAAATAAACCCTGATTTCCCTTCCTTAGCAGATGAAATAGCCGAACCACACCCAGATATGAATATTAAAGTTGCCGCCTTTACAGTAAGCGAAAAGTCAAGTAATAACAAAAGATATTGGTGAGAAGACTTGGACAGTCTTTTAATTTTTATCTCACCCAAAGAATGGTTGGTATGGCTACTGATGGAAAAAAACTACGCATTGACAACTGCAAATTATTTTTAAAAAATCATGCTAGTTTCTTTTTTCTAAGGTTTATATAATGATTTTTGTGTTTTGGTATGAAATGATATGAAAAAAGCCCCTACCATTCTTGGAAATAAGATGTTTAAAGTGCAGATTTTGTCAGTAATAGGAAAATTGAAGTTAGTATGATCAGGAAATACCATAATCACACACTGCAGACCAACCCATAGCACCGTGAGGGAGAGCCACGGAACATTTATAGTAACAATACATCTGTAAGACAATAATAGCAAAGCAACAAGCTTTCTTTTCCTCTTCAAGATGATTGCAAAACTAGAGTGTAACATAAAAAAGACAAAAACAAAACTCCCACAAACAATGGGAAGTACATTAAACAATAGATCAATATAACAGAACCACCGCCTAAGAATGGACAGCAGCCTAAGTCACCGGGGTGGGGGCTTAAATGCATTTCACTAGGCCTAAATCTTCGCCCTAGATTCTGTTGTTGTTAGAACACAAAATTGTTTAGCTCGCATGGAGGCTTCCTAAATAATGCAATGTTACATCACAGAGAAACAATTAAATCAAATTAACACATTATGATGTACAAAGAAAAGGGTTCATGACTTACAGATAGTCAGAGCTAAAGAAAACCTCAAGTTGAACTACGGTGGCCACAACCAACGACAAGCATCAGGCATCAGCCAACGGATTAAAGCTTGCCGTCAGGGCCGTCATTAAGTCTGAGGCCTGACCCACCGTCGTGCAATTAGCTATCAACCGTGATTGGGTTCACAAACAGGCATGCAGACTGTCTCATGTCGCATTTTTGCTTCACAAAATGAATGCTTGTTATTGTTACTGATGTAAAAATCTACTCCTTAGGAACTTACACAATCTTTATTTAAAAAATCATGCTAGTTTCTTCTGTTATAGTGATTTTATGTGTTTTGGTATAAACTCATAAAAGACCTTAAGATTCTATAGTTTTCGCCAGTTTAGAATAATATTTTTGTGACTTTTGATAGAAAGTCCGCTTAATCAGACACTTATTTTAGAAAATAGTTTGGTGTCACTTTTTTCTAAATCTGAGGTTCTCTTGTTTGTTTCTTCTAAAATCAATTAATGGGTATATGGGTCCCGAGAAGATAGACGGAATTAGTAGGAAGTTTTTAATCGTTTTATAAAAAACACATTATAGAAACTAAGAAAGAGACCATACATGATTTTTTGGAGATTTTTGTGGTAGCTTAGACATAGATTTTCACTCATTTACCATAGCAACAACGTTTATGATATCAGCACCAATTTCTTTCTGTTTTCAACAAATATCTTTCTAACAGTTAATCATCTATAATATATAAAACTGCTGGTCAGTAATAAACACATCATTTGTTTTGTAATTGTTCACTGAAACTTTCTTAGTTTCCATATGAAAAAATGACGTGAGTGTCATGGAAACAATACTTTTTCTTTAATTTGTTACCATGTAGGAAAGAATTGTTTTATTGATTTGTAACCAAAGAGGTACGAAAACAAACTGTCACACAACCATTTGTTCTCCAATCAATGACAAGGCCTCGAGGTTATAAAACTTGAGTACAGTCTCAGTCTCAAAATAAAGCGCAATGATTGGCTGCTTGCGAACACGTGTCCGCAGACAGCCAATCATTGCACTTACTTTTGAGTCTGAGAATGAACTCAAGTTTTTATAACCTCGAGGCCAGGCTCTTAGATAAAGTTATGTGCTTAAGCAAAGATATATGGTAATTTTAAGTTTTGGGATAGGGACCATAGCAACCATATTGTAAGGTATACCGAAATCTAAGTTTTTTTTCTGGGAAGTTTATTAATATCAATGTGAATTTCCTTTAATCACACATCATCTTTGAAACGTCCACTTATAAGCCAAATAGCCTTTTATTTAAAATTAATATTAGATGGTGGGGTACTTTGACCTCTAATATTATATCATTATATGCATAAACCATAATTCAAATTATAATTAAGTATTGCTAGATCATAGTTGTCTGCAATAATACTTAACTATGACAGGTAACGATCAACTTGGACTGTCTTTGGAAGAATTTGTAAATGCATGCCCTGCAATTTTGCAGCTTCTGTTGCTTAGGTGTGGTTTCTTCTGTTATTTATAGAATACAACATTTCTAGAAATAACGCAATTGTACTATGTCCTAAACACATATCAAATAACACATAAGATGATATAGTCTCCAATTCAATACTGTAACTCACCCATTTAGGTGACCAATCATTGAAATGTTATAACTAAAATGTTAAAAATAGAAATCGTGATTGCAATGGAAATGGAAGTGGAAGTGAAAAATATGTGCATTTTTTGTTCATCTCTGGACAGAAGTTCAAAAATGGGCAAGATTTCAATAAATGTAGTTTTTTTCTACTTCCAATCCATAATGGAGGTCGTCTGATGCTCTCAGATAGTGACTCTTAAATGTCAGTTTGCAAGGTTTTAGTGTAATTAGGAGTCAAGTGTTTACCTGGCCTCGAGGTTATAAATTTTGAGTACAGTCTCAAACTCAAAATAAAGCGCAATGATTAGCTGCTTGCGGACACGTGTCCGCAAGCAGCCAATCATTGCGCTTCATTTTGAGTCTGAGAATGAACTCAAGTTTTATAACCTCGAGGCCTGATTGCATGATTGTTACTGTTATAGTTACTAAGATCTGTGAAAAAGTTCAAGTCAAATAGATGGACCCTCGTATTTGCAGCTGCACTATCAACTACTACTCATAATAAGCCAACCTATTGAGTAACTAAAGTATCAGGGTAGTATGCAGTAATGTTGTTCAGTAATGTTTATTTTATAAGCTAATACTTCTTTGTAGTTAATCTATATTTATAATCAAGAGAGCCCATGCATTTTGAGAGTTTTTTTCTGGTATTCTCATTATACATTGTATATCTTTATTGTTATTCGATTGTTTTGTATAAAGATGAAAAAATTAGTATGTTGTAAATAGTAAGCTCTACAATACGTGCAAGGTGATAGGAAATTGATAAATCCTAAAGTGAAAGGTTTTTTAACCATAAAAATATTAATACATTTCTCGAGATACATTTGCAATTGACATTAATTAAACTAGGAACATTTTGACTCATACCTTTCAGTTTAGGTTGTTCTGCTGTCTTATGGCTTTCAAAGTGATTCAAAGAATGTGTTATGTAATGTTTTCCGAGCATTGGCTTTCAAAGTGATGGAAAGGCTGGGGTATGCAATGTTTACAGAGCATTGTCGCGGGGGGCAGAATACATGATTTTGTGACGTCATCTTATCCACATTTTGGTTTCGGCTAATTCGAAGATTGTCTCTACTCCAATGGTGCAAACCTTTCGTCAGCTCTGTGCCTATTTAAGAGGTAAGCAAGATATGAATAGTACATGAAACAAACTCTATTGCAAGTCTATTAGTAACAAATGCACTGTATGGTCTGCAATATGGTAAAAACGAACACGTTGGCACAAATCATACTGTTATTACAGTAGACACAATGACCTACTTAAAACCTGCGTTGAAGTAAAACAAAGGGTCAACGAGTAGCGTGTGGATACACAGTGAGATTATTTTTATTACATAAGCATTATGCTAGCTCATGAAATTGTTGCAAGCTTTTGGAACGTTTGTGTAACGGAGAAAAAAACCTAAACTCCTTCTCACATACGAGGCCACTTTCCAAGAAGGCTGCGCACTAACTGTAATAAATATGAAATCATAAATTACGTGTTTCCTAACACTTGTTGTGCTCTGCTCGCATGAAATATAGATAATAACTAGATGATTCGAATTAGACCAGTAACCAACACGTTCGGGTTGAGATATATAAATTGAGCTTTCCTAGTTTCATACACGTTGTGACTGTTGGAGCGCTCCCATGCACATCCAATTTAATACAACGTTGTTTCAACGTCGATGACGTCGCATTGACGTTCATACGACGTTGTTTTGACGTCATGTTGGGTCATAGAGTTTCAGCTGGGCTGAAGTATATAGTTATAAATTATAGAAAGGTTTGGAAACATAATATCTCTGAACCTGTCTCTGAGCTATATTGCCTCATGCTCAGTTGGTCTGCAGCACATACATGCTGTTTCAAATCATCAAAGTTCTATGCCATACGCTTTGGGCATATAAGCTAGGGAAAAAGGTTGAACGAGCAGCGTGTGGACACAAAGTTAAAATATTTAAATAACATAAGCTGTGGACTAGCTCATTCAATCACAGGTAGTTACCCGGGCACGGAACCAGAGAACCAGGGTCTTTTCCCGGGTGGTCACTTATTACAATTGTATTTTCTTTTTCTTTTTTCGTCTTGTAATGCTCAATTACTTCATACAATGTATATAGAATTATATAAACGACAAAAGTTACACTCTCTAACGATTTATATTGAATTACCCTCGAAATTTGTGTGAGTGGGGTTAAATTCGGCCCTCCTGAAAGATAATTAGTCTGGTGGCCCCCGATTCTTTTCCTTTTTTCTAAAATGTCAAATTATAGTCCATGAAAGAACAACAAAAATTAAGATTTTTAATTTCAAAATTTTTAATATATATAATTTAGGCCTTGAGCTGGCTATAGACCCCCCTCCCCCCCCCCCCCCCAAGGGGGAATTTTGAACACTATGATTTTCTGAAACTACATTATATAAGACACAAAATAAAAGATGTTAGCCCTCTGAGAGTGGCAGCGTTAACGTGTAACATCACGTTACATACGTTACCCCCCAAAATAGGATTAAACTTCCCTGATAATGTCTCAACCATGACATGTTCCTACATATTTTTATGCTGACACAGGTTTATGAACTTCTTATAACACAGTAACATATTTTCAGTATTAATTTCATAAATGTCTTGAGTTATTACCGTTGTATACGTTAATTAGAGTTTCTTTCCTGCGTTATATCCGAGTATCAGTATGGTATTTATTGACTATACGGGTATTACATCTGTCACTGAATATAGTAAATCTATAAGGCTGCTACTTAAATGATTTAAAGTTCTTTATTATGGTCGCTTACACTATTTTTCAGGCCCATGTTATGTATGTTACCTTCAAAATAGCATTAAGCATTCAAGTTAATGTCTCTAACAAGCCATGTTTATACTTATTTGCATGCTGGCACAGGTTTATGTACTTCTTTTAACAAGGTTTACCTATTTTAAGTATTCATTTGATAAATGCCTTAGGCTTTTACTGTTATGAGTGTTACCAAATGTACATAAATTATTCTGAGTATCTGTATAGCAGTTGTTGACATAAACGTGAGTTAACCTCCACCCTTTATAAAGTCTGTCGGAGTATTTAGTAAATTTATAAGGCTGAAATAAATTGAAGTACCTTATTAATTTATGGTGACTTAAACTAATATCATAATGTGATCTATCAACCTTCCCTGTTTGCTCACATAAACAGTAGATACCATGCATTCATATCAGAAGTTTTGAAAGACAGTCACTGTGAAAAAAGCTCAGTTCTGGGAAAGGTATATGGATATAATTTAGATGGTGTTGACACTGATTACAGCTACAAAGAAAACAACATTGAAATGCAAGTCAGATCTATCTGTATGCCTTGTTCCCAATGTTTTTCTTTGCAAACAATCGCAACACTTACGCTACAAAGAAAACAACATTGAAATGCAAGTCAGATCTATCTGTATGCCTTGTGCCCAATGTTTTTTTTTGCAAACAATCACAACACTTACGCACACTATGTACCTGTGCAACTGATTACACTCAAAAAGTTGACTGATACCATCGCAGATGCAAAGAACTTTTCGAACAAAAATGGGATTAGTGTGTCACAACCATTGGTTCTTTGCTTGAGAAATGCTTTTGACATAACTATCAGGCAAACAATAAAGAGGTATTATAGGCTTCAGCCACTAGAACTACGCTTCGTACTACAGATGGAATGGTGTATTACTCATCACATCAGAGCTCAATATATTGAAACAACTCTTTGATGCACTGAAATAAAATATTCAATCTGCTCAGATGCAAAGTAGAACGAGTACTAGAGGCAGTTTCGGGCTTCACCAACGTTTTTAGTTCTAGTTTTGAAGACAATGAACTGTACTTTTTGTCTTTCGGTGTTCCTGCTAAGCCTGGCATAGCTAAGGATCTTACTTAGGCTGGTGACATTGGCAGGAAGGCTGTTGCAGACTTCATTGACTCACTTTTAGTTAAAGAAATCTGTCTTTCACAACTCCATAAAATGCTACAAGCTAATGAAGTTTTGAGGCTTGCGAGGTCAAGCAAGAAGAAATTGTCTAATTTTCAAAACGTAAACAGCCTGATGAGAGCTTAAAGGAGCGTCTTTTGTCAGCATGACCTTCTATCTATTGGACATAATGTTGACCTTGAGTTGGCACTGCCGTTCCTTCTGGGACCTGTACCATGGTCATTGTCAACTCCTTATAGAATTTCCACCAAAACTGACAAGTCCAAACATCTGCATGGATTGCAATCACACATTGAACCAACATTAGATTGACCATATAGTGTTGCACATAACTTTGATGGTAATGCCGTAACTACAGAGCATAATAGCTTTTCCTGTCACCTTCACGGATCTGATGGCACCAGTTTTCAGCCAGGCACTAAAGCCAGGGCATGTTGGTTTAGCTATGATACATATATACAATGTATAAGCAGCAGTCTATAAAGTCTTACAAACGTTCTCCCAGAGGATAACCTGGGTGTTTTATTCAACAATGGTGTATGCAGCAAAAGATGCACCTTCTGAATGTCAACAACATTGGCCAGAATATGGGGGAAGAGATCTACAGTAATACACTGTTAAACAGATTGTGACACTACCGATGTGCTGATGTGTTAGTACCATGGAAAGGTTGTTCCTATCAAATTATCGAACCCCTCCCCCACTAGTTCATCAACATTCTAAGCAGGGTAGGAAAACAATCAAAGAATTGCTCTAGGCACTCATCAGTGACATGAAGCCCTAAAATTTGCTATTTATATAAATGTGAATAAGCTGCAGTACGATATGTTTCTGAAAAAAGTACCAAAGCCATACACATATACTGACTATTTCAAATGGCATGAACATGAGCTTACCTCCACCCTGCTTTTCTGTCCTTCAGATGTACATACAAAAATTGCACTACCAAGTCTTTCCCATGAAAACAAGTGAGGCTTTACAAATATGGACAAAATGTGTGGAAATAAATGGGAAGGAAATTGAGTACCTCTGGGTGAAAGAAAACTTGATTGTACCCTAACAAAAGAGCCACAGAATAATATTTCACATTTTGTGTGATATGGGGTTACCATGTTCAAAACACAACAACTCAAACCTTATAAAAGATAGAAACATAGTGTTTGCAGTATTCAAAAGGTACATAAACATTCTTTAATACAAAAGAATTAGTAAGTACATTCACATCAAAAAATATCAACTATTAGTTTCATAAATCATTCATATAGGAATAATGAAAAAAAAGTAACATACATAATACTTTGGGTGCATATTTGTTTTCAAAGGTCCATATCTGTGATGCAAAAATAGCTTACTTGGATGATATAGCCAATTTTGAAATCTTACCATATGGTTTGCACTTTTTAGAAGTCATGTCATTTACTAAAAGTATCAAAGATGTTGATGGTTAATATATGAAATTGGCTGTTACAAGGTAATGGTGTTATTACCAGAGTGCTAGCATATTGCAAAGTCCTTGCAAGAAGAATCTGATGGAGGATAAATAAGCTATATTAAACCCTTTGATAATATACGAATAGTTGCTAGCTTGGCAAGAAACAGCTCTATAACTTCTACCTGATGGGGTTTCTTTGATCTTTTAAGTTGTTACTCGCACATTGCACTGTATGTTACAAACTTTCCATGAGTATTATGTTAACTATATTTGAGGTCTCTATAAAAGAAAAGGGGGTTTATGGTAGCTTATGTTTTGAGTTACTTCCTCTACAAATGAGCCAGAGTAAAAAAAAAGTACATGGACCTGTGCAAGCATGCAAATAAGTACAAGCAGGTCATGTTGGAGACCATATCTTGAACGTTTAATGGTATTCGGAGAGTAATGTATGTAACCTGGGCTGTAAAATGGTGTAAGACACATAATAAGGAACTTCAATTCATTTGAATAACAGCCTTATAGATTTGCTATATTCACTGACGGGTGTAATACATGTATAGTCATTAACTGCCATACTGATACTTGGAAATAAGATATGAAACACTAAGTCACATATACAATGGCAAAAACTCATGACATCTATAATATAAATGCTAAAATTATGTAACTGTGTTATAAGAAATTCTTAGACCTGTGTCAGACTTTAAAAAAAAGTGTGAATATATCATGTTGGAGACATGATCAGGAAAATTTAATGTTGTTTTGCAGGTAACGTACATAACATGATGTTACCCGCTAACGCTGCCACTCTCAGAGAGTTAACATATTTCATTTTGTGGCTTATATAATGTAGTATCTGGAAATTATAGTGTACGAAATTCCCCCTGGGGGAAGATGGGGTCGTCAGCCAGCATAAGGCCTAGATAATTACTTTTTACATTTTTGTGTGATATGGGGTTACCATGTTCAACATCTAATAACTCAAAAAGTATATAAGATAGAAACGTAATGCTCGCAGTTTTGAAAAGGTAAATCAAATTCTTTAATATAATACCAAATTAAAGAGCATAAACTGGTTTCAATAAATTTTAAGACAATCTATATTAGATCCATTTTTCATTTTTAAGGGGGTTCAATAAAAAAACGTAACATACACTACATCGGGGGTGCCTATATTTGTTTTTAAATGTCAATATATGTGGCCCAGTAATAGCTTACTTAGAAAATATAACCCATTTGGAAATCCTACCTTATCTTTTGCACTTTTCTGAAGTATTAAAAATAATTTTAATTATCAAATATGTTGTAGGGTAACGTATGTAACAGGCTGTACAGCTTAACGCTGCCATTGTCAGAGGGCTAACATGTTGCAAAATCCTTGCAAGACATTGAGCTTTAAGAAAAATATGGTCTTCAAAATTCCCCCTGGGGGGAAGGTAAACCATATCCAGCCAGTGGCCTATTACTCTAAAAATCAAAATCCTTTTGGGGGGGGGAATTACCAAAATATGTCATGAAGTATCTTGACCCGGCTTGGGAAAACAAATATTTTTTTTTTTCACATTTTCTAGAAAGATTGAGGTCATGAGCGATAATTAAAATTGAAATAAAGAAGCTGGAGGCGATTTCAAATATTTTAGCTTAAAATTAAGGATTTGGGGTTAGAAAATTTGTAAAATGCTGAAAACTTCCATGAGGGATTATGAAAAATTCTAACACGCCTCGCCTATAGAGCCAACGGTAACAAACTGTGATATATCGGACAATAATTCACAGCTAAAGTGTGTGATAGCTGACGTCACTGGAAAATGACGTCATTCATGGCGTTAGACGGTGTAACGTCGTTTTTACACTTGAAAGACGTTACAATTACATGTAAACGTATGCGGGAGTTCTTCAGTGTAATGGCGGAAAGTTGGAAGAAGCTGAAGACTTCGAATGTGTTTTCGTCGTTTATTGTGTGTTAGAATCGAAATAGATCAGCTCCAGTGCGTGAATTATTGAGTAATAATTCACTGTTTGTCGGTCAGTTGTACGACGATAATCGTGATTTGATCTTCTTTACAACTGACCTCCAAACAGTGAATTATTACTCAACAATTCACTGTTGGCGCTGATCTATTTCTTAAACAAACGGTTATAAATGGAGCTTATGATTTTTCAATAAAATATAGCGATATTTTATTGAAAATACACAAACTTCATTTATTCTGCTGATTAAACTTTTCGGATAATCAGAATAATCGATTTAAACAGGGCTGATACCACATGCTACAGAACTAATTTTCACTGCGCCATTTCCGGCGGACAAAATGGAGCTTTTTGGTACATAGTACTACGCATGATGCTCCTTACATACACCCGAGCCATGATTCGATTCTCGATGTCCTAGTTTTACATACCAGTGGCAGGACAGTGTTAAAATAAATAAGTATGCAAAATTGAATCTGTATATACCTAGTGGTTCAAGATTTATGGGCATTTTCACTTACTGACCATAACCAGCCTGACTAATGCTCAGCAAAGCCTTGTATATCAAAAAGGATGTTACGCATGCCGATAGTAAGACATTTGTTAACATACATATGTATGCAAATTTTGATCAAAATATAAGCTCAGCTACAGAGACGTGCTAAAATATTGAAATTTTGGCAAGTGGGCTCATAATAGATTCTAGAAAGTGAGTTACAAAGGGCGTTTACAACATTGACTAGACCTGCACTGTCGCTTTAGTTGTTCGCACACGGCAAAGTTTGGTTTTCTCGCCTGAAGGCCCTCATTAAATCTTATACCCGATCTCCCGAACGTTGCTATTTTGGGAATGTAATTAAAGAAGGAAATTAAGTGACTCGAAAGTCGGTCATTAAAATAGGGTTCAGCGCTTCAGGTTTTTATCATTATTTATTTATTTTTATTTTAGGGGGTATTTATTTATTTATGTATTTTTAAGGGATAGGGGTGGGGGTACTTCTTGTTAACAGCCTTCAGTAATCGCACACATAGAATTAACTGAACGGTGGTGCACTGACAAGGTAACCCTCAAGTTTCATTCTGGTTACTGTATTAAGCACGTACTTTGGGGGAAAGTGAAGACCCTGATAAGGCGGTACTTCGTCAGGGTCAGCACTATTTGCCAGGATAAAAACAGTATTCAAGGACAGAGGTACATCACCATAAGAAATTTTGACCGACAACCCTTAAAACACACAACTGACAGTCCCATGTCTATTGCATCAATATATATGGGAAAATCCATAGTAAACGCAGTAAAAATCGTATTCATATGACGAACTATTTTTGTATTTACATAGGTAATTTCTGATATACACACCACTTCCTGATTAATTCACACCAATGGAGGAATTAGATTTTTAAAATAGGAAGTAAGTAAATACTGCACTGCTTGCGTAACTTTTATTGCCTTTTGAAGAACGGGTACTATGACAAACAGTGAAGACCCAGATGAAATGCCGCATAAGGCGGCATTTCATCTGGGTCTGCGCTGTTTGCTAAGCCAAACTCAGTATTCAGAGAAAGAAACACGATATTCTTTGAAATATAACTTGTAAAACCCCTCAAATATATACAAAAGACCATATCTTGACTAACTTGTAACAAATTTAATGAAAAATCACAACAATAATAGAAGTTTATGTCCTCCTCTCCTCAGTATTCTCCTCTCCTCTTCCTCCTACCGACAAGGTTTGGGGATATAACGATCAGCCTGGCGTCCGTCCGTCCGTTTTTGTTTGATTTGATTCTTTACGTCCCATCAACAATTTTTCAGTTATGTAGGGACGGGTCTTCCTAGGTTCAAGCACTCTACCACTGAGCCACTGTGCTCCCTCATTACAGTAATTTAATTTGAAATGATCATTAGGCCTCTGTCTTCGGTTCAGACCAGGTAAGGTCCAAACCAGCCTGCTTACCTACGGAGACTATCTAGAAAATTTTGCATGCAGAATTAGTGTAACTTTTATACTTATATGTATCGGAAAGGGAACAATAAAGGCGCTGATCAGACTGCGCGGATTTGCAGGCTGCTCTGTGCTTTTTTGGTTTGCATGCCAGAAAACCAGTGTTTATCGCGTCGTTCCCTATTGAGTATGCAATTTGGTTCAGCACCTTATGCATACAAGATGCAACCAAGTCCAAGCATCGTACCTTGGAGGCAACATAACAGTTCGAATGCGGGATGGAGGCGTGAAAAACTATCATATTTTTTCTCCGTTTTGTAGAAGTTATATACTTGACAGCAAAAGAAAAACACAATTTTCATCACTCATTTAACATTTGAAGTAGAAAAGAGGGAACAGATCAGGAATCGATATAATCAAGTACCACACCTGACATAGGATACCAATGGGAAAGTATCAGACTCACAAACAGACATCACAAACGAGAGCCAAGCAGTTGACCACAATACATCAATAAACAGACGCGCACGAAAGCATAACAAACACAAGACAGAAATAACAAAAGAAGTACCGCCTTGGAACGGACAGTAAAAATATTTCACTGGAGGCTTAAACCGGTTTCACGGCGCCAACCTAACCCTTAGTTCAGATGTAGAACAAGACACATAGATATTTGGTTTGCAAGACCCTTAACTTATCAATGCATCATCTCCTAGAACATATAAATCAAGATACATGTATAAAAATGAGATAAAGCAAAGATAAGGACTCAACAGTGAATAAAACTGAAACCCAGAGCAAAAGAAATCCAACAGGTAAACCCCAGTGGGCCTGACAACAGCCAAAGCATCAGGCCCCTTCCATCTCATCAATAGAAAAGTCTTAAAGTTGGCACCGTCATAGAGTCTGAAGTCCGACCCACATGCGTTCAAATAAAGAGGAAAGCAAAGTTGCCAGCCGTGATTGGGTTGAAACCATAATAAAGATTTACCCTTTATAATATATACATGTTTGACCGGACTCATTTGCTAGTTCAAGGCCACTTTATAATCATTACACAGTGAATTAATGGTTTTCTCATATAATGCCCCCCCCCCCCCCCCCCCGCAAAACATGGCTGTACATTAAAAAGAGCCATGTTTTGAATTCGATTTTGCTGCATATTGCCACAGAACAATGTGACGAAAACGATATAAACTTAAAATCATTGCTTTAGGAGATTTACTACAGAGCCCGAAATCTTAAGATTTTACATTTCATACATTGATTTTAAAAAACGTCCAAAAACTCTGAGATGCAAGGAAGTTTGGAGCACTATGCTTGGTACAAAGTGAGGTACTGTCCAACAGAACCATTTAAACCAATAGTTTTAACGCTAACGCCCCTGTCTAATACACACTTCTGATGTATTGTTTGACAATGCAGCTCGTACACAATGATTTGCCTTGAGTATTGCTCAACAATTTTCATCTTCAGAAGTAGCCTGTATAGTCTGATGAAGGCGCAGAATGGTATTCATTAGCCCTTAAAGCGCCAATCGCAACAAAAGTCGCCTCTGAAATGTTTAAGAAGCTTCTATGGCAAACATTGTGTAGCCCAGATCAGACTGCTCCTATAGGAGCAGTCTGTTCTGGGTCCACACTGTTTGTTTATATACTGAAGTCGTCAGTAATGCTAGACAATTATTTGCAGCAGACGACAGCAGCAGACGACATTTTCAGATGCATTTTTTTCTTGGCGCTGTAAGGGTTAAAATGTACTCTGTAGGCTTTTATATACAAGATCTCGGGGTTCATATGTATTATCTGTTATTTTATAACGCCTATTGTTATCTCACTTTATTAGCAGCGGTCTGGAAAGCCAACCGTTTTAGACGGATGGCTGAGAATGGGTTTGCTCCCCCCCCCCCTAGGGAATTTTGCAGACATATCCTATCTTGTAGAGAATTGAAAGCCGAGTCTTTTAAGAGATGTTTGCACTCTGTGCTCCGGGGCGTTAGTCTGTAAGAGCCTGTAACATACGCTACTTAATCAAACTAAGAAAAAGTAAATTGAAAGTTTGGGCTACAAATTAAAGGCATTAAAATATTTATTTTTAAAAATCATTCTTATAGTCTGCATACTGGATATCTTAACTACATATGACAGCCATTTGAACAAAATTGCCGCTTCCTAAGGTGTCATATGCGTTACATAAATTAGATAACCCATTAAAATTTGCAAGTGTGGCTAACATCATTTACATTCACAATCTCTCTGTGTGTTTTGCAAAATGTTTTTTACCATGTCTGACTAGCTTATGCAATTGGCTAACAGAAAAATTAAAGTTTGTTTCCCTAGCTTGAATTTTTTTTCTGGAATAAGCAATTAAACAACCCTACCCCTACCCACTTTTAAGGTGAAATGTTTGGTATTAAAATTAAAGTAAAAATAGTTAAAAAATATTTACAGTTGATGAATGTGTTTCATTGTTTGGGATTTATTTGCTTATATAAAAAGACTCATAAATCTGCAAGTTTGTTGCAAAAATTTTAATATCAGAGGCTGTAACATATGTTACCTGATGTAATAAATGGGCAAGCTCATTGTCTTTACGTAAGATATTCCTAAAAATGTTTTAATCTCCTCGAGGGAATTTTGCAGACATATTCCTTCTTATAGTACAACTCAAGCTGCATCAAATAAGGGATGTTTGCACTCTCTATGTTGGGGCGTTAGTCTGAAACAGCGTGTTACATGCGTTACTATATCAAATAAAGGAAATGTAGTTTGAAAGTTTGAGCTAAAATTGTGAAAAAACTTACAGCTGTTGGATATCTTACATTGTTTAGGGATTTTAAACTGGCTCCTATGATAAAAACTTATATATCTGCTAGTTGTCATCAAGTTTTAAAGATCAGAGAGCGTTACATATGTTAACGTGATAAGTAAAATCATCAAACAGTATTTTGACATCAAGCTGAGTAAGGGCCTGCTCCATTCTAATCCCCTTTGGAATTCTGCAGACAAATTACATCTTATGTAACCATTGAAGGTGCATTTAATAAGAAATGTTTGCACTCTGTAAGTCAGGGCGTTAGCCTGTAACAGCTTGTTACATATGTTACTATATCAATTTGAGAATAAGAAATTTGAATGTTTGAGCTACTAAAAGAAGTCATTACAATTATCTAATAAATTGACATTCTTATAGTCTTTATACTGGATGTCTTAACTACATATGGAAGCTGTTTAACATTAATACGGCTAACTGTGGTGTTATGTGCGTTACATGAACCTAATTATAATTTAAAAGCTATAATTGTGGCTATCGTTATTTAGTTAAACAACTTCTCTGACTTGGATTCAAACTGTTTAATTAGATTTTACAAACATATACTCAATTGATGAATAGGAAAAAACAAGTTTGCTTTTCTATCTTAAATATATTGTCTTATAGGAGCTAATACACAGCCCTACTCCCAGTTTTACAGAGAAGCGAATTTTGTTATTACCGTTTAAGTAAAACACATGAAAGCAATTGCAGCGTGTGGATATTTTACATTTTCTTAATCTGTCTTGCTCATATATCTGCAAGATGTCATTAAGTTTAAGATCAGGACACTTAATGTGTACTTATAAGTCTTTGGTGCCAAAACACTAGAAATTATATTCATTTCTGATAATCAAGCCCATGGACTGTTTTTACAGATGTTATCAATGACCTTTTGGACACATTTCCTAATACGGTGCATATAATGCTAAATATAGAGCCACAAATAGAAAAGATAGTTTTTCATTTTTACAAGAAAATACAATAAATGAAATGGTCCAAACTATTTCTCATCGATTTAACACTCATGTTAAACGTTTGTCGTTGTCTGCTTCTGTGGTAATCATTATTATCACACGCCTCCTTGCAACTAGTAAAATCATCACACAATATTTCAATCATTTACTGTTATTCAATTTTACCACCTAAATTGATGAGCCATTATCAACTTTCCAATTTTGCCATTTATGGCTTAGAACATTCGGAAACTGATATGAATTCCTAATAGTTGGCTCTTTGAGTATGTGTTTCAAGTGATACTCTGCAAGTAGGAGAAAGACTAAAGCTTTAAAAGGAGGAAAACTATGCCATTAAGAGCAATGAGTACCTGGACTGATGTACCTTGATATTTCTGTGATAAAGAATCATATCTTAGCTGGTTAACTTTTATAAATGTAGCCTTTCCATACATGCAACCCACATATTTTCATCTAGTAATGTCTCTGCACTTATTATCTTTCCCCAAGCATTCAAAAACTTATTTGAAGTCTTAATACTTCTGAAGTGCTGAAACCGAGGTAACTCTTTCCCTTCAGATAAACGAACTAGATGTATCACAGCAGGTAAAGCAATGAAATGCAGGATGAACAGAGCGCAAATAGACCCTTACGATTCAATGATTCACTAAGTTTCTTTAAGATAAGAGCGCTTATTAAAGGATGTAACATATATAACTCGTCATAATAAATGAGCAAGGGCATTGTCGTGACATCCTTTTTGATTACACAGTCAGAGGCAAGTGTTTTCAATTTCAGTGTTTTCAATGGATCATGAAATGAGGCACCTTATCACCTTGTTTACTCTGTATAAATCTTCCATAGAGCATAATATAGAACTACTGGTTATCCCATTCTACACATAGTCCACTTTCCTTCTTTTGAATGCAACAGCTAATGATATGGCTGTAAAAAACTGTGAAATCATAGGTTTTACATTATTTTAAGACATGCTTCAATGTACTGACATAAAAAAACAACCTACTGCAAACATAATTGATGGCAATGTCCAACTTCATGTTCTTTCTTTTATACCAGATAACTTTCAAGGTGTAACAGAAATTGTTTCAGACGGTCTGCCAAAACCATCAAGAGTCAACATTGTAACTAAAGAAAACTTTTAAAGTTCTTTGGGCGCAGCAAAATGCTATAGATCTAAGACCTGAGGACTTAAGCACCAAAAGACTGGATAGGTTCCATGGCAAATGATGCAAAAAAGCAGCCTATCAAATTTCTGTTTGACCAATGTCAGAAATCTTAAAGTATTCTTAGAGGTACAAGGTAGAGACATAGATTTTGCAAAATCAGAGCAAAGTTATCATTTGACTGGGACAGATGCAGCTGCAGTTAGATTGCTCTTGCCACTTCACAGGAAGAGATATATACCAGAGTCATACTCCATTGTATGCATATATGTGAAATGGCATTAACCCATATTTAATCAGGTGTTTGATCCCATGACACTGACATGCTGTTTCTGCTTTTGAAGAATGCTAAGGATTCAAGTTTGGCTGAGTCAAGTTGTTTGACGCTGGCACTGGCCACACATACAAAGAAAATTAAGTCTTTTGATGGCAAAAGAGGAGGATCACACGAAATGCTTATAAAAGATGTCTGTCACAATTACCAATTTTAAAAAGTAATCTTAGTTAATGTAACACATATAACACCATAGGAAGCTGTATATTTGTTAAAAAATCTTTTCTTATGTATCAAAGGTATTCAGCATGCAAGCTACATTAATACTTAAAATAAATAGATAGTTTTATGCCCTCTTTCTGTTTCTCAGACTTTCAATTCATTTATTCTTAAATTGATGTGGTAACATATGTATCATACCATTACAGGCTAAACCCCCAGTTAATAGAGTGCAAACATCTCTTATTTGATGCAGATTGAATTGTTCTTTAAGGTAGGATATGTCTGCACAATTCCCAAAGGGGTGGAGAGGAACAGAATTGTACTCAGTTTGCAGTCCTAATACAAAGCCATGATTCTACTGGTTGTGATGAAATGGGTGATTATTTTGCCATAGAAGCAGGCACAATGATAGACATTGTGAGGGTGACTTGAATAAAGATTGTTTTTTAATATTTTAATTTAATAGGAATATTTATTAAATTGTGTCATTTAAATGAGAACTATTATTTTCTATCTATATGTCTATATATTTTAATAGTATAGGCATAAGGAAATATGTGATTAAAAAGGTTATATATAACATAGGTAACACAATTCCATAGGCTTGTTATCAGCAATGACTGTAATTACTAAGACTAAGGCAACAGAGGCTAGAGATTAATAGGAAAACATGTGAAAAATGAAATTTTTCTGAAATATCATCTCTTACTTCCAAGAAAATTTCCTAGCTCATTCATTATGCCATGTAACATACGTTACATACTTTAATAAGTGCTCTGATCCTGATGTCAAACTTGCAAATGTATGATTCTTTATTGCATTAGCAAGACAGTGCCAAAAATGTAAGATATCCATGAGCGTCAAATATTTTCATATATTTTTCTTCAATAATAGATACCAAAAATGGATACTTAAAATTGGGGGTAGGGTTGTTTAATAGCTCATATAAAACAATGTATTTGAGATAGAAAAGCAAACTTTGTTTTTTCTATTAGTCAAATGAGTATTTTAGTAAACTAAGATTAAAAACACTTGTAAACATGCACAAATTGTCTGTAAAATGAATGATGTTAGTCACGATTTCAACTTTCAAAGGGAAATTTAATCTATGTAACGCATATAACACCATTGAAGGCTGAAATTTTGTTTGAAATAATGCTTTTATGTAGCTTAGGCATCCAGCTTGCAAACTACATTAGAAATTTGAATAATTAGATGGTTTAATGTCTTCTATCTGTAGCTCAAACTTTCATTTTGATTTTTTCCTTAGTTTGGTACAGTAACATATGTAACAAGCTGTAAGAGACTAACGCCCCGGAGCACAGAGTGCAAACATCTCTTAAAAGATGCGGCTTGAAATTTTCTTCAAGATAGGATATGTCTGCAAAATTCCCTAGGGGGGGGGGGGGGGGAGCGGGACCTTTTTTAGCTCGAAGTCTATTTACGATATATTGGTTTATACACATATCCAACGTAGCATTGATCCATTTGATATCATTAAATTGTTTTTAAAGCCCATTTTATACACATATAGTGTGTATATAATGCCTAATTTAAAACCCATCTATGGTTTTCAGTGAGCTATGATTAAATAATTGAGCCAGTGCATGAGATTTCCAACAATGTGGTATGTGCGACCAGCAAAGCCTCAGATCAGCCTGCGCATACGCGCAGTCTGACCAGAGCCTTTGCTAGTCGCTTGAGTATTCTATGATTGTTAAGCTACTGACTGAACACCATTTGGAGTTTCTAAGCTTAAATAGAGGCTGCAGAGGCTCGTCCGAGTCTACACATGTCAAAATACCAAATTGTTGGTAATCTCATGCACTGACTCAAATTTTCTTCTATACTTACACGTTGATTGGTCAGTTGTCAAACGACCCTGATCATACTTTCATTGGTAGGTTAATGCATGTAGCTTGTCTTTGGTTGGGTTCACTGTGGCTCATTTATTTGCTTTTACTGCGACTGTCTGTGATGGGTCGTTTCTTAGTTTCTGAGTGATTTCCTTTGTTTGATCATATTATCTGCATGGCACGTCGAGTAAGCTTTGAAAACTAATTACGAGCTAAACAGTTAACAGTGTTTAAAACAGACACATAGTCTATGGCAAAAATTTGCAATTTGATGGTCCTTCCCAGTCAATACACTAAATGTTGGCAATATTTTATTTAAATAAAAAGTCCTTCGAGACACTACCCATCATATACGTAAGACTCATCATTTTTAAGGATATAGGAACAAGTCTAACTTATATTTTTGATGCCTCTGCTACCAGGTTATTAAGTAAGGAAGAAGCCAACGACCAGGAATCAATACAAGCGACCCAAGACACCAACGATAAAGTGACAAAACACAGGAAAACATCACATACAAGAGAGCCAATAAGTTCGCCCTTTCCACGCAGTTGACCACAATTCCGCAAGAAACTAACAATACAGTATGACAGACAAACATGAAACGCTATTATCAAAAAGGATGTACAAAACAAACACCGCCTTAGAACAGTCAGTAATATAATTACGGGAGGGTTTAAGCATGTTTGACGGTACCAACATCACCCTTATTTCTGATGTGGATTAAGATAAATAGATATTTGGTTTGCATGGAAGTAACAAATTTCAGTTTAAGATACTGTAAATCCTGAAATTTTCGCGAGGGTTTTATTTTCGCGAAACTTCGCTATATGCGAAGTTTCGTGAAAATAAAATCCTCGCGAAATGGAGAAATCATTCTGTCAATTACCGATATTGGTAAATCATACCCTAGTCGCGAATTTTAAACGTCGCAAATATGTCTTTTAACGCCATTCGCGAAAATAAGATTCTCGCGAAAATTTTCGGATTTACAGTACCAACCAACCATGATTTCGTTTTCTATATTTCAGTGATAATGGAAGTGATAACAACAATAGTCCTGCTTTTCTCCACATATGCCTCTGGTGGCGCCTTCCATGTACAAAATGTGTCAGGCGAATCAGTGAGCATAGATAATGGTGGTTGTGTTACAAGTCCTTTAGAAGAAACCCTTGAGATTATGTGCAAAGACGGATATGCATACAGATGTAATGACTTGGGACTTACAGAAGTACCGACATCATTTCCAGCGCAGAATGCTACAAATAGACTATGCTTGCTTGATCTGAGCGGGAACCACCTTACACACATAAATAGCAATTCCTTCACAAAGACTCCGGATATAATGTGGCTTTATTTGTCCAGAAATGGAATCGGGAGGATTGACTCTGCTGCGTTTACAAATCTGACAAGCCTTGTATTTTTGAATTTGACTAGCAACCTACTAAATATAGACAGTTTTAAAAAGGACGTGTTTAAGCCACTGGGTAGGCTAAGAGCTCTAAATCTAAAGAATAACACCATAAACACGTATAAGGGCTTACATGCAGTATTACAACCACTGAATGATCTACAGAGCCTATTTATATCTGGTTGTGCAAACTGTACATTTGAGGATGGTTTTGAGAGTCTAAAAAGCCTGAGGAATTTATCACTGTCTGGTACAGGTCCCAATCTCTGCAATATAAGACATCTCCAGAGCAATACTTTCAGCCATCTGCCTCAGCTAATTAATCTTTACGTCTCATCCTGTAACGTTACTAATGTAGATGCAATGGCGTTTCGTCCACTTAAAAACCTGGAATACTTGGATATTTCTTACAATGAAATGCTTCACTTTGAAGGAATGAAGAAAGTTCTAGAAGGGTTGGCTATCTCACCAATCAAAGCTCTTAATCTCAATCATATTTACGAGCTTTTCGAAAGAGGGAATGCTTTAAAACTTAAACATATAGAACCCATAAAGGATCTAAAAAATCTGACGAAACTTTATTTTGATCTGAACAAAATTGAAGTCATCGAAAAAGAAGTGTTTAGTGTACTTCCTAAGTCTTTGAAGAAAATAACAATGTCAGGAAATAGACTAACTTACGGTAGTTATGTTAAGTACAATGCTGACATGACTCATTTGTTAACATTAGATTTATCTAGACAACATCTTAGCTTTGACCCTTACGTTTATTTATCATATGACGTCGCGCCTGGGAGTGAAATAACGCCATGCAATAAAATCTGTAAACCACTAGTGGTTTATAGATTTACGGGAAACGTTATGACGTCCATAACAACGTTGCGTAAATGACAAAATTATAACGTTTTTACGCTTAATGTCATATGATAAATAGAATCTAACATTCGTGCTCTTGTATTATTGAATTTATTAAACTCGTTGCGAAAAAGAGATAAAATGCTCGGCAAGCCTCGCATTTTATCTCTTTTCCCCAACTCGTTTAATAAAATCAATAAAACATGAGCACTCATGTAAGATCCTCTATAAACACTATCCCCACTCTTCACCGAGGTCTGTAAGTGATAACGATGTGATAGCATGGTCTAACGGAAGACATTCAATTGATGTTGTAAGAGGAAACATTCTTCCTTATAATACTTAGAGGATCTTACATGAGTGCTCATGTTTTATTGAATTTATTAAACGAGTTGGGGAAAAGAGATAAAATGCGAGGCTTGCCGAGCATTTTATCTCTTTTTCGCAACGAGTTTAATAAATTCAATAATACAAGAGCACGAATGTTAGATTCTATTTATCATATGACAAATACTTTGAAATCTCATTTCTGGCGTAAAGACGTTATAATTTTGTCATTATGTACGCAACGTTGTTATGGACGTCATAACGTTTCCCGAAAATCGATAAACCACTAGTGGTTTACAGATTTTATTGCATGGCGTTATTTCACTCCGAGACGCGACGTCATATGATAATACATGTTCATCTTGTTTGGATGTATGTCGCAAATACAATCTCCAATGTTTTTGTCTACCTCCAAAGCTACAGAAACTGAAGTGGAAAATGAGTTCTCTGCGCTTTCCAGTGGGCTATGCGAAAGTATGTAAACCTTCAAACCTTACGATCTTAGATTTAGGGTTTAATCTAATCCTAGAATGGATAGGCCCAGTAGATGGGCTAGAGCAGTTGGTTGAGTTGAATCTCGCTGAAAACTATTGCAAAAACATGAGTTCATATTTCTTTGATACTTTCTTCAGCTTACAGAAATTAAACATTTCTTTTAATTTTCTAGGTCCAATTCTAAATCCTGCAAATCAGAATTCTGCCAATAATTCAACAAACTTTTTCAAGAACTTAACAAAACTGATTAATATGGATATAAGCGAAAATCGAATAACTTCATTAGCTGTGGATACTTTTCAAAATCTTAAGAAAATACAATACTTAAATGTTAGTAGGAATATGATGACATATTGGAACAGCTCTCTGCAATCAAGTGATCTTAAATATTTAGACTTGTCAGGAAATAGATTTGAAAATCTGCCAGACTCTCTAAGAGACTATCTAGAGAACCTGAGGAAAGATGGAAAGCAGATCAAAGTAAATTTAGGAGACAATCGTATTCAGGCGAGCTGTAATAATCGACCATTTCTGCGTTGGCTGGCTACTACCGATGTCAGTGTTTTGTTTAATGACGACGATGGGTTTACGACTAAAGATGGAAAGTGGATGAATTGGAATGACAAAGGTAGTATCTCCGATCTTGTTAAACGTCTCGACAAAGAATGTTTTCCTGCTAGTGACCTTATCATTTCTGTATGCGTTAGCACTATTTGCATTATTACAGCGATATGCAGCTTACTTTCCTACAAATATCGTTGGAAACTTAGACATTGGTACTATAGCCGGCGCAAGAGACATTCTCATAAAGGATATAATAGACTATTTGAACAAGACGCCTTTATTTCATATGCCACTTCCGAAGGTTTATTTGTAAAAGATAAGTTAGTTCCTGCTTTAGAGGGAGGCTTACATGGCTTGAAACTATGGGTTGCGGATAGAGATTCTCAAGTAGGCGCATCAGTGGCAGAAAACTTGACACATGCTATAAATAACTCGAAGAAATCGATTCTTATACTCTCGCAGAACTACTTTCGTGAAAACTGGTGTAATTATGAAATGAACATGGCCCGTGTCGAGTCAATAGAATCAAACAGAAAATTGTTAATTATTGTTAGGTACGAGGATCTGGCGGCGAAAGATATACCACTAGACTACCTTCGGTTGATGAAAAGTGAGGAGTCTATTGAATTTCCACACCATCCACAAGATATTGCCACGTTCTGGAATGCTTTAGCTGAAGCTATTGGGAAAGAATGATTGAAGGTCCAGATAATCAAAGCATTTGAGCAGTTTGCAACAATTTGAACAGTTCGTGACAATTTGAGCCGTTTGTGACAATTAGAGCTGTTTGCAACAATTTGAGCAGTTTGCGACTATATGAGCCGTGTATGACAATTTGAGCAGTTTGTGACAATATGAGTAGTTTGTGACAATTCGACCCGTCTGTGACAATGTGAGCAGTTTGTGATAATTTGAGCTGTTTGCGACAATTTGAGCAGATTGCGACAATTTGAGCTGGTCTCCAGCATAAGGTAAAGTAAAACCTGTCTTAGATTAAGACAGGTTTTACTGTACAAAAAGGCATGTTCATACAGCAAAGATTGAAACCGCACTGCTTGGCCAGACTTAGCTTTCTGCCTGTAGAAACTTTGACCCCCCGCTACCTAAGTATGTGTGGATTCACAGGCTGGTTTGAGTCCTCGATGGGCGCACATGAAAGCTTGTACCTTTAGCAAGACACCTACTCAAACGTTCATATTGGCCTTGTCGTATGAAAATCTGTCTTCAGGTTTTCTGACTAAAGTAAGAAAGAGGGCAAAGATCAGGAATCGAAACAATCAAGCACCACACCTGACCCAGGATAACAATGGGAAAGTGATAACATCACAATTAGACATCACAAATGAGAGCCAAGAGGCCATCCCTTCAGCAGGTGACCACAAGGCATCAATTAACAGACGCCCACGAAAGCATAACAAATACAAGACAGAAATAACATTAATGATGCACAAAAGAAGGACCGCCTTGGATAGGTCAGTAAAAATATTTTACAGGAGGGCTTAAACCGGTTTCATGGGGCGCCAACCTCACCCTTAGTTCAGATGTGGACCAAACATAAAGATTTTTGGTTTGCATGAAAGACCCCTAACTTAGGCTCAAATCAGTCTGCTCAGCTACAGAGACTAGCATAAGGTAAAGTAAAACCTGTCTTAGAGTGGCCGGTTAAGACAGGTTTTACTGTACAAAAAGGGCATGTTCATACAGCAAAGAATGAAACCGCACTGCTTTTACTGAACCTTTACATGTATCTAGTTATGATATTGTACTTTCTACAGAGTGAATAACAAAGCCGCTGATCAGACTGTGTGGACGCGCAGGCTGGTCTGTGCCTTTGTTGATTGGTTGTAACAAAGTCTGCTTTCAGTAATTGACGTTTCCGAATCACACCTAGACTTTCACTCAACCACAACTTAGCACGTGACATATAACCACAAACAAAATAGCACGTGTTCAATCTTCCACAATCAATGAGTTATATATATGACATTTTGGTTGCTGTAAAGGCGGCACCTCATTAATGCGTAATTAGGACTGGTCTACCATAGACATAGGTAAGAGCTGAAAATGAGGCGTGGTTTTATTCAAAAGTAGCTGTATCATCTTGCGCCATTACCTCAGTATAGGCGCAAAACACATTATTTAGTCCTTAAAACGCCAGCAAAATAACTGCATCTGAAAATGTATATTTGACATAAGCATAGAGGCAAACATTGTGGACCCAGATCAGACTGCTCCTACAGGAGCAGTCTGATCTGTGTCCACACTGTTTGTCTATGAGGCTTCAAATATTTTTGTGGACGATAAAAAACATACATTTTGTGATGTTAATAAATGTGAGTTCAGTGTGTATTCGGTTAGGAGGCCCAAACAACTTATTAATTCTTCACCAAATTATAAATAGAACCTGATTTCCCTTGTTTAGCAGATGAAATAGCCGAACCACTCCCAGTTATGAATATTAAAGTTGCCGCCTTTACAGTAAGCGAAAAGTCTATTAATACTGTGGATGTAACTCTTTGCATGCTGTGTATTTTTTCATGTTTTTTGTCGCCTACTATTTTTTTTAAAATTCATTCTTTTTTTTCGAAAAGTTCTTTCATGAATACCATCAGAGTGTCAAACAGTATTGAACCAGACCAGGCCCGACATATTGTTGATCTAACTGTTTGCAAATGGTCTCAGCAGACGCCACAGCGTTAAAGTAGGTGTGGTTTTCCGAAATGTGAATTGGCGCAAAAAGAATTGAATTGTATTACTTGACTTTTTGGTTGTTGTAAAGGCGGCACCTCATGAATGCGTAATTAGGACTGGTCAACCTTAGGCATAGGTAAAAGCTAAATTATTCAAAAGTAACTGTATCATCTTGCGCCTTTACCTCAGTATAGACGCAAAAACACGTTATTTAGTCCTTAAAACGCCGGCAAAATAATTGCATCTGAAATGTCTATTTAACATAAGCATAGGGGCAAACACTGTGAACCAAGATCAGACTGCTCCCAGTCTGATCTGGGTCCACTCTGTTTGTCTGTGAGGCTTCAAATATTTTAGTGAACGACAAAATCATACATTTTGTGATTATGCGCTGTAAGGGTTAAGAAATGTGAGTTCAGTGTGTATACGGTAAGGATTTTCATGAAATGTACGCACGTTTGCACGCCCAAAAAGCTGATTAACTCTTAACCAAATTATAAATAAAACCTGATTTCACTTTTTAAGCAGATGAAATAGCCGAACCACGCCAAGATATGAATATTAAAGTTGCCGCCTTAACTGTAAGCGAAAAGTCAAGTAATAAGTGATTGTTCTCAAACATGGTAACTTTTTTTCTTATAAATGTCATAAGACTCATACATATGAACAAAGGACTACAATTAAAAGCCAATTTACCAACCGATGACATCCCCAGGGGGGGGGGGTACTCTGATATTTTCATACATACGTAGGCTCGGTCCATTTTTTGGGTTCTAAATTTTGAATTTCGATATTTTTGGGGGGTTTCAGAAAAATAAATATTTTTTGGGGTATGAAAATTTTGTGGATTTTTTTTTGGGGTCATCAGAAAATTGGACTATATTTAGAGGTCATTTCTATTCATTTTAAGGTCTTTTCTTAAGGTCAAGGTACAGAATTGGGGATATTTTTTGGGGTTGCTAAAATTTCAAATATTTCTTTGGGGTGCTTGAAATACCTGATATTTTTTGGGGTGAAAGGCAGATGCTGGGTCCGAGCCTACGTATGCAGAAAAAATGAGAGGACCCCCCTGGGATTACATCATCCCTTTAACTCGTAGTGGAGGAATATTATTGGCACTCAATTATGTATCAGACTCCTGTTGCTAGCAAATCTGTGAAAACCCGCCTTAATGACATTTAGGACTTTTTATGAAAAAAATAATTTGAAAAACACCAAAAATTAAGAAAGTTGACATGTTTATATATTGCCTTAAAACCTATTCATGTGGATAGTAGAATAAAACTGGCAACCATTTCTGATTAAACTTCTTCGTTATCATGCCATATGTTTTATGGCAACAACTTTACCTTAGCAACTGTCAGAATTTTTAAAGTATGGTCAGTCGTTTTCAGATCATGCAAATTTTAGGCAAAAGTGAATCAGTGTCAACTTTTCTGCGAATTCCTTTGCAAATATGCTGAGGATAATAAAGAATATGTCAGCAAGAAATAGCACGTTTCGTTTTAAAGTTTAGACAGTGCATAGTTTCAAAAGACCATATTTTATTTACATGAATAATGGAGATCACTTCATAAAATTTGCAGGATACCTTCTTAACACTTCGTAGATTAAGAGTGTGTAATTAACTAAATTTTGACGACTTCGTCATTCAGGCTGGTTTTCACAGACTGTGGCACATATATAAAGGCAGATTCTTTCCACAGACTATAAGTCATTGAAACGCAATCCCAGTATCTGTATTTTACTGATGATGACTAATAGGTACTGGTAAATGATTGCCAGTTTTATCTGTTTTAACCTTTATCTTGATCTATTACAATGCAGTAAAACGTGTCTTAATCGGCCACTCAAAAATAGACAAACAAAGGTCGTAAAGACAAATGGTAGCTTAATGAAGGTCGAAAGTATTGCAGTATGCTCTTTTTGAGCACTCTGTGATACTTTTGACCTGTATTAAGCAACAATTACTTGGTCGTAAAAACAATTTTTGGTCTTCTTTTCGAGTGGCTGCGTATTCCATTTAAGTGCTTTATGGAGTCGTCTCAATGAGACGATTCTTTTCAATATTCAGTACACATTTTGCCAAGTAATAAGAAACAGGAAACTAATTCAGATATTTATACTCTGGTCAGCCAGGCATCCGTCCAAGCGGGGCTGAGTCTAATTTCATGCAGACAGAGAAGATTCTAACTGACGAATTTTGGCTGTGCGCACAGATCATTTTATTGGTTTCGCCATACACTTGCCCAATCATATTGTATAGCTTGATCTGAAGTTGTCTGCTCAATAGACCAATCACGACCAGGGCCCGGAATTACAATGCCTCCTTAGAGTTAAGGAAGACTTAAGTTAAGTATTGATTTTTCAGGACCCGAAAATTAACGTTTAAAACTGATTAAAATCAAAATAATTTTAATTTTCTGAAGATCACAATGGTATCTTTGACCACAAACACCACATTGATCCAGGCAATTTATTTAGCATTTAATATAGCATGTTGAAATATCAATACTTAACTTAAGTCTTGCTTAACTTTAAGGAGCCATTGTAATTCCGGGCCCTGGAAGATAAGTGTCAAATCACAGAGACCAAAGGGAAATAACCCAAAGCAGGAGCAATGCCTGTTCATCAAGGTAACTCGTTGCCCTTTTGCCAATTGATGGGGTATTTCTCAAGATAGGCATCGGAATATGGGTGGATTTGCCTTTATTTTTGTCAGTATAGCAAGAAATGAAAATTCATTCTGTGTACTATATATAATTCAACCTAAATAGTACTGTACCAATGCTCTTAAAGCTTATAAGCGAAAACTTACTGTCCTACCAGCCAAGAGTGACAGTGACGTCGTGTTTTGTTTACATTTGTTAGGTAAAATATTAACTTGTACACTCCACTTGAGCTGACGCGAATCGATAGTTCACTTGTGTATTAATCCTATCCTGTGGATAGGATTAATACACAAGTGATTTGTCGATTCTAAGTCCTGATAACTTTGTAAACAAAACATGACGCCACTGTCACGCTTTGCTGGCAGGACAGTACATGTAGCTTTTTTTGTTTTGTTGCTCTTTTTGATGGGTAAATACTATATCAATTTGTGATTTTTAGTCACTTAAGTGATGCATATGGATCGATCCATCGTGAGGATAAAAACAGTGTAGATTCCGATCATTTGGTTTCTTCTGAAGCCAGATGGTAAGGATCCACATAGATTTCTTAAAAGGGGATACAAAATTATATTGATAAATATATGCGCACATTGCTCTTAGCAAGGTACAGGCAGGAGTATCATGAACTGTGTGACAAATATTGTAGAGAGCGCAGTGGCTCAGTTGTAGAGTGCTTATCTTGAGACCGAGATGTTGCTGGTTTGAGCCTCACCGGTGTCATGAGCAAGATACATTATTGTGTTTCCAGGTTTTAAGTGACCCCCGTTTTTCTTTTATTTAACAACTTTAATCCTTACTAATACGATCGACGTTTAGCATGTAGATGTAAATGTAACTAAAACTTATTTTTGGAGCATCCCTTATTTTGAGCTAAGGCGCAAATGCCCTTCAAGTCAGAATAACTTAGTCTTTTTCATTGAGATATATACCCATTTGCGCCTCTATATTAGTTATCATAAGCATAATGCACGAATTTTAAACTACTGATCGGTGGTTTATTTATATATCGATAAGGTACACTTGGGGACTGATTCAAAGTGGAGGTACAAAAACACGCAGAAATTCCATCTAATCCCAGCCTATATAAAAGCTCATACTTAAGTGGGAAAATATTCTAATTACGCGGTCTATATCTAAATTCATTTTTGTAATTTATTTTTCAATTAAAATAACCATCAAGGAATAAACGGCAAAAAACGGGGGTCACATTAACCCTGGAAGCACAATAATCCTTGCTTGGTACTGGTTCACCTCAGGGAGACCCGTCCCAACATAACTGAAAAAATATTGACTGGGACGTAAAGAATCAAACAAACAAAAAAAAATACACTATAGATTCGGAAATAATCGCAGGAATTTGTTTTCGCGAATAACGTTAAAGACATATTGGCCGTGTTAAAATTTCGCGACTGGGGCATTATTTTCCAAAATCAGTAAACGACAGAGAAAGGGGTACGTGCAATTTGGTCCCCTCTGGGGCCAAAATCTGAAAGTTGCTTTTCACCAATTTCTTCTGATTGGTTTAATTTAGTAGAAGAATAACTGGTGTAAAATTCTGCTATTTATTAAAATTTTAATGGTTGCTATGGTAACAAAAATGGCCAACAAAATAGGCTTAAAATAGAGAAATCGCCATTTTGGACCAAATTGTAGGCTTTTGGATACCGATTTTTAAAGAATTAGATATCAGCACTGCTGCAAACAGAAAAAAACCTTAAGATATGTTGTGTGCAATGATAATACTCATCAGGTGTTAAAATATCTTTTTGTTATTTACTTGTGCTCTATGTTAATTGGTCTGTCAAATGTCTCAAATTTGCTCCGAAATAGCCAATTTTATGTTTTCAGCCTATTTTGGCGACCATTTTTGTAGCCATAGCAACGGTAATAGTCAAATCAAAACCAGATATTTACACTTGGGCCAAAATAGCATCTTAACGCACGTCCCTCTTTCGGAATTTTTCGCAAGGGTTTTACTTTGCGAAACGTCGCGCATGTGAAAATAAAACCCTCGAAAATTTCCGAATTCACAATAGCTTGCTATTGATGGTAATCACCTGGAAGATATTGGAAATAAAACTCAACTATATCTAGATGTCACCGGTCAGGGTGGTTCTACTCTAGACAAACTTCAAGATACTATAAACGACGATGATATTATGCGTTTAATAGTGATGTACATGCTTAAACTGGTATGAAATAATATATTAACCAATTTATGCCGAATGAAATTGTCCCCTCTTACAAATTGGACCAGTCCATTTCCTCTTTAAGGGTTGTTGGGTGGTATTTTAAATTTGTATTCAAATTTTAAAAGAAACTTCTGGTAGCAAACAGTGGAGAACCTGATCAGACGTCGCATTTTGCGGCGTCTGATCTGGTTTTGCACTTTTTGCCGATGTCCAACAAAAAGTATAGGTTAAGCAAACCATCTATGTAGTACAGAGAAGTCCATAATTTCACTGCCAAACAGCCATATGACAAGTGCACTCTTACAATGCATAGATATACAATCAACATGCTCAATGCTGCTTGTATATATGCTCACTGTACGAATTGATGAAACTCATGGAAAATGACAATGTATACAATATGAATGGATATGAGGACGGGTTTATGAAAATATGCCAAATGAACACCTCTTGCAATTCCATAACAAAATACCAAAGTAAGTAAGGGTGCAAAGATCAGGAATCGATACAATCAAGTACCACACCTGACCCAGGATACCAATGGGAAAGTGACAAACTCACAGTAGACACCACAAACGAAAGCCTTATCTTATCAAAATGCTAACTTGACTAGTCCTAAATCTCATTCATTAATGCTAATCGACCAAATGCACTTACCTGAAATGATATATTATCAGTCACCGCTAATATTAACTTCATTGTTTCAACATGACCTAATAAACGTTTCCTATCTCACGGCATGTTACCTTTACCAGGTCATGATGACGTTGCACTTTTTGAATGACATCGCTAATGACGCTGAATCAACACAAACATAAAAAATTACGTCGTAATCGCTAGTTTGAAGAGCGTTCAAAATGGGTAAACTGATAAATAGAATACCAGGTTCCGTCTTTTGATATCAAGTGTACCAGGCTCGGCTTTGAGAACGCATGTTGAATCGCTCGGCAAGCCTCGCGATGTCAACAAGCGTCCTCAAAGCCTTGCCTAGTAAACTTGATATCAAAAGACACTCACCTAGTATACTCTATTTATCAGTCACCGCTAATATTAACTGCATTATTTCAACATGACCTAATAAACGTTCCTATCTCACGGCATGTTACCTTTATCAGGTCATGATGACGTTGCACTTTTTGAATGACGTCGCTAATGACGCTGAATCAACACTAAAATAAAAACATAATCGCTAGTTTGAATAGTGTTCAACAATGGGTAAACTAATAAATATAATACCAGGTTCGCGTCTTTTGATATCAAGTTAACCAGGCTCGGCTATGAGAACGCATGTTGAATTGCTCGGCAAGCCTCGCGATGTCAACAAGCGTTCTCAAAACCTGGCCTGGTAAACTTGATATCAAAAGACACTCACCTAGTATTCTCTATTTATATATATTAAGCAAAACGTCTATGTGGTACAGCGAAGTCTATAACTTTGCTACTCAACACGTATATGTCATGCGTGTGCTCATGCACATTGGTGACATGACAAAGATGTCGAGGTACATGCAGTTAGTATTTGTGTAATACCAAGAGGTTTTAAGGAAAATGAATGGAAATGGGAACCATCAGAACAAAGGTGAGTAGATCACATAGAAAAATAAGAGTATTCCTATCTTTGACCTTATGTAGCCAAAATCCAACCTATGACATGCTTCCCCGCTGAGAAAAAAAAATGAAGTCCCGACATTTACAAAAGGAAGTTGTAAATAAAACGATCATACGCTGTCTACCATCATTTACAAAATTGAAAACATGATAAATAAATGAACACGCAAAAGCTGATCTAATAAGACATGGTTTTTCATGCTAACCATGAAAATAGACTGTTACTCTCTTTTATGCTTTCTGGTCATACTATAATGGTTTAGCAGATGATGATGATGATGATGATGATGATGAATGACGATCTACTAAACAATTTATTGCTTGGTTGTGTTATGACCTACTCATGTTTACTTAAATATTACCAGTCAATGTCAATATCATGGAAAGCAATTATGGATTTTTCACTCATCCAAAAGTAGCACGCAATTAGCATCTCCAAATTCAGCAATATATACAAACAACACTGCAACGTATACTGTATGAACAGTTTGCTAAACACTCATGCCAGTTATAAAATGACTATTAAGCTGTCTATATACAGTCAGTCAAACAATAATTTTAGATCAAACAAGATCTTGCAATTGGTGAATGTTATCGCAAGAAAGCGAAAATTCCCATTTGTTGAGTAACACAATATAACTAAAATCAGTACTACACACTGTGCAGATAAACTTCCACGCCATGGATGTAAACAAAGACAGATACATACAGTCTCCTATAGGATTATTGATTTTTTTTGGGTTATAGGTCATGTTTACAGTGCACAATGTGGAGTACTGAAAATAGTACTCTCTTGCTGCCTTTTACTCTAATGATGTACTTGACAACATGCTCACTTACCTATTAAAAATAAACATCATTATTGGAATTCTTCAAATGGTAGGGACTTGGTGAGTTGGACTTGTAAGGACTTGGAAATTTGGACTTATAGGATAAATGAACCTGGGTGAAAGAAAACAGAGGTTCGAAGGATATAGCATCTCAATTTCATGATCAACAAATAAAAGTTGGATATCAGGATCAATATGGGGACCTAAAGCTTGATAATAGTACAAGGGGAGAAGAGTTTAGTTAAAGGCAGAGTGAAGCATAAGGGTTTAGATAGCGACATGCTTAGCCTTATACAGGAAGGTATGAGATCAAGTATGAAGGAGAAAATCTTCAATGTTTCATAGATCAGGAAGTCGGTGAAAGACGCAAGAAGCGCGATTATAACATTTTAACATTAGAAGAGGAAATTAAGAAAAGGGTTTAAAAGAAGTCAGCTTTTCCAGCGAGGTGGCAGAGTAATTGCCTGTAGATACAGCGACCTAGGCTCGATTCCCCCGCCCATAATTGAACCCAAGTCGCTGGATCTACAGGCGAACACTCTACCACGTCACTGTAAAAGCAGGCTTCTACAGATAGGCAGTAGAAGTGTGTATATTAAACATATGCTGTATTCTTTGTAATATGCGATTTGTCAGAAGGTTAGCTTAAAAGGCAGTCAAAGTAATACCAAACAGATAATGTAGCTAATAGCAATAAAACGAAAATACAACAATGCCTGTAGAATTCATTTAGCGTTTATGTGATACAAGAACAAATAGCCAATTGTCATACTACAAATGAAGCCATTCAGCTGGGCCCACTTACCCAATACAAAGTTAGATTTGCAAACAATGTTCCTGAAATATCTTTTATAAAAAGGTAGTTTTGAAAAAAAAGTGCCAACAAAAGTATGACTAATTATAGAAAGTACATAACAAATAGTTAGTTCTCATGAACAGATTTCATGAAAGGGAGTCTGTTGTTTTCAAACTGAGCAGCTTCTGTCGATTTCAGCAAGATCCAATTTGTTTAGTTTCTCCTGATTTCCTCCGCAAGATCCGCCCAGAAAGTTTCTAGATCTTGGGGATGACTGGGATATTCAACGCAACCTTCACTTTGCAGTAACCTCATATAATCCAACGGCACATCTTTTGTATCTACATCAGCCAACAAAACAATGATAAACAATTTTCTCTTTGACTCTATGGCTTCGACGCGGGCCATGTTCATTTCGTAGTTACACCAGCTCTCGGTGAAATAATTCTTAGAGAACAAGAGAACCGACTTCTTGCAATTGTTTATAGCATGGGTAAGATTTTCAGCTACAGAAGCCCCGGCTTGTGAATCTCTGTCAGCCACCCACACACTGAGGTCATGAAGATCTTCCAAAACAGGGACCAGACTGTTCTTAATAAAGCCACACTCTGATTTGGAGTACGAAATGAAAGCGTCCCGTTCAAAGAGTCTGTTGTATCCTTGATTGCGATGTCTCTTACGTTTACTAAAATACAGATGTCTCAGCTTCCAGCGGTAGCGATAGATTAAGACACCAAATGTAACACTAAGAATGCACATAGAAGTAGATACTATGATGGAAACATAAGGAAAACATTCCTCATCAAGGCGCTTTACGAGATCAGAGATATCTGCTCTATTGTTCCCTCTTCCCAAGTGTTTTTTCTTCAAACATGTCAGATCAACATCACTAAGTTTGATGTTAATAGGCGTAGCTGCTAGCCATCTTAGGAATGGTCTGTTATCACAACTACATTGAATAGGATTGTTAGATAAATCTAAGGTTAGCGTTGTTGTCCTATTGCAAGAATCATAGTCAGAAAGCATGTCCAGATCGGTTCTGAAAGCTTCCGGAAGTGATGTCAACCTATTTCCAGATAAGTTTAACTCCTGTAAACATTTTGTTGTTAATTTGCTGTTCCATTGCGACAGCATATTCTTGCTAATATTCAGATATCTTAAATTTCGTAAATTCTGAAATATGTCATTTGAAAAAGTTGTTATTCTGTTTTCACTTAGGTCTAGAATTTGTAATTTAGTTAAATTCTTGAAATGTTTTCCAGCGTCTTTGTTTCCCATGTTCAAAAGAGGGCCCAAGAAATTATTAGTCACATTAAGCTTTGTCAAGTTGTAAAAACTATCAAAAAAGTAAGCACTCATATTTTGACAGTAATTTTCTGCAAGATTTAACTCTTGTAGGTTTTCTACGCCATAAACAGGACCTATCCATTCGTTGATGAGATTAAATGATATTTCAAGTTTTTTCAACGATGAGGGTGGGCAAACTCTAAAGCTTTGTAAGCGATAATTAAGGAAACTTTTTCTCCATTTCAGTGTTTCCAGCATTGGTGGAAGACACAAGCAATCTTCTCGTTTCAGTTTGCATATTGATAAGCAACCATAACACTCTACGAGTGTAGTTTCATTAATTGTGTTCTCAGTTTGGTCTCGTACATTTTGTGCTGCTGTCAGATGTGGTGTACTTTCGTAATGTTCATGGCTAAACGGGTCGTACATTAAATGTTGCCGTGATATATCCAGACTGTGAATATGTTTCATGTTGCTCAACTTTTCCACATATTTCCCATACGTAAGTCTATTTCCAGATAGTGTCCATGTTGTCAATGATTTTGGTAGCAATTTGAAAACTTCTGCTTCAATTATTTCCAGTTTATTCAAATCCATGTGGAGTGTAGTCAAATTCTTCATGTATTTAATCGGTTCAATCTGCTGTGATGTCAGCACTGTCCCTGTCTCGAAGTACTCGTATATATGATTGAAGTTTAAAAGTGAAACTGGAGTGTTCTTCAAGCCCCATAGCACATTTCTCATCTCATTAAAATGAAGCCTCGGATTATAGGAGATATCAACACTCTGGATGTTTTGGAGAGGTCTAAAAGCTAGACTTTCAACTTTTGAAATTTTGCAGGATGACATAAAGAGATTGTAGATTTGTGGCAAATGAACGAATGCGTTATTTAACAAAACGCTAATATTGCACACTGTTTCACCAGAACCTGATTGAGACAGAGAGACATTTTTTAGGTTTGTAAAATTTTCAAATCCCTTCTCAAAAATGCAATCATTGCAGCCCAAAATGAAAAGGCTTTCTAATTTCTTCAATGGGCTCAACAGAATTTGAAGACCATTGTAAGTGTTTATTGGATTATCTTTCAAATTTATGTAGCGTAAGTTGGTCACATGCGAGAAAACGCCTTCTCCAAAACTGTCCGGTAAATGAAGTTGATTGCTAGTGAGATTTAGGTAAAGAAGATTGTTAAGATTTTTAAACGCATTGGAGTCAATTCTGCTGATATTATTCTTAAACAAGTACAACCACAATACATCTGGCACAGTTGTGAAAGAGTTATCATATATATGTGTTAAATTGTTCTCACTCAGATCTAATAAGCATAGCTTGCTAGTAGTGTTGTCTGTCGGAAAATACTTTGGCACATGATTGATGCCCGTGTTGTTACACCAATAAGCATGCCCTCCTAAACATTGACCCTCCAGCAGCTCATCAAGTGGACCTGTTTTACATGTCGTCTGCTTTGTAAATTTCAGAAGTGCATGAGATGTTTCCAGTAATTCAAAAATGGTGATCAACAGAATGATCCAAGCTCGTGACAAAGTAGCTGCCATACTAAAACAGAAAAAAAAATATTTGCCGTTATTTATATGGTACATATCATATATGTACATGCGTTAAAGAGTTACTATAAGGCTCTTGGATGGGGCTAGAAACTTGATCTACTTCACATTAGCGTGCGTATCTGCAGTCTTTCAATAGAGCATTGTTTTGTTTGAAAATTTTGAAAATCCATTTTTGGGGGAAAACATATTATATCTCATTCAATTTTGTGATTCCTTTCTTGTTTTTGGTACACATAGATGGTGTCATTGGGAAAGCCCTTTCAGTATCATTTAGAATTTTTACATTAAAACATGTCTTAAGCGGCCACTCAAACATAGAAAAATCAAAAGTTTTAAAGACAAATGATGGCGTATTGAAGCGAGCATTCTGCAATACTTTTGACCTGCATTTAGCGATAATCGGTCTTGAAAATCCATTTTTGGTCTTCTTTTTGAGTGGCCGCCTAAGACAGGTTTTACAGTGTATTCCATCACAAACCGTATGAGTTAGAAGGATGAGGTGCATTCGAATGTGTGCAGATGACTAATCTACAGATCAACATCAGCACCGCGGCCCAAATATGTTGATCTGTAAATGACATCAGGGATTCCAACAGAACTAGTTTCAAACCAGTCTCTTCAACTACAGAGACTAGCTAAAAAATTGAAAATACACCTGTAGCAAGTTTACACATTACACTTTCCAAAAAGCAAATAACAAAGACGGAGATGCGCTGGCTGGTCAGTGCCTGTGTTGTTCTATAACCCCCGAAGACAGGTTTTCTTGCATCAAGGCCCAATTATTACATGCAACATTTTGTACAAAATCTGGGGACCCACGAATTCATCTGCTACCAGTTTGAATAGCGATGGCTACATACATGTAGCAAAAAATGAGTTTACTTTTATTTTTGAAAGCTACACATAGATTCTTATCAACATTATTTTGATACTTATTATAAATATATTAAGCTTTTGGTATAAAACAGTTTGTATCATCAGTGAGGATTTGCAATGTTTGTGCATTCACCTATGGGGATTTACAATATTTGATAACAACTTGTTATCATTTTCTAAAGATCGTGTTGATCAGCTTTTCAATTTGAATGCGACGTTCCAACTCCTTTAAAGGGTTGTATTGTTGATTATTATTATTACTTTGTCTAATTATATTGTATCAGCCAAATAAATTTGCACCGATGGTTTGTTGGTTATTTATCCAAAAGATGTCAAAGAGTAACCATACCAGGTGGTATCTCAGACTGGGTTAAAATATTAGCTGGCGTTCCTCAAGGATCTATATTAGGACCTTAATTATTATTACTAATATTGCTTGTGAAATAAACTCCAATATTCGATTGTTTGCAGATGATTCTACTATCTATATAATTGTTGACTTTCCTGGCTCAGTCGCTCAAATATTAATAATTGACCTTGAGCGTATAGCTCTTTTATTGTGCTGCCATGTGGCTCGTAAATTCTAATCTGAATAAAAATGAGGCAATGCTGATTTCACGTAAAATACATAGAGTTAACCATCCAACCATATATTTCAGCAATATTTCAATAGCAGAAGTCCAAACTCACAAACACCTAGGCATTTATTATTCAATTAAGTATGAGTGACAGGCCCACTTTGGGTATATACAGGCTAAAGCTTGGTCTCGTGTCCACCTTTTAAGATCGTTCAAAGTATCGGAAATCCCTTCAAATTATGTATTTCTCTTTTATAAGACCAGTCTTGGAATATGCTGATGTTGTGTGGGACAAGTGTACCCAAGAACAGACGAACGACCTCGAGAAAATACAAATTGAAGCGAGACGAATAGTTTCAGTTGCAACTGAACTTGTTGCACTTGAAAGACTATATGGAGAGTCAGGATGGCTAAAACTCTCTGGAAGGAGAAGGCTCCACAAACTGCATTTATTTCATAAAATGGAGAATGGTCTCGCTCCTGATTATTAAGCAGAAACTGATTCCACCTCGCATCCAGGATGATACATCTTACAGCTAACGCAATGCCAACAATATTTGACAAACCCATGCCTCTTCTCCGTTATATTTTGATTCATTTCTTCCCTCAATAATTCGAGAGTGGAACGAACTACCAAACGAAATAAAAACTGCACCATCCTTCCTGTCTTTTAAACATCAACTGGAAAAAGATACTTCTAAAAGCCACAAATATTATTTCTCTGGCGATAGAATAAGCCAGGTTTTACACACGAGGTTAAGAACTGAATGTATTGCATAACTGTAGTATAGCCCTTCAAGTGGAACACTTTTTATGGCAATAACATTAAATCTAAAATGCGATTTTTAAATTTAATTGGAAATATATATTTAAACCCAAAAAACTCTAATCGATTTTATTTTAATTTTGCATGCGTTTTCATAAATGCTGTGATAGGATGCAATTTTAACATTCTTAATGTTTTATGCCTAATAATATTCCCTTCTAGTACCTTGAACGAAACGGATGAATGACTATCAGTTGAACATAAAGCCATGTATATACTAATATAAGACAATTAATTTATAACAATGCTTAAGTGGTTTTAAATGTAGCTACATATTGGCTTGCGTTGCCGTTTATCAGCCTATTCAATAATGTATCAGTTATTTGCGACCGTGTCACAAAATGGTGACCCAAAAGAAAGGCCATTATTTGTAGACCTATAAAAACAGCTAGCTTGGATTGCATCGTAAGCCGCACAATTTGATGCCTTCAATTAGATTATCGTTTGCTGTAATCTCTAATGGACATTTTAGAGATGGGCAAATAGTGGTATATCTATCCCAGGTGTATTGCACCGACAGTACAAAATGGGTACTGAAAGGGTGTTTTCATATTAACAAAAACTAAGTTATTTATTTTACAAGATATCAGAGCAGTAAATTGATATCATTCTCTGCCAAAATTAAAATCTAGTTTGGGTTTTGCTATTTCTATGCGCATGCAAACTTTCAGTGTGAAGTAACTTGTATGTAAAATTTTAAAAACGAAAAACTGTGTTCCATTTGAGGTGCATTACTACAGTAGGTGAGAGTCTTTTGATATCAAGTTAACTAGGAAAGGCTTTGAGAACGCATGTTGTCATCGCGAGGCTTGCCGAGATATAGAGAACACTGGGTGAGTGTCTTTTGTTATCAAGTTTACCATGCAGGGCTTTGAGAACGCACGTTGACATCGCGAGGCTTGCCGAAATATAGAGAATACTAGGTAGGTGTCTTTTGATATAAAGTTTACCAGACGAGGCTTTGAGAACGCATGTTGACATCACGAGGCTTGCCGAGATGAGGCTCCCCCGGGGGGGGGGGGTCGGTGCTCCCTTAATCCCTGAAAATAAGGCATTGATCTCCCTAAATCCCTGAAAGAAAATTCCTCAGCTCCCTGAAAGTATTTTTTCCTTGCTTCCCAAATCCTTAAAATTGATTCAGCTTCTCCCCAAATCCCCAGAAAAATAAGCCAATTACCCCTAAAATGTATTTTTCTTTCCATAGTACTAAATTCACATACTTAAAAACTATGAAGCTACGAGCAGATGACTTAAATTAATATTCACTTAATAGTCTACGTTATACATGTAAAGATAGGGCTTACCCACGGAATACACGATATATAATTATTTTAATGAAATGCATGATATTATATAGCTCAAAGTATGAGACCATCCTTAAAATTATGTTGCTGGGCCTTGTAGAGTAGGTATGGAGGAATAATCTCTATATTTCATTTTTATTAGGGGTAGCTAGATCATTTGGTTTTCTGTTGAGGGTATGGTGCTGTTTTTTCGGATTAAACTAGATTACTTTTGCAACCATCGAAAGTGTTATAATTGCTATTAGGCCCTATACATACGTTTAACTTCATTTTCAACAAGTAAGAATATATCTGATCAACATTCATCAAAGTTGTAATAAAAAAACATCTAATTACCTAGATAGAAAATTACATATTAGGTGCGTAGTTAGCTCTGTTGTGATTTTAAATCACCCTTGTGCTAGGGGGTCGGGGGCATGCACCCCCGAATTTTTTTTTGATAAAAATGATGCGATCTGGTGCATTCTGGGTGTTCCAAAGTATGTTACTATCAACCTAAAAATCAATAATTTTTAGAATAATAAATTAAACAACCCAAATTTTGTGCCATATTTTTCTCCAAGATCAATCCAGATGCACAAAAAATACATTCACTTTTTACAAGGGGGTCTGGGGGCAATAGCCCGCATGAGCCAAAGAAATGTAAAAAAGGGAGGCTTTTTATTTTTATATAAAACGCGTAGATAGCCCTGTACTAATGTGGATTCCGATTTGTGCTGGGGTGCAAGGGCATGCTCCCCCGAAAATTTTGTATTAAAATGGTGCAATCTGGGGGCATTCTGAGTGTTCCAAATTACATTATTATCAACTTCAAAATCTACAAATCTAACGATAATTTCTCACGATAGTAAAAATTATTAAACATATCAGTCACCAATGCAAAAATCCAAATGAGCATGTTAGGACGAAAGAAAAAACATTAAGATTATCAAAGAGTGTCTGGGGGGGGGGGGGGGGGGGGCTTCCCCCCAAAAGCCGAAGATTTAAAAACAATCAAACGAAATGAAGGCTTTTCCTTTAAAGTGAGATTTTTTTTAAAATGCAGGGCTCCCTATATCCCCCAAACTATGAGCTTGCTTCCCAAATCCATGGAAATAATGACCAGTGCTCCCCAGCTCCCTGAAAATAAATAGCCATTCTCCCCAGATCCCCAAAACCTCTAGGGGATCCTTTCTTCACTTTCTTTCATCTTTCCTCCCTTCTTTCTTTCCTTCATTCTCCCCCTGCAGCATAAACTGTGATGTTGATATATTGTTTAACTTTGGCACTTATAGTCATTCTCAGGACGGTAGTTTCACCAATTCCGGTTATAACTTGTACTTGTATTACAGGAGATGATTAAAAAAGCATGCCAATATTGTGGAAACTGCTATTTATACTGTGACTACAAGTGTATTGAGTTTGAGAATAAAATATTGTTTAAACTTATCAGCCAAATAGATAGATCATTTTTAGACTTCGAGCTAAAAAAAGGTCCTGCCCCCCCCCCCCTTGGGAATTTTGCAGACATATTCTATCTTGAAGAAAATTTCAAGCCGCATCTTTTAAGAGATGTTTGCACTCTTTGCTCCGGGGCGTTAGTCTCTGACAGCCTGCAACATATGTTACTGTAACAAACTAAGGAAAAAATCAAAATGAAAGTTTTGAGCTACAGAAAGAAGACATTAAACCATCTGATTATTCAAAATTCTTATGAGGTTTGCAAGCTGGATGCCTAAACTACATAAAAGCAGCCTTTTAAACAAAATTACAGCCTTCGATGGTGCTATATGCGGTACATAGATTAAATTTCCCTTTGAAAGTTGAAATCGTGACTAATATCATTTAATTTTGCAGACGATTTGTGCATTTTTACAAGTGTGTTTAACCTTAGTTCGCTATAATACTTATTCGACTAATAGAAAAAACAAAGTTTGCTTTTCTATCTCAAATACATTGTTTTTTATGAGCCATAAAAACCCTACCCCCAATTTTAAGTATCCAATTTCGGTATCTATTATTGAAGAAAAACATATGAAAATATTTGACGCACTTGGATATCTTACATTTTTGGCACTGTCTTGCTAATGCAATAAAGAATCATACATTAGCAAGTTTGACATCAGGATCAGAGCGCTAATTAAAGTATGTAACGTATGTTACATGGCATAATGAATGAGCAAGGAAATTGTCTTGGAAGTAAGAGATAATATTTCAGAAAAAATACTATTTTCACATGTTTTCCTATTAATCTCTAGCCTCTAGTGCCTTAGTCTTAGTTATTACAGCCATTGCTGATGACAAGCCCATGGAATTGTGTTACAGATGTTATATATAATCTTTTTAATCACATAATTCCTAATGCCTATTATATCAAAATATATAGACATATAGATAGAAAATAATAGTTCTCATTTAAATGACACAATTTAATAAATATTCCTATTAAATATAATTATTCAAAAACAATCTTTATTCAAGTCACCCTCACAATGTCTATCATTATGTCTGCTTCTATGGTAAAATAATCTCCCATTTCATCACAACCAGTAGAATCATGGCATAGTATTAGGAATGCAAACTGAGTACAATCCTTTTCCTCTCCACCCCTTTGGGAATTGTGCAGACATATCCTACCTTAAAGAACAATTCAAGGTGCATCAAATAAGAGATATTTGCACTATATTAACTAGGGGGTTCGCCTGAAATGGTATGATACGTATGTTACCATATCAATTTAAGAATAAATGAATTGAAAGTCTAAAAAACAGAAAGAAGACATAAAACTATCTATTTATTGAATTATTCATGAAGTTTGCATGCTGAATACCATTGATACATAAGAAAATGTTTTTTAACAAATATACAGCTTTCTATGGTGTTATATGCGTTACATTAATTAAGATTACTTTTTATAATTGGTAATTGTGACAAACATCACTTGTAAGCATTTCGTGTGATCCTCTACTTTTGCCATCAAAAGACTTAATCTTCTATTTTGTATGTGTGGCCAGTGCCAGCGTCAAACGAATTGGCTCAGCTATAACTTGAATCCTTAGCATTCTTCAAAAGCAGAAACAGCATGTCAGTGTCCTGGGATCAAACACCTGATTAAATATGGGTTTAATGCCATTTCACATATATACATACAATAGAGTATGAGTCTGGTATATGTCTCTTCCTGTGAAGTGGCAAGAGCAATCTTACTGCAGCTGCCTCTGCATCCATGCTAGTCAAATGATAACTTTGCTCTGATTTTGCTAAAGCTATGTCTCTTCAGTGTTCCTCTAAGAATACTTTAAGATTTCTAACATTGGCCAGACAGAAATTTGATAGGCTGCTTTTTTGCATCATTTACCATGGAACCTATCCAGTCCTCTTATCTGGTGCTTAAGTCCTCAGGCTTCAGATCAATAGTATTTTGCTGCGCCCAAAGAACTTTATAAGTTTTCTTTAGTTACAATGTTGACTCTTGGTGGTTTTGGCAGACCGTCTGAAACAATATCTGTTACACCTTGAAAGTTATCTGGTATAAGAGGAAAAATATGAAGTTGGGCATTGCCATCAATTATGTTTGCAGCTGGCTGTTTTTTGATATCAGTACATTGAAGCAATGATTTCTCAGTTTTTGCAGCCATACCATTGGCTGTTGCATTCAAAAGAAGGAAAGTGGACTATGGGTAGAATAGGACAACCAGTAGTTCTATATCATGCTCTGTGGAAGATTTATACAGAGTAAACAAGTTGATAAGGCGCCTCATTTCACGATCCATTGAAAAAAAATGAAATTAAAAACACTTGCCTCTGACTGTGTAATCAAAAAGGATGTCACGCCAATGTGCTTGCTCATTTATTATGACGAGTTATATATGTTACATACTTTAATAAGCGCTCTTATCTTAGAAACTTAGTGAATCATTGATTTGAAAGGGTCTTATTTGCACTCTGTTCATCCTGCATTTTATTGCTTTACCTGCTGTGATACATCTAGTTCGTTTATCTGAAGTGAAAGAGTTACCTCGGTTTCAGCACTTCAGAAGTACTAAGACTTCAAATAAGTTTTTGAATGCTTGGGGAAAGATAATAAGTGCAGAGACATTATTAGATGAAAATATGTTTGTTGCATGTATGCAAAGGCTACAATTATAAAAGTTAACCAGCTAAGATATGATTCTTTATCACAGAAATATCAAGGTACATCAGTCCAGGTATAGTTTTCCTCCTTGTAAAGCTTTAGTCTTTCTCCTACTTGAAACACATACTCAAAGAGCCAACTATTACGAATTCATATCAGTTTCCGAATGTTTTAAGCCATGAATGGCAAAATTGGAAAGTTGATAATGGCTCATCAATTTTGAGTGAACTGGTGGTAAAATTGTATAACGGTAAATGATTGAAATATTGTGTGATGATTCTACTAGTTGCAAGGAGGCGTGTGATAATAATCATTACCACAGAAGCAGACAAGGACAAACGTTCAACATGAGTGTTAAATTGATGAGAATTAGTTTGGACCATTTCATTTATTGTATTGTCTTGTACAAATGTAAAACTATCTTTTCTATTTGTGGCTCTATATTTAGCATTATATGCACAGTATTAGGAAATGTGTCCAAAAGGTCATTGATAACATCTGTAACAAGAGTCCATGGGCTTGATAATCAAAAATGAATATAATTTCTAGTGTTTTGCCACCAAAGACTTATAAGTACACATTAAGTGTCCTGATCTTAAACTTAATGACATCTTACAGATATATGAGCAAGACAGACTAAGAAAGTGTAAAATACCCACACGCTGCAATGGCTTTCATGTGTTTTACTTAAACGGTAATAACAAAATTTGCTTCTCTGTAAAACTAGGAGTAGGGCTGTGTATTAGCTCCTATAAGACAATTTATTGAAGATAGAAAAGCAAACTTTGTTTTTCCTATTCATCAATTGAGTATATATTTGTAAAATCTAATAAAACAGTTTGAAACCAAGTCATAGTAGTTGTTTAACTAAATGACAATAGCCACAATTATAGCTTTTAAGTTATAATTAGGTTCATGTAATGCACATAACACCACAGTTAGCCGTATTTATGTTAAACAGCTTCCATATGTAGTAAAGACATCCAGTATGCAGACTATAAGAATGTCAATTTATTAGATAATCTTAATGTCTTCTTTCTGTAGCTCAAACATTCAAATTTCTTACTCTCAAATTGATATAGTGACATATGTAACAAGCTGTTACAGGCTAACGCCCCGACTTACAGAGTGCAAATATTTCTTATTAAATGCACCTTGAATGGTTACATAAGATGTAATATGTCTGCAGAATTCCAAAGGGGATTAGGATGGAGCAGGCCCTTACTCAGCTTGATGTCAAAATACTGTTTGATGATTTTACTTATCACGCTAACATATGTAACGCTCTCTGATCTTTAAAATTTGGTGACAACTAGCAGATCTATAAGTCTTTATCATACGAGCCAGCTTGAAATCCCTAAACAATGTAAGATATCCAGCAGCTGCAAGGTTTTTCACAATTTTAGCTCAAGCTATCAAACTACATTTCCTTTATAGTAACGCATGCACCATGCTGTTTCAGACTAACGCCCCCAACATAGAGAGTGCAAACATCCCTTATTCAATGCAGCTTGAGTTGTACTATAAGAAGGAATATGTCTGCATAATTCCCTCGAGGAGATTAAAACATTTAGGCATATCTTACGTAAAGACAATGAGCTTGCCCATTTATTACATCAGGTAACATATGTTACAGCCTCTGAAATTAAAACTTTTGCAACAAACTTGAAGATTTATAAGTCTTTTCATACTTTAATTTGTAGCCCAAATTTTCGATTTACTTTTTCTTTATTTGATAAAGTAACGTATGTTACAGGCTCTTACAGACTAACACCCCAACGTACAGAGTGCAAAAATTTCTTAAAAGACTCGGCTTTCAATTCTCTACAAGATAGGATATGTCTGCAAAATTCCCTAAGGGGGAGCAAACCCATTCTCAGCCATCCGTCTATTAACTATAGACATTTAATGACAGGATTTGGTAAACATTCAAGTATCTGACGATTGGGAATTAGTGCAGTTAGCAGGACCAGTTACCCAGCTTTGTGTCTTCCTGTTGGTTGATATATCAGTATTATTAGACTTTTCGCTCACCGTAAAGGCGGCACCTCATGAATGCGTAATTAGGACTGGTCAACCTTAGACATAGGTAAAAGCTGAAAATAAGGCGTGGTTTTATTCAAAAGTAACTGTATTATCTTGCGCCATGACCTCAGTATAGATGCAAAACAAACTATTTAGTCCTTAAAACGACAGCAAAATAATTGTATCTGATAATGTCTTTTTAACATTAGCATAGAGGCAAACATTGTGGACCTATATCAGACTGTTCCTACAGGATCAGTCTGATCTTGGTCCACACTGTTTGGCTATGAGGCTTCAAATCTTTTAGTGAACGACAAAAAACATACATTTTGTGATTATGCCCTTTAAGGTTTAATACATGCACGTTTGCGCGGCCCACACAACTTATATATTCTTCACTTAATTATAAATAGACCCTGATATCCCTTGTTTATGCCTCGGTTACATTTGCCACGTTCGTCGTAAGATTTATTTGTCTAGGACAAAACCTTACAGAGACCTTGCGGATATCGTACAACAACCGCAAGGTTATCGTGCAGTCATCTATGGAATTTAATTTCCGCCGATACTCTATGCATACAAGTTTGTTTTTGTATGTTGGCGATCTCATTTCACTTTGTAAATTGTGTCATTATATCATGCAAATTGCCATTTAGTAGTCGTTTCACTCGTATTTAGATTCAGATCATGTCATTTCTCAGATAGGCAGAACTAGGTTATCATGAGGCAGGACTGGATTGTCATAATACAAAAGTGAAAATGGTGAAAATGCTAAGTTTTTTGACGCCAGAGGGTGCACTGAATTATCGGAATATAATAATTTCTCCCAAACAAATAGCACTCTTTGCAAACGGTGTTATGGATGATTTCTTTTACCTAGAAATTACCCCTATGTTTTACAGAGGGGGGTGGTCCGATTTTTTTTGTTTGATTTGATTCTTTACGTCCCAGTCAACAATCTTTCAGTTACGTTGGGACGGGTCTTCCTGGGTTGAAGGATAAGTGTGTCTTGCTCAAGGATACAGCGCTGTGACACTGGTGAGGCTTGAGAAAACTTCGTCCTGTCCTGCCAAGGTCGTACACAAACAAAATATGTAGATCTATTACTGAGACCAAGCTACTTGTAAGTGAAGGCCCAACATGCGTGGATCCAGAGAGGGGGGATAGAGGGTCTGGGCGCCCTGAATTGGACCCCCTGCATGGAAAATCCCAATTTCGATAGGTTTCTATGCATCCCCCCCCGGAATTAGTTGGACACCCCCCACCCCGTAAAATGTTGAACCCCCTCTGGAACCTTGTGTGAATTATGAGGCAGCCTGGTTGCCGTTGAGTCATAAATAGAGTGAACTCTGACCAGTCTGCCACTTCAAGGGGAGCCTGGTAGGGGTCTACCCTATTTTATAGGTCTAAAATGTTAAGAATACACATTTGGCATCGAGACTAACAAATTATGTTCTATAAAGCGGGTGTGGTGTGGTCGCAGGTTTTTCAGAGAGGAATCGAATTTCTTTTTCTGTGGATCACTTTAGGTTCGACAGACAGTGTTGACCCCGATGCGTTTGTAGCACGTTCCGACATTCCATCTAGGTCTTCACTGTGTGCCTGTGTATGCATTTGAGCCACAAGTACAAAAAAGACTAAGCACCATACTGAAATTTAGGCTCTTCTATTAGCGCCGCATTTAGCTTAAAGCTTAATAGTATAACCTTTTTCTGTGAACAGTCTTTTTATCAAAACAACTTGAATAGCACGAACAGTCCGTGACAATAGTCGAAGAATGCTTGTGTACTAATGTGCGTACAGGAATTCAGTGAACAACGCTTTTTTGCGTTTATTTCGTTATGTGCGGACTGATCGTACAATGACCATCAAAATTTAATGCATCTATACACCGCCTAATTGGTGATATTTTTTTCGTTACAAAATGTATTGTCAAATGGGCTGTGATATGATGGAATTTGTCCTCATTTGAGCATTTGCATTTTTTAATTTACCCTAAATGCACCTTTGTACGGATCACTGCCTTTAGTTTACTATCGATGAATAATTATACAGTTTTATAAGACGAAGTAACGTGTCTTATCATATCAAAATAGTTGCATCAAATGCGATTTATGGCAATAAATTGGGCTCAAAAAATTTTGGCATACGAGAAAATATTGAGGCCTTAATCCCAGTGGGTACCTGTCCACTTGTTCCTATAAAATGAATCTCTGTGTTCCCCTGTTCCTCAATTTAAAATCTTGATTTTCTGTGTTCCCTTCTTATCTGATCATCAGATTTTAAACATTTTCCTTGTTTTATTAAATAAATTGAACTTTCTATTTGTTTATTCCAAATACTGATTTGTTGACTCCAGACGATGCAAAATATGCATGCCAAAATGTAATTCTGGGCAATTATAAATGATAAGAGAAAATAATCACAGGGCTCACCCGTTAGGTGTGGTTCAAGTGGAAAAAAAGACTCATCCAATAAAAATAATGCTGATCGAGGTCGGAAGGAGAAACTAGTGATGGGGCCTCTGCAGCCTCCTTTTGAGCTTAGAAACTCCAAATGGTGTTCAGTCAGTAGCTTAACAATCATAGAATACTCAAGCGACTATCAAAGGCTCCGATCAGACTGCGCGTATGCGCAGGCTGATCTGAGGCTATGCTGGTCGCACATACCTTATTGTTGGAAATCTCATGCACTGGCTCGTTTTGTGTTTGGGGTCAATATAGTTTTGGGGGTGGCTGAGAACTAAATTTTCATGCGAAGTGCATTATAGGCTATAAATAATGCACCAGTCATTTGTAACCACTGCTTCCCCCCAGCCCCTGAGGAGGACGGGGATATCCTTGGCCTGGTAAATGTGCTGTGTTTTTACTTTTACATTGCCTCCAAAATGCGGAGAAAATGTAGGGGTTTGATAGACCTAGACAAACATGACAGTGCAGTATAATAACAGACTGCGGGGGAGAACTGTCATGGTTTTGCCAGCTAGCTGTCCCCACAGTGTGGTGGTCACTATTAGGGGGAACTGCAGACACAAAGTCACTGTCCTCGACATTCCTCTGGACTGGTGCGTGGTCACAAATGACTAGTGCATAAAGGCGAAAAAAATATGCGCACCAGCCATTTGTAACCACGCCGCAGCTGGGAAAATGCGTTGTTAGTACAGGGTCATACCAGGGACCCGCAGCCAGGAAATCAAAGTCCCCGCCGTTCCCTGGCTCTGTGGGCCGTAGTTACGAATGAGTTGTTTATTAGACAATGCAGAGCGCAATCAAATAATGTGACTCCCGTTAATATATCTGATGAACAGCCTCCTAATTATTTTTTTAATATTATTATCTGTTGTAATATGTGCACTAGAGCTGTCGAGCAAGCAACACAGGCCACGACGCGAGAAAACCTGTCTTCTGGGTTTCCAACAAAACGAGTTTTAAACCAGTCTAATCGGCTAAACAGGCTAGCTTGAAATTGAAATTTCTCTCGTAGCAAGTGTAGATATGATTCATCTAAAAAGCAGACAACAAAGTTGCTGATGAGACTGCCCGGATGCAAAGGCTGGTCTGCGCCTTTATTGTTACAAATCACTGAAGACAGGTTTTTGCAGTCGCGGTCCAATTGCTATCCATGAACGCTTAGAAAACACGGGAAATATGATAACTCAGACATAATTGTAATTTGCGCAGTCTCTTCAAAGCGTTTGCAGTGTGAATGTAGGCACATCAAGAGTTATCCTGCTGGTGACTGTTTTCTATATAATACAACCTTATATACGAAAGTAAACATGGTATTCATTGAACTGTATAAACCACGTGTTACCCATATGAAATACACTGAGGGAAAATAAGGAATTTTCTAAATCGAAAACGACTAAGTTATTTTATTTTACAAGAGATTCCAGACTTATTTTCCTATCATAAATATTCAAATATGCAATTGTATATTAGGCGGTGTTTTATTATATGTATGTGCAAAATTTTAGTCCAAAATTTTATCATTAAAGACATTTTGAAAAAGAAAAACGTTGTTCACTGAATTTCTGTACGGACTATAGTGACCATTGTTACATGTAAGTAGCGACTCTGATCTTGTTACATTTTCGATCATATAAATAATTAGTTACTGTATACAAGGCGTATCCTATGGAAAATTTTGAATTAGATGAATACGCCATAGAATTGTTAGTCCTGAGATTTGCTTTGCCATTTCGTTTCGGGCAAGGCTTAGATCGGGATGTATACAGCTGGAGCTAAAACGAGGTCGCTGTCTTGTATACATTTATTAAAAAAATCTGTAAAATATATTGGTCTATTCCTATAAATGGTCAAACATTTACTTATACATATGTTTTGGTACTCATATAGTCGATTATCATTAATTGGCCAAACATCCGCTCTAACATTTGTTTTGGGTACTTATTGGAACCATCTCATCGAGATGGTTCCTTTGATTACCAACAACACATATTCTTTGGATGACAATTTCTTTCCCACACTCGCAATAAAATGCCGGTAAAATATATAGGTCGATTCCAAAAAAATGGTCAAACATTTGTTTAGACATTTGTTCTGGGTACTCATTGGAACCATCCCACTGAGACGGTTCCTCTGATTACCCACAACACATATTTTGGTTGGATTACCAAAAACACATGCATATGTTGAAAAAAATTTCCCACACTCGTGTATCAAAATGTCGTGAAATATATATGTCGATTCCAAAAATATATGGTCAAACAGTTGCTCAAATATTTGTTCTGGGTACTCATTGGAACCGTCCCGTTCGAGTCGGTTCCTCTGGTTGCCAACAACAAAATTTTGGCTGACTACTTCTTTCCTGCAATCGTATCTAAAGGTCTGTAAATATATGTTGATAAACAAATGGTTAAATATTTGCTTAAACACATGTTATGGGTACTCATTGGAACCGTCCCGTTGAGACGGTTCCACTGATTACCTACAAAACAATCATTTATTTTTTTGGTTTTGGTTGACAACTTTTTTCCAACACTCGTATCTTATAGTCTGTAATATAAATATGCTGACTCCAAAATAAGGTCAAACAGTTGCTTAAACACTTGTTCTGGGTACTCATTGGAACTGTTCCATTGAGATGGATCCCCTGAATACCCACAACACATATTTTGATTGACAATTTCTTTCCCACACTCGTAACAAAATGTTTGTAAACTAGTCGTTTCCAAACAAATGGTCAATTTTTTGCTAAACACTTGTTCTGGGTACACATATGAACCGTCCCCTTGAGACGATTCCTCTGGTTACGCAGAACACATAATTTGGTTGACAATTTCTTTCCCACACTCGTTTCAAAATGTCTGTAAAATCTATGTCGATTTCAATACATGGTGAAAAATGCTCAAACTTTTGTTCTGGGTACTCATTGAAACCGTCCCCTTGAGACGATTCCTCTGATTACCCAGAACACATAATTTGGTTGACAATTTCTTTCCCACACTCGTTTCAAAATGTCTGTAAAATCTATGTCGATTTCAATACATGGTGAAAAATGCTCAAACTTTTGTTCTGGGTACTCATTGGAACCGTCCCCTTGAGACGATTCCTCTGATTACCCAGAACACATAATTTGGTTGACAATTTCTTTCCCATACCCGTTTCAAAATGTCTGTAAAATCTATGTCGATTTCAATACATGGTGAAAAATGCTCAAACTTTTGTTCTGGGTACTCATTGGAACCGTCCCCTTGAGACGATTCCTCTGATTACCCAGAACACATAATTTGGTTGACAATTTCTTTCCCATACCCGTTTCAAAATGTCTGTAAAATCTATGTCGATTTCAATACATGGTGAAAAATGCTCAAATTTTTGTTCTGGGTACTCATTGGAACCGTCCCCTTGAGACGATTCCTCTGATTACCCAGAACACATAATTTGGTTGACAATTTCTTTCCCACACTCGTTTCAAAATGTCTGTAAAATCTATGTCGATTTCAATACATGGTGAAAAATGCTCAAACTTTTGTTCTGGGTACTCATTGGAACCGTCCCCTTGAGACGATTCCTCTGATTACCCAGAACGCATAATTTGGTTGACAATTTCTTTCCCATACCCGTTTCAAAATGTCTGTAAAATCTATGTCGATTTCAATACATGGTGAAAAATGCTCAAACTTTTGTTCTGGGTACTCATTGGAACCGTCCCATTGAGACGATTCCTCTGATTACCCAGAACACATATTTTGGTTGACAATTTTTGCTCCACTCTCGTTTCAAATGTCTGTAAAATCTATGTCGATTTCAATACATGGTGAAAAATGCTCAAACTTTTGTTCTGGGTACTCATTGGAACCGTCCCATTGAGACGATTCCTCTGATTACCCAGAACACATATTTTGGTTGACAATTTTTGCTCCACTCTCGTTTCAAATATCTGTAAAATATATGTCGATTTCAATAAATGGTCAAAAATGCTCAAACTTTTGTTCTGGGTACTCATTGGAACCGTCCCCTTGAGACGATACTTCTGATTACCCACAACACATATTTCAGTTGACAATTTATTTCCCACACTCGTTTCAAAATGTCTGTACAATCTATGTCGATTTCAATACATGGTGAAAAATGCTCAAACTTTTGTTCTGGGTACTCATTGGAACCGTCCCATTGAGACGATTCCGCTGATTACCCACAACACATATTTCGGTTGACAATTTCTTTCCCACACCCGTACTAAAATGTCTGAAAAATATATTGTTGATTCCAAAAAATGTCGAACGTTTACTGAAACACTTGTTCTGGGTACCCATTGGAACCGTCCCATTGAGATGTTTTCCTTTGACTACCCACAGCACATATTTCGATTGATATATATATATATATATATATATATATATATATATATATATATATATATATATATATATATATATATATATATATATATATATATATATATATATATATACTCATTGGAACCGTCTCATTGAGATATTTTCCTTTGACTACCCACAACACATATTCTGATTGATAATTTCATTCCTACACTCGTCTCAAAATGGTAAAAGATATTAGTTTATGTTAGATGTAAAAGGAATAATCTCATCTAACCGATAGCATGGTTAGCTTGTAAAAATGTGCACATTTAAAATTGGTTTGCTTATCGTATTTAGCTACCTTATTTAGTATGACTTTCGGTTTACTGTAAAGGCGGAAACTCTTATATTCATATACTTGGCACACAGTCAGCGTAAAGTTTACGTAGTTGGTCATATTATGCTATTGTATTTACCTGAATGGACAAATGCAGGTATTTCTTTCATACTTCTAACGGTAAAATATGTTTCGTAACTGTACTCTCATCGTGTGTGAACTATACCTGGCGTAGTTCGACTAATTTATCTGCCTTGGAAGGGAAGTTATGTTTTATTAAGCTGTTTGAGCCGCACGAATATCGTGTAAATCGTGACATTGAACTCACAATTATTAACCCTAAGAGCGCCAATCACAATAAGTCGTCTTCATACGCCGTATGCAGAAATGTTTTTGAAGCTTAAATGAGAAACAGTGTGGATCAGGATCGGACTGCTCCTGTGAGCATTCTGATCTGGGGCCCACACTGGTTCTATACGTACGCAAACCAATAAGTAGATATATATGTATATATATACATATTTTTTTACTGGCGTATGTTTTGTGTCTGTATTGAGGTGTAATGGGGTGAGGGTTACATTCGAATAAAATCATGCTTTTTTTCAGATTCTACCTATATCCAAGGTAGACCAGTCCTAATTGCGCAATCATGAGGTACCGCCATTACAGTGAGAAAAAAGTTCAATACTGTATAGTAAATGGTCGCGTTTTCATCTTTGTGGAGTGAGCAACCGCAGAGGATCCTGATCAGAGTTTGCACTTGTGCAATATGATTCGGATCATCGGTGTTTGCTTGTTATAGGTGACCGAATTAACGGAAATTGAGATTCCTAGGTCGGTGGCACTTGGTGTTTTTTTTTCTTTTTTTTTTTTTTTTTCTTTTTTTTTTCACTTTTTACTCTTTTCTTTTACTTGCCTGGTCTGGGTGCTCCATTGACGTTTTGCACGTGTTGTAGCTAAATATTACACAATCTTAATCCCTAAACTTACCAAATATCCACTGCGAATATATGTCATTACTGTCGATTCTAAGACGAATAATAATAGAACTTTGACGGCGTTACTCATGTAACGGATAAATAACGGGTCATATATCTATATATTTTATCGTTGTTGTCGTTTTTTTCCAACAATTCTTATATATCTTTGAACTGATAGTGATGTCATTCTATAGGAAAGTAATCCGTCAAATACATGCACATAGTTTGTAGAATACACAAGCCTAATTCGCGTACCGAGCACATACCTTTAATTTGTATATTAGAGGATAATGCTCGATGTATGTATTGCTTTCTATATGTTCTTTGAATTTCTTTATCATCTTTTTATTATGTTTTGTTTATTCTTATTTGTACTGTTATACTGCTATTTACCCCAACAATACTACTATATCAATTACTTTAAAAGGTCATCTTTGCTGTATGAAAAAAGCTGCTGGAGGGTGGACGCGATGCTTGCACGCATGCTTGTTGTATCGATAGTCTTATATCAGTATAGGTAATAGTCTAGAGCAGTGGCGTGCAAGCATCGGACTGTTCAACAGTAAGTGTGTAATCAAGCAAAGGGTCATGGTTAAGGTCTCAATGTCTTTTATCCTTTATTTTATGAATTATCTACTTAAATGGGCTGTTTGTTTTTGTAAACTTTTATCATTTGTTTTCAATGATATAGTGTGCAATTTGTATTTTAAGATAGTGCTAATCTTATTACTCCTGGAGGCTGGTGACATAGAAATGAACCCTGGACCTGATACTATTAATAGCTCTCTTTCTATTTTACACAGTAACTTATATTTTAGGATAGTGCTTATTTTTCTACTTCTGAAATCTGGAGACATAGAGATGAACCCAGGACCTAATAACATTAATAACTCTCTTTCCATTTTACACAGTAACATTAGAAGTATACGTAATAAATTTGACTATTTAACTGAAAACTTTTTAGATTTTGACATTTTGTGTTTCAGTGAATCTCATCTTGATGCTAACATAACTACAGAATCTCTGATTATGTCTAGCAAATATGATATTCCCTACAGAAAAGATAGAACAAATCATGGTGGCGGTTTATTAATGTATTTGTCCTGTGAGCTTGCACATACAAGAATTATAGGTTTGGAGACATTCTGGAATGAGTCACTATGGGTAGAAATTAAGGTAAATAGAGATATATATCTTATCGGTTTGTTTTATAGTCCACGGACAGCAGATGCAATTTTCTTTGATTCTCTTAACAAAAATATAGAAAAGGCTTTAGATATTACTAATAATATAATAATTCTGGGAGATATGAATGAAGATTTACTTAATCCCAATATGCACAATTTGAAAGATGTTTTGCTTTTAAACTCTCTCCACAATAATATTTTGGAACCAACACGCCAACTTGCTTTGTTAGACCCTATAATAGTTCATGAAGACATGTCAACTCTGAGTCAAGGGATTATTCAAGTGCCAAATGAAATAAGTGACCACTGTGCTACTTATGTACATATACCATTTGAATACCCACTACATGATACTTTTACCAGAAATGTATGGATATATAAAGATGCAAATTATGAATTGTTCAATAAAAAAATATCTGATTTTGATTGGTCATGTCTTCATCAAGGTACTGTCAATGAAGCAAGTTCATTATTTACAAATATTTTTATTGAATTTGCTAAATTGTGCATACCTAGTAAAACTATTGTAGTTCGAGAAGACGACAAACCATGGTATGATTCCGCAATAAGGAGGAATTCAAGGAAAAGAGACAGACTAAAGAAAACTGCATTAAAAACAGGTAATCAAAATGATTGGAAAAAATACAAATATTACAGAAATAAGGTAAACAATCAAAAAAAAACATGCTAAGGAATATTTTTATAACAATTTAGATATAATTGTTTCAGATTTTCAGAATAATGATAAACGCAAATTTTGGAAAGTAATTCGTCACTTTGTCAAAAATAATAATTCTACTTCTTCAATTCCTCCTTTATGTTCAGCACTTCCATCTGGTGACAACCAATGGCATTTTAATGATCAGGACGAAGCTAATTGTTTGAATGACTATTTTGCCTCTATCTCAACTGTCAATGACGAAAATACCCAGTTACCTCCTTTTACTAAACTTACTGATAACTCTCTATCTCAAATAATTTGCACTGAAGAAGAAATAGAAAAAAACAGTTGAAGTTCTCAACCCTAACAAAGCAAGTGGTGATGATGGTTTAAGCCATAAAATGCTCAGGGGTGTCTCCAAATCCGTTTCAAAACCCTTATGTATTTTAATGAATAGATCTTTTGAAGAGGGAATATTCCCTGATATTTGGAAAATTGCCAATGTTATTCCCATATTTAAAAAGGGAGATAAATCTCAGCCATCTAACTACCGTCCAGTTGCATTATTGAGCTGTATTGGTAAACTGCAAGAAAGGATTGTTTTTAAAAATATGTATAACTTTCTACTTGACAATAATCTTCTATACAAGTATCAATCTGGCTTCTTACCTCACCACTCAACAGTTTTTCAGTTAATTGATATCTTTCATAATATATGCCAGGCCTTTGATAATAATATGTTTTCTTGCATTGTGTTCTGTGATGTGTCAAAGGCATTTGATAGAGTCTGGCATAAGGGTCTTTTATTTAAGCTACAGCAAAATGGCATTGAAGGGAGACTTTTAGAATGGTTAAACAGTTATTTAAGTCAAAGAAAGCAGAAAGTTGGTCTAAAGTCTTGCTTTTCATGTTTAAAGTCTATCTTTGCGGGGGTGCCGCAGGGGTCGGTTCTTGGACCTCTTTTATTTTTGGTATACATAAATGATATAGCTGAACATCTTCTTAGTTTGACAAGGTTGTTTGCAGATGATAGCTCACTTTTTTATTCTGCAGCACACATTGATGACATAGCTGGTATAATTAACCATGATATGCAGTTGTTGTCAAACTGGGCTAGACAGTGGCTAGTAACATTTAATCCCCTGAAAACTGAAGCTGTTTTATTTACTCTTAAAAAGGTTAATATTTTACCACAACTTGTTTTTGATAATATTCCAATCAATTTCATAGATAGCCACAAACATCTTGGTGTTACCTTCAGTAGTACAGGGCAGTGGCATTCTCATATTGAAAATATTGTCCTATCGGCGACTAAAATTTTAGGAATAATGCGTAAGCTAAAATACTCCATTAGTAGAAATGCTCTCAACCAAATGTATATGTCCTTTCTTTTACCAGTTGTAGAATATGCCTCAGTTGTATGGGATGGATGCTCTGAACAGGACTCACAAACCTTACAAAAAATCCAAAATGAAGCCGCCCGCCTTGTTACAGGTTTAACTAGATCTGTGTCATTAGAAAACTTGTTCAAAGAATGTGGATGGACAACTTTGTCAAAAAGAAGGCAACAACATAAACTCTCTTTCATGTATAAGGTAAATAATGGCATTGTACCTTCATATATACAAGATTTAATTCCTCCTTTAGTTAGTGAAATTTCAAATTACCCTCTGAGAAATAATAGAAATATATCGGTGCCCTTTAATAGAACTAGTATCTCACAAAAATCATGTATTCCTTCTTCCATTAGACTTTGGAACTCCCTTGAAGATGACTTAAAAAATCTATCAACATTACAAACCTTTAAAAAACATATTACTTCAAGTTTCAATAACTCATGTGTTCCTTCTCACTTTACTATAGGAAATAGATATATTTCTATACTGCATGCACGACTTCGAAATAATTGCAGTAACCTTAATAATGACCTTTTTAGAAATCATCTCCGTGATAATCCTTTATGTGATTTATGTGGCATGATAGAGGACGCCATCCACTACTTCTTTCATTGTAGAAAGTTTACACTGGAACGGCAGGTTTTTAATGACACAGTTAGAGTTTTCCAACCATTAAGTATTGATATGATTCTATGTGGTAATTTTAATCTGAATATGGAAAACAATATAGTCCTGTTCAGAGCTGTCAACAGATATATACATGCTACTAAGCGTTTTAAAACCAGTTGACTCTTTGCTTGAAGTTTTCTTTGAAACATATTTTGTATATTGATAAGTATACTTATGACCAATTTGTTCTATTCCCAAGTTGAAGGGGTTCCTGGCAGTCGTACTATTATTTGTTTTGTTTTTTTTTGTTTTTGTTTTTTGTATGTTTTTCTCTCAATTATTCAATATTAATTACTTACTTATTTATTAATCTACTATTCTGATGTTCGATATTTTCTTCTTTCATATATATTAATCTTCATTTATTTATTTATTTCCTTATTTATTTATTTTATTTATTTATTTTTTTTATTTATTTACTTATTTATTTATTTATTTATTATTTATTGGTTATTTCTTTTATATTTATTTGCTTATTTATTTATTTATTTATTTATTTATTTACTTATTTATTTATTCTGATATAATCTTGTTCATGTTACTATCTGTTTTGCTTTGATTACAACTTGTTAAGTTAACACATGCGTTTGTATATATAGCCATGTTTATAAGCTATTGTGTGTATATAGAATGTAGGGGAAGGGTCGAAACTAATGTTGTGAGAACTTGTGACCCAACCCCATTGCTGTAAATATTTTGGCAATAAAATATGTTGAAACCTTGGAAAATTATATAGTTTTCCTAAAAAAAAAACATCGGACCCCCTCTGGGAGCACAGTGACTCAGTGGTAGAGTGCTTGACTCGAGACATATGGGCCGTGGCTTCGAGCTTCACTGGCGTCACTGCGTTGTGGTCCTTGAGCAACTCACATTTATTATAGCTTAGTACTGGTTCAATCCAGGAAGACCTGCCCCTATATAACTGAAAGATTGTTGATGGGACGAAAAGAATCAAATCAAACAAAAAAATCGGACCACCCCCCTTTGTAAAACTGTTTAAAAGTTGGAGATTAGGACAAAAAACAAAAAATAACTTGCCAGAGTTTTTTTCCAGGCAATGGAGCTTTTTTCTGCCTGGTTGCCCTCACCTCCCTCCCCCCCCCCCCTTTGGCGAAAATTCCTGGATCCACGTATGTAGAAGACACATAATACCACATCTGCATATAAGCATACAGGCAAATCATGTGGACCCAGATCAGACTCTCCTATATCAGGAACAGTCTGATCTACACAGTTTGTCAATGAGGCTTCTAAAACATTCCCAAAGACAACAAATGCAGATGTTGTTGTTGTTGTTGTTGTTTTTTGCTGCGGTTGACGCCTTGATGCTTATATTGTGACTTATTTTGTATCTGATATACACTTTGTTGCATAGTAAAATTCAGTATATAATAAATCAAAGAATTGATCGTTATATCTGCATGTCATTTGCATCAAGTAGTCATGAAAATTAGTTTTTCATCGCCCAAATGGCATGTCTTCTAAGATATTTTACAGATTTGGTCAATTGTTCTACTGATTACGAATTTTGGATCATTTATTTTACTGATTAGCGATTTGGGGCCTTTTTTTACTGATAAGCGATTTGGGTCCTAAATTTTTTCTGATTGCTGATTTTTGGGCTTAAATTTTACTGATTAGCGGTTTGAGGGCCTAAATTTTACTGATTAGCGATTTTAGAGGTACCCCATTAAGGCCCTCTAAAAGCCCTTGTGCTGGCTCATTAGGCTCCAGAAACAGGTCAATTATCGATAGTTCAAGGCATGCGCGGATCCAGAGGGGGGATATGGGGTAGGGGGCAGGGGTCTGAACCCCCTGGAATATCAGACAGTTATAGGGCTCCTTAGCGATACTGGTCACCCCTGGATATCACAAAACTTCCAAGACAGCATTCTTGATGTTCGGCCATCATTGGTCCACCAGCGAAACGCCATCAAAATGGCGTTTTGCTGGCAATTTAAATGGCGTTTCGCTGGGGGGCAATGAAAATCCACTTTCAATCTTATTTGGATCCCCTCTCTCCACATCAACTATAAAAAAGAGTTGGACCCCTGACTGCGCATGCGAGACTTTTTTCTTCAAATTGTCAATAGTTTGAATTAAAGTCATAACTGTTAATAGTATATGACCATCTTCATCTTATACCCCTATTCCACACAGGCCACGAATCGCCCGAATCGCCACTAATTGATTTTTTTCTTATTGGGGGGGGGGGGGGGATTCGTGAGGTTTCATTAATTTTTTTTCTCCCATAGTGATGCTGTACGAGTCAGTCCCGATTCAGATACGATGTCGTTATGAATATTCGGGGGAATCGGCTCATTTCGGCTGGAATCGCGCAAGAATTCACTACAATTAGTAAAATAACATTAGAACATGCTGCACGAAAGTTAAGGAATCAATTACAATTAGTTAAGAATATGCCAAATGCAACGCGAATTGGGCACGAATTAACAGAAATCCGCGACGATTTGCGAGATTTTCTCTCAAGCTAGTTATAACAAAAGGCCCATACATGCTTCGGGGCATCATTTCCAAAATGAATGTTCCTCCTAAAGCAGCAGTAGAATTGATCCTGCAACTTGAGTTTTGAAAACAGCTTCTTATATAGCTAGAAGAAAACAACTACGTAAAAGTCCAGAGGCCCTGACCGGGACCCTTTGACTTGGAAAAATATGCCAGTTCGCCGTTGGCAAAATTACCAGCCAGGAACTACTGACTGATCCTGATTGTGCTCCAGAATCTGCCAAATCTGTTTCAACTTCTAGGACTGCTCACATGCGTGTGACGGGGTAATTAATCTTAGGGAAAATCCTCCTACTATCTCTTTCTTGGTTTTATTGCTTGCTTTAATCTCCCGATTCCCCACGAAATCGTCAAGAATGAGCTTAGAGTAGCTATGAATGCCCAAAAACGCCTCCGAATCGATTACGATTCAGTTACGATGTCCAAGAATGTCTTAGGAATTTTGTACGAATCACGCACGATTTTTCGAATCGGGGAATTCGTGGCCAAAGTTTTGAACAGTTCAAAACCTTTGAGTCGAATTCCCGATAGACCTACGAAATGCAAGAACTCACTACGGACTGTGCGAATCAGTTAAGATCTTCACGACTGAGTACGAGTCAGACATGAATCCAAATATTTGTCAATTCGTGTCGATTCGTGTGATTCGGGGCCTGTGTGGAATAGGGGTATTAGGGATGAATCCTCTAAAATATTTAGTTTGTCTAGATGGCAAAATTCTGATCTTTCATCGACGTTCATCCGGTGAGAAGGCTCTATCGAGATTCCACATGAGCACAGACACGTCTGGGCCTTCTCCGCTCGCTATTGTGCTAAGTTCGAAATTTCATTAAAAAAGATCCTGATGTTGGGATGTAATTAAATGCTAAGAACATTTTGTGACGAAGGTGTTCCTTTTTATACATGTAGAAAGCTTTGGCTTCATTGTTTGAAGTCAGATCATATGGCATACAAGCCGTCTTCTAAATATGTTGCAGGTACCTCCTCCATGCGCGCATCCAGAAAGGGGGTCAAACGGCTCCAACTCTGGCAACTTTTTTCAGTTGATGGGGGGAGAGAGAGGATCCAAATACCATTTTAAGTGGGCCATCATCGGCCCACCAGCAAAACGCCATTTAAATGGCATTATGCCCTTTCGCCATGGCTGCTGGAATAGTCTCCTTTCATCATTCATATACGTAATCGTGTCCGCCTGTATTTGGAGATAATTCACAAGCTTTAGCGAGTGAATTATCTTACATGCAGGTGGACGAACATCGTATAGCTATTTTATACCACATACGTCAGTGTAGACCTTGTACATAATAAAGTTGGTATAATGGGCTAAGTTCTTTTCTCAAAATTTTAACTTGTTTTTCTACTAGGCTGCTTCCCTTTGAACTTAAGACATTTTCATTTTTGTAATGTTTTCGTTGATATTCATTTTTTGTTAAGGTTTAAATGAGTTTATATTTATAACATTTAACATGGATGTTTTAGCAAGAAATTTATCTTGCATCTTATAAAAACGTTTTACAAGAGGACAAAATTGAAACCAATAGATCTTGATTTTTTCGATTTATTTAATTGAAAATAAGCAAAAAGTAAAAAAGAGGGCAAAGATCAGGAATCGATACAATCAAGTACCACATTTTCAGATAAAGCATTCAGTCAAAATGACTCGTGACACCGTTTTCCGAAATTAATCGATGAGTTCCGAAAAAGGGATATCCTATAAATTATAAATGAAAACGCGCCCTCTGGCGTCAAAACATATAGCATAGAAATAAGCGCGGTATTACCGACAATATTCAATGCTTGTTTTGTGTCACTTTATTATGTTGTTGATGCTATTTATAGTTTAGCTTGTATCATTTTTTAATTCTTAAGCAACATCCGATGATCCAGGCTGTTACAATAAGGCAATTCACATGATAAAATGGCATAATTTACGAAATAAAATTGCAATCTTAAAAACAGAAACTAAATTGTACACAAAGAGTTTCGTCGGAGATCCCTTCCATAGTCATCGTGTTATCTTCACTACCTCCCTATATAAATCGCACGATGCCCGTACGATGACCTTGCAGAAGTCGGAAGGAGTCGGTACGCTGACTATGCAATTGTCGTGCAAGAATGTGAATGGATTTAAACGGCCATCAATGTTCATTTTTGGATGCACATTTGAACCGTGTTTCAAAGTTATGTAATGACAAACCGTGCTATGAAGAGACTAGTGTTTTTGTTGAACATGGTCCCAAGATATGGGATTGATGATACCATACAGCGTGTTACGTTTGTGTATATTTTAATGTCAATTTTTAAGTTCTGCAGTTTTCATAAAGTTTAAATCACATATTATTACAACAGCCCCTTGTTTATAGTACACTTTTAAAATTCGAAAAGTGTCACTTTAATTGAAAATACAAAGATGCTTTAACTGTATCCCCTCGTGGACTCAGTGTGGACTAAAACGCTTATTTTTGATCATACAAAGGCACTATAGCCAGCAACACATAAAACCCTCGTCATAAGCAAAAGTGAAGTCGCTGCATGCGAACAACAAAGGTACTGACCAAACTGCGCTTCCCTTTACTCAGCCTGGTCAGCACATCAGTAAAGTACATTTTGTATTTCATTCATACAATCAAACTTATATGTTCGACCTAGTCGCATTTTCTCACTACGAGACCTATATATTTTTTTCCTTGTAGTAATGCTCAAATTCAAATCCCAGAGTTATAAATTGCAGAAAAAAATCTTTTTATTAATCTTATCTAATTTATCAAACCCCTTAACCAACCAGCATTTTATGTACTGAAAGTGCATATGCATTTCACGTTAGACGCACATTTTTAATTGCACTTCAGACAATTTTATCATGGAAGCATACTCTATGGACCCTGATTAGATTGCGCCCATCAGCAAACTGATCTGGGTCCATATTGAGTCACTCTGAGTGGTGGTATTAGAGACATTGCGTGAAGACAAATATTGAAATGAAACAAACAGCTTATGATAACCAATTTACCCGTCTGAAAATTGTTGACAAGTCGCAAGGCGACCGCGCGATCATTGTGCCATCGCTTTGGGGTTACCGCAGGATGACCGTCCGATGTCCGTACGATTTTATTGGCCCTGCAAGGCCATCGTGCGGCGACCTTTCGGGCTCCCTACGACTATCGCAAAAGTCTACGATCATTTTTGGGCCAAAAATGACAATCTAAAATCGTGCGTTGACCCCACGACCATCGTACGGTGCCCGTACAGGGATCGTGCGATGTTACTGCGATGTGTCTACGGGCTTCAAATTTGTCATTGTGCGGAGTTAAACAAAATCGTAGAGGCCACGATGCCCGTAAATCCGTACGATGATCGCAAGGTCTCCTTCGGATTCCGCACGGAGATTTGGACATCGTAGGGGCAACGTATACTCGTCGTAAGGCAAATCTTACCGAGGCATTAGCAGATGAAATAGCCGAACCACGGCCAGATATGAATATTAAAGTTGCCGCCTTTACAGTAAGCGAAAAGTCTATTACTAAAGGGCTTGATGATGATGATGTCATTGGATGGCGCTAAGGTCCGCTTCTGTCACGTGACTTTATGGTATAAACAGTGTGAGAGAGTAAGTTAAGGATACTTCGATTCATTATCCCCACGCTTTTTTAAAAAAGCGATTGGGATATTGTACTCGCCTCCGTCCGTCCGTCTGTCCGTTATGATATCTCCTCCTAAACCATTGGACGAAATTCAACCAAATTTTATGTGTGAGTTACTCACATGAATGGGGCGTGCAACGGCATTTTTTTTTCATTTAATTTCAATTACAAAGTCAATGTCAAAGATGTTTATACCAAACTTTGTGTGTAATCTCACAAATGAAAGATACAAAACATATCAGACGAGATTTTCATTCTGTCGCCTGAGTCATGCCCCAGGAGTGGGACTTTGGGCGCCGGGGTACCCAGGAGGTCATTTTTTTTTTTGCAAACAGTTGAAATTTGGATCAAGATTGATTCAGATAAGGTTTGAATATTTCAGTTATGTCGGGAGAGGGAGAGAGAAAAGAAGAATGGTAAAGATTTAAAAGGCCCTCACCTAAATTTACCCCAATTCATTCGGTTTACAAGCCAGATATGATTGGGTCATCCCCAGCTGCAGCAAAGAGCGCACCACCCTATCACCCAGGTTTCGCCACAGATCAGGCCCGACAAAACGTCGGGCCTATTCCAAACTGGTTTACACTCTTATGGTAATTATCATTCTCTTCGAAAATATTGAATTCGCACGAAAAAGGAAAGAAAAAAAACAGTTTTCGAAAATTGAAAATTTACCCAGCATGTAAATGATTTGAAGAACGTGCGCCTACCTTGCTTCTCCTGCTTTGACACTTGATTAATAAACATTATTATCTGAAACAGGACGTTAAAAGAAGATTGTCTGAAGAGTTGGTCCTTAATACGAATATGGGCCGAGGCGCAAGAAATCTTGCCTTCGAAATTTCCGACCAGGTCATGATACAAAACGGCTTGCTGACTGCGGCTACGTGGACTAGCTTGAAGAAGCAAGCTGAAGCTTGACCTCAATACATGGGCGGATCCAGGATTTCTGGAGTGGGGGTTCTTACGTACAAAAGTGTGGGGGTTCGCTTTGCTGATTTTATCTCATTTTTCTCAAATATCCCATGAAATTGAAATAATTTGGTCTCAATGAGACCAAATTATTTCATTTTCATGGGATATTTAAAAAATTGGCGGCATGTAGAGGGGTTCGAGCGAACCCCCGGAGCCCCCTCTGGATCCGCCACTGCAATACTTTCCAGCTAGCGAATAACATAGGCGCTGATCAGACTAGCACTACGAGTCCGCTCAATCTGCTCTGCGCCTTTGCTGTTCGCATCCAGCGAAGTCAGATGCCCATTTGAGATCCGAGAACGCTCAGACAAGCCAGATCGTTCAATGCTCGCACATACGTTGTACGACAGTAAACAACGGTTCAATCCAAAATTGACCCACCCCACTGGACAACTGCTGCAAAAGAAGGTTTAAAGCTTTGAAGGGATACAGTTCACAAAAGTCAATAGACTTCCTTCTGAATCCATTTTGTATAAAACTTGTAACTATTCATTTTAGTGCTTGTAATTTTGCTATTGTGTATTTATACAAAGAAATAAAGTTTAAACCAAGGTTTAAAGCTTTGCCCCACCCCTACCCCTGTGGAAATGTTTCATGTTTTTTTTCATGGGTTTTTTTTTTTTTTTTTTTTGCTTCTTTTTTTTTTTTTTGCTTCTTTTTTTTTTTGTAGTCTGCTGCTTTTTTTGAAAAAATCATCAACGTTCAGGCATACCATCAGAGTGTCAAACAGATAGACAGATAGTATCCAGATCAGGTCCGACAATATGTCGGGCCTGATCTGGATCCGAACTGTTTGCAATAGTTATCAGCATATGACACTAGGAAGTAAATTTACACATGTGCGATAAGTACGACTCTCGCATTTGATAAAAACTAAGCATTAGACACTCGGAAAAGAATTTAATAATTTTTTTATAACTTTTTAAGAAAATGGCCCTTACGATAAACCCGAATTAATACGACATTTCAGCTGGGACTGGGATGCGCGAATCCGGATGGGGGGACAGGGGCCCCTGAAAATATCACAAGTTATATGGATTTCTATAGGGAATTAGCAATTGGATCTCCTGGAAAAAGTTTGCCCCCCTCCCTTGAATATGTTTGACCCCCTCTGGAACCTTGGAAAATAGAATAATCATTGGACTTCTGTAGAATGATTTGAGGACTAGAATAAGAAAAGTATCGTTGTCAGAGCCTTCCTTTATTGCAAATGGACCTGGACCCCTCCCAACCCCCTGAAAAAAATCCTGGATCCACGTATGTTGGGTCTTTACTGTTCGCCAAATAATACATGAATGAGTCACCAGTATACGGTAACGAGTCTAACTGCAGTTTTAGGGGTCGCAAGTTCGATCCCGGTCCGGTACCATACTTTCGAGGAGTCTGATCATCACACCGGGTAGGCGGCAACATCGAACGCTGAATACAATCGAGGAACTGCGATCAATATGCAGCCGCCGTTTTGGGTAAGTTTATAATTTTATTTCTTTTTCATTGGAATGCTTGGCGTGTCAGTAAAAGTAAGCATGATATCAGTTTTAGGTAAGATCTAAGATGTGCTTCGTGTTATATTTGTCCACAAAATGCGGGAGAGTTGGCTGAAAAATCACATTTTATTTCTGATCATTACTTATTTCAACTCAATATATTTTTTCGCACTCTTTGTCATATTTCGATCGTTTACGAGACAAAAGGGTAAAATTAAATTATTTGTGGATATCCTGTGTGTATTAAATAATTTCTATCTGACAGTATCCGTTTGAAAGCGTGATGGTAATGATACTATGGCAATCGAAAACTTCATTAATGGCAATCAGTTAACGATAACAATCGATGTTTTTGGCTATCGATGAACACATTTTTGTTAGCTATTTTTACCCGTTTTATTCATGTTCACGTCCTAAACTGAATGTTTCTCCATGACGTTAAATTTGTATTAAAAAGAACAGTTTATACTAGACTATACTATATCCTAGCTTTATAAGTAAGTTTTCTGTTTTATATTGATCAATAACTCATTCGGACCTGGAAGGCTCAGGATTAAACCCTATGTCGCATGCCTACTGTGTGGCCCGACAGATCGGTGGTTTGAGTATTCGCACATTCTGAGAGGGTCCTGGGTTCGAGTCCGGGTCGGGCCATTGGGGCAACGGGGGGGGGGGGGTAAATTATACATTTGAAGAAAAAGCATATAACCACACAGGGACTCGAACCCAGGACCTATCGCAGACCGCGCGAATACTCTGACCACTACACTATCTTGCCACACGGTAAGCCTGCGAATTCTACAATATGCACGGCAGGGTAGTTGTCCTTCCAAGGTCTGTGGTCTTGTAAGATGTGATAAAAACGCCGATGAGGGGCTTTAGCTTTGTTTCATATATAGTATTCTATTAATTGTTCCTCCACTTTCTTAATCTGAAAGTTCAAACTTCTAGCAGAACCCTCGGGCTGTTTCGGACATCGCTGGACACGTCGAAAAAGGGTTTTCTTGTGAAAGACAGCTAAGAACCCATTATCTGCGATCGAACGACTGTCAGTTCATTTTACGTGTACCGTTTATCTTCACTATTATGGTGAAATGTAACGCATTCTAGGATGTTCAAGGTCTACAAATACGTCGCCAGGGATGCTACATTCAATTATTGGTATTATTAAATTCTAATCATTTTAACCATTTCTATACTAATGAATTCTTCCTTCTTTGTTTGATATCATATAGTAAAGATAGTCCATTGTACATATCTAGGGGTGTCAAGTTATAGTTTAAAAAAATGTATTTTCGTCTGAATTTTTTTCCTTAACAAACAATGTAGACCCTGAAGAAATACAACTTTTTATCTTGAACTTCATTGTTTGCAAAAGTATCGTTTATGGGGTTTCCCGTAAACAAATGGTTATTTCGCTTTCTTTTAAGGTCGCACTCCAAATTATTCTGAGAGTTTTATACCAGCCCTAGTTAGGGGAGAACGGCACTTTTTTTCGACCCACTACCCACAGAGTTAGATTTGCTTCAAAGACACACCAACATATTTAGATATTTACCCCAAAGCTTTTTTGAAAAGCAAAGGGGATATTGTAATCGCCCCTGCCCGTCCGTCTGTCCATCCATCCGTTCGTCTGTCCATTATGCCATCTGTTTCCTTAACCATGATGATACATTGCAATAGTAATAAGGCCGCCATGCGAGCTAAACATGTTTTATACTTCAACAATAGCAGAATCCAGGACGAAGAGTTGGTACCAGTAAAATGCATTTAAGCACCCCCCCCCCCCCACCCCCGGTGGCTTAGGCTGCTGTCCGTTCTAAGGCGGTGGTTCTGTCGTTATTGATTCGCTGTTGATTGTTACTCCCATTGTGGGACTTTACTCCCATTGTGGGAGTCTCTTATTGTTCTATGTTTTGTTGTACGTTACTTTATGTCCATTCTAGTTTTGCAATCATCTTGATGGGGAATGTTTCGTACATTTTATACACATACAAGATTTGGTATAAAAAATCTTTGAAATTGACTTTGTAATTGAAATTTAATGCTATTTGACTGTTTGACCTCACCCAAGGTCACCAGTTTGACCCTAGGTTAATAATTATACTTGCACATCATTGTCGTCAATTTGATATGCCACATGACCATGTTAAAAATAAGCCCCCGCACACCCAAGTCCCACCCCTGGGGCATGACCCAGGTGTCAGAACAAAAATCCCAGACGGTACGGGTTTTTTTATCTTTTATTTGTAAGAACACTAACAAAGTTTGGTATAAAAAAATCTTTGAAATTGTCTTTGTTGTTGAAATTTAATAATCTTTGACCCCTCCCCTGGGCCCCAGGGGCCGGGTGAATATGCTTTTTGCTGCTGCACGACCCATTCATGTGAATAACTCATAGTTTAAATCATTTGAAGGTTGCTCATGTCACTACATTCAATTGGGTCCACTAGGTTCAGGACTCAAATTACTGCCTTTGGGCCCAAAATAATGCATTTATCGAAAAATGTCTTAATCAAAGAGAAACTGCCCTCTCTTAAATCATATATGTCTTAGAAGAACTTTCTAATTCAATATGAATTAGATCATTAGAAATCCAGTAGATATGAGAATAATTGTAATTAATATATATAATCGTTAGGGGAATTGTTAGGGGAAATAGGAATGAATGTCATAGATCAAAACAAAGAATTGTGTCCTGACTACTATGACTCCCACATGTATACTGTAGCCTATAGATAAGTTAAAAGTGACGTAAAAGAGCGTACCAACACTTGAAGGTAATACAGGTTATACCGTTATTAACGGTAAAAAATTACATTAATACCTGAAAAATGTTTTCAAAATACGGAAACATTATACCAAGCCGTCATAGCTCAGTCGTTTGAGCCGAGGCAAATATTTGTATCTATATCTATTAACAAGAGATTTAAAACGGGGGAGGATTCGAATCCAACACGATTGATTTTTTTTCCTGTAGGAGATATTTTTAAATATCATTATTGCTTAAACAAGACTTTTTATCATATTTTTGTTACATTTTAAATGTTTTACTATAGTATTCTTTGAGTCTTTTTTGTGTGTGTGTTTTTGTGAGGGGTTTTTTCTAGTTTTTTTTACATTCTTCACATATTCATTTCATTACAATACAATACAAAACAATACAAAAGAGGTCAGCACAAACATTCTTCGTCTGCTGATTCTGTGTCGGAATAGTCTGAGCACTCTGTTGCGATGTCTGTGTCTTCGTCACTGGAGGTCACCTGAATAACTATCTTCTCCATCTCCGCTTCCACTGCAATGTCAGCATCCCAGTACTTGCTCTCTACTTCCTCCACGTGCCTGCAACTGGAAGCCCAGTCATCCTCGGTAACTGCTGCAATGGCATCATGAGTCAGCTGTATAACATCCATCATCTTAAAACTGACATTTCGTCTGGCGATGTATCCTTTCATCGTTGCCCAGATCAGCTCAATCGAATAATTGAGGTCTGCATGTTAGGCATCGAGCCTGAGGCAGTCATGTCCATACTCTATTAAGATCTTGTCCAGAAGAAAGCTTGGGGTGGGCTTATGCTGCTTGCAAATCTGGAGAAGCTCTGCCTTCAACAGTGTTGCGCCAAAAGGTATCTGTTGTCTTGTCAACCAGGCCTGTATGTCTGCCTTCCTGGAAGCTTGAGTGGGGCACTTGTCAACTTGGAGGTTGTGATAAGGAGCGTTGTCTATGATGTTTCTCCTTGACCCACTTGAATAACTGCTGCAAAGCTCAAAGTTGTAAGTGGATGGTAAACGACAAGCCTTTTTGTAAAACAGCTGTTTCTAAAAAAATGTGTGTGCAAGGAGAGTAGACTTGCATGTATTACAATACATGTTATCAGGTCATCGTCTTCTTTCCGCATTACGTTTTGTGTCATATGGGATAAAAATAATAAAGGTCATCATTCACAAACATAAAATATCGAAAAGCAAAGATAAAAAATATGCCGTGATTGGGGTTCGAACCTTCAATTGCAAAACTTTGGGACAGAGGTCTACGATCTTACCACCGCGCCAGTCCAACTGTGACAAATATTAATGATAAAAGAATATAATGTACAAAGTTAGCGAAACCGTTTTACCTATTTACATCAATGGACAATGTCCAATTATCAAAACATGCTCTGACATCACTTTGAACTTATCTAGTAAGGACAATAGATACTTCCATATGACTGTTTTTGTTTGTTTGTATTGGCCTTAACCATTTATTGTAAATGTGTTTGTGCTAAATAAATCAGTTGTCATTTGTCATTTGTCATTTTAAAGCTTATTTTATGACATTTTGACTTTTTTCAATGTTTAGTTCATCGATTGCTATGAGCAACGTTCATCGATTGCATTTGAATTTTTGAAAATGCGTTTTCTATTGCCTTTTTGATTTACCTCTCCGTTTTTTTAATCGTACGTAGCTCAATTAAAATTCCACATTGCCTAGTCAAATTTGGCTGGTGTTCTGGGAAGACATTCAAATGCTACACCGACCAGCCAGTTGTTTTTATCCCTTTCCAAGAAAAAGAATAAGCATCATTAAACTGAATTATTTTCCTTGTAAACATTGTAAAACAATTGATCAGTTAATATCACGACATTTACAATTGGAAATCAAAAACAACACCTGCATAGAACAAACCACAATTTATTTGAGAATAGATAGGTGAAACCAATTTTATTAAAATATGACTATAAATGACAAAAAAACAAAGGGGTACGTACATTAAGAGGCTTTTTTGGCCCCCTCTAGAGCCAAAAACTGAAAGTTGCTTTTCACCAATTTCATCCTATTGGTTTATTAGAAGAATAGCCCAAGTGTAAAATTCTGGCATTCATTTTACTTTTACCGGTTGCTATGGTAACCAAAATGGCTAACAAAATAGGCTTAAAATAGAGAAATTGCCAATTAAGGCCAAATTTGAGGCTTTTAGAGACCGATTTTTTTAAGAATTAGATATCAGCACAAGCAAATACCAAAAAAAACTTTTAATATATTGTGTGCCGTGATAATTCTCATCATCTGTTAAAATATTGTTTTGGTTTTTGCTTGTGCTCTATATTAATTCCTCTGTTACATGTCTCAAATTTGCTCCAAAATGGTCATTTTCCTATTTTCAGCCTATTTTTGCGGCCATTTTCGTTGCCATAGCAACCATAAAAGTCGAATCAATACGAGACCTTTACACTTTGGCTAATGTTCTAATAAACTAAGGAGAAGAAACTTGTCTAGAGCAACTTTTATTTTTTGAACTCACAGGGGGGCCAAAATAGCCTCTTAATGCACACGTGTACCCCTTTACCTATAACGGCGGCTGTACATATTGGTCGCAGTTCCTCGATTGTGTTCAGCGTTCGATGTTGCCGCCTACCCGGTGTGATCATAAAATAACGCACTAGTCATTTGTAACCACGGCCCTCACACCCATGACCATAGCTGTTGACTAAAGCCTCGTTTATATGCACAATTTGCACTCTGGTGCAAATTTACTCCCTGGTGCAATATATTTGCACCCCCTTATGTAGCGTTCATATGTCAATAAATTGTGTTCATATGTTATTGGATTTGCTCTTTAAACATATCACAAATGTTTCAGTTTTACATTAAGGAGAAATTCGATGTTTTAAGAATGTTTCGATTATTATTCAATTCAAGATACCGTCGTATGAGAAAAATGCAACTCCATTTGGTTTTATTTGCTTTATTTATTTATACAATATTTAAAGAGGATAATGCACCAGTCATTTGTATCCACGGCCCCCACCTACGGGGATAGCCGTGGGATAGCCGGGGTAAGGTGCTGGACAATTACTTTTTGATTGTCCCCGCAGTGCCGGGAAAGTATGGGGGTATAACATTGGGGCACTTACCCTGCTGGGATTTTCTGTTGTGTAGGGTGGGGCAAAGAGCAGGGTTGTTATCATCAGCTTTTCCCCACAGGGCGGGCTTATACCAGGGCTCTGGAAAGTGAAAACCCATTATCCCCGCCCATCCCCGTAGGTGGGGGAGCAGTGGATACAAATGACTGGTGCATAAATGGCACTTATAGAAGCTGTTGCAGTCGTACTAACTTAATATATGACTATCTGACCAAGAGGTGTACGAACGTAGTGCTTGAGACTTATACATGTACTGATGATCCATGGCTTCCGAATGTCACGAGCTCTGCGCCACACTGCGCAAATAGCTGCAACGGAATGCGCGTGTGCGTTAAGTTGTTTCAATTGAACTGCTGGTGACAGTTTGACTTAGGACTGCGCAGAGCTGGACAATTGAGAACCTCTTCCTATAATAGCAAAATAAACGTCTTGTGAATGCGTGAAACGGGTTTTACGTCCATGGTAAACATGTTGGGGTCTTTCATGCAACCAAATATCTATGTGTCTTGATCCACATCTGAATTAAGGGTGTGGTTGGCGCGCCGTTAAACCGGTTTAAGCCCTCCAGTAAAATATTTTACTTACCGTTCCAAGGCGGTATTTATTTTGTGGATCTTTTATGTTTTTGCTCTGTCTTGTGTTTGCTATGTCTTTGTGCGCGTCAGTTTAATTGTACTTTGTGGTCACCTGCTGGGAAAGGGCTGACCTCTTGGCTCTCGTTTGTGGTGTTTATCTGTGAGTTTGTCACTTTCCCATTAGTATCCTGGGTCGGGTGTGGTACTTGATTGTATCAATTCTTGATCTTTGCACCCTTACTTACTTTGTATATTCTTCTAAATCTCTGTTAAGTTTCCGATGGGAAATGGCTAAAACGAGGTTATCAATGGCCACATGAGGTTTGGGTGCCCAAATGGGGGGGGGGGGGGGGGGGGGTAAGATAGAGGGTAGACATATTTTAATTATTGCTATGTCTGAACATCACGTTGATTACATGAATCGTAAAGCTGGTCACTCCGTTATTATGCAGGGGGGGGGGGGCTTTTCACCGATGTGTACATCAGATAGCATGGACTCGTGCATGGCGCCAGGGTTCTGGCAAACTATGATTTCTATTGCTGAGGTTAGGAAGAGATATTATTCGGAAATAGAATCGTGCAAATCGAAGCCCATAGACCAGAAATTCCAGTTGTTCTGCGTGGCAACCCGGCATAGTCGATGAAGTAGTGAATACAGAGAGAAGCATGGCCTTAAATTTGATAAAATGACTATTTATATAGTTTATTTTCATACACATGTACATGTTCATATAGAAAAGATGGGCAATTTATCAAAATCTAAGATCAAATTGTACATATGTGATAACAAATTGCGTTCATGTGCGCAATTTGCACCCCTGTGCAAATCTGCACCCGGGTGCTAATTTGCTCCACCGAATTTGCACCACCTACAAAGGTAAAGCAAATTAGCACCCGGGTGCAGATTTGCACCGGGGTGCATTTTCATAAAGCACCGTTTACATGACCAAAATACACCCCAGGTGCAAATTTACACCCCGTGTGTATATTTGCACCGGGGTGTATATTGTGCATATGAACGAGGCTTAAGACGTTAAACATTGCCAAACAAACCAGTATATTAGGTGATTAGGGTTAAAGATATACAATGTGAATAAATCGGTTCTCACAGATCAGCAAGTTATCGTATTATCCCTTAAATGCAGCAGAATACAACTTTTGTGACATCTTTCCTTATTTTCGAAAAAAAATAAGGTATGATATTTCATGAGAATTGATTCTCATGAAATATCATGCCTTATTTGTTATTTTTGAAAAAGCGGCAAAATTTGAAATTGTCGTCTGTTGCAAATTATAGGTGGCGCTTTGTGGGTTAATAATAAGAGGGCTCTGGAACGTTTACCTTGAGAAAGACTGGTTATAAGGTCAGGGCAAAGCCAAAGCATTATCCAGCCCACCACCCAGTTAGATGATCGATCAGCACTTTTAATACGACTTTACGTTTACAAAGTTTAAAAGATGAAATGATGTAGAAACTGAACTGAAATGAGCATTTTTAAAAAACAAAAACTAATTTATAAAAAAGGATACAAATTCCCGGCAGCCATGTGTTTCAACAGGTCCATATAAGAGGGTCTGCATGGGGTATAATGATTAGTGAATAATGGCCCTTTTATATAATGAATAGTGAATAATGAGTAAAAAAATGAATAGTGAATACTGAGGGCCTAAAAAATAATGAATAATACTATTTTTAATGAATTGAAGAAAAAGTAATGAATAGTGAATAATCAGATTTCTTTGCCACCTTTTTTACTGTTAATGAATAATTGGTCTTATTTTAACGAATAGCCCAAAATTTTAATGAGATGAATCATGGGCTAAATTTTTAATGAATAGTGAATACCAGACCCCCCCCCCCCCCCATCCAGACCCTCATATAATATTGACCAATTTTGGTACAGTTTTTGTGCCAAATCATTTTAAATCGGCCAAGTAGCTTTTGACAAGATTTGATGGAAAAAAAATAGTTATCTAATATACATACGGCATAGGAAAAAATGGCACCATCCCCTGGTCGCCATGTTTTTCGACAGATCAATATCACACCGGGTAGGCGACAATCGAAAACGCTCTTTATAATCGACGAACGCGGATCAAAAATCTTTAGAAACAGTGTTTTTGATTGCCATTTGTCGCCAGTTGGGCGACAAATGGCAATCGAAAACTCTGTTTAGAACGATATTTGATCTACGTTCGTCGATGGTAATAACGCTTTCGATTGCCGCCTACACTGTGTGAATACCCAAAGACCAATTGTGCCAATTATTTTCAAATCGGCCCAGTAGTTTTGACAAGAAGATTGTTTTTCATGTTTTCCCTTCCATATACATAATACAAACTGACCTTGTCTGAGGGTCTGGATGTGTGTGTGTGGGTGGGGGGGGGTCTGGTATTCACTCTTTATTAAATATTTAGCCCATTATTCATCTCATTAAATGTTTGGGTTAATCATTAAAAATAAACCAATTATTCATTAAAATCTGATAAATATTCACTATTTATTATTTTTTTCATCTATTCATTAAAATAGGATTATTCATTATTATTTAGGCCTTCATTATTCATTATTGTTTGCTCATTATTCACTATTCATTATAAAAAAGACCATTATTCACTAATCATTATACCCCATCCAGACCCTCAATGTCTCCTGAGGCCATGTTATTTGAATTTGAACAGACACCCAAGGACTATTAGTTGTGCTTAATAATTTTCAAATCGGCCCAGTAGTTTTGACAAGAAGATATTTCAAGTTTTTCCCCTTTTGGTTGCCCGCATGTAGCTAGAATTCTGCATAGAATAAATATTTTTGATATAAAATTTGAAAGGGGAACACCTAAGGACTATTCCTGTGAAGTTTTGGTGGATTTCCACAAAGTGGTTTAGGAGGAAATGTTATTTAAAGAAATATGTTGACATCCCATAATCATAATAGCTCACCCTGGGGACATGACTTTGGTGAGCTAAATATAAACCAATTTTGAGTTTGTAACAATATGGAGGCATGTAGTATTTTGTAAAATTGAAAAATAATACTGAACATATTTAAAATGGTAGGCCTCTTTTTACACCAAAACAACATGCCAAATTGCCTTATCAACAAGTTTATTTCCGCTCCTCCACAATAAATTTTTTATACAGTGCTGTAGAAATCAAGGACGCCCCCTACAGTTAAATTCGACATTAGTTGTGACACGAAAAATAACGTTTCAAAATTAAAATTGTTATACGTTTTCTATAGACCACAATGGAACCTTTGATCGTTATATACTGCACAAATTCTGACATCCATTAAGCATTTAAGTTATCGTATTGAAATGTTGAAATGTCAATACTTAACTATTAGATCTAGGTCGTCCTTAACTTTAAAGAGGCATTTAATTTTTGGCCCAGATCCGCTTTACACATATCTTAAAGAATGAGCTGACAGCTAGGGTAAAGTCGGGTAAATTCGGACAGTCGTCTAAATTCGGACAGCGACCTTGTTTCTTTTACTTTTGAATGATTGATATAAAAAATAAACTAAGCAAACAGTAAAAATCCTGATGAGACGGCTCATGAAGATCCATCTCATCTGGATTTACACTGTTTGCAAATGTGTGTCCGAATTTACCTGATGTCCGAAAGTACCCGACTTTCCCCTATTGATTGTTGAATAAACGTCCTCGAATCCATGTGACTCTGATACTTTGCTGTTTTACAATCACGGGAACCGTGCAAACGTATGAAACCTATGCAAAATTATACAGGCTTCATATTTTGTTCATTTCCTGCGGGTTGTACACATTCAAATCAATGGCGAATGTTGCTAATGCTTAGCAACCATTCAATGGTACAACCATAGCAACCATTAATGCAATGGCGTAGCCAGAATGGTGAAAAAGTTACGCACATCAAAGGAAGACTAATGGACCAAGCAGTGATTCTCTTCAATTGCGTCCCTTTTCAAAATGGGAACTTCTCTAAAAGGACATAATTTGCTACCAGAGGGAGCTAATTCTATCCTTTAAGAGCAGTTGCTTGTGGTATGATAAATCACTTTTACCACATTGGGTGACTCCCCTTGAATGTAACTATTTTTATTACGCACGCGCGTAACTGCGTAATGGGAGCTACGTCAATGAAATGATACAAGTCAGGCTAACTATTCTATGAAACAAGTGTATTAACCCATTCAATGAATACAAGCGTACCACAATAAAATTATACAAACAGGGGCAACCATTCAATGATACAAGAGTCGCAATCAATCAAGGATACAAGTGTTGCTACCATTCAAGGATACAAGCGTTGCTACCATTCAATGATACAGGCCTGGCAACCATTCAATGATAAAAGCTTTGCATCCATTTAATGATACACTAACCAAGAAGCAATTAAATGATACAAACCCAGCCACCATTAAATGATACACAAACCTAGCACCAATTCATTCATACAAATCCAGCCATCATTCATGATACATAAACCCCGCGGAAATTCAATGATACGAACCCAGCCACCATAAATGATACACAAATCTAGCAGCAATTAAATGATACAAGACCCAGTCAACATTCAATGATACACAAACCTAGCAGAATTTCAATGATACAAACCCAGCCACCATTTAATGATACATAAATCTAGCAGCAATTCAATGATACAAAACCAAGCCACCATTCAATGATACACATACACAAACCTAGCAGCAATTAATTGATACAAACCCAGCCACCATTCATTCATACACAGACCCAGCATCTGATCAATGATACAAACCAAACCACCATTCAATAATACACAAATCTAGCAGCAGCTTATTGGTACAAACCCAGCAATCATTCAATGATACCCAAACCTAGCAGCAGTTAATTGATACAAACCAAGCCAACATTCCATAATACTCAAACCAGGCAGCAATCCAATGATACAAACTTAGCCACCTTCAAAGTTACACAAGCCTAGCAGCATTTTCATGTTACAAATTCAACCACAATTCAATAATACACACACCCAGCAGCAATTCAATAATACACAAACCTAGCAGCAATTAATTGATACAAACCCAGCCACCATTCATTCATACACAGACCTAGCATCAATTCAATGATACAAACCAAACCACCATTCAATGATACACAAATCTAGCAGCAACGTATTGGTACAAACCCAGCAACCATTTAATGATACCCAAACCTAGCAGCAGTTAATTGATACAAACCAAGCCAGCATTCCATAATACTCAAACCAGGCAGCAATCCAATGATACAAACTTAGCCACCTTTCAAAGTTACACAAGCCTAACAGCATTTTCATGATACAAAACCAACCACAATTCAATAATACACAAACCCAGCCACCATTCAATGATACACAAGCCTAGCAACATTTTCATGATATAAACCCAGCCACCAGTCAATGATACATACACCTAGCAGCGATTCAATGATACAAACCCAGCCACCATTCAATAATACACAAACCTAGCAGCAATTCAAAGATACAAATCCAGCCACCATTCAATGATACAGTCATCTAGTATCAATTTATAGGTTCGAACCTAGCCATTATTCAATGATACACAAACCCAGCAGCAATTCATTGATACAAACCAAGTCACCATTCAATGGTACCCAAACCTAGCAGTAGTTAATTGATACAAACCAAGCCAGCATTCAATAATACACAAACCTAGCAGCTATCCAATGATACAAACCCAGCCACCTTTCAATGTTGCACAAACCACGCAGCAATTCAATGATACAAACCCGACACCTCTCAAAGTTACACAAGCTTAGCAGCTTTTTCATGATACAAAACCAGCCACAATTCAATGATACACAAACCTAGCAGCAATTCATCGATACAAACCCAGCCACCATTCAATGATACTGAAGCCTAGCAACATTTTAATGATACAAAACTTTAATGATACAAACCCATCCACCATTCAATGATACACACACCTAGCAACGATTCAATGATACAAACTCAGCCACCATTCAATAATACATAAACCTAGCAGCACTTCAATGATACATTATGCTGCATTTCATCTGGGTCTTCACTGTTAGCAAATGTACTTGTTTAGGGGTTTCCCGGGTAATACATATACATGCTCAACATTGCTAGGGTTACAGTCACTATTTAACTGTCACCTGTATCATCTGCCATGACCTTTCCAAACGGTTTCGACTCAGATCTGGACCGTCAAGACGTTTTGGCCTCTCAGATCTCGTTCCAAACTATTTGACACTCTGATGATTTCGCTGAAAGAAATATTGAAAACTTTTATTTTGAAAAAAAAGTTGTCATTTTTAATTACCCAGCATGTAATGAGAACATGTAAAGACCCTTTAACCCCTAAATAACCAGACACATTTTTTTTCCAAATTATCTTATAATTTCAACAATAACATTTGAGCCATGGCATGAAATTTCCAACAATTTGGTATGTGCGACCAGCAAAGGCTCAGACCAGCCTGCGCATACGCGCAGACTGATCAGAGCCTTTGCTTGTCGCTTGAATATTCAATGAGTGTTAAGCTAGTGACAGAACATCATTTATAGCTTCTAAGCTTAAAAAGAGGCTGCACAGGCTCGTCTGAATCTACACTTGTCAAAATACCACATTGTTGGAAATCACGTGTCATGGCTCATTTCAGAACCTGATGAGGTCACAATAACAGAATTAAAACAGTGCAAAACCCTGAGCTGACAGGTTTTAAGGAGCAGTCTGGTTTTGGTTTAAATTTTGTCGGTCTAATGTATGTCCATATACAGTATATACAGTTAAACAGCATTATAAATATATAAAGCCTGAGTTCCACTACAAAGGAAGTTAAAAATCAAATAAGGAAGTATCCATAATGTTTGTTTAAGTTTTAGAAACTGATTAAAACCTGTAGGACGACTTCACGCATTTTGTCGGTCACTCTTGTCGGCGTATGTGTTCTTAGTGCAGCATATATTGCAAACAGAATGGGACCAGATTAGACTGTTCCCTTGAAGCAGTCTGATCAGGGTCCATACTGTTTTCTTCGACGATGTAATAAGGGAGTAGTCTGATCAAGGTCCAAAGAGTTTGCTTCCGTGATAAAATTAGTCTGGAATGCATTGAGTGTATACATGCCTCTGAATGAGGCGGTTCTTTTGAGAACACAAAACATACGTTTAGATGACTGGGAAAGAAAATAATTGCAATTTTGCGATCAAAACTTTTGCTTAGCTGGACCTATGTTTAAACAGATGTAATAAACTCTAGGTACTATGAAGACAAAAAATATTGGCAGGATACGGGATAATACATGAAACTTTGAAAATTGTATTAGCTACGTGATTACATGTAGATGACATGAAAATAATTATGAAAAAGTGTCTGCGGATATAATAAAAGTGAATTCTCAACAAAACTACAGGTAATTTTTTTCCGTAACAAGAGGGCCCCTGGATTGCTAACGTGAATTCCAAACCCTGGAGGTACCCTTGTTTGACAGAATTTAACAAGAGGGCCTATGGTTTGATAGCTCACCTGAGAATGACTGTTAATAAATGTATAGGAAAGCATAGATCCTCACAAAGTCCACGTATTTAATTTTGATAGATCAGCAGTTACATTAAAGTAAGAAAGACAGCAAGGATCAGGAATCGATACAATCAAGTACCACGCCTGTCACAGGATACCAAATGGGAAAGTAACAAAATCACAATGAACATCGCAAACAAGAGCCAAGAGGTCAGCCCTTTCCCTTCAGTTGACCACAAGACAGCAATGAACAAACACGAAAGCATGACAAACACAAGACATACATAACACAAATGATCCATAATAGAAGTACAGAAGTCTTTACATGTGTGATGTTGACAAAATTAACAGAATGTAGAACCAATCAAGTAAAAGCCCATGTGACATCCGTGGCGATGCTGTTTTTTGCCCCCAGAGGCATAATTTGGACAAACTTGGTAGCGCTTCACCAGATGATGTTACAAATATAATATCAAGGCTCTAGGCCTAGTAGTTTCATACATGAAGATATAAAAACCTTAGCATGTGACTTATTTGACAGGCCTATTTTGACCTTAGATTCATAACTTGATTTTTGACCTTAGAGGCATAACTTGATTGAACTCATCTGATAATGGGTATTAAACCCTTGGTATACTGGAAACCCCTATATGGGGAGTTTGGTAATACACTCAGAAGAAAAAGTGTAGTCAGTATTTATGTTTATAAAATCAACAATACTGGATATATCATTACATGTACCTGATTATTGTGTGATAAATAATGCCCCTATTAGACTGTATCAACCAAATTTCAAAATACACTACGTGCATGTGCTGCGGTAAACCGGAAGGGTTATTTTCTCATATGATGTTTGATATTGGAAGAGAGTTGTTCCTATTGCAAATATCCGGCAAAAATTCAGTGGTAGCAAGCTTTAGTCGCCATCCAGGCTATCGACAAAATACAGAAATACCGCGTTTGGACTTCTTGAAGCATGTGCTGCTGACGTGTCACGTAGTTTCGGATGTAATGAGCGATTAATTTATCGTCTGCAAACACGTTCTCGACAGTCTGGCAGTAAAAATGACAAACCTCCGCCAGGGAGACCACGGATAACGACGCCACTTGAAGTTAGGGTCATATTGACGTCAACGCTTCATGACCGCTCGGAAACTTCTTAAACGGTTTAGACATGCAACGGGTACGAGAATTTCCGTCTATACTGTCAGAAATCGTCTGAGGGGTGCATCACTGATTTCTGAGTTTTTAAATTTGAATTTTGATGTGTTATTTTGTTGAATAAAATGGGCTTATTTTCAGAATGTTTTGTTGAAAATGTTCACATTTATAGGAAATTAAATGAATTTCATGCTGAGTAAGGTTTTTGTCAACATTAAGACTGTCTAACAAAATTATTGTACACAGTGTCTGTACTGACTAAACTTTTTCTTCCGAGTATACTACATTCCATCAGGGCATGCACTTTTTGCTATGATAAATGTAATATTCAGAGACTGAAGTACATACTTATTAAGAAAGGCTACGTGTGACCCCTTAAAACATATAATGGACAATCCCATCCTTATTCCAGCTATCTGTCAGAATACAAAAAATCTTCCATGAATCAAGGGAAAACTCTGTACAAACAAGACAGACACATTTGCAAAAGTTGTCTCCCTTACAAGATTCCTAAAATATTATTTCTAATTTGGACTAGTGGTTTGACAGACTTTGTTTAAAGACATTTCTAATCTAGAGCTCTGGCAGCCCCTTTGTTGGGGTGTGGAATCATTTGTAAACTTTTTCTAGTGTGCATCATAAGGAATAATTCTGTTAATTTATTGTGAATTTGGACCAGTGTTTCAGGAGGAAATGTCGTTCAAAATCATTTCTTTTCTAGAGTTGAGCTCTGGCAGCCCCTTTGTTCGACGGAGCGGTAGTATTCGTGCAATCTTGGTAGAAAGCACAAGGAGGAAAAATTCTGTGAAATTATTTCGAAAACAGACTAGCGAGGTTCAAGAGGAAATGTCACTTAAAGATAGTTTTTATCTAGAGCTTTGGCAGCCCTCAGTTTGTTTACCAGAGCAGAACCATTATGCTATTTTGTAGAAAATATTATGAGGAACCGTTCTGTGAAATTATTTTGAATTTGGGCCAGTAGTTCAGGAGATTTCCATTAAATGATTTCTTATCTGGAACTCTGTCGGCCCTACTGCTCTGTGTAGTGGAACCATTTATGTAATTTTGGGAAGAAGACATCATGGGGAACATTTATGTGAAGTTATTTTAAATTTGAACGGAGATGTCCTTTAAAGCTGCATACTCTGTAACTATGAACATTTTTCGAAAAATTTTATTTTCTTTTTAAATCATTTGTAAAAGTAGAATTAAACTATGTTTTCACAATAAAAATGTTCAGTACAGCTGAAAACTGCATGGAAAAGTGAATTATCTTACCAAATAGGTGTTTTTTTTCTCTTGTTGATAATTATTTGCGTCCCTCCAATAATTCTAGACCGTTGAATTTTAACATAAATGCAGTTGTTTTGTTAGTGATAACTTGTTAAGATTTACGAAAATGGTAAAATGTTTACCTGAATTTGAGTATTTTTACTGTGTTCTTGAAAAATAAAAACATTATTTTTAAAATTAGTAGATCAAAAGTTACAGACTATGCAGCTTTAAGGAAAAAGTGTAGGGACGACGGACGCACAACGTACGAAGACGAATCACAATAGCTTACCTTGAGCCTTCCACTCAGGTGAGCTAAAACTCCAAGCATTTTTGTAGATAGAGGAAAATATAAGAAACATGGAGATCAGTCGATTGGAAAAGCATTTATGTGTTAGGATTTTGATTCTGAGCTAATGGAAAATACGCTGTATAAAGATTTCTATTTTTAAAGACATATATTACTGTCTTATAAAGATCGTTAAAAGATAAGCTGATAAGGGTCAGTTTCAGTATCTCACAAATTTAAAGGGGCCGCAAGAGGGGATTTACCTGTATACAACACAATTTCATTCACTAAGATAAATATCAATATTTTATCATAAAATTCCTATTCCCTTCATGGGACCACTTTATTGCCCCTGTAAGGAAAGTAAGTAATGGTGCAAAGATCAGGAATCGATACAATCAAGTACCACACCTGACCCAGGATACCAAAGGGAAAGTGACAAACTCACAGAAGACACCACAAACGAGAGCCAAGAGGTCAGCCCTTTCCCAGCAGGTGACCACAAAGCACATACAAACAGACGCGCACAAAACATAGCAAACACAAGACAGAACAAAAACATAAAAGATCCACAAAAGAAGTACCGCCTTGGAACGGTCAGTAAAATATTTTACTGGAGGGCTTAAACCAGTTTAACGGCGCCAACCTCACCCTTAATACTGATGTGGACCAGAACAAAATTGGGAAAGTGACACAACACAAGAAAACAACACACACCACAGCCGAGAGATCAGCCCTTTCCCAGCAGGTGACCACAAGGCTGCAAGGAACAGACACAACATACACGAATATTAAGCATAACTAACAAAAGATCCACATAAGAAACACCGCCTTGGAACGGTCAGTGAAATATTCACTGGAGGGTTTAAACCGGTTTAACGGCGCCAACCTCACCCTTAATTCAGATGTGGATCAAGACACATAGATATTTGGTTTGCATGAAAGACCCCTAACTTATCAATGCATCATCTCCTAAAACATATAAATCAAGATATAACAAGGAGATAAAGCAAGGATAAGGACTCAACAGTAAATTAAACTGAATACTGGAGCAAAAGAAATCCAACAGGTAAACCCCGGTGGGCCCGACAAACAGCCAAAGCATCAGGCCCCTACCATCTCATCAATAGATAAGTCTTTAAGTCGGAACCATCATAGAGTCTGAAGTCCGACCCACCGGCGTGCAATTAAAGAGGAAAGCAAAGTTGCCAACCGTGATTGGGTTGACTACCAAGCATGCAGTCTGTTGCAATACATTAATGTTATAGCCAATCTTTTTATAATGGGAAATTATTTTAATGAACTGCGCTGAAAAATTATTAGAGCCAACAATCTTCTTCAACTTATACACCAAGTCACCATAGATATCAGGTTCCGAAAGTCCTTGGCGCAAGAGAGATTTAAGTCCAACTTGGAATTTAGAAATCAAATCATAGTATCGTCTATAAAATTTTGAAAATGTTTTGCAAAGTTTATGATACCGATAGCCTTGTTTAAGAAGTTTCTGAGTTAACAATTTATTGCGAGTGTTAAAGTCAGCAACATAGCTAGATGCTCTAGCAAAACGAATGAGTTGAGAGATATAGACTCCATAGGATGTAGACCGAGGAACATCACCATCTAAAAATGGGAACTTGACAATTTCAAAATCAAAGTCGTCACGTTTGTCATAAATTTTGGTAGAAACAATATCATTAGAAATAGACAAATGCAAGTCTAAAAATGCGGCTTCGGTATCAGAGGCATTGGCTTTATTAAGTTGGAGCTCTGAAGGGTATATTTGACTAACCATATTGTCAAAATAAACATTATTAATATTTAAAATATCGTCCAAATATCTGGAAGTAGTGTTAAACGCATCAATAACATCAGCCTGCTTATCATCAGAAAGAGACATCATAAAGTCCCTTTCATAACAAAACAGGAATAAATCTGCAACCAGGGGAGCACAATTAGTGCCCATAGGAATCCCAACAACTTGTCTATAGAGCTTGGTGCCAAATCGAATAAAAATGTTGTCCAACAAAAAGGTCAGCGCATCGCATACATTTTGACACGACCATGCATAATATTTTTTAGGTTTTTCTGAAGTAAAAAATGCATTTCTGTCACTACATGCAAGGTAAGGAGAGCCTTCTCTCTGGAAGGTACTTTCAATAAGATCAATAAGTTTATCTTTAATTAAATTATGAGGTAAAGTAGTGTAAAGAGTAGAAAAATCATAAGTAGACAAACTCACCTCATTATGACTGTCCTTTTGATCTGCACAGTATGACCCCTGGGGAGAGTCATAATGAGTGGTACCAGTATTATTGCTAAAATATTTACCTCTTTAACTCCATTTTGTTCAGAAGTGCAAAATACCCACTGCACTATGTGGCACGGTCTTCTTGCTTTCAGGTCAATCTAGCAATTTAATTCCTAACATAACTGAAATGACATATACTCACACTGTTTCACTTGTCATCATTGGGTATCTGAAATGCTTATTTAAATATAGGCCACGTTGTTGGGAGTTTTTTATTGGTCAGATTATACCTATTTGGATGCGCACGAAGCTGATCAGAACATGTAGGAGAAAACTCGGTATGAAATTGGCTATAAACTAATTGTATTCCAAGTCACCAGTAAAGCGCCCTTAACATATACTGCTCAACAAAAGTTTAGCACGGATTTTAATACGATGTCCCACTTTGAATGAACATGAACCATTTTATTTAACGTAATCAACATGTATGGGGATCTTGAAGTTTACATTTTTTCGTGTCCGCCAGACAAAAAGTTTTTTGGTTAGGCGTCAGTGGATCGACGTTAAATTTGATGTCATGGGCATGCAAAGGTTACACGTCTACATCTGAAATTAAAAATTTTGATTTTAGAGTAAAGCCAAAGGTTCCTAATGATGAAAAACATTAAAAACGCCAAAGTTTGATACCCATTTATGTCACGTTTTACCGTTCCATTATGACGTTAAAATGGCATCTTTACACTTCTTGACTTTTCAGCGAACTGAATCAAGAGATCAAGTAATCTGTTTGATGTTAGATTGGCACTAGCATCCGGAACATGTCTTTAGTTTGTCCTTTGAAAACGTCTTCTTTAGATAGCGTTATCGCCTTAATTTAGCCTCAACTTTAGATTAACGTCACTTTTTATGAATTAAATACCATGAGATAAAATTTTATAAGCTCACCTTTCCTTAAACTGTCTCTCTTTTGGCATCCTCTTAAACACGAAAACCCTTTCAATTAAACATGCCTACACAGCGAAAGCAGTACTGTTTTTGACTTGTAAACGTCACTATAACAACGACGTTAGTTGTTTTCAAGACTCAACTTTTGCTACCTATGCTCAATGGAGACGACCTTTGTCTTTTTTTCAGAATGGCCTATTCGATCAAGCTGTAAAACAAGAGACTTTATAAACCGATGCTGCATCAATTTTGTATTGCCATTAATGGAGTTGAAACACGTTTTTGACCCCTCCCTTCTTTAAAGCAACGAACAGCGCAGAAGAAATCCAATTAAAGTACACCAATTGCTTCCTCAACTTTATCACATACCAAACCGTCATTTCAGCAGATATTTTATAACTTAAAGCCATTTGCTCAAATAAAAATTAATTTTTATTTATCCGTACAAAACTTTTGTTGAGCAGTATATGTAAGCTTCCATTTATATCAACCAACAAATTAAGATCATAGTCATACAAATATGCCATGTGATTGTATTATTTAAAAATCCTGCCAATCAATGTCAAACTTGACATGATCTATTTATCTAATTATTGAAATATTACGAAACAGATAAACATTATCAAAGCTACATTTTAAACGTGCTAAAACATCCAATAATAATTGCCAGGCTTATCAACATGACCTTTAAGAAATAATAACAAACTGCTGTCAAAACTCCTTAACAAAACTTATAACATGTCAATTGCACGTGTCAACAACACGTGATGAACACCTGTGACAAAACTTAATCAAGCATTCATAAATATTGTAAAATGTCTCAGGTGAAGCCTGCTATTTTATACAAACCACACAGGCCACATGGCAGACATTAAATGATCACAATTGCTTACCTTTCTGATGTATGTTTATTATTGCAGGACCGCAAGATGACCATAATACCCACAAAGGTCATGCTTTTGGCTCAATTCTGTCTTTTGGTAGTAGCTAAGAGGAGCTTTGTAGAAAGAGGTGGTTTAAGGGATGCTGGTATTTCTGTGGATCAACAACACCCCTGTCCACAGGAACCACAATGCCTATGCCAGACGCAAATCATTGTCACCAAGGAAAAGACAACCGTCACATGCCGCAATGCCAGCTTAACAGAAGTGCCAACTCAGTTGCCAAACAACACAGTTTATCTAGATTTAAGCTTCAACAAGATCAGTCAACTAGGTGCCGGAAAATTCCAGAAATACCCAAGTTTATTGCATCTGAATATTTCGTTCAACAACATCACACAAATCAGTGAGCAAAGAACATTTGAAGGCTTGCAAAAGCTGACGTACTTAACACTCCAAAACAACACAATACGGTACAATGCGACAGGGCTTGCACCTGGCATATTTAAACCATTGCGTGTGCTTGAAACTCTGAATATTCAGCAACATTTTACAAGGAATGACTTCTCCGGTGACAATTATAAACTAGAAGCACTCAATGACTTGCCAAATCTTAGAAGTCTGCTTTTAGATGGGATTCCTGATAATAACTTGGGAAAAGTGTTTCAAGTTGGTCTAAGGTCACTCAAAGAACTGATATTCAGTAGATTATGGGGAAACTCAAGATGTTATTTACCCAAGTTAATGCCAGGATTTTTTCCCCCTAACATGACCGTTTCATATGTGTCCCTTAAAGATTGTGAGATAAGAACAATATATGCAAGAACTTTTCATAGACTAACATACTTGGAAAAACTAGAATTATCAAATAATGAGCACCTCGGATTTGATAGTATGAAAAACTTAACAGATGGTTTAAAGTCAACAAAAATAAAGATTATGAAATTAAACAAGGTACATAAAACATTTGGACCATGTGTTGAATTGGGCAACGAATTCCTTAAATCGTTGGCAGGTCTCAACTTGATTGAATTACACCTTGAATCTAACAGAATTTCAACTTTGGAAAGAAATGGAGTAAAGTATATACCGACAACTCTAGAAACAGTTTCGGTCAAAGATAATATACTACTGATTGACAACTATATAGTAGATTTCTTCAAATATGCCATCTTTAGAAATCTAAGAAAATTGATTCTGGCTGATCAAGACAGAAACCATTATGCATTTTTCCGCCTGATAAAGAGAGAAAGTACTCAACAGAACAGAGTTGCCCCATATTCTGATCCCAGCCAAATGATGAAAAGAGGTGAACAGAATAAATTAAAGTCTTTTTTCAAGAGGCATTTATATTTGAATGAAAATGACAAATCGTTAGAAAAGACTCTGATAGACGAAAAAATTCTACAAGATGAAAGCAAATTAGATGCATTCATACACAGAAAATATTCAGATTGGATGAGCGGTGTGCCAATAGCACTTCCCAAGAACTTCACTTCTTTGGATATGAGTAATATGAAGACTCGTCTTAAGATATATGCAACCACATTGGAAACTCCAAACAATTTGAGAGAGCTATTTTTAAATAGGAACATTTTATGGGCATGGATTGGACCTTTCAAAGGATTTGGAAATCTTACAAAGCTGGATCTATCATGGAATTACTGCAACTACATGAATCATAGCTTCTTTGAAGAAATGCCCAACTTAAAAGTGCTTAATTTAACTTTGAACTACCTTGACATATCACTAAACAGCGATAAAAATGGAGTCATATTTTTCAACCAGGCAAAGTTAGAAGTCTTATCTATTTCCGAAAATAAACTTCGGAGTCTTCCGAGAAATATATTTTCTGGTTTAAAGAATCTAACTTATTTACATCTGGCTCGTAATCTCTTGAAAAGTTTTGAGGTAGACTTGTCACATATGACTCGTCTTATGAAGGTTAACCTTCACGACAATCAGCTTGAAACCATAAGCGAAAATGTGAGAGAAGATTTTGATCGCCACTATCATTATGTGGAGAATTTCACAGTAAATCTGGAGAGGAATAATTTCAAATGTGACTGTACTAACCAAGATTTTCTGAAGTGGATTTCTGAATCACCCGTCAGGTTTGAAAATATCCAAAACTATTTTTGCTATTTCAAAGACAGATCAGTTGGAAACCTCTCTGATGCTGGAAGCATTTATAGAGCTTTGAAAACTGAGTGTTTCAATTACACCCCAATTATTGTTTCCTGCACAGCAGCCATTGTTCTAGTGTTATCTCTTTCAGCTGCAGTGTTAGTGTATCGATATAGATGGCATTTTCGCTACATGTACTACATGGCCAAGTATAAAGCTAAGCAGCCGACACCAGCTGTTAAAGGCTATGAAGCAATAAGAACGGGAGAAAATCAGTTCAAGGATGTCAACGTATCATACGCAGATGAAGATTCTAGTTTCATTCGGCACAAGATTCATGCACAGATTGAAGTGGCAAGAGGTCTAAAACTACACATCAGAGATCGCGATGCACCGATAGCTGACATTAGTGACAACATCCTAGATGCTATAGAAACAACAAATAAGACTCTGATAGTATTATCGAATGATTACCTAAAGCACAAATGGTGCGTATGTGAGATGCAAATGGCTGGAATTAAAGCCATGAAGTCGGACACTAATATGCTGTGTATCCTCATGATGGAAGAAGTTCCAACGAAAGACTTGCCTAGAAAGGTAATTAAAATCATTAAAGACAACGAGCATCTGGAGTATCCAGGAGAAGATAACTTGCAAGATTTGTTCTGGGATAGACTATATGATCTTCTCACGTAACGTCGCCAAAAGAGATGTCCGCGCCATGGATGCATCTACGAGTATATCTTGTAGCAGAAAGCGGTTTAACCGTTTTCACTCTGGACACCCATGAACAGGTACTTAGGCTACCAATGGAGACCAAGATAATGCGACCTTTCATCGGGGTCTGCACTGTTTGCTACTATAAATACAAACTTTAGGGACGTAAATACAATTAGAAATTTCGACCTGTGCATCTAAAACACAAAATGAACGATCTCATACTTTATTTGCCAATATGTGAGGGAGAATCAATCAGAATGGACCGAGTTAACCCTTTACACCACACAAGCGCCTTTGGACGCCTTTGAAATGTAAGTTTTTGTTAAAATGGAACATTTGCTCCTGAGGAGCAACTGTTACATTTTCCATAATGTTTCAAACAAGTCTTTGCCCTCTTTCTTACTTTGAAATGTTTTATTTTGTTTTATTTGATTCTTTACGTCCCATCAACAATCTTTCAGTTATAAAGGGACGTGTATTCCTGTCAGACATGGGGCGAATTAATCGTTAATGCTAATGCATTATTAATGCATTACTTTTTTCCTGTAATTCAAGGTAATGATTGATTCACCAGTTTTTGAATTACTTTAATGCTAATTCAATATACATGTATTACTTTTGTCAAAATTCACTGCATTCCTTGCATTACTTTGAATAACTGCCTAACAGAAATTGTGCCATCAATATAGTACAAAGACTGCACAATAGAGAAATGAGATACACAATAAAAGGACTTTTTTCCATTAGTTATTTCCATTCACAGAACTTCCTTGTAAAGACTGTTTTTGACTAAGGAACACGCTAAATGAACTGTGAAACTTGTAAGTAAAAATGAACTGTGAAACTTGTAAGTAAGGGTTTAATTATAAATCAATAAAGTGACACAGCTTACAGTTACTGGCAATTCCAGAAGAATCTAGAATGGAAAAACGTACCTGGGAAGTGTTGAAATAAAAGATATTTGATCCCACCTTATTTAAGTCAGTTTTTTTGTCTATAATTCATTTTAAGGCTAATAATTAGGCTTTAAAATGGTGTAAATTTTGTTACAATCCAGTATCAAAGAAACAAATGTTTTGATCACAATAAAGGTAATTAGTATATAACCTATAAATACACATCTTTTGATTGGCCCAGATGCCTATCCACTCGAGTCCATAAAATTACATATCTACTGGGCTGCTGTTTTTTCCCATTCAATATTAGTTACTAAAAATAGACTTCATAGAAACTTTTCATAACAGGTGTGCTTTCAGCATGAAACTTGCAAGATTTGCTGTAATTATAATTCAGTGAGTGACAGCAGCATGAGTTTCACAAGATTTGGTGTTTCATCATATACATGTAATTTAGTAGGCGCCGTAAAACTGGTTTAAGCCCTCCAGTAAAATATTTTACTGACCGTTCCAAGGCGGTACTTCTTTTGTGGATCTTTTATGTTTTTGTTCTGTCTTGTGATTGCTTTGTCTGTGCGCGTCTGTTTATATGTGCTTTGTGGTCACCTGCTGGGAAAGGGCTGACCTCTTGGCTCTCGTTTGTGGTGTCTTCTTTGAGTTTGTCACTTTCCCATTAGTATCCTGGGTCAGGTGTGGTACTTGATTGTATCGATTCCTGATCTTTGCACCTTTACTTACTTAGACTTTGCTGTTGAATATAGTAATTAGCAGAACTCTTAAATGAACTAATGAATTCTTCCTTCTGGATTGATGCAATAAACTTGGAATGGTCCATTGTATAATTCAAGGGGTTACAGATTTTAATTTTTAAACAAAATTGCAGTTTTTTCCCTGAAGATCATTTTTGTCGTAACAAACAGTGTAGACCCTGATGAAATGCCACATTCTGCGGCATTTAATCTGGATCTTCTCTGTCTGTAGTTGTAATTACAAATAAAATATGCATTCTGTCCTCTTTTAACTGAATGAAATCAATTAGTCATCATGTAAAAAAAGAAATTCAAGACTGTCCAAGACATAGTCCATAGCTAAGATTTTGTTGTTGTTGTTGTTGTTGCTTTTTATGTAAAGAGAAATTATATAATAAAGCAATTGTTGACTATTGAGGCATTGGACATGATGTGATATAGACCTGAGAATACCAATATTGACCTCGGCTCCGCCTCAGTCAATCCGCCTCAGTCAATATTGGTACTCTCAGGTCGATATCACATCATGTCCAATGCCTCAATAGTCAATAATTGTATATTATCACTTCATTGTCCTGTTCACACATTTTGACACTTGACCACTGACAGTGTGTCTCTTTGGTCAGTTTTGCTACAGGGTAAGTATATTGGGGTAAAAAATATAAGAGATTGGGGATTATGATAAAGCCTGCGCTTTGTTTATTGAATAATTCAGACAAGAGATATAAGGTAGGAAACCCCAAATGCTAATAATTTTCCTCCCATAAAATATACTCCATTTGGAAAGCTCCCCAGTGGTATACAATGAAATATGATCACTTAAAAAGCTGGGGTTGTTACATCTTAGTGTTATATCCTCAAATTTTCAAAAATTATGAAATTTCAACGAATGTTACCGACAATAATACGAAATTCACTACCAAAAGTGAAGATATTGTAATCTGTGGCTCATGTGAAAAAATCTATATGTAAAATTTACATGTTTACTGTATGTACACATTTTGTTCAATGTATCAAAACTGTTCAGAGGTTAAAGTTTTGTATGATTCTGTTTCACATAAGTGAAAGTAATGCTTAATTCAATGCATTACTTTCTTAAATAATGCTAATTCAATGCATTACTTTTTCTTAATCCAGTAATGGTAATGCTAATTCAACGCACATTTTTGGCAAGTAATGCTAATTCAATGCATTACTTTCAAAAGTAATTCATCCCATGTCTGCTTCACGGGTTGAACCAGTACTAAGCTAGGATTTATGTGTCTTACTCAAGGACACAACACAGTGACGCCGGTGAGGCTCGAACCTGCGGTTTCTCTGTCTCGAGTCAAGTACTCTACCACTGAGCCACTGTGCTCCCTTACTTTGTAATGTAAAAAATATTTTTGGAAAATATTTGAAAATTTGAATAATTAATAGAAAATGATGCAATGTTCTAAATATAGCATAATGGGAAAATGGTTGAGGGAGATAGCATATTGAGTCTAATCAGCTCACATTCATGCTCTTAACTCATTGCATGCTCCCTGGGATATTGTTCACGTTTTTGTCATCTGCTGATTGTTTCAAAATAAACTATTTTGAAAAAAATATTTCTAGAATACATCAGAGTGCCAAACAGATTGGATCCAGATCCGGCCTGACGTTATGTCAGGCCTGATCTGGGTCCAATCAATTTGCCAAGGTTTAATGTATCAGCAGCGGACACAAGGAGGCAAATAGTTAAAAGCAAAAACTCTTTTGTATATTCATTTGTTTATATTAATGCCTGCTTCGTGCATACTCCCATTCTTAGATAGATTTATATATTTAGGCTTCACCGATCTTAATAAATTGTGTTTTCCTCTTATCCATGTATACATCATGCACATAACTAATATGCATGCACTTTGACTTTCTTTATGTTGGTCGAACTTCAAGCCCTACAGGGCTTATGCTATGTTATAGGTATTGGCAGTAAATAAATATTCAATGTCTATGAGTATTTTTTTGATTGTTTACACAACATAGGCTGTCAGTTCGAGGAGCCAAAGTCGACTGTGAGTGAAAGCCTAAGATTTCCAATTAATTGAGTTGTGTGATTTTATAATTAATAAGACTGCTTGGCTTTGGTGAAAATGTGGACCCTGATCAGTTTGTTCATCAGATATCGCATTGTTAAATATAATCACTTAACTGACTGTTTTACACTTTCATACAATCACTGGTTAAGGTGATTCTCTATTTCACTTAAATCGGTGATCAATCAGTCCTATGCAAATCAGTTGAACAATTGATTATTATTTTTCAGTTTTCATAATTTATAGGAAAGACAACTCACATGTTTTCAGACTGAAAGAACACCTGTGTAAGTGATCATAGCAGTCACCTCTCCAAGTAACGCCCCATTAAACAAATAAAAGGGGCAACCATTGGCCCACCAGCAAAATGCCATTTAAATGGCATTTCGCTGGTGGGCTGATTGTGTCCCAACAATGCTGGCTGATACAGAAAAACGTCTATATGCCTATGTTGTTGCCTGCTGAAGCTGTGTTTGACACTTTATGGATCTGTGATTATATCAGACTAAAGGAGATTCCAATAAAAAGTATTAATACTTTTTGGATGTCAGTACAAAATTACTCAGATAGGGAAAGCATGTGCAAATGAGCAAACAAAATAGTCCCAGACAAGATCTAATCAGGGACCATTTGATTGTTCTTCAGCAAGTTGTTTATTAGCCCTTTGTATACTGGAATCCCCTAAAGGGGTACTTTGGCAGTGAAGTTCCAGATGAAATGCCGCAATATGTATTAGATATATGTGAAAATATATCAGTACACACATAACAAGGATGGACAAGTCCACATTATAAACTGGAATATTCCAATCAAGTTCCTCAAAACTCATTGAGTTGATACAGAGATAATACACTTTGTCATGAAAACAACTATATCCAGAGAAAATACAGGCTTGTCAATACATTATCATATGACGTCGCCATGCAATTAAATCGATAAACCACTAGCCGTTTACAGATTTACGGGAAACGTTACGAACATAATGACACAATTATAACATTTTTATGGCAAAAATGAGATTTCAAATAATCTTAATGCCATATGATAAATAGAATCTAACATTCGTGCTCTTGTATTATTAAATGCATTTAACTCGATGCGAAAAAGAGATAAAATACTTGACAAGCCTAGCATTATATCTCTTCTTCAACTCGTTTAACAAATTCGATAAAACATGAGCAATCATGTAAATTCCTTCGATCTGTTGGAAGAGCTTTAGACTGGGTATCCAAGGGTTGCTAGTTCGGGACCCATCAGAGGTTGTCAATTGCTGAATTGGAATTTTGTGAAAATATTTGGAACTCTTGTATATTAGAATTAAGATTTGATTGGAATTGTATAAACAGTTTGGAATTCAAACCTTCGCAGATGGCATTTATGGGATTAAAATGGTATTTTTGTGCAAAAAAATCCCATAATCAATTCAACATTCCATTTAATTTTAATAATTCCAATGTTGCGATTGATTGGGATTAAGTGGTTATTCCAAATAATACCATTAAAGTGAGTTCCATACAATTCCAGAAAATTCCAAAAGCTCCCACATGATGAAAGGGCTGTCGGTCATGTTTTTCAACGCATCAATATAATTTTAACAATCTTGGTAGAGTCATCCACGGACCATTTGTACCAAACTATGTTCGAATCCGCCCGGAAGTTTTTGGCCAGAAGATCACAAGTATATATACATATGAAAAATGACACTGTTGCCTGGTGGTCATGTTTTTGAATGGATTAATATAATCTGAACAATCTTGGTAGAGTCAGCGAAGGACAACTTGTGCCAAACTATTTTCAAATCGGCCCAAAAGTTTTTAACAAAAATATCCCTAGTATATATACATATATTTCCAAAATGGCATTGTTCCCTGGTGGCCATGTTTTTCAACGGATGAATATAATTTGGGCAATCTTGGTAGAGGGTCACCCAAGGACCATGTGTGCCAATTTTTTCCAAATTGGCCCAGTAGTTTCTGACAAGATTTTTTTTTTCCTTTTGGTTAACATGACAACCAGAGTTTTGCATGTAACAGCAACCAGAATTCTGCATGGAATGGAACTTTTTGAATGACTATGAAAGGGGACCGTCCCAGATCAATCCTATGAAGTCTGGTGAAATTCCATCCAATGGTTAAGGAGATCTTGTTTAACGAAAATTGTTGACAGACGATGGACATCCTATGATCACAATAGCTCACACTGAGCTAAAAACAGGCCAATAGCATTTAGTTTAACAAGCTTGTAGGTGCTAAACTTTAATCTGTGATTTGTAAATTAAATGGACTCAAAAGTGCTCTTATCTGAGCCCCCCCCCCTCCCCCCCCCCCCCCTGTTCTAGTATGGAAGTTTCAGTCTTGTTGTCTTTGAATTTAGAGCTCAGTTCACTTATCAGCCAGTTGATCTCAGAGAATTCATGTTTGAAAGTGTGGACACAGGGACTGACAGGTGAATGCCTGCTCAAGACCCATCCTATAAGCTCACTTTGTGAGCTCTCGGCTGAGGTGAGCTCAAATGTAAGAGGGAATGGTCAGGAAATACCACAATCACACACTGCAGACCAACCCATGCCACCATGAGGCAATGCCACAGAACAGCCACAAGACATGAGGAAGACAATTAGTGTAAAGCAACAATCTATCTATTCCCCTTCCAGATGATTACCAAACTAGAAAGGACACTAAGTACTGCGTAACAAAACAAGGACCAAACACAAAACAAGTTTGTGTTCAATCTGACATATATGGGGAGTATTTCACTTTAAAACATTCATGAAGGCTGCTTTTTTTGAAGGTTTTACGTCCCAGTTAAACGAAAGGATGGGACCAGGTCTGGGGATCATATTTGCGACCCCTGGCTGCCACGGCATGATGGCTATCTTGGATATCAGAATGGAGAGGGTTGAGCAATTAATGATCTCCATGTCACCAAGTTTCTGTTCAATCCAACATAATATGGTTCCAGTGGCAATGTCTTTTGAAGAATTGCAAGATGGATGCCAAATGACTTCTGGTTCCAAAGAAGTCGAAAATGTGAAAAATTAACAATGGACGACAGACAATGAAAAACAGACCAAAGAAAAAACGAACAGTCATAAAAGCTATTTTATTGCCTTCTAAATTCATTCCAAGGGAGGTAAGTCACAAAGTGCAGCTAGCCGTCAACGCACCAACTTGATATGGTATATATCATTACTATACATACTAAAAGAGTATTAGAACTATGGAAAGCGCAGGTTTTCCCTAAATCATTCATGGAAGGTAACTAAAATATATAATCCTAGAGTCACTATTTACAAAGCACTTCTGGTCTTCAAGACCCCACTTGTAACCCCCTCTCTTCAGTGACAACATTAATCCAGCATGCATAGCACTAACTGAGTTCACTAAACACATAACTAATTGTCACTACGGATTTTGGCTAAATATACAATCCTCCAGTCACTATTTACAAGTCACTTCTGGTCTTCAAGACCCCACTTGTAACCCCCCCCCCCCCCATCAGTGACAACATTAATCCAGCATGCATAGCACTAACTGAGTTCACTAAACACATAACTAATTGTCACTACAGTGTTTAGCTAAATATATAATATTTGGGTCGCTATTTACAAATCACTTTTGGTCTTCAGGAAACCACTGGTAACCCCCCTCCTTCAGTGATAACATTAATCCAGCATGCATAGCACTAACTGAGTTCACTAAACACTCCTGGTCTTCAGGATCCCATGTCTGTCTTTAAACCCGTCATACAGGACAATGTCCCTCAAGTCCTTTCCAATTCTATTATAGATCAGACTGGTCAAGGGATTGTCCTGCTTGTGGCCCAACGTCCTGTTCTGGGTGGCACCCGCTGGGTGACCATCATCAGCAAGACTCTGGCAACTTGCAGTGCCTTTCCTGTGGCCAAGGTCTGGCCCTGTCCCTTCGTCCCTGTAGATGAGTTTTCCACTGGGCTCTATGGCCCTAGGCTCTGGCGTGCTTTGCTTTAGCAGTCATGTAGTTCTGGTATGCCGCATGGGCTAGCCGATTCATGCGAACCTAGGCTAGGACCGCATCTAGACCATTGTTTGGAGCCATTCAGCCCCTGACTTTTCATAAATAGCGCCAGCTGTTGCAAGCTCCCGCGTCTGTGGCCTGAACTGTTCAGTACATTTTGTCACAAGATTCTGTTATTCGGTAACATTATAATAGTCTATGTTATAATAGTCTTGATTCTAAAATCTTAAGATTGAAACTGAAGCACATTTCCGGCATGTGCCTAGGATCCTTGAGTTCTTGTAAACAAACCTATAAATTTGCTAACACTGTCTAATCACACCTGTAAAATTTCCTAATTAAAGTTCTAAGAAGAAGTAGAGCTATCAATTAATTGGTTGTTTATTGATTTGTTTACCTGGCACACCCTGACAGGTTTATGATGGTTTCATGTCAAATCTGACATGTTCTTCACATAAATAAGATTCAAGTCTTGTAGGTCAATAACAACTTCATTATTGACCGGCATACTTCAAGTTCCTAAACTAAGCAGCTTACTCATTGACACCCCTAGTTTCGTGCTAGTTTATTGAAAAGGTATTGCGGGCTTTTAGAAGGAGGTTCATCGATGTATTAATGAATCGTCCCAGTCTTACTTGTATATATTTCTTTTGACATTCACTATATTATCAAATTATCTCATTCAGTTTGGAAGTTATAGTCTAATAATAGAGCATACCATAACGCCAGCAGCAGACAATTCTGAAATGAGCCACGATAAGAGATTTCCAACAATGTGGTATGTGTGACCAGCAAAGGCTCAGACCAGCCTGCACATATGAGCAGTGTGATCAGAACCTTTGCTAGTCGCTTGAATATTCTATAACTTTTAAGCTACTGACCATACATCATTTGGAGTTTCTAAGATTAAAAGTAGGTTGCACAGGCTTGTCTGAGTCTACACTTGTCAAAATGCCACATTTTTGGAAATCACGTGTCAGGGATTTTCCTATGCCTGATTTGGGGCCAAATTTTGGCCCCCTCCCATTCAAAAATCATAATCAAAGGTCAAGAATAGATAAACAAAAAATTTGAGCGAAAAATGTTAATATTTTCTTATCCATCAGTTTTTACATATATGTAACAGGTGCTCTAAAGAACCATCTCATTGAATACCCACAAGAGATGTTTTGGTTGAGAAAAATTTTAATCAAGCACCCTTATCTTAAGGCATTTTACAATTGTTTCACAAAATCTTTTAAGCCCTCTTAATCAATAAAGTGCCACCTATAATTTGCAGCAGATGACAATTTCAAATTTTGCTGGTTTTTTTTTTTCAAAAATACCAAATATAAGATCTGGCGGCCATTTTCTTTAGCAGAGCAGAACTTGGGGCAATTTTGATAGAGGTTAATATGCAGAACATTTCTGTGAAGTGACCTTAAATTTGGCCCACTGGTTCAGGTGGAGAGTTTAGAGGTATTTTTAAGCTCTGGCAGCCTTGTGCCATGACAACCAGAATAATGATGGACACCCTATGATCACAAAAGCTGATCTTGAGCCTATGGCTCAAGTGAGCTAAAAAGTAACAGAGTATTCACATTTAAGCTGCGACTTGAGATTTCCAACAATGTGGCATTTTGGAAATGTAGATTCAGTTGAACCTGTGCAGCCTGCTTTTAAGCTTAGAAATTCCAAATGGTGTTCAGTAAGTAGCTTAACAGTCATAGAATATTCAAGCGACTAGCAATGGCTCTGATCAGACTGTGTGTATGTGCAGGCTGGTCTGAGCCCTTGCTGTTCACACATACCACATTGTTGGAAATCTCATGTGGTGGCTCATTTTATAAAATCAAAATTACTTCAGATTTCAAATGACAACTTGCCTTATATACTAATTTTGATGTGTGATTCACAGGAGACCTTTAGGTTATATTTTGGAACCCTTAATACAAGAAACTCAGAGTCCTAGGGACTCATAAAATAATATATTGCAGGAAAACCTGGAGTATCTGTTTTTTGTACTGGGGCATTATATAAGGTTAAACCCCCGTTACTTGTCTTTAGCTCTAGTTAAGACCTAAGTAAAGCTTGATTGAGTAAAAGTTCTGTTCAAAACTTCCAAAATCATGAAATTTAGAAATTCAAATTTTAAAACTTTAAGTATGCTGAAGTATTGCTAATAAAATCTCGTCAGTTACATGCTCAAACAGTCAAATGTCTTCAGATATGCTGAAAAAAAGGCCTTTAGTTAAGAGTGCATAGCAATAAAATCTTATTTCTCATCCAAAACATATGTTGTGGTTACTCAAAAGAACCGTCTCAATGAGACGGCTCATTTGAGCACCAAAAACATATGTTAAAAATGATAGGTAAATATTTATAATAATATTACGTTCAAAAATGTTGTATATCTAAACCTGTGAATTAAATCATAGCTATAAAAATTATAATTTTCCTAATTCAGGAATTTTGAGGCTGACGTCAGCCTCAAAATCCTGAATTCAGAAATTTTCCCAGTTACTTTCACACAAGAACCTGCGCTCATGCTCAACACTTTTCTGAACATATTGGAGGAGGGCGTCAAAGTTATAATTCCGATGCTTTTTCGTCGGTTTCTCTGGGGGATCAAGAGGCGCTTTTAACTTATTTTTGTAAATTTCCAATACAGGCTTGGCAATTTTATGAAAACCAGACTGGATATAATACTCACTAAGTAAATCATCCTTGTTTGGCTCATGCGGTAAACATTTAGAAAAATTATGCATATTCAGTGCTAGCCAAAGACTGAGGATAGTTTTGCTATTCAATTCTGAATCTGATTCATCGGTTTCCCAAATATTCATTGAAAAGGGCTGGGTAATAAGCACATCGTCATCGGGGTTATACATATGAATGGTAATATATTCTTCCGAAACCAAAACACACGGGAAGAAACAGTGTTCTAAATCTAGATTCCCTTTTCCTAGCATAAATCCATTTACTATTGTTTGTGCAAGAACCTGTGACAGGACTTCGTTGGAGGTATGACCAATATTCTCTGGCCCATAGGGCATATATGTCTCTTTATACAATGCCTCCACCCCAATAACACTTGTTAAACTGTCTTCATCTGACCATAAGGCAGTACTTGATCCAGGACTCCCCATGTCTAGCCTATTTTCATCATTAGTATCACTTTCAATATCTGCTGTATCCCCAGCATCATTCAATTTTCTCCTTTTGCTTGGTGTTTCACTGCCTAAATCAATCCTTTTATCCTCAGTCCCTTCGTATTCATCATTGCTTTTCTCAAAGTTTATAACAACTGCGTCCAGAACTGCATCAGCTGTCCCATGCCAAACTCTGTGATTCCCTGAAATAGAAATCAGGCCTTCACATGGGTTTAGATAAACAAAAATTTTCAGCATAAAATTGTAAATATTTTCTTACCCATCAATTTTAACATATGTTTTGGGTGCTCAAAAGAGCGGTCTCATTGAGACGGTTCTTTTGAGTACCCACAACATATGTTTTGGTAGAGAAATAAGAAAATCAAATTTTCGTTATGCACTGCTTCAGATATATGGTGGGCCCGGGTCATTGTCCCGTGATTTCAAAATATGGCCCATCACTTTCCAAGGCAGTGGGTCCAGCAGACCCGTCCTTTTTAGTTGTGAAATAAAACTCACTTTAATAAACTATTCATCTTACAGCGAGTCTACAAACTCCACAAAACAGAAAGTTTATGTAGGTAGTCAATACTGTAAAACATGTTTAAAGCAGCCACTCAAAAAAGACAAAACAAAGACCTTAATAACAAATGGAAGCTTAATGAAGGTCAAAAGTATTGCAGAATGCTCCCCCATTCTGCAATACTTTTGACCTGCATTAAGCGATAATTGGCATTAAGCGATAATTGGTCTTCCTTTTTGAGTGGCCACTTAAGACAGGTTTTACTGTATAATCAGCAGTCAATATACATATATGCATTCAAGTGCTGTGTCAGTGTGTAGGTTAAGTATACTACCCAAATGTCAACTGTGGTTAGTTTGATATGATTGGGACCATCATTCCAGAAAATGACCCAACATTTTTTGCTCCATGAGTCACTTCGGCCCAACAATCTTGAAAAAAATCTAATGCCCTCTAAGAAATAGAGGATCTTTACAGGAGTGCTTATTATCATTTAATTTACTGAACTCTTTGCAAGCTAGGTATTTTTACTGCTTTTGTTGTTGTCAGCTTACATTTTTCAATATGAACTTTTTCAAAACAAAATTCAGGATAACTACCAAAGTGTCAAACACATTGGTCATGCTCCGGGTCCAAACTGTTTGCAAAGGTTATCAGCAGACGACAGAATTTAATGCTAGCAAGGAAAGAGTTAAAAGAGTTTTTGGAACAAAACGATAAGATGTGAGGCTTCGCCAAATAACCTATCATTTTTTCCAATGAGTCTAAAGAATTCAATAATAATTCAACTTTCCGAAAACCACATCTACTCTTACTCTTGTCTACTGGTGTCGTCTGCAAACAGTTTGGACCCAGATCAGGCCCAACAAAATGACGGGCCTGATCTGGATCCAAACAGTTCAACACTCTCATGGTATTCCTGTAAGAATTTTTCCAAAAAGATGATTTTGAAAAAAATCAGCAGACAACAAAATGCATGAAAAATTAATCAGCATGCAAAGAGTTAAATTAATTGTAAGGTAAACCCCGATTAAATGTGGGAGATTGAGCATGTGCTATTTTGTTTGTGGGACCATCATATCACATGCTAAGTCGCCATTGCATTGGTCAGTTATACACAATCAGATGACTCTTGAGTGACATTCTAGGTGTGGTTTGGAAACATCTATTGAGCATTGATTGTTACAAATGTAGATGATGCTACATTACTAAGAAATCACAATTTATCTTGAAAAAATCTAGACTTTGCCTTTTATAAGTAAATATGACGTCGCTATGGCCGCCACTCTTACATGACTTATCTCAACTCTTTCTGAACGATAATTGTGCACGTAGGGTATAACATAATACTCCGAGTCCACACTTATTAACGCTTTGTATAGGAGAAACCCCTAAATGGGTACTTTTAACCAGAGGACCTGAAGGTCCTGAGGCGCTCACCTGATCTTTGTAATGTTAAATTAGGTCAAGGTCAACTACAGCTTATAATGAAACAAATTTTGTTTAACAATATATGGGGGTTGCAGCAATTTTGGTCAAGTGACCTAAACAATATAATGAATAATCCATCAAACAGCCCAGTGATTTCTGAGAAAAAGATGTTTAGATAGGTGTGTGGCAGTCCAAATGAGTAGTCTTGGGTAAAAGGTCACATGTCATCTTGACATTTGGCACTTAATATAAAACCAATAGGTTTAACATTAGGTTTAACATTTCTCACATGTATTACGATTTCGGCTTAAACAGTTATAGAAAAATGAACATTTTATTTAAATTTACGATTTTCCACATATAAATGCATTAGGAATCAAATTTGACCTTGCCATAAAGTAGGTCAAGGTCAACCTAGATTCATCATTTGTGCAAACCTGGTAGGGCCCACATCCCAAATGCTACGTACCAAGTCCCAAAGCTAATGGCCTTTTGCTTCCAGAGAAGATGTTTAAGAGTTTTTACCATATATGGGCGTGGTGGCCATCTTAGTCATGTGAGCATAACAATTTGTATAAATTTTGGCTAACCAATCATTGGCAGTTGTCGTATAAAATTTAATTTCAATTGGCCAAGTGGTTTCTGAGAAAACTATGTTTTAATATGTTGATAGGACTCCAATATGAACGACAGTGGCTGAAAGGTCAAAGGTCATCCTTGACCTTTGAAACTTATTTATAGACAAGTTAGATTGAACATATATATCAAGTGAGAATACTGACTTTGGCTTCCACAGTATTAAAAAAAATCAACTATTCAAAAAAAATCCCATCTAAATGTATTAAGAAGCAAATTTGACCTTGACATTAAGTAGGTCAAGGTCACCTTGGGATCATCATTTGAACAAACTTGGTAGGCCCCACATCGCCAATGCTTCATACATGTACAAAGTCTCAAGGTCACTGGCTTTTTGGTTCTGGAGAAGAAGATTTTTAAAGGTTTTTACCATATATGGGCGTAGCAGTCATCTTGGCCATGTGACCTAAATATTTTGTATGCATTTTGGCTAATTTATTATAAGGAGTTTTCACATGAAATTTTAGTTCAATTGGCTTGTGAGAAAACTATGTTTTAATTTATTGTTTAGACTCCAATATGAGCGACCTAAGCTGGATGGTCAAAGGTCAACCTTGACCTTTGGAACTTATTTATAGCCATTGTCTCATTAGGCTAAACATATCAAGTGAGAATAATGACTAAGGTTTCCACAGTTTTCCAAAAAATGAACTTTTAAAAAAATCCATTTAAATGCATCAGGAAGCATAAGTTGACCTCGATGTTAAATAGGTCAAGGTCAACCTATGATCATCATTTGAACAAACTTGGTAAGCCCCACATCCCCAATGCTACATACCAAGTCCCAAGGTCATAGCCTTCTGGTTCTGGAGAAGAAGATTTTTAAAGGTTTTTTACCATATATGGGCGTGGCGGCCATCTTGGTCATGTGACCAGGACCATTTGAACAAACTTTTGTTCCTGCATCTTAAGGAGTCTTCATTTTAATAACCGGTGTGTTGATTGCTTGTCTTGGGATGGTACTTACCCACACAACTTTTAATGATTAGAACGAAAATAACAAAATTACATTTATCTCCCATTAGTTTACATTCGGCGTCCTCTGTTCGTATTCCTAGTTCAGTTAACAATTTTCGGGATATGCTTCCTACCATTAGGTTATCTCCTCTTGGGTCACCTTTTATCAGGAAGTATGCTAAACCATTTAATGCATTCAAAAGACGCGGAATGTATCCTAATGTTTCTAAGTGCAATGCCAAGAGGTGTGTCTGTTGCACACATTTATGTACTAAAACTACCATTACATCATCTGTAAATGGTAGAAAATTTTCCATAATTAATAATAATGATTTGGACTGAACTTCATCGGATCTGATTTATGTTATAACTTGAACAGAAACTAACTGTGGAATGCAATATGTTGGACAAACTGGCCGATCCCTCAAGACTAGGTTTCGTGAGCACTTTCGTAAAATGAAAAAGCCTAAAAAATTTGACACATTTCTTTATCGCCATTTCAAAAATAATGGTCATTCACCTAGTAAAATTGTAATTCAGCCGGTTGAAAAAATTATATATGATCCAAATTCATCAACTAGATTAAAAAATATTAAGAGACATGAAACTGAACTTAAATGGATTAAATTTTTGCAATCACCTTTTCCTTTAGGCTTTAATGATAATATATACCATGAAGGCAACATTTCTAAAATGCCAGATTTTGATGTTTTTTCTGTTTTTGAATGTAAAAAACGTAAAAGTAGATCTCATGGTAAACGTAAAAATGGCAACATTAGGCGCAAAATTTGTACTGAAAAACGCTTAAATACTTCTCTAAAGGATCTTTCTTTGGCTTTAACTAATCATGGTCGACATGGCTTATTTTCATTTTTAAGTTCCTTGCCTATCTCAGTTTTACGCAATTTAGAGTTAGAGGCTAATAAACTTTATGATAGAGCAAACAAATTATATAAAGCAGCACTCCTTACAAGGTGTCATGTTCAACATTTCCTTTGTCCTTATATCGATTCTGAGGTCAACCATAAACGACATTTTATCAAAATTCCATTCATTAACAAAGGTATTGAGTTTATTGATTTACATAGTATCTTCAAGGATAATTCAGTGATTTCATCTATTCCAAATTACTTTAATAATTCTGAAACTCCTATCATTTGTTATAAATATAACAAACCAATAAGGTCTACGATATTTAACTTTAATAAAATTGTAAATGATTTAGATATAGATTCCAATACTCCTGCCTCCTGAGATTGTAAAAATTCAAATTATTTATATCCCTCTGCAGGGCATGTTATTACAGGTAATCTAAATGTCATTCCTGACGCTAGAGTTCGCAATATCATTTCTAAATGTCCTAAATATAGATTTCCCTCTAATATTGATTTCTCTAAATGCCGTAGAGAGATCGCTGCTTCTTTAAATGACTTCAGTAATCGTTGGTGCAAACGGGAAAATGTTGAACCTGATGCTTTGAAGGAATGGAAGATTAACATTTTTAAAATTATTGATACTCGTATTTCATTTTACTCTCGTAATACACATCTTTTGCCCCCTAAACCTAAATCTTCTTTTCGTCATCTTAAACGAGGTATCCAGGATTTTCATATGAACTATGTTTTGGTTCCAGCAGATAAAGCTGCTAACAATGTTGTAGTTGTTTGACGATTGTATTATATTAATACTCTTAAGCGTGAGCTTGTTGACACTAATGCCTATAAACTGCAACCTTCTTTAAGTGAAAGGGTGATTGTTGATGGGCATGGTTGTCATACAGCCCTACATTTTGGTGTCAAAGCTAAAGAAAATCAAGACAAAGTTCCTACGTTGTACTGGTTACCTAAACTCCATAAAAAACCCTATTAAGCAAGATTTATTGCAAATTCTAGTTCTTGTACGACAACAGAACTTTCTAAATTGTTAACGTCGTGTCTTACTGCTGTTAAAAACATGTTATCAAATATTGTGAAAAGGTATATGAGAGATCCGGTAAAAACCTATTTTGGTCGATTAAAAATTCAGGTGAAATTTTAGATAAACTTAAAGCTAGAGATTTCAATGCGACCAGTTTGTCTACTTATGATTTTTCTACTCTTTACACTACTTTACCTCATAATTTAATTAAAGATAAACTTATTGATCTTATTGAAAATACCTTCCAGAGAGAAGGCTCTCCTTACCTTGCATGTAGTGACAGAAATGCATTCTTTACTTCAGAAAAACCTAAAAAATATCATGCATGGTCGTGTCAAAATGTATGTGATGCGCTGACCTTTTTGTTGGACAACATTTTTATTCGATTTGGCACCAAGCTCTATAGACAAGTTGTTGGGATTCCTATGGGCACTAATTGTGCTCCCCTGGTTGCAGATTTATTCCTGTTTTGTTATGAAAGGGACTTTATGATGTCTCTTTCTGATGATAAGCAGGCTGATGTTATTGATGCGTTTAACACTACTTCCAGATATTTGGACGATATTTTAAATATTAATAATGTTTATTTTGACAATATGGTTAGTCAAATATACCCTTCAGAGCTCCAACTTAATAAAGCCAATGCCTCTGATACCGAAGCCGCATTTTTAGACTTGCATTTGTCAATTTCTAATGATATTGTTTCTACCAAAATTTATGATAAACATGACGACTTTGATTTTGAAATTGTCAATTTCCCGTTTTTAGATGGTGATGTTCCTCGTTCTACATCCTATGGAGTCTATATCTCTCAACTCATTCGTTTTGCTAGAGCATCTAGCTATGTTGCTGACTTCAACACTCGCAATAAATTGTTAACTCAGAAACTTCTTAAACAAGGCTATCGGTATCATAAACTTCGCAAAACATTTTCAAAATTTTATAGACGATACTATGATTTGATTTCTAAATTCCAAGTTGGACTTAAATCTCTCTTGCGCCAAGGACTTTCGGAACCTGATTTCTATGGTGACTTGGTGTATAAGTTGAAGAAGATTGTTGGCTCTAATAATTTTTCAGCGCAGTTCATTAAAATAATTTCCCATTATAAAAAGATTGGCTATAACATTAATGTATTGCAACAGACTGCATGCTTGGTAGTCAACCCAATCACGGTTGGCAACTTTGCTTTCCTCTTTAATTGCACGCCGGTGGGTCGGACTTCAGACTCTATGATGGTTCCGACTTAAAGACTTATCTATTGATGAGATGGTAGGGGCCTGATGCTTTGGCTGTTTGTCGGGCCCACCGGGGTTTACCTGTTGGATTTCTTTTGCTCCAGTATTCAGTTTAATTTACTGTTGAGTCCTTATCCTTGCTTTATCTCCTTGTTATATCTTGATTTATATGTTTTAGGAGATGATGCATTGATAAGTTAGGGGTCTTTCATGCAAACCAAATATCTATGTGTCTTGATCCACATCTGAATTAAGGGTGAGGTTGGCGCCGTTAAACCGGTTTAAGCCCTCAAGTAAAATATTTTACTGACCGTTCCAAGGCGGTACTTCTTTTGTGGATCTTTTATGTTTTTGTTCTGTCTTGTGTTTGCTATGTTTTGTGCACGTATGTTTATATGTGCTTTGTGGTCACCTGCTGGGAAAGGGCTGACCTCTTGGCTCTCGTTTGTGGTGTCTTCTGTGTGTTTGTCACTTTCCCATTGGTATCCTGGGTCAGGTGTGGAACTTGATTGTATCGATTCCTGATCTTTGCACCATTACTTACTTATTTTCATATGAAATTTGAGTTTAATTGGCCCAGTGGTTTCAGAGGAGATGTTTGAAAATGTTGACAGACAGACGGACAGACGCTGGCTCGGACGCCGGAGTGACTGGTATACATACTATTAGCTCACCCATGAGCCTTCGGCTCAGGTGAGCTAAAAACAGTATGGACACAGATGAAATGCTGCATAATTGGCATTTCCTAAGAGTCTACACTTATTGTAAAATATGGTAAGGATATAAGATACTCAGACAAAAGAATACGTTTTTTTTTTTAAACTATAACCTGACACCCCTTGATATGTAAAATGGAATATACCAAGTTTATTGAATCAAACCAGGAGGAAGATTCCATTTGTAAACAAAGGGTGAAAGTGGCTGTGTATAAAAAGGGTTCTTTTTCAGGAGAAATGCAAGTTTATTTGCACATTCCCAAGTGAGTGCTCTAAACGTATAAAGCAAAATTTTGGGCCTCCGCATGTGAATTCCAACAATGTAGCATTTTGACACGAGCTTGTGCAGCCTCCTTTTCAGCTTAGAAACTCCAAATGATGTTTGGTCAGTAGCTTAACAGTCATAGAATATTCAAGCAACTAGCAAAGGCTCTGATCAAGCTGCACTTATGCGCAGGCTGGTCTGAGCCTTTGCTGGTCGCACATACCACATTGTTGGAAATCTCTTGTCCCAGCTCATTAACTGTTAAAACTAAAATCTGAGCTGGTACCCACTACCCAGCATAAGGTACAAGTTGGCATGTGCCTACATTAAAGATTCAAATCAGTCTCCGCAGCCACACAGTCTAATCAGAGTCTTAGTTTTACACCTGAAGAAAAGTTGGACCCTTGGCTACCTATAGAGCACCCATCAAAGCCTCTGAGCAGACTGCATGGATGCGCAGGCTGATCTGAGTCTTTGATGGGGGCAGATGCCACTTGTCCCTTTTCCTGGACACCGGCTCATTTTATCTCCAGCTTAGGCCAGTTGAAAAATACCCATGTTTAGGGTAACCCCACCCTACCTAAATTTACTGGTGAAATGTAGAATTTTTTCAGGTTTTCTGGAAAAAATATTAGTGTATGCATTTTGAAAGGCGAAATGACTTTCAAAATGCATACAATTATATATTTTTTTCCAGAAAAGAAAGTGTGCCTATCCTACCAAAAAATTTCAGATCCGTTACCTGAAACACACATATTTTTTAAATGGCCTTACCAAATGAGGTGTCACCAATGGTCAATTTAGCTTTGCATCCGGGGCACTCAGCTTTGGTGCTTCTGTCATTCACTGTAATTTGGCAGTTAGGCACAAGGGGCTTGAATAAGTGAGCCATCAACGTTGTCTGTATTTCCGCCTCACATAATCTTTCTTTGCTTCGAATCTTCCTCAAGCATTCCAGGTGTGTTTCTGCAATAAAACAGAAGCAAAAAAGGTACTATTAAACAAGGAAATTCCAACAGTGAAGTCATAATATGTTTTGGTACTATATTTTTAAAAGTTACATATATCAGCAGATCATACCGTTATTGAAAGTCCTATTTTTAGATGGACCGTCTGAGCATTAAGGAAGCACTTGAGAATTAAACAAAAAAGATGGTCCTGTCCAGGAAATTGGTGAGCAGAAGCTTTTATTTCTTGACCTCGTTGGCTTTAGATTAACATGACAGTGCTTTGTTGTCTATAAGTTAAACAACATTCAGGGCCTTTTCTGCCCATCTCTAGGGGCCGAATTTCGGCCCCATTCCCAATCAATAATAGTCACCTTTTTTCCCAATACCATGTCTGATTTTCCCAATTAAGAAGAAGAAAAAAATCTTCTTTTAGAGACAACTACTACTTATGAGGAGCACTGACCCATATCAGAATGATACTTAAAAACTTGTGCTTAAGTGGTATGCTTGGCATAATACAATCTAAAATAACTTGATTTTGAGGATAATATTTTGCTACCCTTGTAATGTTCTATGTCGTTAATTTCTCCCAATTTTGATGTAAAGTCGATCATTTTTTCCCAATTTTGGCCAGGGGCCTTTTCCCAAAATTGCTGGAAAAGGCCCTGACATTGCATAATTTCCATGAAACAGCAAATGAACCAAAAGCCATCAATCACAAGCCTACTATAGTAAAACAAGCACAGAAATTAGAGACAACTTCACTCACAAACTATCCTTGGTTGGAGCTGCATACCTTTTAATAGCTTGTCAGACAAAGGGCTGTCTCCCTGTTCATGCAAGCAAACAATTGTTATTTTTCATACTTCCATAAGAAATTACATGTACAAAAGTACAATGCATTCAAGCCATTCATGAAATTTTAAACTGATATAAAAAGTTCTGACCCTCTAAATTTGTCATGACCCCCAGATTTTCAAGCAAGGGGTCACCAATGACCTCCAAAAAATTTCAGTCTTGCAGAGACACTGGACCTATCTATCTTCCAATACATCTTAACCCCTGTGTGGGATGTTAGACTCATTAAGCTGAAAGATAATGTTTAACTCTGTCGGCAACCATTAAATTGGCCTTGACCCGATCATAAGCCCATCGTTCCAGCCCTACTGCGGGTCAGTGCAGGACTTTATATCGCAAATTAAGCATAATTTTGATTGCTGATTTCTGTATCTGTATTTATACAGCGCAGGGCCTGTTATGGCATTAAATGTGCTGGAGAATGATGTTATGGTCTCATTCTTTGAAGGCACCACTGTTTTGGTGCACGCGCAAAAGCCATCGCTTTCTACTTTTAAACGGTTCCTCTCGACCGCCAGTTTGTTCCCGATTAATGGGTATAGTCACTAAAATTCCCTTGGTAGAGCTGTGTGAGTTCTCAAGATCCCACCGCTGCCACCATGCCAGTAAGGAGAAAGTAACGAGTAACAAACAAGTAGATATTTGATGACTTTAGTGTCATGTAAACAGAAAACATGTTTTCAGACAGAAACAGGAAATCAAGAAGAAAACTTCAAGGGAGGAAACTCCTCACCAACGTTAGGCCTAAATGAAATATATGGGTGGTTCCTGTGGCATACCAACAAAATTTAGGGTAAATAGGTAGGGAAATTATTAAATTTTGTTATAACATTTAACAAAGAAAATAGTGACAAAATCTGAAAAAGTGCCCATTTTAGGTATTATTTTCTCCCAAGACCATTTTAATGTTTAGGGTAGGGTTAAAAAAATTAGGGTAGGTAGGCAACAGGAACCACACATATATTTCATTTAAGCCTTATACAAAATCAAAGTACTGAGAGTATTGTATGGCGGAGAGAGAGTTTATCATGTTACTAGACAGTGGCTAGAGGTACAGATCCTAGGAGGCTAGGTATACGGACCCGTACCCCTAGTATATTCTACCATGTCAGGCTACAGGTACAGACATATAACCATGATGAGAAATTCTAAATTATCATGATGAGAAGTGTTAGAAAATACCTTGTTGTTTTGTTATGAAATACCAATCCAGTAAGTCGCCATTTGCAATGTGGGATAACTCTGTATAGTAAATATAAAAACAAAATACAAATTCGGGATTGGGACAAGTTATGTTGTGGTGTTGTTGTTGTTATTATTTTTATAATTATTTTTATTATTATTATCATTATTATTATTATTATTATTATTAAATAAAATAAAAACTTTGTTTTTCATGATTTGTTTTTGCTGTTTTCACTTTCGGTTTGTGTCATTAGCGAGGGTGCGAACAACATTCTGTGATTAATTGGTCGGCATAACGCAGCACAAAGACATCTTTAAACATAAAAGAACAAATTACAATGATTGGCTGAATGTTTTTATGTCCAACCTCAAAAACATCAGAAGAACTTAAGAACTTTATATCCATGAGTACAGGAATGAGAGAACAGAGGTAATCTTTCTATCTATCTATCTATCTATCTATCTATCTATCTATCTATCTATCTATCTATCTATCTATCTATCCAATATGTCAGGCTACAGGTACAGACATATAACTGATGAAAAGTTATCATGATGATAAGTGTTTGAAAATACCTTGTTGTTGTGTTCTGAAATACAAATCCAGCAAGTTGCCATTTGCAATGCGGGATAACTCTGCATAATAAATATAAAAAACGAAACACGAATTCGGGAATGGGACAAGTGGTGCGGGATTCATGTTGTGCTGTAAATATTATTATTATTATTATTATTATTATTCATAGCTCCAGATAAGGATTGGAGGCAATTGGGTATTTACCCACCTCTTTTTGGCTTAATTGGGTATTTCAAAATTTAAGTTGGGTATTTCAAGTTTTTGTATTGGGTATCCATCTGAAAGCAAATAAGCAATGAAAGCGGGCCTTGTTTCTCTTGATTTTTTTGTTTCATTTCGGTTTCACTTTCAGAAAGCACACTGGCAATATAAGTATATCTGAGATCGCTATTTCATACTTATTTCAAAACCAACGTATCTATCAAGTCATCTTTGATTCTTCAAACCACCAATGCAGTATTAGGGTTAGTTACGATATGATATTATTCAATTGCTCTGGGGCTTTTTCACCCACGTTACGCCATTGTTACTGTAAAGCCAGACGTATGTCGTTATTGTGTAAATATTGGGTATAGCTAAACAGCGCCAAGAATGTTCCTGGACTGGTTTACAATTTAATAAACTAGATTCGGCGCCATGTCGTCTATAAATTTGTACCCAACAATAGCTTGAGATGCGAAAAACGACAATCGGAAACTGAATACTATAACGTCATACGCTACGAAAAAGTTCAGAACTGAGTATCAAGGATTTTTATTGCGTTTTTGTACGCACAGAAATGAATTTAATTGCGTTTTCACGTTCACGAAATTGCGTAAATACGCAATATGCAGCCTTATCTGGAGCTATGATTATTATTATTATTATTATTATAAAGAGAAGATTAACCTCGAAAGGAAATGTTTGTTTTTTTTGTTAAATGATACGACCTGTCAGTGTCCGTGGAAACACCCCAAACCACCCCTAAACACCACAAACCACCTCCAAACCACCTCTTAACCATCCCAAACCACTTTCTTAACACCCAGAAGACTTGATTTCAAGCATCTGTCCATCTGATGATGCTCGAGCAGTGATATGCGCTCTACACCCATTTTTGAATGTGCTGCAAAACGGATAGATGGATAGATGGATGGATGGATGGATGGATGGATGGATGGATGGATAGATAGATAGATAGATAGATAGATAGATAGATAGATAGATAGATAGATAGATAGATAGATAGATAGATAGATAGAGAATAATTGATCTGCGCATTATATATCCCACTAAACATAAAAAAGCGGACCAGGGTCGGCCCGCCATGCGGCCAAAGAAATGCCATTTGAATGCCGTTTTGCTAGCCAGACATTGTGTGCTGGCCGGGTTTATTTGTTAGGACCTTTAGACATGTGGACAAACTTAATATTTTAGATCCTTAAGGTACTTATGTTACTTCTAAGCACAAAAACAAATAATAAAATTGTACGGACTGACGAACGGACAGACGGACGGGTGGTGTGTAAAATTGTACTTTCTGTCACTTTTAACGTAAGACTCTTTTGAGCACCAAAAATGTTTATCTGAAAATATAATTGTTGACTTACGCATTATATCAAAACTAACATCAAAGCAAAACATAAAAAGCGGGCCAGGGGCGGCCCGCCAGTGAAATGCCACTTGAATGACATTTTGTGGGCGGACCGATGTGGGTCCGACATACCGTGTGCTGGCTGGGTTTACTTGTCATGACCCGCAAAACGAAAAGGGTACGGATCCGTATCCCTAGCCATTGCCTTACTAGTATGTTAGTCACTAGAATGTAGGGCTGCAACAAAGCCCTCACCTGATTCCTGAATCCACGCACATTGTAGCTTCTTCTCTCTCTGTTTTAATGAAAAAAAATGAATTTGGCGTTTTGGCCTTTGTGGCTTTAGGAAAGCATCTGGAGATATTGCCAGCACTATAGCCCCGAATTTCCCAGAAGCGACGTTACCGAATTTATGACACCCCTCTACTCCCATAACATATAATATGCACCTTACTTACTATCAGCTAGAAATTTTCCAAGACGTTCTACAGCTTGATCTCTAGAAATTTTCTGACACTTGTTAAAAACAAGGTCGAACATGGCTCCCCGATAAAGGAAGATTTCTGGAAACGAATTCTCATTTTGTGGTACGACGTCTAACGAAGCCTTTTGAAACGACCAATTGCCAAAAGCATTGCAGCTTTTTATCACTAAAGGCACAAAGGGGCCCATGATGTTCGAGGGCCACTTGTCTTTACGGAGAAATGGAAATGTTTCTTCCAGAAGTTCAGTTGCTATTTCTTCCCCCGCCATTTTTTATTCTAGCTGATGCTATTGACATGGCGATCGTAGGTAATTAATACTATTGACACGGCGATCGTAGGTAATTAAGAGACAGTCGTGTACCTATCCTACCTTACCATTCCCCTACCCTTAACCTTAACCCTGCCCTATCCCTAACCTTAACCCTGCCCCACCCCATCCATCCACCCCACCCAACTCCACGCTATCCCACCCCACCATAAGTGTTTTGAGTAATCGGCTCGGAATGAGTTTCTTCTACAAAGAGTGTGGATTGGTCATCCTTACTTTTTTTCAAAACCATTTTTATAAAGAGATAAACATGCATTTGTTAAGACGAATATATTTTTCTCTGCTTAAGTGATACTGTTAGTGATGTTTAATAACTCAATTTTAATATAGACTATACGACACATGCATTATAGCAAAGCAATTACAAGAACAAAAGTTGCTCTTCAAGAGGTTTCCTTTGGTTTGCTTATAGTTTAATATTCATGTGTAAAAAGTAAATGAGTATGATCAGGAAATACCACAATCAGACACTGCAGCCCAAACACAGCACTGTGAGCAACAGCCAAAGAGCACTAACAATCATACGACACCAGGAAGACAATTAAAGTAAAGAAACCATGTCTCTCCTCATCAAATTGATTGAAAAAACTACAAAAGACACAGCCCTAACCTCCATCCAAATAGTATAAGTATGAATCAATACACAATATTTTGTTACCATCACATATGCGCCCAAAACCATTCAACGTCTATATATTTGATTTATCCAGTATAGCCAGAGACATCAATGTTGACGCTCAGTCTTTATCGACCAGAATATGTTGTTGCTGTGTTTGTGTTTAACGTCCAACCAACAGCTAAGGTCATATGGAGACGGGCCAAGGCTTAAAGTCTCATTCGACAGACTGATGAAGCCAGGAATTGAGCCTGCGACCCCTGGTTTACAAGGCAAGCAGTTTATCCACTACACCACAGCGACTCCAACCAGTATATGTGTCGACCAGTCTCGATTGCTAGATAGTGAGCAGACACCCTAAACTTTGCTAGGGTCATTCGGGAACTGAGGATAACATGTGTAAATAAGGTTCAAACGAAAAATCGGTTTTGATACTGCTATATGTCGTGAGTCTGCTAGAGTTGCTTATTTTTGAGTACCATATGTGTAGAAAAATATATATTTTCAAGTTTTGCTTATGAATTTTTCAAGGTCAAATTGAAAAAAAAAATGTTAATAATACCAGAAATACGTAATATTTGGGTCAAAATACTTCTAAATATTGCAGTCAGATACTTGTAGTTAATGTTCATGCAAATGGTTTTCTCTAAAGTTCACCCGGCGTGTCACAATATTGCAAATGGTATCAAACCAGGAAGTAACTCTAAAAAGACTGATAGACATGCTGCCGATTGTTCAAAAGCTGTATGTTGGGGCGTAAAGTGATCTATGTGAGATATATAAGTTTTTCATACAATAATGTGGCCAGAGGTATCCGTCTCTTTGATAAAAAAGCATTTTTTGTTTATACAGGAATAATTTCATGCAAGTAAGAGCTTTTGAAAGATGTATCCCCTTAAACTGCACGAAGTGTCACTTCGAATGTAGAAAATATAAAATACATAAAAGGCTTGTAGGCGGTACTTCTTTTGTGGATCTTTTATGTTTTTGTTCTGTCTTGTGTTTGCTATGTTTTGTGCGCGTCTGTTTATATGTGCTTTGTGGTCACCTGCTGGGAAAGGGCTGACCTCTAGGCTCTCGTTTGTGGTGTCTTCTGTGAGTTTGTCACTTTCCCATTGGTATCCTGGGTCAGGTGTGGTAATTGATTGTATCGTTTCCTGATCTTTGCATCATTACTTACTTGTTTCGACCTTATCCACTATACTAACATGCCACTACTGAAAGAACTTTTCTGAAAGGTCCTCTTAACAGCGCATCTAAACATCTACCTATACTGACCAAAATAGGAAAGTTTACAGTTTTCTGATCATAATGCTGGACTGTGTGTTTTATTGACTGAAACAAATAGCATTTATGTGATTTGAGAAACATCCGACTGCAAAATGCAAGATCAATTAATGCCATCTTTTAACTAGAGTTATCGCAATAGGACGTTTTCAAGCCTAATCAGCACTAGTTAGCTGTAAACTTTTTTCATCGTGACAATCTTTGTTGTTTTGAAACTTCGAGAATCAACACAAATTGATAAGTTATACAGATTCTGGTTCAAAATTCGAGTTTGAAATTGATCTGGTAGCTGGCACTGGAAAGCACTTTTCCTGTAGCTTAAATTCGCACAGTTCAAGTGGCTGGTGTATGGAAATTTGGAATAATTGCCATTTTAGTGCTCGGATGAACAAATGACAGCGACTTTTTTGGTAATTCTGTCAACTTTTGATTAAACTTTGCTGTTGCGAAAAGCATTGAATTTTAACCTTTAATCTGTGATTTAAGGAAACGACCTCTCCAGCGTTTAAAGCATCATAGTCAACGCCATATGCGTAAAAATTCAAACTTGAATCACCAGTTGTACAGCAAAATGAACAAACTTTCAAGAAGTACTGTGCATGATAAAGGCTTATATGTATATTTCACATATTCGCATCAGGTGTAAGCTTTCTTTTCTGTTCAGCAAATATAATATGCCAATATATACCTAAACGGGTGCTACTTGGCGGTTTAGATTGTCAATTCGCATGTTCTTGGGCATGGACGGATCCAGAAATTATCGTATCCGGGGGGGGGGGGGGGGGGTCCAAACCTAACTGACGTTTAAGTCGTCCTGTACTTGCTTTTTACGGAGAGTTTCGATTGACCATTCCAAGGGAACTAAGCTTTCCAAGGAGGAAGGGGGAGTCCAAGTTTTAGGCGTTGTGGGGGTCGGGATAGGGGTGGGATGCGAAGGTCCTAATATTTATTCCTACAGAAACCTATAACACTTGTAGTTTTCCGCGGGGGGTGGGGGGGGGGTCCGGATCTCCTAACCCCATCCCACCCCACCCTCTCTCTCTCTCTCTCTCTCTCTCTCGCTCTCTCTCTCTCTCTCTGTATTCATAATTCAGAAATCAAGATAATCGGAAGAAAAGATAGATGCTCCCCAAATATATGGTTGCTCGATAAGGGATGTAAGTTGATATCTCTAATGGTGTTAATGTTATGCTCTGGACAAAATATTCAAGCATAGCAAAGGGCAATAACTTTTCTAAATTATACAAAAGAGAGTTATGGTTCTTGTACACCGCATCTCTCCTCGTCGAGATCTTTTTACCATTGAAGTTTCAAGTTGATACCTCTTATACATGTAGTTGTTGTGTTATGCTCTGGAAAAATAGCAAAAGGGAAATAATTCAACAAACAAACAAGACTTACCTGTAATTTTATGTTTGGTTAGGTTAGTGTTAAAAGCTATTCAGCAAGGTGACTTTAATCCAGAAAAAAGGGATCAAATTCTTTTATTATAGCTAAAAATTGAAAATCTCTCACCATGTGCCAAAACACAAAATGGGAGAGGAGGGTGGTTTTTGACCCCTTCAATAAATAAATGACTATATAGAATCCTAACCAAACACCAACTTACAGATAAGTCTTGTTTGTTTGTTTGAATTATATTACGTCATTATATTTCCGGAATCAAATGAGACTTCAAAGCAAGAACAAATAACTCTTGCTGAACAAAAGTAGCTCATATAAATGCACCTATATTGTACAGTAAAATAAAACCTACTTGGACATCCTTATTGTAAAGCTGCTCGTTGGAAATTATCCGCATCTATTATCTCTAATCGCTTGTCATAAAACCTTGAAAAAGTTTCCGCATTTGACCATCTAGCTACTTTCATAATCTCATTCAAAGGAAGACCACTATGTTTCACCTTATACCCCTATTCCACACAGGCCACGAATCGCGCGAATCGCCACGAATTGATTTTTTATTAATTCGGGGGGATTCGTGAGGTTTCATTAAAACAATTTCTCCAATCGTCATGTTCTACGAGTCAGTCCCGATTCAGATACGATGTCGTTACGATTATTCGGGGTAATCGGCTCAATTCGGCTGAAATCGCGCAATTAGCAAATAACATTAGAACATGCTGCACGAAAGTTAAGGAATCAATTACGAATCAGTTAAGAATATGCCGAATGCAGCACGAATTGGGCACGAATTAACAGAAATCCGCGACGATTCGCCACGATTCGCGAGATTTTCTCTCATGATAGTTATAAAAAGGCCCATACATGCTTCAGGGGCATCAGTTCCAAAATGAATGTTCCTCGTAAAGCAGCTGTAGAATTGATCCTGCAACTTGAGTATTAAAAACAGCTACTTATATAGCCAGAAGAAAACAACTACATTAAAGTCGAGAGGCCCTGGCAATGACTCATTGACTTTGGAAAATATGGCAGTTCGCCATTGGCAAAATCACCAGCCAGGAGCTACTGACTAATCCTGATTGTGCTATAGAATCTGCCAAATCTGTTTCCACTTCTAGGACTAGCTCACGTACGCGTGACCCCGTAGTTACTCTAAGGGAAAACCCCTCTGCTATATATTCCTTGGTTTAATTGCTTGTCTTAATCTCCCGACTCCCCACGAATGAGCTAAGAGTAGCTACGAACGCCAAAAAGCGCCTCCGAATCGATTACGATTCTGTTACGATGTCCAAGAATCAGTTACGATGTCTAAGAATGCCCTAGGAATTTGGTACGAACCACGCACGATTTTTCGAATCTGGGAATTCGTGGCCAAAGTTTTGAACAGTTCAAAACTTTTGAGCCGAATTCCCGATAGAGACACGAATTGCAAGAACTGTCTACGGACTGTGCGAATCAGTTAAGATCTTCACGAACTGAGTACGATTCAGCCACGAATCCAAATATTTGTCAATTCGTGGCAATTCGTGGGATTCGGGGCCTGTGTGGAATAGGGGTATTAGACGAAATGGCAGATCGTGTATTGTGAGAAGTATCAACATCTATTCCTGAATTTCTCATTACACATTTTATCCACCTATTTACAATTGTAGGTACTACATGCCTATATGGCTTTACAAGGTGTGTTTCATGTTTATTTGAACCAATTTCGAATTGCCGTTACTCATTTATTTCTCATTCTATTTTATAATAATTGATTTACACAGGTTATAGTCTGATCTCCAGGAATGACCAGTCAACAAGAAAATAGCTCTGAACTTTATTCGCTGCATTCTGGAAAGTCCGCCAAAATTTGAGAATCGAATCATGGCTCGGGTATGTAAGGAGCATTACGGGTAGTTCTATCGTGTCCAACAATGAAATTTTCTAACAGGTAGAATATTCGTTTACTTCACCCGTCTCAGGCTGGTGACAATCAATAGGTAAATTTCGGAAGACTTCGGTTGTTTGCCGGAAAGAAGCGGTGATATGCGATGTTGAGGTGTGAAAATAATCCCTGGGGCTAGTGGTCTTATCTTAATCCTCATAAAACACTGATATTTATGGTTTTAATTGAATAACGACTTACTATAAAGAGAGTAGAGTTTTAACCGTTAAAGCACAAGAAAAGAATGCATCTTTAAATGTCGTCTGCTGCAAATAATTGCCGCATTAAGTATTGAAGCAAGCAGCGTGGACCCAGAACAGACTGCTCAGGAGCAGTCTGATCTTGATCCACACTGTTTGGGCATAGAGGCTTCTTATACATTTCAGCAGACGAGAAAAGCAGACGACTTTTGTTGCGATTGGCGCATTAAGGGTTAAAATGAGATTTTATACAAAGCCACTTTATGAGTCGTGCCATCCTGGTCAGCACTGATTGTAGATGTGCTATTTATTGGACGCTCAACTCAAATTATTGGATAACTTGACACATCAGCTAAACAGTGTGGGTCCTAATCAGACGCCACATTACGCGGTGTCTCATCTGGGTTCGCACCATTTGTATATATGTCCCGTTTATGAGATGCTCTGCTCAAACAGGTTAGATGGATATGATGTTACAACATGACATTCAGTCAGCAAAAAAGTGCAGACCCTGACCAGATGCCACATTATGCGGAGTCTCATCTGGGTTCACACAGTTTGTATTATGTCCCATTTATGGGACACTCTGCTATTTCAGCAAATAGTGCAGGCCCCGATCAGACGCCACATGTATAAAGAATGGCTTTTGGCATAAACATAAAATATTATCGTTTTTGGGGTTTTTTTGTGCTGTGTTATTCAGTTGCTGTTGTTATTTTTCAAAATTATAATTTGTCGAAAGGTTTTAAAAACCTTATCACCAGAAGAGACTCGCATGCAACAAAAGAAAACCTAATTATTAGACTGGCACGTGTTTACGTGTTTGTCTAGACTTATTGTCCTTTATATATTTATTTTTCATAATTTACTTTGTTGAAAAAATGATACCAGAGTTTCAAAAAGTTTGGAACAATGTCCAGATCTTGTTTATTGGTAAAGACGGATGTAACCACTTATCCATTCTCAAATATTACAGCCATAGCAGCGAAGACCCAGATTACCACCGGCACTGCGTTGTGTCCTAGAGCAGGACACGCTAATCCCTGCTTAGTACTGTTTCAAAACAGGAAGACCCGTCCCGTCATGACTGAAAAACTGTTCACCGGGACGTAAATAATCAAACCAATCAAACAAATAAACTGCGTTCTGTGACATTTCGTGAAGGTCTACAATGCTTTCTATCATAAAATCAAAATAGTTTCAACATTCGGATAATGCCAGCAGTGTAGATATCCTGATGGGTTCCATTTTAACGTTTGGTGAATTAGCCAGCGGTCTGAATTAAGAAAAACAATTACTGCACAATTTTATATTGCAAAAGTAATAAAATCTGATACCAAAAGTCACTCGCGTGCAACAAAACCTGGTTATCTTCGGACTAGGCCCTTTTATTAGTCATGTATATGACTTTGTCAAATTTATTATTTGCGGATTTTTTTTTTTACAATGAAACTTTTCGTAACAATACCAACAGTTTGAATCCAGACCAGAGCCTATAGTTACATACACTCCGCATGGGTCCTTGTTTCTGTTCATTCGTTTTTCGTTTGTTTATTCGTATGACGGGTGTCAAGTTGGTCCTACCTTAGCCTGGGTTCCAGTCTGATCATTTTTTCTTCTTTTTTTTATTTTTCCGTTTCTTGGTCAAAAATGACAATATTAATCGGAATCAATAACGGACCACCGATACCTTTGATGGTGTATATCTTTATTCTCTTTTTTTAGAATATCAGCATTAGAGATCATTGCCAAAATAAAATAATCCGACTGGACCCAGGCTAGTCCTACCTATCCATTGGGGCTTGAGAAGTAAAATTAAGTGCTAGACTTTATCTATATCCATGTCTATGGGAAAAGCGAAGGCTTTTATGGGTCTACACATATGCGCAGACTCGTCTTGGCCTTTCTTATAAATATAATAAAGCGGGCCACTATCGGCCCGCCAGCAAAACGCCATTCAAATGATATTTCTCTGGCGGGCCGATAGTGGCCCTAGACTCCATGCTCGTCAGTGCGACAAATAATTAGCATGCGCCTCCAGCTTTTAATTACTGATCCAGAAATGTAAACAAATATTTAAAATTCGAGCAACGGACATAATCATGATAATGGAGCCATGTCGCGAGAAAACCTGGCTTCAGGGTAAGAGTCATGTAAGGCTCAAATCAACCTGCTCAGATACAGAGACTGGGTGGAAAATTAAAATTTTGCATGAAGCAAGTTTAGATATTTTACTTTCCAATAAGCAAATAACAAAGGCACTGATCAGACTGCGCGGGTGCACTGGCTGGTCTGCGCCTTTATTGTTCGCATGTAATATGCCGGTTTTCCTGCGTTGAGGCCCGTTATTATTTTATATATGCTTCTAAAAATATTGACATCAACATCTCTAAATTTACATATACACAATAAAAAAGATTATACCATAATTGACAAAATGGTTTTATTCATACTGAATAATTATATAATCTTCCGGACGTTTATTATAATCATACTGATCAAACTGAGAAATTATGATACCTGAAGACAAATGCAACCGGTCACTGACTTGATACTCGTGATTTTCCGCCATAAGGCCGATAATCCTAAAAGACACCATTGTTACAAATCTCTAAAAAGGGAGTTTAATTTTTTATTTTATTTCAACAAATTGATTATCAAAGGATTCCTAAAAGTCTCCACTACGCAATGCTACCAGCAATTTTTTTCTCATATTATTTGAAAATGGATATTATTATGTTTTTAATAACAATCCACGGAAAAAACGGGGCATGTTTACTATTTGTTTAATCATTTCAGCAGTGGTCAGAAAAAACTTGAAAAAGGGAGTTTTAGTTTTCATCCAAAAATTATGAAAAATATATCAAAATGTTCGCATAATAATGTAGTTTCTAAAGCTACCAGCAATTTTTTTGTATTATCTTCCAGACTTTTTTAATAAGAGTTTAATTAATACTTTCCTATTCGTTTCAGTGTAAACCGCTATAAGGATTAATACAGGTAAATCTGTCATGACAATTTTTCATTGTTGGGTATGGTACCAAAAAGCTCCGGAACTGGCATATGGAAAATTAGTTCTGTAGCATGTGAGTTCAGCTCTATTAAAATCTATTATTCTGAGTATCTGCAGAATAAATGAAGCTATAGCGATATTTTATTGAAAAAAACACACACACATAAGCTTCATTTAAGCCCTTTGTTTTGCTGCAATCACACTTGTTATTGTGTTAACATGGTTTCTGAGACGTCAGTGTCAAGTTATATAACGCCAGCCTCACGTCATCACCCGCATTATCAAAGAAGATACTCGATGTACATCCGTGGTCTGATTCCACGGAATGTCGCGGAATTGGCGGAGACAGTTCCGATTGTATTCGCTGGTTTGGAACAGTTTCTGAAGACGAGCAGTCAAGTTTTAAGCGTTCAAAAATGCTGTCTGAAGCGAAATGATCGAATCGTCCTCGAACGATTTCTCTTAAAAAGATGGATTTTTTTGTCTTGGGACCTACTATGAATTGTACACACGTAAAGTATGTTCTGTTAGAAAAAAAGTATTTCAGTTGGATATTTACTTTTTGGAAGCAACTTGAGCATCAAATTTTAGGGTTTACAGTTTTCCAAAGCAAAACTAAATTGTATGCAAAATACATGAATGCAATATTTGGTGACCAATTCTATCGGCGATATATACTTAAAATATCTAAGAACTTGAGTCAGCTGTGAGTTTTGAGAATTTGTTTTTCACAATTCTTCCATGACACATATATTACATATATTGACGGACTTTAATTACGCAACATTAACTTCACTGTATATCTTTCAAAAGACAGTTGAATGTAAACTTCCTTTGCTTTGATTATGTTATCATGAGGTGGCTTCATCAGTAAAAACTTTAGTTTTAACTGTACACCCAAATCTGATGACGTTAATGCTTCGTATAAATTTAGGTTACTGAAACATTTTTTAAGTAGAGGAGATTTTAAGCCATCCAATGAAAGGGTAGAAACAGATGAATGTCAAGTAAGCAAATAGACTGTATCGCAGACATGCCGAACAATATGAGAGTGATTCCTCAAGGACAAAAGAGATTCATGACACAAATTTGATACTTCTCGTGTTTCTTGATTTAAAGAAGAAGGAAATCTTTCACTGATAACATTTTGTCACATGAAATAACTGACCCCTATCTCAAAAGGTGTACATTTTCAGATCGTTAAATCTATTTGAATTGGACATTTTATTTACGTTTTACTTACAAATGAACACTTTTTAACACACAACCAAAATAACCGGGGATGGCTTCTTTTTTAGACATACATTAAAGTGGTTATCCAAGTGTTGCGTTTTAAAAGTCCGTCAGTATAGAATACCCATTTAGGCACTTGTATGGTTGAACTTATTAATGCTTATTAAGCTCTTATTAAGTTCTTATAATTATTTAAAGGGGGTGGGCGTGTATTTCGGGCCGCCTAATTATGGTTTTGCTTTAAATTGCCGTTTTGTCTATTTAACAATACCAGGGACACGTCCATTATTTATGAGAACGCAAAATGTGCTTGTTTTATTCATATGCAATCGCAAAAATTGAAAATCACAACCGTTCAAATAAACATCAAACAGGTCTCGTATATAGCTAATTAATAAATTTCTTTCAGAGCCCTCTCAAAGAACATACACGTTTTATATATTCACTTAGTGTCCTATATACACAAATATCGCTATTAGGCGAATACATGTGAAACTGTACAACAGGATTATCGTTTCCTTTTCTACACTGTTTAAGTAACACACTATAATACAATGTTAATGACTTATAGTCTTTCTTCATTTCGTCAATGGATAACAAAGATGAGCCATTACATGTGATTTCCAACAATGTGGCATTTTGACAAGTGTAGACTCAGAAGAGGCTGTGCAGCCTCCTTTTATGCCTAGGAACTCCAAATGGTGTTCAGTCAGTAGCTTAAAAGTCATAGAATATTCAAGCGACTAGCAAAGGCTCTGATCAGACTGTGCGTATGCGCAGGCTGATCTGAGCCTTTGCTGGGCGCACATACCACATTGTTGGAAATCTCATGTCAAGGCTCAGATATAGATTGCGAACGGCTTGCCTGAATCAGGGCAATCAGCATAACAAACTTATAAGATAACAACTTTAATGTTAACTGTTCTACTATACTGGTGACAACATTTTAAGGTAGCAAAGAACTTTCTTCACATCCCAAGTTTCCTAATATTTTGGCTTTGTATAAACACCTGTCAGAAAACGAACAACTAATTGATGAGTCCTTAAAGTATAACCGCCTTGCCTATTGCAAAGATTAGACAAAAAGAATTCCTAGCACTGTTTAAAGTTGCATAACTAACCCCGATTCATATAACTCAGTAAGAAACTCTATAATATACTCGATAGGGGTTTGAAATGTATAGATTTTCCTTTTACTACAGAACGAAATCCATCTGTTAATATACGTGGCATACTGCCTTTTTGTTGTATTTCTCCAGGATTCCATGATGATATTGATCAATTTTTCTGGTAAATTTTGACTTCCAAAGGATTTCATGAGACACGACAGATCATGAGATGAAGTTTGTTCACTAGTGGGTGTATCACCAGAGTTTTGTGTTATTTCAGAGTGTTTGAACATATGAGCCGCGACATGAGATTTCCAACAATGTGGCATGTGCGACAAGCAAAGGCTCAGCCCAGCCTGCGCATACGCGCAGTCTGATCAGAGCCTTTGCTAGTCGCTTGAATATTCTGTGAACATTAGGCAACTGACTGAAAATCATTTGGAGTTTCTAAGCTTAACAGGAGGCTGCAAATGCTTGCCCGCGTCTATACATGTCAAAATGCCACATTGTTTGAAATCACATGTCGGGGCTCAATTATTATGATTATCATTGGATCATGAGTTAGCATCTCCAGAATTGTCGCGTAGAAGTTCTGTGTCACCCAAAATGGAGCCACCAGTAAGACATCTGCTTGATCTTGTCGTGCTTTCTGCAACAGCCGACCCATCAAACTGAAAAGTTGAAAAGCATATTTATGTTTTCCCCTCCAACAAACAGAAATAGCATCAACAGCCACTGCTTCAGGATCTGGTTTCCAGGAAACAAAACATTCACTTTGTTTATGCAATCTGGAAGCAAACATATCTACTTCAGGCATGCCAAAAATATTCATTAGTTCAGTAAAGATGCCTTCATTTAATTTCCACTCAACATTTTCACTAATAAAATTCATAGAGCAAAATTCAGCTTCGTTCTCTACATCATAACCATGTTTCCTTAGCTAGAGCATTAAGCTTATCTGTTTGCCACCTATATTTCTAATATGAGCAACTGTACAGGAATTATCAGACAATATTTGAACATGTACGTTTGTTTTAGTCTTACAAAATGACTTTATAGCATGGTTAACAGCAAGCAACTCCAAGTAATTGATGTGATTTTGAATCTCATGATCAATCCAGCGACCCCCTATTTTTACATTACCACAGATGACACCCCATCCAAAAGCACTAGCATCTGTTGTGATAAATACGTCTGGATTTCCATGACAGATATTTCTTTGCTGATTATACAAATTTTGAATCAACCATGAAAGTTCTTGTTTCATTGCAGGTGTGATTGCCATAAATGCATCATAATCTCAAGCCTGATGCTGTAGTGCAAGGCGTTTTGCCTTCTCTTTAGTTCTGTAAAATAATGGGCCAAATTCTACGGCTGGGAAAGATGACACCAGGAGACCCAAAACACAATCAACATCTCAAATTCTGGCATTATACTGATTAAACAAGTGTTTGTAGGCTTGGGTAATTTTAGTCAATTTTTTCAATTGGTAATGTTACTATCATTTTTTTCAGAATCAATCCAGTTAAAAAAAAATGATATTTTTTGGGGGGGATTAGTATGTATATTTTCCTCACATTCTAAATACGTATCACCCATTAATGAGTCATCAATATACCCAGAGTTTTTGTGTCCAAGCATGCACAGAGATGCGTAAACAGAATTCATTAATTTTGTGAACTGTTTTTGGCACACACAAAAAATCAATACTGGTATAGTTTGTCAAAATGTTTAAACCATAGCTTTTTCCTGTCTTTCTCCACAATGGGGACACTATAATAGTCATGGCGAATATCAGTACTTGCAAACAAAATATTTGACTTTACTGGTTTTAAAACTGATTCAAAAGTATCCATTTTGAAAAGGTGATACTCCATGTGTATATTCATTTTTTTTAGATTTAGGATCATTCTATTTTCTCCTTTGCGTTTAGGAAATGAAAATTGGAGAAATGTATTCATCTGGATGTTCAACTTCTTCAATAACTTTCATTTGTAATATTTTTTTCCATTTCTTTATTTATAATATTATTTTCTTGTTCAGAAAATTTGCTTCTAAAACAATAATAATTTGAAGGCTCTTCACTCTGCATGAACTCAATGTGACAGTGTTGAACAATATCTAATCTGTTATCATCAGATGTTATTATTGTTTTAATCTTCCAGCACCAAACTCTGTTGTTCTTACCTCTACTTTTTCTGTGGCTTGAAGTTTTTTGATTGGTTTGAGTCACCTTGATACATAGTGGCACCTCTACCATGTCCACAGAAGCCACGGCCTCTAGTAGTGTAATAAGCACCAGCACCATGACGTCCCCATAGGTTCCTTACTGGACCACCACCACGTCAAGTGGCCATACAAATCCTGTACATATTGTTGATATCTCAAAAATTATTATTGACGTCTGCGTCTTTGCTGTAAAGTAAGTCAGTATATAGCAGAAAGGCAGAAGCCAAATAATGATATTTGTAATCCAGATCTGATTTGTGTAAGTCTTTCCTTTTATAGTCCGTCCAGTTAAGAGAGACTGGGCGGTTCTTAGCAAAGACACACCTTTGGACATTTCCATATAAAAATCGGCAAGACAGAGTGTATTTATTCACCTGTGAAAATACCTGTATACCTGTAGTAGTTTTGAGCCCATTGTGAGAAAAAGGCATCTCGAATTGATTTGGATAACAAGGAGACTGACTAGTCTACAAATATGCGCTCTGACAATGTTTCGAAATTTAAACTATTCAAATTATAATGCTGAATAAGAAAATAAAATAATGGTCCGCAATGAAAAATTAATAATATAAATTGGTCAGCACACGAGATGATGGTTCCTATTGCATCGTCGTGTGCAGAAGGCTCAGACGAGCCTGCATGTATGCATGACCTCGCCAGGGCTTTCCTTTCTCGTATAAACAAAGTATGCAAGTTGAAGAAGACTCCAAACAACTTATAGACATCTATAGTCTCTCTGGACACGCCAGAATGAGCGATTATTAGAGGCTTTTTTCGGATATGCGATAAGACCAAATCTCATGTTTGTATGCCCTTTTCTCATGACCCAGATTCTTAACCCTTATCCCACTGAATTCTAATTGGTGATCTATTTTTATTGTATCTGGCTAAAAAAATCAAACAAGTTTTGCCATACAGGCAGAATTTGAAGACAGTGCAAACCTACCCTCCCCCAAAATTTTCACAACATATCCATCCCAGAATATAAAATGCAGCAGGTCCCCAGCAGCATACTAAAGATAAACGTTTACCAGACATGCTAACGTATAAAGTTGGTCACCCTTGTCGTCTGCGCTTCAGTTGGTTGCACGAGTAAAGCGTACATAGGCTATTACATCCGATTTACTATAGACTAGTCTTATTTGACAGTGTATGACAGCGCGCTGTCTGACACGCCCAGTCTCTGTTAGCTTGTCGCACTATAGTATTAATTGTTTTATTTGCATGATCAAGTAATGCAATGGCAGTTGTTCCCTACTCTACAAGCTCTGAGTTTGACAAACTAAGCTTTTTCACTAACTTTACCAAATTCATGGACGCTTTGAGTAGCACACCTTGAATAGCTGTTAATCTTGAATCTTCTGATTGGGTAAAACTTTTTAACAATCGCCATATACCCTGATTAGCAAGTGTTTTTACACAGTTTTCTGGTCGGTGTATTTGTTTTACAATTTCATAAAGACTCTCATTTGACAATCCATTTCTGAATGAATTCGTGACCAAATTTACTAAGTCTGGGTGTACATCAACATCAACTTGCTCAGATTGACGAAATTTATTTGAAAGTTTCTTAAATATGTGTGTGGAGGTATATAGAGTCTTTGATCTCCTGGACAGAATCACCTTCAAGCTCAATCTGGCTGGGATTACTTTCATTTTTATCATCATTGTATTTATAATCATATTGAGTGTCATTACAACCACTCTCACCCTCAGTCCATTGGTCCATAATGTTGTCAATACAGTGTGACTGCTTGTCCAAGCGTTCACTTTGATCATTAACATAAAGTGTTCAATATCCGCAAGATGTCAACAAATTCTTTGACTTGATTTTACCAAAGTGTTGGCCATTGTTGCTTGTGTAGACAGACCTGACGTTCCTGGCTTGACCACTAGAGCTTTGGACGATGTCGTAGTTGTCTTTTTCCCAGAAGAAGTGGCTGAAACCGTGACATATTCATGGCATTTTTGTTGTTGCTTTTATTCTTTTCTTTTTTTTTCTTTACTTAACGTACAGTATACGTATTCTGGATTCGTTACAAAATTAACGTCACCAGCAGTAACGCGAATAGGAGTGTCGTCAGGTAGACGCAAATCTTTGATCTGAATAAAGGTTCTATTTCAAAAACGTTGTTGCAAGTTTTCAAGCGAGAAAATGACCTTATGCAATAATGGTTTTCTGATACACTAATATCTGCTAGACCCCTCAGGGGTTGTCATAACCCTCGCCTTTCAGGTTTGGGTTTCAACACCACCCTGGTGTTCTAGCAGGTGGTAATGCATTTCTAGAAAATCACGTTTGATCCCAATATTGAAGTTATTAAACGAGCTGTAAAAAGAGATGAAATGCGAGGCTTGCCAAGAATTTTGTCACTTTTTCGTGACAAACTTAATAAATTTGATAATACAGGAGCACGACTGTTAGGTTCTATTTATTGTATGACCCAAAACTACTTTTAAATCGCGTTTAGAAATTGCGTGGAACTACGCTTTGATGTTGTCATATAATTATACGAGAAACCATTATGGACGTCATTACATATAGTGTTACCAAAATTTGTAAACCACTAGTGGTACATGTCGTTATATCACTCCCATGATAAACACAAATGAACAAACAAAATTGTAAACAAACAAACAAACAAAAGGGCTCAAACCAGGGACTACTTGGTCTCAAGTTGAACATTCTGCCACTGCCGCAATGGGTAAAGAAGGGATGATACACAAGTTTAGTTCTTTTCATAAAGGCAATTAGTTAATGCTAAGACAAGCATGCATATGTGAACAGCCATATTAGAATATTCACATCTCGCAAATATATACAAAATAAGCCTCGGTAAAATAACTCCCCACTGGCTAGCTAAATATAGCGCAAAGGCACGCCCCAGCATTTGGCGAGCGCTCTCAAAGTGTACAATATATTTCTCTTGGGTTTCATCCAAGCTAAAAAAAAGGGAGCCCTCCCACCTATGACGTCATATTTACAAAGATAATGGACTTAAGAAGCACAGTGGCTCAGTTCCTAGAGTGTTATACTAGGGATCGAAGGATAACTAATTTGTGAATCACCAGTCATAGTGTTGCGTCATGGGGCAAGACACTTTATCAGCTAATAGTACATACATTGAATACGCATGAATTTTAACTTTTCTGACCAGAATTGCCTGACCAGGTATAACTCGGAACGCATTGAGGTGTGAAATTGGACCAGACGGTCAAAATATATTTGGTCATACAGATGTGTTGAAAAATGATTTTTTTTTGTGAACGCCAATACTTGTACGTTTTAAGACAATAAATAAAGATAACTCTTACTTTTTTTAAAAAACACTCGGTTATCTTTTGACATGGGTCCTGTACCACCTTAATATGCTTTCAGTTTGAATTTACACACAGCTTGTGTCGTTTATGTTTTTACACGTCATAAACTTCGCAAAACTTTTTCTAATTTTTATAGACGATACTATGATTTGACATATAAATTCCAAATTGGACTTAAATCTCTCTTGCGCCAAGGACTATCGGAACCTGATTTCTATGGTGACTTGGTATAAATTGAAGAAGATTGTTGGCTCTAATAATTTTCAGCGCAGTTCATTAAAATGATTTCCCATTAAAAAAAGATTGGCTATGATATTAATGTATTGCAGCAGACTGCATGCTTGGTGGTCAACCCAATCACGGTTGGCAAGTGCACGCCGGTGGGTCGGACTTCAGACTCTATGACGGTTCCGACTTAAAGATTTATCTGTCGATGAGATGGTAGGGGCTTGCTGCTTTGACTGTTGTCAGATCCACCGGGTTTTACCTGTTGGATTTCTTTTGCTCCGGTGTTCAGTTTTATTTACTGTTGAGTTCTTATCTTTGCTTTACCTCCTTTTATATCTTGATTTATATGTTCTAGGAGATGATGCATTGATAAGTTAGGGGTCTTTCATGCAAACCAAACATCTATATGTCTGATCCACATCTGAACTTATGTGAGGTTGGTGCACTGTGAAACCGGTTTAAGCCCTCCAGTAAAATATTCTTATTGACCTAAAGGAGTAGTGTTCCACACTGTGTGCCTCTATACTTATGTTGACCAAGAAACAGCCATTTTCGGATGTAGTTATTTTGCTGTCGCTTTAAGGGTTAAATCATAATGTTTTGTGTCTTTACTGGAAGCGCAGTGGCTCAGTGGTAGAGTGCTTGACTCAAGACTGAGGGCCACGGGTTGAGCAAAACACATTAATCATAGCTTAGTACTGGTTCAAACCAGGAAGACCCGTCCCTACATAACTGAAAGATTATTGACGGGACGTAAAGAATCAAATCAAACGAGCAAAACTGTCTTTACTGAGATGTTATGGCGTAGGATGATACAATTACTTTCGAATAAAAGCTCGCCTCATTTTCAGCTTTGACCAATGTCTAAGGTAGATCAGTCCATATTCCGCATTCATTGGGTACCGCCTTTTAATTGACCCAAAAGCCTTATGATAATATTAATACAATTAGAATATTACTTAACACCCAAATTATACAAAATACCCAGTAATTAAAATATGCGTTTCTTTCACTATTAAGTATATCATGAGGGTCTGGATGGGGGGTCTGGTATTCACTATTCATTAAAAATTTAGCCCATTATTCATCTCATTAAATTTTTGGGTTATTCATTTAAATAAGACCAATTATTCATTAAAATTGTTCATAAAATTACTAATATTTCTACGGACGAGGCATTGGTCAAAATAACGCTAAAAATATAGTTATGTTTTAAGATTCGAGCGAGCGAAGCGATCGAGGAAAATTTCTATAATACTTTTTATCACGTTAATGACATGTAAGAGTGAAAAAGTAGGAATAGTAGGACATTTTCAAGAAAAAGTAGGGAAATGTTGGAATACAGGGAAAAGAAGGGCATATCTGAAAGCCTGATTAATCAATTTTCTATCAAAATCAGCACGATAAAAGTTGTAACAATAAAACCACCAAAACAGAATAACTTTTGCAAACTGAGAAATTAAGTGGCCTGATAAGAGTTAATTTATAAAAAAAAACTAGCGAGCGATTTTTTTAATGATTTTATTGGAACAATTTAAGCATAACCCTCCTGCTGGGAAGCCAAAGTTAATGGCGACGCCCTACTAGCCGCATGGAAATTTGTATGCCCCCCCCCCCTACTTTTTAGCCAGCCCCCCCCCCCCCCTTGACACTTAAATAATGAGCGGTTCCTAAGGCCAAAAAATATGTGTGTTTCAGGTTACATTAAATATTAAAAAAAGGGACGGTAGAAGGAAACTTTTTCTTTTATTTTGAAATTGTTAAAAGTTTTTACATGGGGAAGATGGGGAGAAACAATAAGGCCAAACTGGGGAAATCCCTTGGAAATCCTCTAAAATGCTTCAAAAAATAGAGTTGGGGGCCAAAAAATTAATTAAGGCACGGTCCGGTAACCTGAAACACACATTTTTATTATTTTAGGCCTAAAATTGGAAAAATATGTATGATAATGTATTAGAGTCAGAGTTATGGTTCTTGCACTCTGCTCCATGATATTCTAGATTGTGCAAAGTTTCATCAAAAACAGTAACTGTATACACATAATGATAACATGTCCACCAATTCAATATACTGTGATCTTTAGGGCTTTAAAAATTGCAATTGTCAAATGAATGAAGAAGGTTATTTCTTATTGTTACTCAAAACATAGATTGAGGGTACTTGATAGAGCTGCATCAATGAAGCGGTTCTAATAAGTATCCACATTCCATGTTTTATTGTTGAAATAAGAAAAATAATGTACATTTTGTACACCCAAGTTTTGCTGTATAAAATGGGTTTCAACGGGGTATGTGAGCATAACAGGAACCACATGATTACTTCCTGTGTCTTTTTCTTGATTTTTTTAGACATTTCTGTTTCGATCTCTATTTCAGATGCCATTTTGTACCGATTCTCGCTTAATTATGTCCCTTAATTTACCGGATCTAATATATTGTAGAATTACAGATGTATCACGACCTCTGACCAATGACCTTTGGGTCTTTCTATTTCAAACGATTGATGCAGAATGCTTAGAATGAGCCAGTCCGGCTGGAACATATGTGTTTGTCAAAGCTTTTATAGTAAATGTAAATGAACGCCTGAAACCCTTTTTTCTGGAACAACATATCAATATTGTAAATAGAGTCACGCTTCAAAGCGTTTTGTTTATCTTTACCTATCATTTGTGGTTGTTATAGTGTAGTTCAATTACAAGGGGTGGGGGGGGGGGGCAATCTATAAAAGAACTGAGCCAATATTTTACAAGTATAGGGTTTAACAAACGAATACGTTGATGTGTTTTTTATGCCCCCCAAAGGATTTTTGGGATGCATATATTAATCGCACTGTCCGTCCGTCATTCCGTCCGTCCGTCCGTCCCGCTTCGTGTCCGGTGCATACCTCTTATATTCTTTGAGTTAGGAATTCCAAATTTGGTATGTGGATGCATCTTGGGATGGCGGAGTGTCGCGTACCATTTTCGGGTCACTGTGACCTTGACCTCTGACCTAGTTTTAAGAATAATCATGTTTCCGGAGCATATCTCTTATATTTTTTGAGGTATGAACTTTAAATTTGGCCTGTGTATGCATCTTGGGACGACAAAGTGTCGAGTACCATAATTGGGTCACTGTGACCTTGACCTTGACCTCTGACCTAGTTTCGAGAAACTGCATTGAGTCTGGTGCATATCTCCTATATTCTTTGAGATAGAAATTCCAAATTTGGTGTGTAAATGCATCTTGAGATGACGGAGTGTCACATATCATTTTCGGGTCACTGTGACCTTGACCTCTGACATAGTTTTAAGAATAATTGTGTCCGGAGCATATCTCTAATATTCTTTGAGGTAGAAATTCCAAATTCGGTGTGTGGATGCATCTTGGGATGGCCGAGTGTCGCGTACCATTTTCGGGTCACTGTGACCTTGACCTCTGACCTAGTTTTTAGAATAATCGTGTCCGGAGCATATCTCTTATATTATTTGAGGTAGGAATCTCAAATTTGGTGTGTGGATGCATCTTGGGATGACGAAGTGTCGTGTATCATAATTGGGTCACTGTGACCTTGAACTTGACTTCTGACCTAGTTTCGAGAGACTGCATTGAGCCGGTGCATATCTCCTACATTCTTTAAGATAGGAATTCCAAATTTGGTGTGTACATGCATATTGGGATGTCGGAGTGTCACATACCATTTTCGGGTCACTGTGACCTTGACCTCTGACCTAGTTTTAAGAATTATTGTGTCCGGAGCATATCTCTTATATTCTTTGAGGTAGGGATTCCGAATTTGGTGTATATGCATCTTGGGATGGCGGAGTGTCTCGTACCGTTTTCGGGTCACTGTGACCTTGACCTCTGACCTAGTTTTTAGAATAATTGTTTCCGGAGCATAGCTCTTATATTATTTGAGGTAGGAATCTCAAATTTGGTGTGATGATGCATCTTGGGATGACAAAATGTCACATACCATAATTGAGTCACTGTGACCTTGAACTTGACCTGACCTTGTTTTAAGAAACTACATTGAGTCTGGTGCATATCTCCTATATCCTTTGAGATAGGAATTTCAAATTTGGTGTGTGGATGCATCTTGGTATGGCCGAGTGTCGCGTACAATTTTCGGGTCACTGTGACCTTGACCTTGACCTCTGCCCTAGTTTTTAGAATAATCATGTCCGGAGCATATCTCTTATATTATTTGAGGTAGGAATCTCAAATTTGGTGCGTGGATGCATCTTGGGATGACGAAGTGTCGTGTACCATAATTGGGTTACTGTTATCTTAAACTTGACCTCTGACCTAGTTTCGAGAAACTGCATTGAGTCTGGTGCATATCTCCTATATTCTTTGCGGTAGGAATTCCAAATTGGTGTGTATACTCATCTTGGGATAGGGGCTTGTCGTATACCATTTTCGGGTCACTATGACCTTGACCTCTGACCTAGTTTTTGGAATAATCGTTTCTGGAGCACATCTCTTATATTATTGAAGGTAGGAATCCCAAATTTGGTGTGTGGATGCAACTTTGGATGGTGGAGTGTCACATACCATTTTTGGGTCACTTTGTCCTTGACCTCTGATCTAGTTTGTAGGATAATCGTATCCAGAACATATCTCTTATATTATTTGAGATGGGAATCCCAAATTTGATTTGTGAATGCATCTTGCGATGGTGGTGTGTAGTGTACCATTTACGGGTCACTGTGGCCTTAAACTTGACATTTGACCTCGTTTTAGAATGATTATATCTGGAGCATATCTCCTAGATTACAGCTAACTTTCCTCAAATGTGTCTTATGCTAGACCAATTCCTTTGGGGGCATTCGTCACGTGACTGTGACATTTCTTGTTTTAATTTTTTAGCAATATTCATTATTCAATAAAATCTGATTATTCACTATTCATTATTTTTTTCTTCTATTCATTAAAAAATAGGATTATTCATTATTTTTTAGGCCCTCGTTACTCACTATTCATTATTTTTTGACTCATTATTCACTATTCATTATATAAAAAGGCCATTATTCACTTATCATTATACAGAACAACACAGTGATTGACTTGAGTTCCATGATTCACTCTGATAGGAGGTGGAAAGCAACGATCATTATGAAAACGGCCGTATTCCATTTGGTATTCACTATTTGCCCTGATGAATATACTAGCACACTCGACAAAAAAATTGTCTGCTTCTCGTTTCTTCCCAAACAGTGTCGGCCCTGATCGGGCGCCGTACCTGCAGCGTGTGATTTGGGTCCACATTGTTTGTTTATGTGCAATGTACGGAACCAAAGTGGAGAAAAAAACGTTCTCATTTCGGACAAAGGCAGGGGTGATGACCCGGGTGGGATGCAGCCGTGTGTGGCATTTCATCCGTGTCTGTACTGTTTGCCCTGATGAAAAAGAAGCAATCAGGGATGAAGGTGCTTGACATGCCATTTGCATCAAATAGACTAATGTATCAACTTCTCGATGGTTCCAGTTATTTAATTCGATAGCTACCTTACACTGTAGACCCTGGTCAGGCGCCGCATCTATTTAGTGTTTTCTGGGACGTATTGTTTTTCTTATGTTTCTTTATAAGGTTTCAACAGTGAGAAAACTCTTATTGTATGTTCAAGTTAAACCGGTACTTGGAACATCAACGGGGACCCCGATGGAGTGCAACCGTGTGCTGCATTCCATCCGGGTCCGCCCTGATGCTTAGATAAAACAGCTCTCACGGGCAGAGGCTCGCGGCCAGATGGACATTTATGTTGGTACATTTTGTACACAATTAAAACCCCGTTTTGTTGTATTGTCGTCTGATGCACGATCAACCAAAATGAGGGGGTAGGACAGCCAAGCGTTGATATGACGTCTTCAATTTAGATCAGTATACTTCTAGTCTTACAATTATCAAATTATTTACTGTCGTGCCAACCAAAAGTGACAGTGAGGTAGTACTTTTCTAACTATTGGTGAGTGAGGCACTGGCGTGTACGCGTTACTTCAACTGGCAAGAATCGACGGATCACTTGTGTATTGGTCCTATCCTGAGGATAGGATTAAACGCAGGTGATTTATCGATTATAGGTCCTAGAAAACTTGGAAAACAGAATATGAAGTCATTGTCACTTTTGGCTGGCAGGACAGTACCAATACACGGTTTCTATTGTTGTACAGGTAAACATTCCTCACGACTTCCACGTGACTTCCCTATGGAAATGTCTTGCCTAATATGGACAGCTTTAGCACACTTTCTACACTATCAATTCTTCTCTTTCAACACTCCTTTCACACTTTCAATATATACAATTTTTATATGTAAACGTCGTGTGCGCAGTTTCATTGTGATGAAAATCTCTGATATTTGTACCAGCTCGTTTAGGATCTTCTTGATAAATGGCCGATACAAATAAAAGTTTTTCATGTTGTCACATCAACACTCGTAGTATTTTAGCGTATAACACCGAATCAAAGAGCAATCAAGAAAAAATGGATGAAATAAGACACACCTTGTGTAACCAATACAATTATAATGTGATCGGAGTGACCGAAACATGGCTTACCGCGGCAACTCCGAGTGATGATGCTGACCTACACATTGACAACTATACGTTCTACCGCAAGGACCGCGAGTATGTTAATGGCCGTGGTGAGGGTGTAGGGATTTTCGTATCCAATAACTTGCTTTGTGTTCCTCGTATGGACCTCTCTCCAAGAGAAGCTGAACTTTTATGGATTGAAGTTCGAGCGCACCAAAAACGTATAATTGTCGGAGTCTGCTATAGACCTCCAGGTCAAAATAGAGATGAGCAAAATGCATTTTTAATATCACTAGAGAACTCGATTGAAAACGTCAAACGTGTATGCCCGGATCTTATTGTTCTTCTAGGGGACTTCAATGATAAGTGTACTAATTGGAACCTACCTCATACACAGAGTGAAATCGGAAATAAACTTTCGAATATCTTAACACAAAATAATTTATACCAAATCATTAAAGAGCCGACTAGGTACTTCAGTAACGAACCAGCAATACTAGATTTAATTATAATAGACTGTCCCCATCTTGTTCGTAGATCAGGAGTATGTCCCCCTCTTGCAAACTTGGACCATTGCACCATTCACTGCGACTTTAACGTTAAAACATACCGGACGAAGTCATATAAGCGTACAGTGTGGGACTATAAGTCTGCCAATGTCAACGCCCTAAATGAGGCTCTAGACACTGCTCCCTGGGGTGTTCCATATGCACTTTATGATAATCTAGATGACGTAGTTAACTTCAACAACTCGATTATTACATCAACTTGCAAAGAACATATAATTAGTAAAAATGTTACTATACATACAAAAGACAAACCATGGATGTGTAATGAGGTTCGGTATTTTATACGTAAAAGGGACCGCTGTTTTAAACACTTTAAAAGAACTTTATCAGCTCAGGACCAATTGAATTTTTATGTTGCCCGTAGAGAAGCAAACAGAGCTAAACGGAATGCCAAAAAGCGTTTCCAGGCAAAGGTTGTTGACTCTCTTAGTGACCCTAATTTAGATGTTCGAATTTTTTGGAAAATCTCAAACCGCATTCTTGACGACAAATCTGTTCGCAAAATCCCACCACTGTTGGAAAATAATAATCTCGTGCCCGATGATACACAAAAAGCTGATATATTTAATAATCACTTTGCTTCTATAGCCTCGCTTGACCATGATATGCCTTTACCACGTCTGCCTGATTTCCAGTTTGATACAAACGCACGAATTGATAATATTGAAACTACAGAACTCGAAGTAAAACGTTTATTGACCCAGTTAAGTGCGCACAAAGCAACTGGACCGGATGGTATTGGAAACTGGGTCTTAAAACATTGCTCCAATACACTTTGTAAGCCATTGACCGTTTTGTTTAATAAATCCCTTGCTGATGGGGTATTTCCTAGAACATGGAAACTTGCAAATGTCTCTCCAGTTTATAAGAAGGGAAGTAAATCTGACAAGGTAAATTATCGACCAATATCGTTGTTGTCGAACATGTCCAAAGTTCTTGAGAAAATTGTCTTTAAACGTTTGTATGAATATTTGACTGAAAACAGACTACTTACAGAAAAGAATTCTGGATTCAAGAAAAAGGATTCCACAACTAACCAGTTGCTTAAAATAGTTCACCAAATCTATCAAGATATAAATGATGGGAAGGATACGTGTATGGTTTTCTTAGATGTGGCAAAAGCGTTTGACAAAGTTTGGCACAAAGGGCTATTCTTTAAATTACGAAAAATGGGTATACGTGGTAATCTTCTAAATTGGCTTAGAGACTATATGTCTGAACGTCACCAAAAAGTTGCTCTAAACGGTGTGGAGTCCAATGTATGTTACCTAGAAGCTGGGGTCCCTCAGGGGTCTATCTTGGGACCTCTCTTGTTCTTAATATATATAAATGATATTGTTGAAGACATGGAATGTAACATAAATATTTTCGCGGACGACACCTCTGTTCAACAATCTATAATTGATATTACCTCTTTTGAAAAAGTAAATAGAGACCTTCAAAGATTAACAGTTTTTGGAAAACAGTGGCTCATACTTTTTAATGCATTGAAAACGGAGTATATGATAATATCGAGACAGCGAACCCGTCCAAACCACCCTAACATTTTCTTGAATGGAGAACCAATATTAGAAGTTGATCAGCATACACATCTAGGGTTAACGATCAGCAATACATTGTCCTGGTCAGTTCATATTAATAGAGTAATTGCAAAGGCTGATAAGAGATTAAATGTTATCCGTAGATGCCAGAACGTATTACCAAGAAGCTGTAAAGAAATGCTATACAAAACAACAATCCGCCCAGTCCTTGATTATGGCGATATTATTTATGACGCATGTCTAAAATCGGAGTCTGATGCTATTGAAAAATGCCAACGTAAAGCAGCTCTTATATGCACAGGCGCGTTCAGACTTACAAGTACCGAACGTCTTTTAAACGAATTAGGTTGGGAAAAAATGGAAAGCCGCAGAAAAGTCCATAGGCTAACACAGTTCTTTAAAATAATAAAATCGTTGACGCCACCATACTTGAGAAACATCTGTAACCTGATCCCTCATAATACGGATACCTACAACCTCCGTCGAAATAATTCACTTCTGGTACCCTTCATTAGAAAAGAAATATTCTCCAAATCCTTTTTTCCAAAAACAATACGAGAATGGAACAACTTGTCCTTGGAATTGAAAGAATCTGACAGTATAAACATTTTTAAGGAAAATCTGAAACGGTTATATGGACCCAATAAAAGTATTAAGCTCTATTCTCATGGCCATGGTTGGCATACCGTTAATCATTGCAGGCTACGCCTTGGACTCAGTCATCTAAAGCATCATCTATTCCGATATAACATTATACAATCAGCTCATTGCGAAAATGTAACTTGTGATAATTTACCAGAAACGTCCTCCCATTTTCTTCTCTATTGCCCTCGATACGAGCCTCAGCGACGTTCAATGCTTAAAGAAATCTCAAAAATCATCTTTCCTGATACTAGCTATATAACTGTCATCGCACTAATGTCTGATCATCTCTGTAACATCCTCTTACACGGATCAGAAGATTTGAGCTTGGAAGAAAATAAAAAAGTCTTTGACTATGTCTTCAAGTTTATCCATGAATCTGGGCGTTTCGATCACAATGAAACAGCTGCACACGACGAAAGCTTGTAAGATTGTGCTAAAATATTCTCTCACTATCTCTAACACACACATGCTCTCTCTCTCTCTCTCTCTCTCTCTCTCTCTCTCCATTCTCTTACGCACACACGCACGTACAAACACACACACACGCACACACACACACACATGTACACATTTCGTTCATTGGATGTATATATGTACATACTTTCATGTTATTGTGTGTCTATCTGTATTGTCCGTCGTATTTGTATGTTCATGTTCTTTGTGAGGAGACCTACTAGTGGCCCTTGGGCTGTTAGGAATCCTCGTTAAATAAATAAAGCATTAAATTAAATTAAATTAATCATTATACCCCATCCAGACCCTCATATCATTGCAGGTAATTAGTTGTTGTTTTTTGTTCACAATGATTCTCATATATCTTTGAACCGAAAATACTGAAAAGCACACTTTTCACCCGCTGGAGCGCATATATTTGATTGCCTGCACAAATATAAACCGAATACCTACATACATGTATATCAAGAAAAAAACCTGCACCAGCCATTTGTTTCCGCGACCCAATGTGGTTGGTTCTGCTTCATCTTTCAGAGAGATATCCCTACCATATTTGGCCTGTTGACATGAAATTCGGTTCACTAAGGGCAATTTGGGTAGGGTCAGGGCCTTAAAGTCTATCCAATTCTTCTTTTCTCTCTTCCTCTCGCTTGGAGGAAGAGAGAGGGAGAAGTCTCTACTGTCCTGCCAGCCAAGAGTGACAGTGACGTCATGTTTTGTTTACAAAGTTATTTGGGACTTGGAATCGATAGATCACTTGTTAATTAATCCTATCCGCAGGATAGGATTAATACACAAGCGATCTTTCGATTCGCGTTAGCTCTAGTGAAGTGTACATGACAAAGTGTACTTAGCAATTGTAAACAAAATATACGTCACTGTCATTTTTGGTTGGTACTACAATACATGCCTAAACTATTTTTGGGGTTTGGATTGTTGCTTTACGTCCCAGGCTACAGCTATGGTCATGTCAGGACGGTCATCATTTTTCCTCGGCAAGTTTAACTAAACGATTAACCAGTACTTCGTGCACATACTTTCGCTTGTAACTGACAACAGCCCTTCTTGAATGAATCAGCAGAAGGGAAGATAATGACCATAAAAAATATTTCATGATCAATCTCCATGAAAGTATAGGACCGGGCCGGGATCAAACCTCGCGATCCCTGGATCTGCAGTCAGATAAGTATCTGTAGTCAGACGCGTTACCGACTGCGCTACGTGACCCTGTATCTAAAATATTGTAAACTGGAATTTTAAGTCTTAACTCCACACGTACTGTTCTGCCAGCTAAGAGTGACAGTGACGTAATGTTTTGTTTGCAAAGTTATCAGGGACTTAGAATCGATAGATCACTTGCAAGCTATAGAAACTGTGCACATCACAACCGGAGAATCAACAGAGGTTAACTGTAAAAACGTGTAACGACGGGCAAGGTGTCAGCGCACCAAAGGGTTTTACAGTGAAAAAAGGTATATCATTTATTTACTTTTATTTTAAGGCAAAGGCTAAAATAAATACTACAGACAATCAAAAACAAACACTAGCAGGAGCTGTAGGAGTCTTTGCTTCAATTGTTCTAACCCTTTTTTTTTCTTTTTGAAAATAACTTTTTTGTAAGCACTACAGTGCGCCCCATTCTACTGGTGGAAAAAATAAGGGTCATTTGACCCTGCTTTTGGTGATTGTTCCATCCCTACATCGACATACGACTGTTAAAACCCTACCTTTAAATATGACAGGATAGCAACGTAAGCCCATATCATCAGCATGCATTGAAATTGTAAAAAAACAAACAGAGATTATCGAAATTCAGGCAGGTGAATGGGTTTTCTGTGACACTACGGGCACGTTGCGTGGATCAACAGGTCGCAACCATATATTGAAGCAATTTTTCTGTTTCGCGATGAATCATCGCGAGTAGAAGAATATTTAATTTTACGTTTATGCTTCGGTTCATCAAGGACCTCTGACGGTGGTTATGGGAATCACAGTGTATCGCTGCCTATTATTTTGATAAAAAATAAAGTCGATCAAATGATTCCATCTTCATATATAAGCTCGTTGTTGGTCTCTATTTTATGATTTTGCATTTGATTTCCAATTTCCATGAATGTACGGCTTTATTTTGGGGCTAAATTGGTAACTTTTTGCATTATACATATATGAAATAGAAAACTATTTTTAAAACATCATTCCCCCCCGAGTTCCAACTAATCCTTTTTCATGTAATTGTGTTCTTATATTTTACATAATATATGTGAAAAGCTAGCTGGAACTTGGGGGGGAAAGATATCCCACAGCCCAAAATGTGACGTCTTGGCGAGCCTGATTATACAAATTTTGATTTTTGGTGTGCTCTCTTGAATATCGTTTTTTCCAGTATGATGAGAGAATTAGTACAAGTAAGCGCCCTTCTCATAACCCATTACTCATGAAATATTACAACGCTTTTGCATATTTTTCTTTAGATTACGAAAATTGTCCTTTTACTAAATTCACTTGGTAGATTATTTTGCACATAGACTGTATCTATCCAATACACATAAACTACATGGCTCTTGGCTCCTGTACTTTACGCATGGATGAATGGTTATAGTACATTGCTGCATAATATTGCACCAGGTAAATACATTGTCATCAAGGTTGAATATGGACTACAGTTGCGCTTCAAAATATTTCTTAAGAAATCAGATAGAAAAAAACAACAACAAAAATATTAATTAAAATGCTTATGGTTTTGGACTTTAAAATACCTTCACTGTGATTTTTAACCGAGTATTGATGATATAATACCCTTACAGGTGAAAATAATTGATTTCTAAATGTTTTGGTGAGGTCAAAATTTGCAACCCCTACCCCCTTTGGTAGTGTCTCCTGCTTTGTCCTAGGGGTCGACTTGTCTAGTTATAACCTTAATTCGGTCCTAATACATCAAGCGTCCTATTCAAAAGGATATCAGTCATATCTTATGCATAGGGAAGATTTGAGAAGCATCTGAAAAATAGGCAGATACCCTATCAAAGTGTCAGAGGTCCTTTGTCATAATTTACTGAGAAATCCCTGACTTAAGTGGTGGGGACTAGGACATTCCTCTCGCAAATGTGCCCGTTTATGTTCCGGTTTGAATGCATGATACTTCGAGATTGCCATAAGTCTCCAACACGGTCTGCCGAGAGACACTTCTTTCTGCTGGTTAAAATAATACCACCGTATGTTGGCCGAGTATGCTTCCACTGTATCCGTTTTTTCTCGTTTCGGCTCCTTGGTCTTTGAGCTTACCTCTGATTTTATCCATTCGTGCCACAGGTTTGATGCAATTATCAATAAGAGTCATCAATAGGCCAACTTTAAAGTGTGGAAGAGGGTTATGGGCCGTGTTGAGAGAAAACCTGACGTAACTGCATGCAAAAACAAGTTGGCTGCTTTTAAAAAGCCGCCAATAGTTTAGGGTTGGCAAATAGGTTGTTTTTATGACAGCATTCCTTTACTTTTATTGGGGACAGATGCTGGCATCCGGACTCAATTTTAACACTTACAGTTTTTCAGTCACGTCGATTTTTCACTTTTGCCAGGCCATACATTAAATATATGCTACACTCCTTGCAAATTTTCAGACATATAAGTTGCATGGTTTCAATATTAACAATTTAATTAGATGCATGATAAAGAGTCGTAAAGATCCTGACTAGTTTGTTCCTGAGAAGCCAACTGATCCGGATCTACAATGTTTTCCAGAACAGGGTATATCCGGATTCCGCAGGATAAAGGCTTAATGCAAACCGAACAACTTTCTGGAAAATATTACGCGTAAAAAGTAGTTCTCTTTTTCGTTGTTTTTTTATTGTTTGTTATGCTTTGCAGTTTAGAAACTTCAGTTTGGGTATCGAAGCAATGATTTATTGCCAATTGCTAATTCAAATACAAATATATTTAAAAAATAATACCTTGCGCAGTAATATAATAATGATAGGCATATCGTAAAAGACATAGTGGACTTGCCATTGTAGTCTGCTTTCATTAACAACAAACAAACAAGTCGGCGTGTTTTTTACGCGGCTATGTATGTAAATAATATAACATTCATATAAATCAAGAATTATCTCAGCTGACCCCAAAAAGTCGCTTAAATATTGGGGATTAAATAATCTTACTTGTATGATTTCATTCGACGTTTTACTTTATGCCTATCCCGCCAAAACGGTCATGTGATATACACGCTACATGAAAATGTAAATTATTTATACACAGCCAATCGCAACGCGATTTAGTATGTTCTATTTATATATATATATATATACAATCGGTCAGGCATTGATCAATTTTATGTTTTCGACAACGCTTAGAAAGTTGAAAATGTAAGAACAAATCTAAGTTTTCCCTTTTAATTCAACAAAAGAAACGATGATTAATTGTAAAAGATTAAATAACAGCTCAGACCCAGTAATATAACAGGCAGATAAACTGTTCTCCGCAGATAAACTGATGACGGATGTAGGTCACCACTGTTCCCCCATGATAAATAAGTATTGGCTTTTACTAAAGGAAGTGTGTATCAGTAAGCTAGGAGTACAGTAGCATAATCATTATTCGGGTTGCTACATTGACATCAAGGGACGTTTACAAACAGTTTGCAATGTTCCATTGATGCCAGAAAAAATATAATTGCATTGATTAGGTAGGCTACTGCGTTTGTGTTACATGTTGTGCAATTTTCGACACAAAATGGGCCTCAACGCGACAAAAACCTGTCTTTGGGGCTTCTGAAAAAGCGAGTCTAAAAGCAGTCTCCTCATCTACAGAGGCTAGCTAGAAAATTGAAATTTCACTTGTAGCAATTCTAAAAATGATACTTCCCAAAAAGCAAATGAAAAAGGCGCTGATCAGTCTACGCTAATGCGCAGGCTAGTCTGCGCATTTGTTTTTCGCACCCCCAAGACAGGCTTTCACGTTCCGAGGCCCAAATATTTTTTTTTTATCTCAATGTCAGTTTATAGGGTGTCGTGTGTGCGAAAAACATAAGCATAGAGCATTATGTTTCATACGACGAAAACAATAAATTGAAATTATCCTATTGTCTTTGATCCCTATTACCTGCTACCTGCCGCATACAGACCAAAAAGGTCTTTTAACTATCGGTCTTTATAATAGATAAATCAAACCAAAAGTAATTACTGATCATTACTCTTTCATTTTACAATTTGACTCAGTTTCACAAAAGTTTCAGTTTATATTGTCAGAATGGTTCATATTTGTCACATTGGACCGTACATTTGAACACTTAAGTGCAATTGAAAATGCCATTGAGCGCTACCAAAACTATGCCCGGTTGTCCACTGTCGACCCGCCAACCAAATGCCATAATGGAGTTTTGGTGACGGGCCGATGGTGGCCCACTTATATATGTTTTCTGAGAATGTAGATTACGTACTGTTGAATAGAGATCATAGAACAGTAGCCAAAGCTCCTACGCATAATGAAAAGAAAGCTGGACAAACTGTTAACGTACTACAACATCTCTTTCAGCTGTACACATGACAGCAAATAGGCACCGTGTTTAGAGAACAGATCTACCTACTCAAGAGGTGCAACTCATGACTTTAGATCAGTCTGCACATCGCCATAATAACATCCAGACCACCAGATACTTTCAGGGGTGTTTAATAATAATAATAAAAACCTTTCTTCTAAATCCAGAAATACATAGTAGGTATAGTGCGTCCAGATAACAGAGACTGGGCGTGTCAGACAGAGCGCTGTCATACACTGTCAAATAAGGCTAGTCTACAGTAAATCAGGTGTAATAGCCTATGTACGCTTTACTCGTGCAACCAACTAAAGCGCAGACGACAAGGGTGACCAACTTTATACGTTAGCATGCCTGGTAAACGTTTATCTTTAGTATGCTGCTGGGGACCTGGTGCATTTCATTTTCCGGGATGGATATGTTGTGAAAGTTTTGGGGGACGGCAGATTTGCACTTTCTTCAAATTCTGTCTGTATGGCAATACTGGTTTTATTTTTAAGCGTGATACAATAATAATAAATTACTTATTAGAATTAAGCGGGACAAGGGTTAAGTATCTGGATCATGAGAAGAGGGCATACAAACATGAGATTTGGTCTTATCGCATATCCGAAAAGCCTCTTATAATCGCTCATTCTGGCGTGTCCAGAGATACTAGATGTCTAAAAGTTGTTCGGAGTCTTCTTCAACTTGCATACTTTGTTTATGCGAGAAGAAGCGAAATCCCTGGCGAGGTCATGCGTACATGCAGGCTCGTCAGAGCCTTCGTCACACGCAGATGTAATGAGAACCATCATCTCATGTGCTGACCAATTTATAGTTTTAATTTTTCATTGTGGACCATAATTTGAATAGTTAAAATTTCGAAACATTGTCAGAGCGCATATATCTAGACTAGTCAGTCTCCTTGTTTTCCAAATTAATTCGAGATGCCTTTTTCTCATAATGGGCTCAAAACTAAAATAGGTATATACAGTAATACAGCTGTAAAGCGTTTTTCAGGTGAATAAATACACTCTGTCTTACCGATTTTTAAATGGAAATGTCCACGGGTGTGTCTTTGCTAAGAACCGCCCAGTCTCTCTTAACTGGCCGGACTATATTCAAAAAGAATCACCTCAATGGCATTGAGACGGTTCTTTGGAGCACCAACCCTCAACCCTAGCTGCTGCACTTGAATTACATATTGTACCATCCTCATGTATCAGTCCATTAAAAAGATATCTACTGCTCTATCATAAACTCGGTAAAACCATTAATGAGCCACTTAAACCTCCCCAGTATAACATGATATTTCATGCTATAGTTTTTCTTGTTAATATTGTTTTTAGGAGCCGCTACTGTTTTTTGTTATTAATTTTTTTTCAAATTTAAATAGTTGATTTTTTCTTGCTCGCTCCGCTCGCAAACGTACATATAGAGATCTAAATTCAAAGGTGCCAGATCGGCGGCGCCCTGCTAAAATCCTGTCATTTTATTGTGGCCTACCATATCTTTCGGTTCCTTTTTCCGAGCTGAATGACGTCTACTGGAGTCATCTGAGCACTAAGTGTTAATGCTCACAACAATTGCAAATTTTATCATACGGTCAAGCACCGGATCAGAGCAGTCTGAAGCCTGATACACACGATGAAACTTTTGTCTGCAACTTATGTATGCAACTTTTGTGTGCACCATACACTACTGTACAGACGATGCAACTTCACATTACCTGTTGCTCTTTCCCTCTAAAATTGTGCATACTTTTTCAACATGGTGCTTACTGAGCATGCTGAGGAGGACGAAATTGCTGTCCCATTGTGTCTGATGATCATTGCACTTGCAACGCAACATTTAAATGGACCGCGAATAATACGAAGTTTGGATAGGGCTCACCATATTGTACCTAGCTAAAAGACCCCTTTCTTAATTGTGTATACACATTAGTAGAAATTACAGGTAAACTGACCTTCAGAAATAGCCGAACTGTGATTGGCTAATTGTCTGGAAAAATATGAGACAAGTTTCAGAAAATATAGCAATGTCCTATTCGATGAAACTGTTTCATGAAACTCCAAATATCTCTTGAAACATGTTTCTCGGACGTACACACGATGAAACTTTTGTCTGCAAATAATTATGTTTTTCGCATTTTCACAAAACAGTTTTTTTCCAATCGCGCATGATATAGTCTACAAGTTCGTTTAGAAAACCATTTGAAAGTTGAAGAAATGACATCGAAGTTTATTTTACCCATTCATTTCAAAATTTTATGACTTTGCCTGTTGAAAAAATGAAGCTTTCTGATAAAGAATTAAACTGCATGAAAACGTGGCAGAAGGCACTAAAGTGCGCGGATTTTTCAATAAATCCTGGGGAAGCATGCCCCAGACCCCCTTACCCGCGCTTGGCACCTACAGAACTCGCATTCATGCATTCTGTGAATCAAAACACTCACATTAACTCTCAAACTCGTTGCTACGACCCTGAGTATAGGTTGGAATTATTTTCGGTGTGTGAAAGTGTGCCAAGTTCATAACGACCCACCCCCCACGCCCTAGCATGGCTTCGCGTCTTCTGCGCTCGCATGTTTTAAATATTGCCCCCCCCCCCCCCCCCCAACATGGAATACTGGATGCGCCCCTGCGGTTCTATCGCTACAGTGTCAAACATTTGGGATCCAGATCAGGCTCGACGTTTTGTTTGGTCTGATCTGGGTCCAGCCTGTTAGCAAAGATTATTATTTTGCGGGCTTCACCACTGGTATCATACCGAATTCTTGGCCGCGGATATTGTTCGACTAGTCTTTTCGCGGAGAATTAATAAACTGAAATTGAAGGTAGGGGCTCTCATTTGAAATAGTTAAAACTTATTTACGAACACTTGTCAGGCGCGATTAAAGGCATATACATATTCTTGAATAGTCACTCTAACATCACATCATGGCTAAGGCATTACAGTACTTAACCCTTAAAGCGCCAAGAAAAAATGCATCTGAAAATGTCGTCTGCTGAAGTCGTCTGCTTCATATAATTGCCTAACATTACTGACGAATCAAGTATAGAAGCAAACAGCGTTGACCCAGAACAGACTGCTCCTTTAGGAGCAGTCTGGTCTGGGTCCACACTTTCTGCCATAGATGCTTCTTAAACATTTCGGCAGACGAGATAAGCAGACAACTTTTGTTGCGATTGGCGCTTTAAGGGTTAAATATGCGAGAAAAAAAATGCGAATAGATCATGAACGAGTCCTTGAAATCGGGACACTTTGGGATTGATTGACAATTACACATTTTTACAGAAGTGGTTTCTATATTTTTGCGCTTTTGGTGAAACGACATTTACATGTTTTTACCTGTATGTTAATGATTTGGCTTAAATAAGCGTCGATTGTTTATGAGAACGGGATTTCTGCCCCTACCCCTTCAACGGTTGCAAGTCTAAACCATGGAGGTGCGTGGAAAAATACTATAGCGTCCGCGGGGTTTTGTTATCTGGCTGCGGGGCAGGGCTTTTTAGAACCGTTTTCCACATATTAATTAAAGTGGCAAGAACTAATAATGGGCTCAAAGTCACTTACATTTTGAAAGCCTGTAGTTTCTACCAGCAGGGACAGCTGATACTGGTTCTATTGCGAGTTTGATGCAAATCTGAACCACGGGTTGAGAGCATGCTCCTAATCTTACCGCGGATGTGACCATTGTTGGCGTTGTTCATGGCCGCTGGGTTCTGCAATATGCTTTTTTGTCCACGGAATTCCTAAAAATCAAAACGTCAGAATCATCTATGACAAAAGATAGGTAGCTGGTGTGCTGAAACGACTGGATCAAAACCCTGTTAGATCAGAATGTAGCCATTGGGTTTTCGCTTTTTTTTTTATTTTTCTGTATGCTGATTTAGCACAATTATCTAGTTTCTACGGTAGTAGGATCGCCTGACCAAAGTGCTGAAGGTTGTGAGCAGCAAAATCTAGCTGTTTGTCTGTCTGTCCGTTAATCCGTCCGTCAGTCTGTCGGTCTGCATTGGTTCTTCCTTCTTTTACTTATATGCTCGTTTAGCCTGCTTACATGTGTCTAGTAGCTCAGGTGGTTGGAGCGCCTGTCCAATGTTCTGAAGGCTGTGAGCAGCATAATCTAGCCATTTCTATGTCTGTCCACTTTCCAATGGCTGTCTGTCTTGCTTTTTCTGTCTATTTCGTTCTTTGCTCTTTTGACTTTTTTGTATGCCTGTTTTGCTAGATTATCTATTGCTCTTTTGACTTTTTTGTATGCCTGTTTTGCTAGATTAGCTAGTATCTCAGGTAGTAAGTGTGCCTGACCATATTTTGGATACTTTCAAGTTTTCTAAATACCTAGGCTTGGCATTGGACCCAGCATCTATTCTTTACCCCCAAAATATAAGGAATATCAGGCATACCCAAAACATATTCGAACTTTAGCGACCCCAAAAACATTTTCCAAATCTGAACATTGACCTTAAAAAGCCCCAAATTGATAGAAATGACCCCCCAAAACGCAAAAAGAATAAATCATAATTTCATCATATCTCCAAACATATTTATTTTTCTGATCTCCTGCCCCAACCCCCCCCCCCCACCCCAAACAAAAAATGTAATTCAAAATTTTGAATCTCCAAAAATGGACAGAATCTACTTATATATGATAATATCAGTGTGCCACACACCCTCCCTCCCCTCCCGCCAAAAAGCTGACCAGTGTTTTAGAGCAGTATGCAGCAAAATATAGCTGTCTGTCTGCTTGCTTTCTCAGTCAGTCAATCAATCAGTCAGTCAGCCAGCCTGCCCAATCAACCGCTTCAATTTCTTAGTGTAGACAGAGCCTCTTTGTAAAAGTGTATTCTTGTCACAGAAGAGTATTTGCGTGTCCCAGGGGGCTTGGGAGGGGTGGGTAACTTTTTTTTCTTCATATGAAGGGTCTGGCCCAGCATCTACCATTCACCCCCAAGAAATATCATGAATTTCAAGGACCTCAAAAATATTTGAAATTTTAGCAACCCCCAATTCATCCTTGACGTAAAGAAAAAGACCCTAAAATGCATAGAAATTATACCTAAATATAGTCGAATTTCGTGGTGAACCCCACCCCTCAAAAAAAAAATATCCATATATCTTCATATCCCCAAAAATATTCATTTTTCTGAGGCTAGAGGTCAAAATCTAGGACATCGTATTTCCTTTTTAGAATCATTTGGGTTTGAACAACAGTGGCGAGTTCAACAATGTGAGCGTTTGCGGGCACACTATAATGATCGTACCTACGAGGGATGTTCAAAATGAATTGCTTATTGTCCTATATCTCAATATCCACGTGGGAAACGATAAAAACCAATATATACCTATATAGGTTTATTTAAGGTCTACACAACGGTGTATAAATGTACACGTTAGACTTAATGTAAGACACGAAATTTGCCATATTAATACATGCAGTCATTGACCACTGTTATAAAAATAGTTGGTACATGTAGAAGAGTCAACAAGAAAGATGAAATAAGGGGTTACATCAAAGCTCGCTCAAAACTTGTCAGACTCTGTTCTTTGAAGCAGCTGATGATTGAACTTTCTACTACTTACGGACCTTCTTGTGTGTCTTATGACACAGTTAGGCGCTGGAAAAATAAAATTTAATCTGGCTTAGAGTCCATCAAAAATGCACCAAAATCAGGAAGGCGAAAATTCGCAGCTTGTAAAGAAATCGTTTCAAAAATGAAGGAAATCATTGAAGGAGATGCCAGATTTACAGTTTGTGATATTGCATGAAAAGTAGGCATGTCACTATCAACGGTTCACTTTATTTTGAAGAAACATTTAAAAGTCCGAAATATTTTTGCTAGATGGGTGCCACATCTGTTGACTGATGAGCAAAACAGACAATGGGTTTTAGTGGCCGAAAAGCTGCTTAAAATGTTTCAAACTTATGACAAAAAGCAGTTTGCCAATGTCGTCCCAGATGACGAAAATCGGGTCTATTAATTTGAGCTGGTCAGAAAGGTTAGCAATAAAATCTTGGCCACTAAACATAGCAGACGCCCAATAATTGTCAAACGGTCTTTAAGTTCAAGGAAGGTTTGGTATGCAATTTTCTTCTCTGGTGAAGGAGTCGCAATAAAAGTGCTGGTGGAAAAGGGCAAAAACATCACTGGGAAGGACTACAAAGACATATAGTACTGGAGAAGCCTAAAACATATCAGAAACGACGCCCTGTCACTGGTTTTAAACATATCTGTCTTCTACATGGCAATGGCCCTGCTCATGCCTCTGAAATAGTTACAGTGTTTTTGAAGAAAGAAAAAGTAACTATTTTGCCTCACCTCCTGCATTCCCTAGATCTTGCCCCATGTGATTTCTTTATGTTTCTGAAATTGAAATAATTCCTTGCTGGGCGGAAATACCAGTTATTTTATAGAACCATTTGTATTTGAAGAACATGTACTATTTCATTTTCTTACTTTCTGTGACTTTAGGCCTTCAGGTTCGTGACCAGATGTTCCACTCTTTTGAACAAAATGACTGCTAGAGCTCTAGCTAAGAAACTTCTTTTAACAGAATTTCCTCCTGAACAACTGGCCCAAAAGTAAGTTAATTTCATAGAACTGTCCCCTATGGTGTCTTCTACCAATTTTGCACAAATGGTTCCACTCCACTGAACAATGGATCCGCAAAAGCTCCAGATAAGAAATGCCTTTGAATGATTTCTCCTCCTGAACCAATGATCCAAAAATTACAATAACTTCACAAACTTGGCCCTTATGATGCACTCTACCAAAATTATACAATTGGTTTGGCTCTGCCATTAAGAGACTTCATTCAAGCTTGCACATAATGTCTATGGTGGCGATTAAGTAAAAGTAGGAAAAACATACACAAAAGTGGACAGAACTTTATCAAATCAGTTCTTGATTATCATTGATTTCTTTGAATAAGTGGGTGGATTTGTATTAGGTAAGATACTAGGAAACACTTTCCCTCATCCTCATAAGATCTTTAACCAACATAAACCAAATGGAAATCTGAAGGAGAAAAAAAAATGCCACGGTATTAGGAAACAAATTACAACTGTTTAGTTTTGGTTTTGCCAAACAAAGTTAAGAGAAAATTATTTACCGCTTACCTGCCTGAAGAGCTTTCACAAACATTTTTTGAGGGATCATTTTAACACTCTATAATAAAAGCGTTTGAAAATAAAGTTTGATTATTCACTTCTTAAGTTAGCAATTATCATCTGGTTTCTTGCATTGTTCAATAATGGATTACATTTGATAAACTCTCCCCAAAAAAGGCTGTTTTTGTCCAATGAACAAATGCCAATGTCGTCAGAAAGATTGCTTTCCCATTTCACTTTGTGGCAATATGTTTGACCCTACATCAGAGACGGGACTTCTAGTTTTCATTTGCAGGTTATAGAAAAGATATCTAACTTACAACCTCCCTATTTGAACGCTTCAATGCAGCCGTCCCCACCAGTACTCTCAGTGCTTTGATTATTATTATAATAGGTCTTGTTTAACAAATCTTAGAGTCAGCAGAATCTCAGACCCACTTATACTGGGTCCGAGGCAGAATAGGTGTTTGAAAAGATTATTTGCACAGATTGTATTATCGAGCATGAGCTCTTGCGAATGAACCTTCGCTACTACATGTAGAAAATGTCTGACCAAAATCTAGACTTTTAAGCCGCTGGGTAGGTTTTATAGGGTTTTACCAAACAATAAAGTACCAAAATTTTGTGTGCTCCCTAAAAATATTGATGTTTTTGTTTTCAATAAACCACACATCAATTTTCCATGTTTTGATTTTACCCATTGAATTTTCTTGGACGGCACAGAGGTCCAGATAAGCTTTCAGTTCAATTGGGTATTTACCCCACACGATTTTTATGAATTGCTTTTTTCCAAAAACAATTGCTTGAAATATTTCTTTACCCCACATAGATTTTTGAAATTGCTTATTTATAAGTTATGATTAAAGTACCTAATAATCTTAGTTAATAATTTAAATAATAATCTTAGTTTTTGTAATGGAAAAAACATACAGATTGAGTGACTTTAAGTACTTTGTGCAAATACTTTAGCCAGTAACTGACAAATGACTTGCTTAATGTATCAAACTTCAAAGGAGACTTAGTAACATCACAACAAAAAAAAAGGCTTGAACTGGCTACCACACTAAGTGTGCTAACATGGTATATATTCATATTTAGATCATTTTGTTTTTTCTTTTGCTTTTCCAAAATGTAATTGCTTTTCGCTACCCCTTCATTTATAAAACCATTGCTTTTTCCAAATTTTAATTCCTTTTTGTTACCCCTTCATTTGAAAACAATTGCTTTTTTCACAAATTTAATTGCTTAAATACCCCCAAAAAAGCGGCTTATCTGTTCCTCTGCGGTACATTTTTAGGTACAACATTAACATGCATTTAAAAGTAAAAAATAATCCAAATTTACATTTATTACCTAATGTATAAACATTGATGTGACAAGGCTTTGAATTTTACCTATAGGGTTTCTTTTGTCAGTCAGTATATATTGATGACACTGATGATGAACAGACGCATAAAGGAGGTCCTAACCTAGGTAAGCTAAAAGAGGATTATCTTTTGTTTTAAAATAACTTCAGAGAAATATTTTAGGATCCTCAAAATGCCTGTTACCAAAACTATACAAACTGTTCCATTCCGCTGAACAAATTAGTCATTATAATTGTTTCTGTTAGCACGCTCAAAAGGTTGCAATCATTAAGTAAGAGTGCTTGAATGGAAAATTGGGATTTTTCTGTCTTGACTGGGGCCAGTCTAATACCTCCAACTAAAAATAAAAGATACTCTTATTTTTTCTGGTGTATCAATTTGTTTTCAGGACTGATGCCAGTCTAGACTTAAAGTACCATCCAATACCATAAGTATGTCGAACAGTTTGGATTTGGATGACAACCAACATTTTGCTAGTCTGATTAGGGTTTGAAAGGTTAACTGTAGGACTAGCATGCAAAGGGTCCATACATTTCACCTGGTACATGACCTTAGAGATGTCAGACTTTATGCATTTATGCATTCGCAAATCATCTCTGGGTAAGGCACCACATAAGGAATCTACTTGACTATTTGCCTCTTCAAAACCCATGCATCGTGTAACTTGTATAATTTCATGTTATCTGTGCTTTAATAAGCTCCCTTTTTACTTTGGATTTCTGACTGACCAACTGTCTTATTATTCTCTTCAGCAGTCATACCAGGTCGGCCTATGTCAATCTTTGAAGAACATGATGCAATCAGAATTTTCAAGATAGACTGGGAAACCAGAAAATGACAAATCTATATTTACAAATGACATCCATTGTCATCGACCGGAAGCATTTTATCAAATACTGACCTGTCTGATTTGAGCACTGTGGGTACATGTGACATATTTGTTTACTGTATGCGTCACAGAGTCATGTGATCCGCACGAATGGCTGATTCAATATTATTTATCAAGCGTGTCATCACGTGTCACTGAAACGGTTTCTATAAGAATGTTTTCAAAAATGTTTTAGTGCATACAATATGATCAGTCTATGGCTGAATACCGTAATACCTATCATTTTTATGATTTGGCTACCCAAAATGACTAGATATCTTCATTGAAGGATTATCTATAGGCATTTAACGCTTGTTACTTTTTAACGTAGGTGTTATGAGTAATGCGTACCGCGTAACAGTACAAACCCGACTTTTCAGTCATGATGTCCCATAGCAGACAGGTCGATTCTTTAGTATCGCGCCTGAGTAAGACAAAGAAATGACATCAGTTTAATCTTAGACAGCGGTCCCATGATTGGTTACATTTGGTCACATGCTCCTCCATGGTACAGCTCTAATTCTCACCTTATATACTGTGTTTAGGTGCTCATGCACCTAAACAAAAAACACATAGAAGCAGGCCAGCCTGCGCATCCATGCAGTTTGATCAGTGCCTTTGTTGTTCACTCTCTGGAATGTCTAATTGATAAACTTGCTACACGTAAAAATTCAGCATTCTAGCTAATCTCTGTAACTTAGCAGGTTGGTTTGATCGAGTCATGCATGGTCAGAAACCCCGAAGACAGGCTTTCTCGCGTTGATGCCCATTTATCAATTCTTATCATTTCTTTGATCAAGTATTTCACTCAAATTGACGTGTGTGTTTTTCTAGTTGTTTTAAATAAAATAACCGTATCAGGCGAAAAAAGTTTGTTTTAAACATTTTGAATGAAGATATGAAGAGGAGATAAAATCCAAAGCTTCCTTCAACTGAGACCTTGATCTTGAGTCTGCCTGGTCGAATCATTGGTACAGCATTTAAAGCATCAAACTTTTCTCATATTGACCAAACTTTCATATTGTTGACATGTGTGATAATTTGATTTGATTTGATTTGATTCTTTTACGTCCCATCAACAATCTTTCAGTTAAACAGGGACGGGTCTTCCTGGGTTGAACCAGTACAAAGCTAGGATATTGTGCCTTGCTCAAGGACCACAACGCAGTGACGCCTGTGAGGCTCAAACCCGCAGCTTCTCGGTCTTGAGTCAAGCACTCTAGCACTGAGCCACTGCGCTCCCAACATGAATGATAAGGCAAACATGCACATGCATACTGGCAGAAGAACATTAAGTGTAAGCTTTCTTTTTTTGTTCAGTACATATGGTAGTATGGCCAACCATATGTAAATGGACAGGTGTAGTGAAAAAAAAAGGCAGTGGCTCCGTGCTAGAGTGCTTGACTCGAGACCCAGTGACTCGAGTTTGAGCCTCACTGGCGCAACTGCGTTCAGTGCGATATTTTCCTTGAGGAAAACACATTACTCTTTGCTTATTACTAGTTTAACCCAGGAAGACCCATCCCAAAACAAATGAAAAATTGTTAAAAGGTATGTAAAGTATCAAATCAAAACAAAAGTAAAAATTAAAAACCTGTGAAATTTCGCTCAAACTCATTAAGCGTATCGCAACGCTTTAAACCCTGATATAGGGGATAAGCTATCACAGCACTAAATGGTTTGGGGTTTTGTACTCATATTTGGTCGAGAAACGCTGCTTACCGCATCGGCGAGCAGGGAACACTTGGATGAGTCTGCGCATACACCTAGGCAGATGAGAGTTCGCGCTTCTCGCACATACAAAGTATGAAAATAGATGAATGTTGAGCCTAAAATGTAAATCTCTAACTCAGTAAGATATTTCAGCTTATGGCATTCAAAGAGGCACCGCACCAGGCTGATCGCTATGTTTTCGATTCTTGTTGGTTGGGGGATAAAAATGTGAAACAAAAATTAGCTATTTCAGAGGGAACGCATAATCAATGCCCGCTGATTCCACGGATGTAGTATACATTCGTGCTGATTCACATTATTTCCACCGTCCTCTCACTCAACTTACCCGACGTCTCGCATTATACATATACCTAGGCTAGTATAAATGCCTTTTCCTTGCATGTCATTTTTTATATTTTGGGTATTAATCAATTATGCTATAATTCAATATGCAAATACCGAATCGGGCTCCTTGACTTACTTCTTTTGCTAGAAAATCAAAGAATGCTATGAAATGTGATTTTTGCGATCTTTTACCATAGGGTCTGCAAAATGGGGCGCACAATGACAACTTTCCTGAAACATCTTTGTACAGCATTTTTCATTGTAAGAGACAAAATTGATTTCTACAGCTCCTGCAAAATATTAAAATTCTGATTTGCAACGTCAAAAAGGTATGCTAGGATAATATAAAGGAAATATTAAAAATACGTACAATGAACCCCTTGCTAAACCCTTTGATGCGCTGACACCTTGCCCGTCGTTACACGTTTTTTCAGTTAACCTCCATTGATGTTTAAAGTGCACAGTTTCCATAGCTTGACTTGTGTATTAATCCTATCCACAGGATAGGATTAATACACAAGTGATCTACCGATGCACGTTACTGTAAGCGCATTGTTTACTGTCGTCGCCCTGGGCCGTGTCACCTGTTAAACTGACGGTACCGTGAACAAACTCATGACAGTAAACATTAAAGTCATTATACCTCAAGTGGAGTATACAAGAAAATGTTTAACGTAACAGTTGTAAACAAAATATTACATCAGTGTCACTCTTGGCTGGCTGGACAGTACGACCCAGACTAATTTGTAAACGTGGGTTTTATGAAATTTCGACCAACCCATTGTTATGTTATGAACTGCAAGATAAACAATTAAATGTTGGTATCTGACCCCTTTTCAACTATTTCCAGTCATTATGGCTACAACTAGTGTGTGCATTGCTATTGTAGAAACCTAATCCATTCTTTATAGGAGGACGCAGGGTGCTGATATTATTAAAATCAGGGTCTCTACTTTATGACGACCATGACCTAAAACATTCATCGTTGGGTCGGTACCTGGTCGATTTTTATCTATTTCTGGACCCTCCTTGGTCCAATATGTTTTATAAACTCTGGCTATCTGTGAGTTGAGAGCCATTTTGGTATTTCGTCACAATATGTTAATTGAATTTATCAGTCACCCTTAATATTAACTGAATTGTTGTTTAGGTGCTTGAGCACCTAAACACAATATATAAGGTGAGAATTAGAGCTGTACCATGGAGGAGCATGTGACCAAATGTAACCAATCATGGGACCTCTGTCTAAGATTAAACTAATGTCATTTGTAAATATAGATTGGTCATTTTCTGGTTTCCCAGTCTACTGAAATTCTGATTGCATCATGTTCTAGGCCGACCTGGTATGACATTTAGCCACTATTCTGCTGAAGAGAATAATAAGACAGTTGGTCAGTCAGAAATCCAAAGTAAAAAGGGAGCTTATTAAAGTACAGAAAACATGAAATTATACAAGTTACACTGATGCGTGGATTTTGAAGAGGCAAATAGTCAAGTAGATTCTTTATGTGGTGCCTTACCCAGAGATGATTTGCGAATGCATAAATGCATAAAGTCTGACATCTCTAAGGTCACGTACCAGATGAAATGTATGGACCCTTGGCATGCTAGTCCTACTGTTTACCTTTCAGACCCTAATCAGACTAGCAAAGTGTTGGTTGTCATTCAACTCCAAACTGTTCGACATACTTATGGTATTGGATGGTACTTTAAGTCTAGACTGGCATCAGTCCTGAAAACAAATTGATACACAAGAAAAATAAGAGTATCTTTTATTTTTAGTTGGAGGTATTAGACTGGCCCCAGTCAAGACAGAAAAATCCCAATTTTCCAATCAAGCACTCTTACTAAATGATTGCAACCTTTTGAGTGTGCTAACAGATACAATTATAATGACTAATTTGTTTAGTGGAATGGAACAGTTTGTATAGTTTTGGTAACAGGCATTTTGAGGATCCTAATATATTTCTCTGAAGTTATTTTGAAACAAAAGATAATCCTCTTTTAGCTAACCTAGGTTTGGACTTCCTTTATGCGTCTGTTCATCATCAGTGTCATCAATATATACTGACTGACAAAAGAAACGCTATAGGTAAAATTCAAAGCCATGTCACATCAATGTTTATACATTAGGTAATAAATGTAAATTTGGATTATTTTTTACTTTTAAATGCATGTTAATGTTGTACCTCAAAATGTACCGCAGAGGAACAGATAAGCCGCTTTTTGGGGGTATTTAAGCAATTAAATTTGTGAAAAAAGCAATTGTTTTCAAATGAAGGGGTAACAAAAAGGAATTAAATTTTGGAAAAAGCAATGGTTTTATAAATGAAGGGGTAGCGAAAAGCAATTAAATTTTGGAAAAGCAAAAGAAAAAAAACAAACTGATCTAAATATGTATATATCCAAGGTTAGCACACTTAGTGTGGTAGCCAGTTCAAGCCTTTCTTTTGTTGTGATGTTACTAAGTCTCCTTTGAAGTTTGATACATTAAGCAAGTCATTTGTCAGTTGATGGCTAAAGTATTTGCACAAAGTACTTAAAGTCACTCAGTCTGTATGTTTCTTCCATTACGAAAACTAAGATTATTATTTAAATTATTAACTAAGATTATTAGGTACTTTAATTACAACTTAAAAATAAGCAATTTCAAAAATCTATGTCGGGTAAAAATTATTTCAAGCTATTGTTTTTGGAAAAAAGCAATTCCTAAAAATCGTGTGGGGTAAATACCCAATTGAACTGAAAGCTTATCTGGACCTCTGTATCGTCCGAGAAAATTCAATGGGTAAAATCAAAACATGGAAAATTGATGTGTGGTTTATTGAAAACAAAAACATCAATATTTTTAGGGAGCACACAAATTTTTGGTACTTTATTGTTTGGTTAAACCCTATAAATCCTACCCAGCGGCTTAAAGGTCTAGATTTTGGTCAGACATTTTCTACATGTAGTAGCGAAGGTTCATTCGCAAGAGCTCATGCTCGATAATACAATCTGTACAAATAATCTTTTCAAATACCTATTCTGCCTCGGACCCAGTATAATTGGGTCCGAGATTCTGCTGACTCTAAGATTTGTTAAACAAGACCTATTATAATAATAATAAAAGTAAAGGAATGCTGTCATAAAAACAACCTATTTGCCAAACCTAAACTATTGGCGGCTTTTTAAAAGCAGCCAACTTGTTTCAACATAACCTAATGAACGTTTCCTATCTCACGGCATGTTACCTTATCAGGTCATGATGACGTTGTACTTTTGAATGACGTCGCCAATGACGCTGAATCAACACAAAAATTGAAAATCACGTCATAATCACTAGTTTGAAGAGTGAATCAATGGTTAAACTGATAAAAAGAATAACAGGTTCGCGTATTTTGATACTAAGTTTACCAGGCTCGGCTTTGAGAGCTCATGTTGAATCGCTCGGCAAGCCTCGCGATGTCAACAAGCATTCTCAAAGCCTTGCCTGGTAAACTTGATATCTAGTATTCTCTATTTATTGTTTCCCTGTGATTAATTAGGGAGCTAAAGAAAGAATGTGATCTGAAAATAGCAGGTATAAGGGGATATATCTTTCAAAAGCTCTAACTTGCATGAAATTTGTCCTGTATAAACAAAAAATGCTTTTTATCAAGGAGACGGATACCTTTGGCCTCATTGTTGTATTTAACAATTTATACATCTCACAAAATACTTTACGCCCCACCATAGAGCTTTTGAGCAATCCGCAGCGTGCGTATCAGTCCTTTTGGAGTTACTTCCTGGTTTGATATTTATTTACCCGAAAAAGTAATATTCACGGAGGCCGCAAGGCCGAGGTGAATATTACTTTTAAGGGTAGATAAATCCTCATGTCTAACGAAATTGAAGTCAATAACTGTTTTGTTATATGACTTTTTAACTATGAATGAAACGTTTTCTACTTTCACTTTTGTTGTTGGAGTCATGTTCAACCTAAGGACTTTCTCACAAATTTTAGCAACTGTTATTAAACTATCTTAATACTTTGTATTTTGAAATGTATCTAAATTTTCTGAATGTGGAATGTGTAAAATTTAATCATTAAACTTTTTTTTACATTTTGCTTATTCAAACAAAGATAAATGAACATACAAAACTGAACAAAATAGTTGTTAAAATTCATGAAAGTCTTTAGTTTACCTGTTGGGATGTGTAACAGCAAATCATGTCAATTTCATGCTGCACATGCTAGTTTTATACTCATCATGCTTTTTAGCTCTCCAGAGGGTGATATTAGAAAAGTGTCAAAAATATTTACGTCTGGAAACTAGTTTAAGCTGGTTTTTATGCAATATTAACTTGTAGGCCAGTTTAGACCGGTTTTCAGGTAGACATAGAGATTTATAAAGACAAATTGAGCCAATCAGGAAACATGATTCTCTCCAGTCATTTTACAATATGTTATATCAACAATACCATGCATGTAGTAGGGATAGTTATATAACACACTTGGTATCACCTCAAAGTTGGAGTAAGTCAGGGTTGCTTCCTAAGCCTTATTGTTAACTATCTAATTCAATAAATATTTTTTCATAGTTTGTATGTGTTGAGTTATTACAATGCAAAGTTTAATGAAAATCCATATGTGGGCACAGATGTAAATGTTTATTAAGAAAGGTAATTCATGAAGGCTTATTGGCAGACAAATTAATTGCTGCAAAGTTACATAACCTGGTTGATTTTAGGTGACGCCAATTCTTGGGGATGTCCTTGGTGTTTGCGAGTAACAAAGATGTAGACTTCCCTGCGCAGCCGTGCAGACTGATCAGCGCCTTTGCTATTCGCTTTTTGGAAAGTATCATATCTAAACCTGCTACAAGCGAAATTTTAATTTTCTAGCTATTCTAGCTAGTCTCTGTAGCTGAAAAGAGTGGTTTGAGTACTGCTTTGTCGAAAACTGCGCCTCGAGGCTTATATGTAGAACATATGTAGAATTATAATGCCATTTTCGCCTTTGTATCATTCCACGGAAACCTGCGCCCAATTAGCTTGAAAAACTCCTCGTTGAGGGAGTGAAACAACGTCTTTAAAAGGGCTCTAGTTTCATTGCGCATAACCGGGTGTGGACGGCCTTTTCCGGGATACATACACTCATTTCCCGTTTCTGTTTTAAAACAGTAAAATTTTCTTGTTTCATTGTATACGAATAAGTCTTTGTTAAAATACGAATTTAAACCAAGAAAAACTTCAGCCTTTCTCAGCTCTACCACTGGATTTCTGGCAAACTCATCACCATCTAAAACAAGGATTTTTTCTTTACCGAAAAGTTCAACCCATCGTTTGATTATATGTGTATATTTGTAAAGTTGTCGAACGTGGTTAAGAAACTGTTCAAAATCCATGTCATCTGGAATTTTTCTTAATGCTTTCACGTGGACAAACTGAGACATTGTTCTTTCCACGGGCTCTCTCACTATAGCAATAAGTTTTACATTTGGCAAATATTTAAACACTTTATCTGCCTTCCCTGGCGTAGCTAGTTTTTCCAGCCGCAACTCCTCATTAGCAGTACATGGCCGATTCTTAGCAAGTTTGATCGGGGTTCTTAATTCATCTTTGTCAAAGAAATGATTGTTGCCTCTCTTCTTGGTGATGTAAATTGTTGGATGCAGTCCTAGAAATTGTCGCAGAGTAATTGTGCCACATTTTTCAAACCCAATTATAAGAATATCAGGCAGTTGCCTACAATCCGAATCATTCTTGAAAACTTCAAAACCTGTAAAGAACAAACATTAAAGCATGAAATGAAATCTGCGATATTTAGCACATATTTGCATGGCGTCTTATTTTAGGAAAAATGGTAAACATTGCAGATCCAGACCAGACGCCATACAACGCGGTGTCCACTATTTGCTCATAAAGTTTTTCTCTATTATTATATCGGTTATAAGTCCCACAATTTTCTATTGAACCCTTTACTCCTTAATAACGCATTTTCACGCCTTTGAAATACCATGTATTTGAAAATATTATAGAAAATGGAGCATTTGCTCTTTTAGAGCAAATGCTCTATTTTCCATAATATTTTCAAAAGTATTCAAAACTTACCTTAACTTTTTCTTGATTTTTTCAATGTTGTCTAAAAGTAGAAAATATGTCATGATCTAAAAATAGCCTTTGGAGTAAAGGGTTAAAAGAAGGGTTATTTGAGTGAAGAGTAATGCAGTATTGTACAGATATCAATATTAACAAAAAAGCAAGTAATCAGTTAGATTTAGATGGTGATTGTTTTATTGTGCTTTTGTACTGGACTTCCCAGTCCATGCGGAAAGGACAAAAAATAACAAGAAATATTAAAATAACTGGGGGAATATTTGTATGGGCTAAGTGTCTTTCACAATATTTTTTTTCATAATTGACTGACTTCCTACTAAGCCACTACAGTTGCATGTTTGTGTTGGTTATTATAGTGGATGATGTTAAATCAAAAAGTATTCCTTATAACACCGACAAAAAATCAAAAATGAAATCTGAAAAATCGTCTGTTTCCAATATTTGCCTAACATTTTTGACTAATATAAGTATAGAGGCAAGGGGCCTGAGCAAGAAGTATGTACTTAGATCAAACTACTCTTACCGAAACAGCCTGATCTGGTTCAACACCGTAAAGAGGCTTCTCAAATATTTCAGCAGACGACAAAATAGACAAAATGGCATGTGATTGGTGCTTCAGGGGCCAAGCTAATATTTGATTTAGGCTGCCTGCCTTGTACTTCAAATATATGGCTTAATTGTAACCATTTGCATTGGAATTTTTCATGACTATTAGTGCAAACAGTATTTTATTCAAATATAAAGTACATGAAGAAACAACAGATACATCATATATCACACCACAGTCTAGGGACAAGATGCCCCTATACTTTAAAACAATCACTGCAGTAAATTCAACATATATCAACACCCTGTCAGTAAGGCTTTCAAAATAAACAGTTTGATCTACACTGTAAGCTTGCCATATCCCCATGCATGTAAAACGTGAGGCCAGTGATTAACTTTGGATACAAGTAAACTTCATTTAACAGTGAAGACCCAGATGTAATGCTACATCTGGCGACATTTGATCAGCACCTGCACTGTTACCCATTGAAGGATCAGCAAAACACATCTGAAAATAGCGTCTGGTAAAGTTGTTTGCTGTATATTTAGTACTAACATCCCATGTAGATGGAAGATTTAATTGGAACATGAAGGGTCAATAGACTTACCTCTTTTGATGTATGTGGCTGTTTGTTGCATACTGTTTTATACAGTAGGAAGGTATTAAAATCAGGTTAGTTTTGGAACAGTCTAGTCTGGGTTTTGATAGATAAAATAGATTCACCAAAAACAAGGCAATGATAAATATATATTTTGCTGTATGCATAACTTATGACAGAGTAATTACTTAATTCAGATGCTGAACCAAGTTGAATAAACACTTAATCTCAGAGTGTTGATAACACAATTACAGGCGAAATTAATGAACTCGGATCTGAGTTCCTCAAAAGCGCTTGTCCCTAGAGTGACCATACAACCGGCTGCTTTGATGACAGGTTACTAACAATGATGACATATACGTGATTTTATATCCCATGAAGGGTAGGTTATAATTTTCGGCTGGCAAAAAAGTAAGAGAAGCCCTCTGGTACTTTGTGGTGGATGAATACACTTGTAAGTGTTGAGATTTCCTACAGAAACAAGCTGATATTATATCTCTCACAAATAAAGCCACACCTTGGCTTAAGTTGCCGTGTAAATTTCACCCACAAGATTCCATCTATACCGACGGGCTCTAAAACGCTACACTAATTCCCTGCTATATCTTACAAAAGACACAGAATGTAAACTGTTTTTGCTTCGATGATGTCTTCATGAATTGGCTTCTTACGTCAGCATCTAATTTATAATTGTTCAACTAAACTAGACGACGTTATTGCTTAGTAAAGTTTTCGTCACTGAAACATTTCTTTAGTAGCAGAGTTTTTAAGTCATCGAATGAACGGGTTCACAGATTAACGCCAAAAAGCAGAACTGTTGTACTAGAGACCTGCCAATCAAAATGAAAGCCATTTCTAAATGACTTACAAAGATCATGAAACACATTTGATGCGTCTGGTGTTTCTTGATTTAAAGAAATGGAAGATCTTTCACTGATAAAATTTTGTCAAGTGAAAGAGTTGACCCCATATCTCAAAGAATTGACATTTAAATGCTTTTAATTAATTTGAAGTGGACACATTTTTCATGTGTTACTCATTTGATTGATTTGCATTCTTTTTTTTGACCTACATTAAAGCTGCTATCTTAGCGTAGCGTTTTAGAGCCTGTCAGTATATATTTAGGTTTGAAAGGGAACTCAATGAATAATTGGGCTGTATACTAATCTTTCTAAACCGAGTTACTTTTAAAGCTGTTGTAAAAACTATCTTTTTGAACCATTCTTAACCCTTAATGCGCCAATCGCAGCAAAAGTCGTCTGCTTTTCTTGTCTGCTGAAATGTTTAAGAAGCCCCTATGGCAAACAGTGTGGACCCAGATCAGACTGCTCCTATAGGAGCAGTCTGTTCTGGGTCCACGCTGTTTGCTTCTATACTTAATTCGTCAGTAATGCTAGGCAATTATTTGCAGCAGACGACATTTTCAGATGCATTTTTTCTTGGCGCTTTAAGGGTTAATCCTTTTATTATATGACTTTTATAATACATTTTCTTTATATTCTGTCTGGACCAGAGTTCCATAAGAAAGTGTAGAATAACTTATTTAAAGCTGCATAATCTGTAACTTTTTACCTTCTAATTTTGGAGAAAAAAAAAGTTTCTATTTTCAAGAATACACTAAAAATACTCAAATTCATGTAATTATTTTACCATTTTCATAAATCTTAACAAATTTTCACTATCAAAACAACAGCATTTATGTTAAAAATCAACTGTCTAGAATTATTGGAGGAACGTAAATAATTCCTAAAAAGAAAAAAATCACCTGTTTTATAAGAGAATTCACTTTTCAATGCAGTTTTCAGCTGTACTGAACATATTTATTGTGAAAAGATAACTTTATTCTATTTTTACTAATGATTTAAAAAGATTTTTTTTCCTAAAAATGTTTATAGTTACAGACCTAGTCTCTTTAATATTTACACCAACACACCCGGCGGGTTCAGTAGTGCCATGAACAGATGTAATTTGTTAGTGTCAGTGATTTTATTGCTGTTAATTTTCCTGGTAATGCTATTTTTGGAGACCACGTCTTAATAATATTTTCCACTTTTTAGTTTATGTCAGTTCCAGTTTTCCCGATATGTCGAATACCTTTGTATAACATATTAATTTGACCCATATAAGCCTCGCGTCCTTTTTGTGGGATATATGCAAACAGTGTTGATCCAGACCAGACGCCGCAGAACGCGGCGTCTGCTCAGGGTCTCCACTGTTTGCTTGCAGAATGTGCCATCACAATTTGAATAAAATGGCGAATACCACCCAACATACCTTTACGTGAAAATGGACTGGTCCAATTGATTAGAACGGGAAATTCCATTCGGCTTAAACTGGTTAAGCTTTCAAACAAGCTTCCGATTCTTTTGTTAGGGTTAAACACTTGAATGATAGGCTTTTTTTTCATGTGCAGAGCAGTAATCAGAGAGAGAGAGAGAGAGAGAGAGAGAGAGAGAGAGAGAGAAAGAGAGATGGTTTATAATAAGTAGCCCAATGGGCAGCGATCGCTCTCCTGAGAGCCAGCATAATGTATGTAAACACCTGATTTTACGATGCTCAAGGGTAGGTGACTTTGAACATGAAACAGCGAGCAGGTGTAAAATCAAACACTCAAGATTTTATGCCAGTTTTGCTTAAAAAAAGTATCCAAAAGATCTGAATAAAAATGGCGGTGAAACCTGGGAAAATATATTTTTCAGACACTCAATGGGCAGCTAACTCCGTAGTCAGTGGTGGTATCAGATCGAAATTTAAACTCATCCAGGCTTTTTATGCATGTCTTTGTTACCTTACCAGATCAAATAAAAATGTAGGTGCTAGAGTGGCAACAACAGTTCTCCTATTGTAAGTATATGGTGATTTTTCAGAGGCTCAAGGGTACCTAATTCCGCATAGCAGTCTCAAGTAGGACGTGGGCGAACTTGTCATCATTACCTGCAAGACTGAAGAAGATTCAATCAAAAATAGAGGCGCTCGAGTAGTCACAACATTAAACATAGATTTTTAAGACGCTCAACGGCAGCTAACCCCGTAGTCGGTGATGGTATCTAGCCGAAATTCAAAGCAATCCAAGTTTTTCTTAATTAACTTGTTACTTGCATGTATGATGAAGATCTATTAATAAATGAAGGCGCTACAGTGGTCACAACATTTCTCCAATTATAAGTCTAAGGGAATTTTTCCAGACGTTCGATGGCAGCGAACTCCGCAGTCCCTAATTCGATATGAATTTCGAACCCTTTCAAGATGTTATGACTGTCCTTGTTACCAGCAAGAATGAAGAAGATAAAATTAACAAGAAATATCTTTCAAAAAGATATTCAGCGGCATTCAAAGGAGAACATACATTTAAAGTCCTGTTGTAATTGGAAATTGTTTTATGCACAGTAGATTGGTGTTAGATGTTGATTGATTGGATGAGGTGAAAATAATAAACAGAAAAGGAAAAGTTTGCATTATGTGTCTTAGACAGGTTTTTTAACTTTTGACTTCAATGTAAAATGGCGATCTGAAACTTTCGATGAAATAAACGTAATCATTGTGCAGTCAATCGTTGTTTTAAATATGAACACGGAGGTATTTAGGATACATGATATGAACACCCTTCACAAAATAGGTGACCTAAAATACAATGGCATGTATTTTATGTAAGTGTGGAGCAAGTTTAGCTATGGGCCGAACTTGCCCCGACTTAAGTGGCCCAACTTGCCCCTGACAGACTATTTCCAAATATCACGTGACAGTTCCTTTTAAGATGCAGGAGAAGAAATTAACAATGTTTATATCAAAGCACACAATCCTTTCGTAATAAAAACATAGAATTTCAATCAGAATCTAAACACATCTTTAGATAAATAAAAACAGAAATTACTATGAAAAATTTACTTATCATGCAAGAAAATGAGTTTTCTGGTACAATATCAATCTATCCTTCAACAATGCAGTCATTGTGTACTCATGTAGACAACTCGTCACAAGTAATTTCCAAACATGTTTCCCAGCCCCATATCTTAGTTTACATGCTAAATATAGCCGTATGCCAAACATGCCCCAAGTCCGAACTAGCCCCAGTCTCCCCTATAAACGTTCTTCTTTAATAACTGTAAAAGTTCTTAGCTTTTTTACGGCGGCTTGCCGCCGTTCTATTATCGCTTTAGATCTAAATTATTCACCAATCAGAAGCATTTTTAAATTGTAATATTCATCACACCGACTGGAAAAAGATGCTCTCATTGGTTGTTACTCAGAATGTCCATACAATCTTACTAAACATGAAACTAAACTTGAAAACATACATGTAAATGGTAGAGAACCAGTCTGTGCACTGGGTCTAAAAATGCAAATGTATAAACGACCTTATCTCGAATATAGGTCAACCCCCGATGTACAGTATTTGTAAATTGCTGTCACTATCATTGTTAATATGCATTGCGCACAGTAAAGAAGTGCATTATAAAATAATCCACTAAATCCGAAAGGACTTTACAGTAATATCACGCTATTTAAATAAAATATTTGTAACTTTTCCAATTCCCATATCTGGACATGATTATAGTCTGTTTCATATATTTCGACAATAGTCTTTTTTGGCCGTTATATGGTTATATTCCCAATGCCAAAACGTTTCTTTTCTCCTATGTTCGGATGAAAAATTCCCAATTTCAAGTCGGAAAATATTAAAGAAAAATCATCGTTTTGTTGAGTAAATTGTGTTTAAAATCGTTTGTTTATTTGACATTTTCAACCGACTCGACTATCGGCATATCAGTCGTGCTACTACGCTGTAAATCCTCTCGTTGCATTATAAGGGCCCTAGGGTGTTGTGCCCTCTAACGATCGGCATATCAGCCGTGGTTTACTTCTTTGCTTCAACAGGTAATTTCCCCTGTAAGTATAGCCTGGGTTCCAGTCTGATCATTTTTTCTTCTTCTTTATTTTTCACTTCCTTGGTCAAAAATGACACACCTGAAGGAGCTGGTACTTTGGTGTAAGCTTCTGTAGTACCAAGTGCCTCATCCCACTTCTTCAGTTTTTCTAATTTATTCGCATTTCATGTTGGCTGGGGAAAGGGCTGGGGTGAACGGAAAGTCATAATGTATAAGGGAACCCCTGCCAAATGTTTTTTCAGTGTGTTGACTTAGTCATTTTCATGCAAATGATGTAAAGGGGAGCCTTGCTCAAATTTGTTTAGGGTGGGTTTGCAGAATCACTTTAAGCAGTTAATAGGAAATCAAAGCCTACTCTGCGCTTTCAAAATGCTTAGCTGTCGGAATTTTCGTGGGCCCATGTACCCTCTAAAAATTGTGCCCTCTACATTTTCCCCTATATACCCTCAAAATATGAGTGGTAGCCCTGGTAATATTCAACATTGCGCAGTCTCATATAATACATCATGCAAGTTAACAGTACAGCTAAATTCAAATTAAATATGATGTGTTTTATGATTTGACAATAAAGCTAACAACACTAAAAATTCTCAATTGTAGGCGTTTTCGCGCTAAAATTCCCAATTCCAGGGGTATGTGTCATTGTCCCAAAATGGTGAATATAAACCATTGATTTCTAAAAAAGACTTAACAAGTGAATTTAATTTGTTCCATTACAATGGCGTCAAATTAATCAGAAATTTGCACGTAACCTTTGGGTTCAGGCGATTTAGCTTGCCCTAGCCGGCATATGCATTTTCGTACATTGTACAAGAACAGTGTAACTATCGGTAAAGTCTCTTCTATCAATTACGAGTAGTTAAATGAGGGTCTAGACAAGGTATAATGATTAGTGAATAATGGCCTTTTTATAATGAATAGTGAATAATGAACAAAAAAATTAATGAATAGTGAATAATTGGGGCCTAAAAATAATGAATATTCCTATATTTCAAATGAATTGAAGAAAAAAACTAATGAATAGTGAATAATCAGATTTCTTTGCCACCTTTCTTGCTTTTAATGAATAATTGGTCTTATTTTAATGAATAACCCAAAATTTTAATGAGATGAATAAAGGGCTAAATTTTTAATGAATAGTGAATACCAGACCCCTCCCATCCAGACCCTCTTAAATGGTCACATGTGCGGATCCAGAGGGGGATATAGGGTCCGCACCCCCTCCTGGAAAATCAAAAGTTCTATGGGTTTCTAGAATTAGCATTTGGACCTCCAGCCCCCGCCCCCCCCCCCCCCCCCGGAATAGGTTGGACACCCCCCCCCCCCCCCGAAACCTTGTAAAATTATAGTTTTCTTTGAAATAAACCATTGAAAAGCCACTGTAAAACTGTAAAAGTTGAGGACAAAAAAAAGACAAAAACCGTTGTCAGAGCTGTTTTCTGGCAGTCGGGCCTGGACCACCCTGGCAAAAATTTCCTGGATCCGCACATGGGTCAGCCAGCATCCAAACTCGGGCCACTATCGGTCTGCCAGCAAAATGTCATTCGGATGGCGTTTCAGTGGCGGGCCGATAATGGCCCGATTGTACGTGCTTACTGGGTGTCGATCAGTTTTGAATCCTACATGTATTTATTCCTCGATCCTGGCTATGTTCTTTTCTAGTGTTCGGTTTGTTTCAGTGAACGTTTAATTTTTACATTAATTTATTGTCAACACCCCCAATTTTCCTAAAAACTTAGAACTTATAACATTGTTCCCAAACCCTTGCTGGTGAATGCCTAAAATTTAAAAAAAAAGATTCAGATGTATATCGCTCAGCGAAAAGAGTTAGATGTGCACACAACCAAGCAAAAGAGAGACAGAAACAGGACCACAACTTCGCTGGTTTTAGATTCCAGCATGCAAAGGGGTAGATGGGAAATTCGCCTTAACCAGCGAATTTGGTTGCGTTTATCGGTTTATCGTCAGTATTTGAGAGCCGCCGAATATCTTTTTTCAAGATATTTCTTGTTAAAAGCTAACCTTGTAATGATATTAATCTGGCATAGATCGTTGTATTTACATGCGTAGGCTATTTATAGTTACTACAAAGAAACACCAGAACATACCGAAATATACCGGAATGTCGCCAACGGCGACACGTTTTTTTGAGACAACTCGTCGAAAGATTTTGAGACAATTCGGCGACACTTTATGAGACAACTCGACGACACCTTTATTCTTAGAGAGGCACTGGAAGGGTTTTTAAGGATACAGAGATATTGGCCAAAAAATTAAAGGGATATAAAGAAAATCACATACCTATAATCAATAGGTTAAAACAGTGAATATTCGGTAAGTTCGGTAGGTTAGGCCGAATTCGGTTCGGTACAGCTTTCAGTAGACACAACCGGGTGAAATGGGCAACCCGGGCTGAGCCGGATACAAAACAAATAGCCCCAACATCTTTAAACAAAAGGTGATTATGTTGAAAATTTGCATTTATATAAACAGGCAATTCCAGACAGAATGGAATTCTTTTAAACAGGACCCGAAGAAAACTGGTGTGATTTTCTTGAAATTATAGTCAGTTTCAATGGGTAATAGATAGCAGACTTGCAGATGTAAGATTGTTTCTGATTGGTGGATAATTTAGATAGTCCGTATCAATGAGAATATGTAAGATTGTTCTGATTGGTGGATAATTTAGAGTAAAGTCGATTATAGACAGCTGCCGCTGAAAAAATAAAGGCGCTATATAGTGCATTGATATGACATTTCAGACGCTCAAGGGCAGATAACTCCGTAATTGGTGTTGTGATCTAGCAGAAATTCAAACTCATCTTAGCGTTTATGGTCGCCCCTGGAAGAAGATCTACCAAAATATGAAGGCGCTAGAGTGGTCACAACATTTATTCAATTATATGAGGGTCTGGATGGGGGGTCTATTATTCACTATTCATTAAAAATTTAGCCCATTATTCATCTCTTTTTTCTTCAATTCATTAAAAAATAGGATTATTCATTAATTTTTATTTCTCATTATTCCCTATTCATTATTTTTTAGCTCATTATTCACTATTCATTATAAAAAGGCCATTATTCACTTTACCATTTTACCCAATCCAGACCCTCTTATATGTCTATGAGGGTTTTCCAGACTCTCGAGGGCAGCTAACTCCGCAGTCTTTAGTCGGTCCTTGCTCAATTCAAACCTGTCCCAGATTTAATAGTTGCACTTTACAACCTGCAAGTATGACGAAGATCCAATCAAAAATCGAGGAGCTATGTACAGTGTTCACAAGATTTTCCTCATTATAACCCTATGAGAGCTATCTATTGCAATGGAAACAAGAGTGGCCCAAAACCTTATGGGCCTCGACGTGAAAAAACCTGTCTTCGGGGATTGCGAACAACAAAGGCGCAGACCAGCCTGCGCATCCGCGCAGTCTGATCTGCGCCCTTGTTATTCGCGTTTTGGAAAGTATCATATTTAGACTTACTACCAGCAAAATTTCAATTTTCTAGCTAGTCGTTGTAGCTGAGGGGACTGGTTTGAGTCTCGCTTTGTCGGAAACCCCGAAGACAGATTTTGTCGCGACGAGGCCCTTGTAAAGCCTTTCTCCCACAGATGAAATTTGATTTTGATCGGTCTGCTGGTCTCAGAGATATTGATGTTTGGACATACGCACCCACGAACGGTCGCGTTTTATCCTATAAGCTCACCTTGTGAGCCTTCGGCTCAAGTGAGCTAAAAAAGCGTTTGTTTTAGTCTTCTAGATTACCTGAAGCTGTTTCATTTTTCCTGTCCCTTTTTCGAGAATTCTTCTTCATTCCAAAGTCATACCATGGTCTGCCATCTTCTCGAGCTACAACAGTTTTGATAGGCATGTACAATAAAAAAAATATTTGTGAATAATGAAATTGCTTTACTCACAGTATCTTGATGAAGACATGATCAGTCGAACATTAGATTGTTTTAACAATTCATAGTTTAAGTCTTTGGAATTAAAGGATAATGTGACATCAACTAAAATAGTAAGTGAGTATGATCATGAACTACCACAATCACAAATCGCAGACAACCCCAGACTATCGGCTCGTTTCGCGAGATCCTCTAAAATAAAGGCCAATGTCCTGTGCACCCTTGCAGCTTAACATATACACCGGTTGTTTTCAAATATAACAGCTACATGTGATACATCAGATTTCTACAAATCACTGTACATGTAGCTTTGAACATAACAAAGCCCCGAGGTTATCAAAATAATCATGTTTGACTGAAGACGAAATTTCAAATGCTCATAAAAATTCAGATGCGAAAAATAAAGATATTCATTGATACTATAATAGATGTTGTATTTGTCCTGCTTATAAATGTTAAAATGCCAACAATTATTGGCTTTTTTAACATTTGTGAGCAGGGTAAGTTCATGCTCAGTTGAACTTAGTATGAAAACACTTTTATAACCTAAATCCCTGATCGCCAACGTCGAGGACTTTTTGATTTTTCTGTACATAAGCATGCTGGTTTGGCCGTGAGCCTCGAAGACAATTTTTTTTGACAAACCGCATTTTACAAACAAATAGGAATGAGGTGTCCTGTTAAGGCGTGAAATCTCCCTAAAAGTCATCTGTGAAAAAGTAAAAAATTTCAAACTGTGATTTTTGCAATTATTTTCGTGACTATGAATACATATATTAAAATTATTCAAAAAGCGTATTTAATGATTTTCTAAATTATTGTAAAAAATCAGAGTTTGAAAATTTGACTTTTTTACAAATTACTTTTAGTGAGATTTCACACCTTAACCATAAAAGCGCCAATCACGACTGCAGCAGACGACATATTTTGCGACATCTTTTCTAATTTTCGAAAAAAATATGGTATGATATTTCATGAAAATCGTCTGCCAGCAGACGATTCTCATGAAATATCATACATTATTTGTTATTTTTGAAAAAGCGGCAAAATTGTCGTCTGCTGCAAATTATAGGTGGCGCTTTATGGGTTAACAGGACATCTCCTTAGTTCCCTTACCTAAATGTTGATTTTGAACAATATATAAAACGAAGAAAATAATAGTTATTGTTATGATGATTACTCCAATTTTAAGAAATTTCATATATTTCCCGAATAAAGAACACATATTTCTTTCGATAAGATAGTTTTGAAAGTGTTCAGTCTACAAAAAGAGCTATTATTCGGCCGCGTCGCTAGAAAACATTGTTTTGGGGAGTTACAATAGGTAAAGGCATTAATATTTTAGAACTTTTCATGCTTTTTGTTGTCTGCTATTTTTATCAAAATCGAAACATTCTTTCAGAAATACCCTCAGAGTGTCAAACAGCTTAGATCCACACAAGGCCCGACATTTTTTCGGGCCTGATCTGGGCCAAAATTGTTTGCAAAATATATCAGCAGACGAGATATGACTATCATGCAGTACAGCAGGCAATTTCTCTTTGTACTATAACTTAGGCCAGGTGTCCCATGAATCGTAGTGCAGCAATGTCTAAGTATCGTTCTTTGATTAACTTTTCGAAACAAAATATTTCAATGATACAATTAGAGTGTCAAATGGTGTGAAACCAGATCAAACGTTCTATCAGTCATGGTTTTAATCCAAACTGGTTTCAAATATGTATCAGCAGACGACAAAAGACGTCAGAAGCAACAGCAACTTAAACAGTACTCTGAGAAGCAATGTAATAAAGGCACCACTGACAAACCGCGTGTACTTCGAACAAGGCCCTGGAAAAAGATAGGGCATATCAAAATTTGGTGCTTTTAAATTGAAAGAACTGACAAAATTTGGTGCTTTTAAATTGAAAGAACTGACTGGTTCTTTCAATTTAAAAGCACCAAATTTTGATATGCCCTTACTTTTTCCCGCCATTTTTTTCCTGAAGAGGCCGTGTGCTTTTTACGTCTGTTGAATATATTCAAGTTCACTATAGACTAGTACTAGTTTTTTATGACACAGGTAAACATCATGGACCCTGTTGGGAGGCGAGCAGTCTGATCTGTGTCCATATTGTTTGCGATATAGTCTAAGAACATAAGCAGATGAGAGTCTTTGCATCGACACGTGATGGACGATCATTTCCCATTTTCTAGCGACTGTTTTATTTTTTCAATTTAGGTATTTAAATAAAACAAATATACTTAACGCCAGTAAAAACGCAAATTTAACAATATAACCCTACCTAAAATTTAATGCTCTTTTATCGATTTTATTCAAATAAAAGAACAAATCTATGGTCGCGATATCAAGGTGCTGATACAGCAGTCCACATAAGCCGGGTTGTAGTTTTGATAAAAGGACACAACACGAACTGAGATGCAAAAAAAACAAAATCGCCCTATTAATCAGGATACCAGATTTTCTTTTTGCCTTGCTCTGTTGGGTTCAAACAATATTGCTCTACGTTCTATGCACACGCAACAAGAATTGACCATTAAATTAGCCATCAAAGTTGGAGCATGAAAGATAACCATAGATTATCATCTTACAACTTACATGCCAGTTTAAAAAAGGTTGAGTTTACATGATGTTTTTGTTATTTCTCAAAATTAGCGAAAATTTTGCGAAAAAAAAACGAAATTTTTAATTTTCGATCCGTCCCGCAAAGTGAATTATGTTTGTTTGGGTAAAACGCAGTACTTTCATACTAAAATTTGGTAGAATTTCAAGATTACAGATGGTTACCAACAAATTTGATTAATTTGTCATTTTTCGCAATTTTTTTATCATAGATGTGTAATCGAGTTCAAGTTTTGCTAAAACGTTCTTGTTTGAAAGAGAAGATTGTCAATACTTGGTTTAAACATATTTACTCGTATTTCTCAAATAGATACATACATATACAATAATCACAAACATTATAAATAGGATTAGAACGAAAGCTAGAGATAAAGTCTATAGAGATAAATACTTAGATAAACTGTATCACGCTGATATTGAAAAGAAAAAGAACACTTGAACCGGTTGCGTTTTTAATGGTTTTAAGTATACCTGGCTTAACCTAAGCCCTCAATCCGTTACACAAATAAATAAGAAAAACAAGTTTTGTTTCCGGTCGTGTTTTTGTACTTTAAATATCGACTGTTCTGTGAAAAAAGTGGGTAGGTAAGCTCGCGAAATAAACGTACGTGTAAGGACGAAGATTTCCGTTGAAAGCCGCTCGAACTGAGATGATATAGGCTATTTTGCAAGTTTGTTTCTCCCTCACACACACACATTCTCAGGAGGAAAAACTTGGTTACTATTTCCAGTAGGGACATGTCTTTGGGCCTTAGAAACCTATGTTTTACTAAGTGTTGTGTTGAAAATAGCAAGGACACACAGTAATAGACTAATGTGGGTTGTTTTACATGTGATAGTATAAATGAAATAAGTAAAGCTTTAAATCTTTAAATGTTTAAGCTATACATCGTATCACATTATAGGAGTGATAATCTTAAAGTTCTGATCTTGGGCTATAGTGATAAATAGACAGAATACAATCCAATTTTTCTTGCACTTCTTCAATTTTTTCCTTTAACAGAAATACACTTAAGTCTCGATATCCAAGACCGGAAGGCTGCAAAATAGTCGGCTCTAAGTATACTGTTCAAGAACTGATGAACTGCACTACCTAAGGCACTTTTCGAACCATAACGTCTACCATATACCAAGGAAAGAGAAAAAGTCACACGGGCACACGGGGAAATAAGGCGGATGAGGCAGCTATTTAATGGATTCTACGCGCAAATACTCTTGGGCAGTTTTGCTTTTGTGAGTGGGTGCATTGTCATGGATGAAGCATAAGTTACGAATGCCAGTCTTTGGGTGTCCTTTTTGTTGCTGTTGCCTTTTTGTTTATTGTTACTCCCATTGTGGGAGTCTGTAATTGTTCTATGTTTTGTTGTACGTTACTTTATGTCCATTCTAGTTTTGCAATCAACTTGATTGGAAAGAGAGAGCTGATTGCTTTGCTTAGTTTGTCTTCCTGGTGTCTCATGATGGTTGTGTGGTTCTTCCTCGCGGTGCCGTGGGTTTGTCTGCGGTTTGTGATTGTGGTATTTCCTGATCATACTCTCTTACTATTTTTGACATATTTTTTTCACTTTTAAGTTCATTGTTCTTTTAGAAAGCCCCAGTAATAGAATGTCCGCTCGGAACAAATACTTGCAACACAGGCCCGCTGAAATAGAAGAGGAAAGCATAAAGAACTTTATCGCACTTAGAGAACGTTTTGCAGTATCTGGTCTGGATGGTAGTTAGGCCGCTGTGTAATTCCGTGTGCATGTTTTGGTAAAAGTGTCAAACATACATTTTCTTGCAGAAAAATATATCCTTATTAAGAAAAAGATGTTTACAATTTTTACTTGACAGTTTAACGTCACAGTGACGTAACAAAGTGACGCACCCATTTTCTGCTTATTTAAGGCTTGAAAGTGGAGTGCTATGATTTCCAGCTGGCATATACATGTACTGTTTGATCATTTGTGGTTATATAATTGACGGCTTGTCGATTTTGGAGCATAGACTCTGACTCACAATTTTAAAGAGGTTACATTAACTTAATGTCTGTACAAGAAAAAAATGACGTCAGTACCAAAATGAAAAGTCTGTTATAGTGAAAGCTAAAATGGCATTAGATCGTTAGAGACTAGACCCCTCCTCCCCACACAGCAGGAAAATACTGTTCACTATAATTGTTTAAACTACATAATATAACATGCAAAATGACACACGTTAGCCCTTTGACCTACAACAGACAGTCATGTTAACAACGTTACCCTATAATAGTCAAATCCTATTTTGCAAATACCAAGGTATACCTAACTCTTATTTTAGAAATATGCTGATTACCTTAAAACATTTTTTTAAAAGGAGGAAACAACCAGCATGCGTTTAAACAATATACCCATTTGATGTTACAGTTATATATGTCATTTTAAATGTATTACTATTTAATGCAGTACTGTCATTAGATATTGGGCTGCCAAAATACCTCACAAGTTTTTTTTCCAGTAAAACTATTTTTTACTGACCGTTCCAAGGCAGTGCTTCTTTTGTGGATCATTTTTGTTAATTTTGTTTCGTGTTTGTCATGCTTTTTTGTCTGCTCATTGCAGCCTTATGGTCACATGCTGGGAAAGGGCTGACCTCTATGCTCGCTTGTATGTGAAGTTTTCTTGTGTTTTTGTCACTTTTCCATTTGGTGTCCCGGGTCAGGCGTGGAACTAGATTGTATCAATTCCTGATCTTTGCCTTTTTACTTACTTTGTAAACTATACTTTTCCCAAACTGCATTAATCAAGTAAAAATAATGTATATTAACTTTTTAGCGGTTAGGGCGATACCATACAATAGCAAACGTTTTCTCTGTTACTGTAAGTATCAAATTACTCCTAATTCTTACATATTAATATATAACATCTTAATAGTAAGCAAATGACTAGCAATGTGACGTTATCAAAGTAGAAGTATCTGTTATTACTGTTATATACGTAGCTTTCTTTTAAATACTTTTTAAAGCTAAAAAGAGCCTTATATGAGTTTACACTTCTAGTGGGCTATTTATTGCCAATTGAGTAAAATACAAACAACGCATGGATGATTAAAAGAATGAAATTGGACCCAAAATTACAAGCAACGTATTTTTTTACGTTAGTGTTTTTTTATCAATTGTAAACAACATTATTTTTTTAATTGCTTAATAAATGATATATCTTTTATCTCACTGACACTCATATATTTGCTACTTTTTATACATAAAATGTTATAGACAAGACACTAACTACACCTCATTTTAGATCACACAATAATATAAGCATTAAGTAGCTTAGTAAGATATATCGCATATTGTGTACGCCAGCTATTGATTACAACAAGTTCGCTGATACCACTCAATCAGATTTTGTAAAATTGTAGGTCATTTCAAGCGTAGGTCGAAATCGAGAATTGAATGCTGGCTTAGTGGCTTTGTGATTTTCCAGGGAATCCGGACCAGCATTGCTAAGAAACCCCATATCTTTGTGATTTTTCTGGGTGGGGGGGGGGGGTCTGGACACCCCCACCTCCTCTGAATCAAGGCATGGTTGAATTTTGTGAATATACCATTTGTTTGGACTGAAAGACAGCAAATATCATTCAACATTTTGAAGAAGTTGATAAAACCACCAGTTCTTGCCTCTGCAGACTATTTAAAGCCTTTTAAAATACATACATATGCAAATATTACTTGACTTTTCGCTTACTGTAAAGGCGGTGCCTCATGAATGCGTTATTAGGACTAGTCAACCTTAGACATAGGTAAAAGCTGAAAATGAGGCGTGGTTTTATTTAAAAGTAACTGTATCATCTTGTGCCACAACCTCAGTCATCATTTAGTCCTTAAAACGCCAGCAAAATAACTGCATCTGAAAATGTCTATTTAACATAAGCAGGGAGGCAAACATTGTGGACCCAGATCAGACTGCTCCTACAGGAGCAGTCTGATCTGGGTCCACACTGTTTATCTATGAGGCTTCAAATAGTTTAGTAGACGACAAAAACATACATTTTGTGATTATGTGCTTTAAGGGTTAATAAATGTGAGTTCAGTGTGTATACGGTTAGAATTTTCATGAAATGCACGCACGTTTTTCGAGGCTCAAAAAGCTTATTAACCCTTTACCAAATTATAAATAAAACCTGATTTCCCTCCTCAGCAGATGAAATAACCGAACCACTCCCAGATATGAATATTAAAGTTGCCGCCTTTACAGTAAGCGAAACGTCAAGTAATACAAAAGGCTAAGGAGCTGTACTTTATAAGAATCAGGATGGAATGGATCGGGTGTTGGTATATGCTAGCCATAGTCTCAAGCCGTCAGAGAAGAATTATCGGGCTCACAAATTGGAGTTTCTAGCCCTTAAATGGGCCATTACAGAGAAACTCCATGATTATCTCTATGGGGCAACATTCAGCGTGTGACAGATAATAATCCTCTGACGTATGTTTTTACTATGGCAAAGCTTGATGCCACTGGTCGCGTTGGCTTGTGGAGTTGTCTTACTACAATTGTACCATCAGCTATAGAAGTGGCAAACATAATTTGGACGCAGATGGATCGTCTAGAATCCCAGAGACAGAGACATCTGTAACAATCTTCCCTGACGTTCTGAAAGCTGTTTGCAGTTCTATATCTGTGGGACACCAACCAGAGAGATTCAATAAAACTCTGTTAAACTTAATGGCAACTTTCCTAGAAGTCAGGAAAACTGACTGGAACGCCTATGTGTCGACACTGACACATGCCAACAATGCAGCTGTGCATGATTGTACAGGGTTTGTTCCTTACTATTTGATGTTTGGCTGGCATCCAAGGTTTGCAAATGATGCTTTCCTTGGAATTCCTTCATACAAAAAAGAAAACAAGATTATAGTGATAAGCTGAAGGAGCAACTGTACAAAGCATATGATAAGGCCAGCAAAGAAGCCAAACATGCTGGTGCTAACTACAAGAAGTACTATGACAAGAAAATAAGATATGCCGTACTTCAACCTTAAGACTGTGTCTTAATTCAAAATGTGCGTCTCCAAGTTGGCTGGTAAATGGCAAAAGCAGCCTTATATTGTTACCAGTTAGCCTTTTCCTGACATCCCTATATATCACACTGGTAAGTGTATACGCCAATTTGCTGGTATTTACGCGTATTGCCGGTACTTCATAGACCGGAAGTGGTAGATATTGGTGTTAATACTAGAAAAAACATGCCATACGCCTAAAGGACTATAGTATTAGATCATTTTTTAAGTATTTGGCATGCACATGGCGATTTATGTAAACATTTAGGAATAGATTCGAGTACCGATCCAGATTGGTACTCGAATCTATTCCTAAATGCTTACATAAATCGCCATGCACATACTGAATACTTAAACATGATTGAAGTCTATAGTCCTTTAGGCATATGGCATGCTTTTCTATATAGTATTAACACCAATATCTACCACTTCCGGTCTATGAAGTACCGGCAATACGCATAAATACCAGCAAATCGACGCATACATTTACCAGTGTGATATATGCGGTTCAAAAATGGTAACCAAAAGCCGAAAATTGTGCACCGAAACATGATTTTGCCATTTGTTGGCTTACCATGTCCAAAAGACGAAGAAGAACCAGAAAAACCTCCAAGGGACAGAAGGAAAGTTGAAAAAGATCTAGAAAGAGCGGTCAAATCAACAGAAACAGATTGCTCGGATTAATAGAGGATCTTACATGAGTGCTCCCCTTGTTGCAGATATAGAGGATCTTACATGAGTGCTCATGTTTTATTGAATTTATCAAACGAGTTGGGGAAAAGAGATAAAATGCGAGGCTTGCCGAGCATTTTATCTCTTTTTCGCAACGAGTTTAATAAATTCAATAAAACACGAGCACGAATGTTAGATTTTATTTATCATATGGCATTAAGATCACTTTGAAGTCTCATTTCTGGCGTAAAAACGTCATAATTTTGGTATTGTGTACGCAACGTTGTTATGGACGTCATAACGTTTCCCGTAAATCTATAAACCACTAGTGGTTTATCGATTTTATTGCATGGTGTTATTTCACTCCCAGACGCGACGTCATATGATAATTACAGTTCTGATATCACTAATCCAGATCATGGGGTGCAACTAAGATCCCCTAAGTATAAGCTGCCAGAAAAAAAGAGCAAAAGTAGACAAAAGAGAGTTCCTTAGAACAAAGCTCCAAGACAAAGCAGAGGTACCAGACAGAGACATGCACTTGACATATTTCATGCTGGACAAAATGCAATAAGATGTAGGGAGCATATTTTTACAGTCAACCCTAAAGATGTTTTCTATTTCTGATATCAATATATTCAGTTGTCTTGAACTAAGACAGAAGCAGATCATTGAGTCAGGCTATGTCAATCAATAACATAGCCTTTGACAATATCGTTTTGTATATATTTGGCAATATATTTTAATTTTGTAGTGCATGACTACAAACTACATGAGGCTCATGCTGATATGTTGATATGTTTTATTGTTCATGATATTATAGATATCATGAATATATTGGATTGGAATAGTCCAAAAAGATTTTTAGAAGTATTTGGTGAACAACACCATGCATACACTTCTGTTTGATTAGCTCCTATATGCAATCTGGGTGATATCTAAGTGATTATATGCAATTGCCTTTTAATTTTGATTGGTCAAAAAGTGCACGTTGACAAGCAGTTACGACCCCTAAAAGTCTTGCTATTGCATTTTGATATATTCAATTCAAAAGCCTTGTGATTACATTTAGACTTTTTTCACTTTAAGAGTCTCATTATTGTATTTAGAACTTTGAGGATTTTAACTCATTGTCTCACTACTTTTCATTCATGTTTCTCCTCACGTTGTGTCCTTTGTAGTCTTTGGGAAAGTCGGGATGACATCCATAAGGAGGGAAAGTATGTCATAGGCACCAGATTGGTGCTTTTCTAGTTATGTTCGTACCATACTCAAAGTACCTTAGGTTTTCATGCGCCCTATGCGAGGGACCTTTTCATACATAATCGACAGTCCTAATGATTAACTAATTGACCGTTATCCTTAGTACTATACACCAATGCATCCTTTGTAACGTGTTGGCACTACACTAACAGCCAAGTACAAATGCATGCCTCTTTGCACTTGCACCCAAGCTGTAGATGGAATAAGTCTATACTTTTTTCATAGCATTACATAGTATTATTGATATATTTGATATATATTTGCATGTGTGTACTGGCTATTGTTTTATTAGCTCAAAGGATTTACATTTGCGTGCAGGGTAGACTCAGATGAGACGTTGCAGTAGCAACCTCTCATTAGAGTCTGCTACGTTATGGTTTCATTTCTCCTCTAACCTGATATAAGTATACAGTGTAGACTCAGATGGGAGGTTGCAGTAACAGCATCTAATCAGAGTCTGCTCTGTTATTGTTTCATTCCTCTTGAACTGTGATGTTGGCATGCAATGTAGACTCAGTTGAGATGCTGCAGAAACAGCATCTCATCAGGGTCTTCTCTGCTCTCCACGAGATAGGCAATTGAGTAAGATAATTTGAAAACCTAGATATTAATTTGTAAGATTTATAAGATTTATATGTAATGATTATTACGATGATGTTACATAGGAGCTGCAAAATATATGCAGACCGTACGAGCATTTGTATGTTTATGCTTAGGTTTGTCCTTTTATAAGGCACTTACACCCTAGCTGTAGATAGAATAAGTTCTATACTTTTTTATAGCATAACATAGTATTATTGATACTTTTGATATATATTTGCAGGATCCATCTATACTTGTACTATATTAAAGTCTTCAATGAAGATCATCGTTCATTTGTGTGTTAAATCCAACAAAGAACCCCGTAGAAACGTCATTTAGTGATATTTGGATCCTCTCTCCCTTCATCATCTAAAAAACGTCAGAGTTGGACCCACTCTGACGCAACTTTCTGGATCCGCGCGTGAAATTGGGCTCATTGTAGTAGCTTTTATATGCAAAACCATCCAAAATGTTAACACGACTGCTGACAACACGCTTTCAGACAGCATTTTGTTAAAACACTAACTCATTAGAGTACCCATGTTCTTGTAGATAATGGTAAAGACAAATACTGTTTGAGGGCTGTCATGCCTAAAGTGAAAGGACAGAAGTTTGGTTTTATTTCAAGGCTAAATCAAATGCCATATATTGATATTACAAATTTGAGTGTATATAACATTTAATGTAAAGTCCAGCATTATATTCAATGAATCACTGTTTTAGCAAATCGGCATATTTGGTTAACATGTGGATTCTTAGATAGGACAGACGGGTTTATTAATAGACTTTTCGCTTACTGTAAAGGCGGCAACTTTAATATTCATAACTGGGCGTGTTTCTAATATTTCATCTACTAAACAAGGGAAATTAGGTTCTATCTTTAATTTGGTGAAGAATTAATAAGTTGTTTGGGCTGCGCAAACGTGCGTGTATTTCATGAAAATCACTGAACTCAGATTTATTAACCATTAAAGCGCATAATCACAAAATGTATGTTTTTGTCGTCCACTTAAATATTTGAAGCCTCATAGACAAACAGTGAGGACCCAGATCAGACTGCTCCTGTAGGAGCAGTCTGATCTGGGTCCACAATGTTTGCCTCTATGCTTATGTTAAATAGACATTTTCCGATACAGTTATTTTGCTGGCGTTTTAAGGACTAAATAATGTGTTGTGCGTATATACTGAGGTCCATGTAATGGTGCAAGATGATACAGTTATTTTTGAATAAAACAACGCCTCATTTTCAGCTTTTACCTGTGTGTATGGTAGACCAGTCCTAATTACGCATTCACGAGGCGCCGCCTTTACAGTAAGCGAAAAGTCAAAAAATACCATCTTAGCGATTGTTTACATCAAGCGAATCTGACATATTACGAGAAGCGTTCATTTATTTCTGGCACTAATGCGCCTCCTCAGAAACTCTTAGAAATAGCGGTATTTTCACGGGGAAGTGGTTTTTGCATAATTGTACGAAATTCTAATTGAATCCCTTCAGTCATTCAAAAGTTATTGAAAGTTCAAACATACGCAGTCGTAATACACTGGTAACTCAAGCAAGTTTTGAAATGTCATATATTAAAGGTCGCGTTAATCTGAATATTTTGGATTCACAGACATATATATAATGAAGTGTGTGTCTGATACATAGGACATCTGCAGTGTTCAAAACGTTAGTTTTCAGGTTGGCATATAAGAATTTTCATGATTGTTTCACTAACCTCAAAAATGGATCCCGTCCTGGTCAGCTCATTACTGTTGTTACCAATGTTAATAGTGCTGCTGTGGTAGCCCTGATTAAATGAGACGCCAGTTTTACAGTGAAAAAATTGTTCATAGTGTTTGCATATCATCGAGCTCAGCTCATAAGAATTTGACTCAGCAGTGAAAACTTAGAAAGGTTTGTGCTCAGTGTGCCCCATCGCTTGACTAAAGAACAAAAATGGTACTCGTATGAAAATGCTAATTTATTTTTATGAAAAGTGCCAAAGTGTGACAAATTTGTTTCATCATGGTGTGTTAATTTGATTTGAGTGTTTCTCCATGATAATATATTGCATTAGTTAGATGGCCTCCATGCGAGCTGAACATTTCTTGTACTTCAACAACAGCAGAATCTAGGGCGAAGATTTGGTACCAGTAAAATGCATTTAAGCCCCCGGTGGCTTAGGCTGCTGTCCGTTCTAAGGTGGTGGTTCTGTTGTTGTTGACTTTTTGTTTCTGTTACTCCCATTGTGGGAGTCTGTGGCTGTTCTATGTTTTGTTGTACGTTACTTTATGTCCATTCTAGTATTGCAATCATCTTGATGGGGAAGAGCGAGTTGGTTGCTTTGCTTATTTTGTCTTCCTGGTGTCTCGTGATGGTTGAGTGGCTCTTCCTCGCGATGCCACGGGGTTGTCTGCGGTTTATGATTGTGGTATTTCCTGATCATACTCATTTATTATTTTTTTTGACAAATCTAGAACATCAAGAACTACTTACAGTTGGTGGAGCCTGGTTATATAAATTTGATCCCCAGAAGAGCGTCAATAATAAGTAGTGAATGTGCAAAGACCAAGCTAGTCCTGCCATCATAGAAGAACAAAAGGCGCGGGGAAAAGTTTCATATGCCTTATTTTTGAATTTCAATTGGCCATCGTTCAAGTTTAAGTGACAAAGCCTGAGAATTACAGATAAGTTCTATAAGAACAACATGGTTTCAAAAATGAAAACATGAGAAAAGCAAACATGCACCCAATCTAAGAGGCGTAAGCCCTTATTTATGATAATGCAGGTGCCCACAAGTGTAAACTGGTTCTTGATTTCCTGGAAACGGAAACTGTTGTACAGCTCCGCAATCCGCCTTATTCATCATACTTGAGTCCATGTGTCTTTTCCTGTTCACTTTACTGAAAAACAATATCTACAGACGTCGATATTAGCCCCAAAGTGCTCTTGACAGTGCCATTGATCAGTGTCTACATGATACTTATCTGCATTCAGAGCCTGGATTTTAAGACTAAAAACCGAGTTTCTGTCAAGGGAGAACACATCAACCGGTTGGAATGAATGAAATATGGATGTCATATTATGCGCCTTGCAGAACCCCAGTGCCACAATTAAATGAAAGCCCTCGTAAACCAATTGGTTCTGCTTTTATAATGTACATATTACACTACTGCATGCAAGATCTGTCAAAAAGCTGTTAATTAGCCTTTAAAATGCCATGAAATATTAAAAAGCTGTTTATTTGTACCTTAAAATCATGTTGCAATTTTTAAATGGGGTTGCATTATTCTCTTAAATTGCCATTAAACTGACAGTGTAAAGGTCCTTAAAGTGTATGTTCATGGTTTTGAACATTTTGCTTAAATCAAAAATAAATATTTCATAATGTACTTATTTACTTTTTCATAGACCATCCCCTCATCTGCTAAGTTAATTATGGCAGTGATCATTGCCTTAATCTAAACATCTGGGGGCTGTCATATTACAGTGTTGGATATTAAAAGTTGGACATTAATCTCTATTTCAGGTCAGCTAAATGACTCATGGAATCACCTTGCTAGTGGTTCCATACATTGCTTCATTTCAGAATTGGATAATTAATATTCTATTTTAATGACAATTATCAGCCAGATTAATGCAAATTAGAATATAACGACTATTAAAAGAAATGTATTATGTTTTTCAATAAGCTTCATTTGATTTTGCTTTGTCTTGTTGTACCCAAAATGAAGAAAAATGTTACAAAATATGTCGTCTGCTATAGTAATAATTAGTGCTTTAAGAGTTGAATTTTAGAAATAATTATCAAACTTTGGCCCATGTATCAAAATATAGTCATCAATGTACACACCGCTTAAAATATTACTTTAGAACATTGTTAATTTTTGTCATTATCAAGGATTTAAGACTTTGGTCCAGTAGTGTGTAAGCAGGTCATAGTGATTCCAGTCCACTTGTTAGGAGCTCATTGACCTGCAAATGGCCAGACCCCCAGTGCCCACTGAAAGTAATTAATTACAGGCTAATTGAAGAGATTTCACACACATTAAATGAATGGTTATTCCTACCATACTGTAAGCTCTATAATAGATGCATTTCAAAACAAGTGTGAATTTTCCCTTTAAAGGGTCTTCAAAACATATTAAATAAGAACTGTTAGAAATTAAAGTCCTTAAAAAATCCCATGAATTCGTGTATGAATATTTATAAGGTTGTTTGAATTGTGCTTAACTTGAACAGAAACTAGTTAACTTCAAGCTGTTTGTTTTAAGTTCCAATAAGAGTGTTTCATTTTTTATCTGTCGCTTAAATATTGCAAATAAAAAATAATGGCCCTCAAAATCCAATGAAAATATGCATCCAATAATTTAATTTGATTTTAAAGGCATTAAAGTTTGGTTCAAAGCCATTAAATACTCAGAATAAGCTTTAAGGGCAACACATGCAGATGGATGATTGGGGAAAATGATATTGTCTGCTCTTGTAAAAAAAAAAATAGATGTGAGGCAATATCTAGATGACAAACACAATAGTAAGTTAGCTGACACACTGAGCATAGACCTGAGACACAGTTTCTAAGGTTTTCATGGTTAATTTTATTGAGGTTGTTGGGGGTTTTTTTTCTAAAGTAAAAGTAAGACAGTGGATGATTTTATTTTTGAAATAGTAAATTTCCCCTTTCTTGATGGAGATGTTCCTCGCTCTCCTTCCTATGGTTTATATATTTCTCAGCTTTTTCGTTTTGCTAGAGTGTGTTCAAATGTTGATGACTTCAACAACAGAAACTTATTTTTAACTGCTTAGTTATGTTATTAAAACAAGGTTATAGATATCATAAAATTCAAAAAGCATTTTCTAAATTCTACCACAGACACTCAGAGTTAATTGTTAAATACAAAATTGTGTTAAAAATCTTCTGCAACAAGGCATATCAGAACCTATATTTTATGATGATTTAGTTTATAAATCTTAACGAATTGTTGGAAAACCTTATTTTAGTGATCAATTCAAAAAGATAGTAAAACGTTGTACACTTAAACAAACTTATAAACGAACACTTTACAAACTCGTTTTTTCTGACTAAGGCACCAATAATGTTTTTAATTTATGACCTAATCATGAGCATTTCAATGGACCAAAGTTTAGAAGTGTTTTGGGATAGTTTTCATTCATTTTACATTTTTGGGATTCAAAAATGTAAAATTTAACTTTTTTTGTGAAAAAATATTTTTGGGTGCATTTTTATCAAATCGAAGTGCAAGTGTTTACGAACGGATCCAGGTGACTTAAAAAACACCAAACATTTGAAATTTGATATACGGCAGATTTTTTACGTGTTTTTTAAAAATGGAAAAAATCACATTTTCAGAGAATTTTGAAAATCGTCTGTAGCACACGTTAAAATCGTTGTATGTTTGTTTTTTTTCTATCTGAACGTTGTAGGCAAAAACCAAAAGAACTCGACCAGACTATTCTGCGGCGGTAAATCTTTCACGACTATTCCACACTTCCGGTTTCATTGTGAAATTTTAACAATTAATTTGACAGCATTTGTCAAAGATTTTGTACTTTTCTAAAAAGAACAGTGATTTCTACTAAAAATGAATAATTGCTGAAAATTTCAATGCCGTACAGCAGATAATAAAGTATACAGAGCTGTACAAAGTTTGTACCCAAAGTGAATGCTTAAAGCCGAATTTCTTCGAATAAGATGCTGACAGCGCCTGTCTTTATGTTATTACGGAAAAGAAATGACGATTTCGATTGTGTCAAAACTTTTGATATAATTTCATTTTAAATCATTGCAGTCAGTAACATCTTCAAACAATCAAACATGCAAATGGGTAATGTTTCTGTGGAATATTTAATATTGATATGAAAAGTGTTATTTTTTTAATGAGGGTACCTTTACTCGGATTTTGTCTGTGCAAGACGAACGAGACATTTAAAAATGAAATGACTTGTAGAGTTTCGGCAAATCTTTGGTTTATTTATAGAATTATAATGTTGCATGAAAGATATTTACTTTCTGAGCTAGCATAAAAAAAAATTAACATGTTCGTTTATAAGTTTGCTTCAGTGTATAAGGGTTGGATATAACTTGGATATCATGCGACAGTCTGCATGCCTAGTTTTAAACCCAATCACGGTTTATAGCTATGGTTTCCTCTTTAATTGCACGACGGTGGGTCAGGCCTCAGATTCTATGACGGCTCTGACGTCAAGCTTTAATCGGTGGGTTGGTGCCTGATGCTTATCTGTAGCTGGGCCCACCGTGGCTCAACTTGAGGGTTTCTTTAGCTCTGGCTATCTGTGAGTCATGAGCCCTTTTCTTGGTTCATCATAGTGTGTTAATTTGATTATGTGTTTCTCCATGATGGTACATTGCATTAGTTAGATGGCCTCCATGCGAGCTGAACATTTCTTGTACTTCAACAACAGCAGAATCTAGGGCGAAGATTTGTTCCAGTAAAATGCATTTAAGCCCCCTGGTGGCTTAGGCTGCTGTCCAATCTAAGGCGGTTGTTCTGTTGTTGTTGACTTTTCGTTTGTTGTTACTCCCATTGTGGGAGTCTGTGGTTGTTCTATGTTTTGTTGTATGTTGCTTTATGTCCATTCTGGTATTGCAATCATTTTGATGGGGAAGAGAGACCGGTTGCTTTGCTTAATTTGTCTTCCTTTGTCTCGCGATGGTTGAGCGGCTCTTCCTCGCGGTGCCACGGGGTTGTCTGTGGTTTGTGATTGTGGTATTTCTGATCATACTCACTTACTATTTTTGAAATGGGTGGGGTTGCACACAACAAGAAAATTGGCATGGATGATTTTAAACAGAGATGCTGAGCAGCTTACATTCATTTCGACATAGGTTACAATTGCCAGTTATAATGTATCAGTTTTTGCAATGAATGTTATTTATTTTTCATTGCAAACAACTCTTGCGACTTTTATTTGTTGTCATCAGGATCATAAAACATCTAAAATCAAAGATACCAAATACAAGAAACTTTATTTAAAGTCGGCATTCGATTTTAACACTTAAAGCACCATTATTTTTATCAATAAATAGTTAGAGTCTTATAATGGCACCATTGAAGTTGAATATCAGAATATGAAGTTTAATTTAGTACTTAGCTTATTTAACCTGTGAAATAAATTTCATCACATTATGAATGTATCCTGAACTGTCCATGGAGTATTTTTGATAAGTTCTTAAAGACATATGCGGCTATTTCCAATGCGCACCTTTTCCGGGTTCGGTGCACAATTAATCGGTCCCATTCAACTCCATGTAAAAAGGCAGAATTCAAGCATCTGCAATTTTTTCCAGGACATTGCTTGGACTTTTTTCTGTCTGTGAGTGGCAAGATCTGTCATTCACCTATCAAAAAAGTGAAAAGACAACCTACCTTGATAATCTCGTTTTCTCAGCATTCTCCGTTCTTTGGGGAACAGTCAAAAAATCCGGGCTGAAATCCAACCTGCGTCAGACGTTACCTGGGGAGTGCGCCGGGGAGTCTGTGACAAAAGAGTCCACACAAAGATGCATTTCTCTGCATCAGCCTGACAAACATAGACCAATGTTGAATCACATGTACATTTAAAGTCGAATAAAGCACCCATTTACACCATAAAGGGCACAGAAACGGCAAGTGCTAAATTTCTAAAGGTACTATTTTCGTGGGCTACCAAACCAGAAGACTGTAATTGTGTACTAACACCTTCAAGAATCTGCAAATTTTCGACTTTTTAAATTTTGTCTCTGTGACGTATCAAACTCATATAGTTAAGCAAATAATCGTCCAAAAAGACTAACTCAGTCACCAAAAAGCGATACAAATCCAGGATTTCATATGTGACCCCCCTCACAAGCTGACACAAGCAAAAGTTCAATTATTCAAACTAGTCTGATGAAAAAGTTCATAGTTTCAATTATTTCAATGAATCTCAATAACCCAAAAGCAAAAAAGAAAGTTTAGGCATCTGTAAGAGTCATTAAAGGATAATCTCACATAAACTTTAGAGATAAAATTTAAAAACTGAAGCTAAAAAATCAAATTTTAAAGTGATTTTAAGCAAAATCGCGAACAGTTTGAATCACTTTCAAATTTCCCCCCAAAACCACGCTACGTTGCACCTAAGTATGCTGAAAACAGCAATTTATACCACTTACTTTGTGTCTGAAGTAGAGCAGCTTCACTGATGAGTGCCTGATGCTGGACGAAACGCATCATTTCATTCTAATCATGATCTACACTGCTAGTTCTGAATGTGAAATATTCCGTAATTTACATGCTACCAAAATGGCCAGAGTGGGAAAGATTTGAGACCTAGGTCTAGATTTAATGCCCATATCATAATGGAAATTGCTCATCCTCCTTTTTTGATGAAACTATATCCCAAATTTGAAATTTCTGAAAAGACTGTAAGTAAAGATTACTCATTAGAACGGCCTCGTCGAACGAGAAATGTCACAACCCGCTAAAGAACATAATACAAGCATCTGTGTGAAAGTGCTTCGTTGGGGGTTAGGTAACTAAATGAGCTTTAATAACTGTGTTATATCATTATCTATGTGAGGCGGTTCTAATGAGTCGCTTCAAAAACAATTTTGAGTGTGAGGCGACTCTAATGAGTACCAAACAATACTACTGCTTGCGTGGTCGAAATAAGAACAAAATTTGATATCGGGTGAAGCTGGGGGTGGGGGGCTGCAGTTGATTTGTTTAGCTGAAAAGTTTAAGTTTGTGTTCAAATTAGTACAGCCTCGACCCGGTGAGTTGAACAGCCAAATACAATTGAATTTTATTGGTCTAAGCAATGAGGCCAAGGAACCTGCTTGGGGGAATGGTCCCGACCAGTCCCTGCGGATCCTTATCATTATGCCTTTAATTGCCATCTCTATGAGGCGGTTCTAATGAGTGTAAGTATCCTAAGAGTGTTTTAATAAATACCCATATGCTAAGTCACCATACTGGTACAGTTAAAGTGAGTAAGCACTAATAGCACATTTCAGTAGAAAAGGGGATACAATCACAAAAATCAACTTGCACCGCAGTGCTAGCCAGTCTGCAAAAACGGAGTATCACGGTCAGCCTGCTCGGATTGATTAGTCCAATCCTGGTCAAAACTGTTTGTGTATGCCCATTTAATTGCATTTTCTGGTATATAATGCAATTTGAGTCTTTCCTCGAGAGAACCAGGCTTTAAAAATGATTTTAAGAAAAATTTAAAATTTAAACTAAAATTCAATAAAATTTTAAAATTTAAATTTAAATTTCTTCCAAAAATAATTTCAAATTATTTCTATTTTGATTCCTGATCTGTGTGCGAAATTTCATCTGAATTCATTGAAAAATGACTGTTTTACAAAGATTTTCGTTTTTTTCACCTTCTCTCTTATAGGGTTCGGTGCATAATTAATCGGTCCCATTCAACTCCATGTAAAAAGGCAGAATTCAAGCATCTGCAATTTTTTCCAGGACATTGCTTGGACTTTTTTCTGTCTGTGAGTGGCAAGATCTGTCATTCACCTATCAAAAAAGTGAAAAGACAACCTACCTTGATAATCTCGTTTTCTCAGCATTCTCCGTTCTTTGGGGAACAGTCAAAAAATCCGGGCTGAAATCCAACCTGCGTCAGACGTTACCTTGGGAGTGCGCCGGGGAGTCTGTGACAAAAGAGTCCACACAAAGATGCATTTCTCTGCATCAGCCTGACAAACATAGACCAATGTTGAATCACATGTACATTTAAAGTCGAATAAAGCACCCATTTACACCATAAAGGGCACAGAAACGGCAAGTGCTAAATTTCTAAAGGTACTATTTTCGTGGGCTACCAAACCAGAAGACTGTAATTGTGTACTAACACCTTCAAGAATCTGCAAATTTTCGACTTTTTAAATTTTGTCTCTGTGACATATCAAACTCATATAGTTAAGCAAATAATCGTCCAAAAAGACTAACTCAGTCACCAAAAAGCGATACAAATCCAGGATTTCATATGTGACCCCCCTCACAAGCTGACACAAGCAAAAGTTCAATTATTCAAACTAGTCTGATGAAAAAGTTCATAGTTTCAATTATTTCAATGAATCTCAATAACCCAAAAGCAAAAAAGAAAGTTTAGGCATCTGTAAGAGTCATTAAAGGATAATCTCACATAAACTTTAGAGATAAAATTTAAAAACTGAAGCTAAAAAATCAAATTTTAAAGTGATTTTAAGCAAAATCGCGAACAGTTTGAATCACTTTCAAATTTCCCCCCAAAACCACGCTACGTTGCACCTAAGTATGCTGAAAACAGCAATTTATACCACTTACTTTGTGTCTGAAGTAGAGCAGCTTCACTGATGAGTGCCTGATGCTGGACGAAACGCATCATTTCATTCTAATCATGATCTACACTGCTAGTTCTGAATGTGAAATATTCCGTAATTTACATGCTACCAAAATGGCCAGAGTGGGAAAGATTTGAGACCTAGGTCTAGATTTAATGCCCATATCATAATGGAAATTGCTCATCCTCCTTTTTTGATGAAACTATATCCCAAATTTGAAATTTCTGAAAAGACTGTAAGTAAAGATTACTCATTAGAACGGCCTCGTCGAACGAGAAATGTCACAACCCGCTAAAGAACATAATACAAGCATCTGTGTGAAAGTGCTTCGTTGGGGGTTAGGTAACTAAATGAGCTTTAATAACTGTGTTATATCATTATCTATGTGAGGCGGTTCTAATGAGTCGCTTCAAAAACAATTTTGAGTGTGAGGCGACTCTAATGAGTACCAAACAATACTACTGCTTGCGTGGTCGAAATAAGAACAAAATTTGATATCGGGTGAAGCTGGGGGTGGGGGGCTGCAGTTGATTTGTTTAGCTGAAAAGTTTAAGTTTGTGTTCAAATTAGTACAGCCTCGACCCGGTGAGTTGAACAGCCAAATACAATTGAATTTTATTGGTCTAAGCAATGAGGCCAAGGAACCTGCTTGGGGGAATGGTCCCGACCAGTCCCTGCGGATCCTTATCATTATGCCTTTAAGTGCCATCTCTATGAGGCGGTTCTAATGAGTGTAAGTATCCTAAGAGTGTTTTAATAAATACCCATATGCTAAGTCACCATACTGGTACAGTTAAAGTGAGTAAGCACTAATAGCACATTTCAGTAGAAAAGGGGATACAATCACAAAAATCAACTTGCACCGCAGTGCTAGCCAGTCTGCAAAAACGGAGTATCACGGTCAGCCTGCTCGGATTGATTAGTCCAATCCTGGTCAAAACTGTTTGTGTATGCCCATTTAATTGCATTTTCTGGTATATAATGCAATTTGAGTCTTTCCTCGAGAGAACCAGGCTTTAAAAATGATTTTAAGAAAAATTTAAAATTTAAACTAAAATTCAATAAAATTTTAAAATTTAAATTTAAATTTCTTCCAAAAATAATTTCAAATTATTTCTATTTTGATTCCTGATCTGTGTGCGAAATTTCATCTGAATTCATTGAAAAATGACTGTTTTACAAAGATTTTCGTTTTTTTCACCTTCTCTCTTATAGGGTTCGGTGCACAATTAATCGGTCCCATTCAACTCCATGTAAAAAGGCAGAATTCAAGCATCTGCAATTTTTTCCAGGACATTGCTTGGACTTTTTTCTGTCTGTGAGTGGCAAGATCTGTCATTCACCTATCAAAAAAGTGAAAAGACAACCTACCTTGATAATCTCGTTTTCTCAGCATTCTCCGTTCTTTGGGGAACAGTCAAAAAATCCGGGCTGAAATCCAACCTGCGTCAGACGTTACCTGGGGAGTGCGCCGGGGAGTATGTGACAAAAGAGTCCACACAAAGATGCATTTCTCTGCATCAGCCTGACAAACATAGACCAATGTTGAATCACATGTACATTTAAAGTCGAATAAAGCACCCATTTACACCATAAAGGGCACAGAAACGGCAAGTGCTAAATTTCTAAAGGTACTATTTTCGTGGGCTACCAAACCAGAAGACTGTAATTGTGTACTAACACCTTCAAGAATCTGCAAATTTTCGACTTTTTAAATTTTGTCTCTGTGACATATCAAACTCATATAGTTAAGCAAATAATCGTCCAAAAAGACTAACTCAGTCACCAAAAAGCGATACAAATCCAGGATTTCATATGTGACCCCCCTCACAAGCTGACACAAGCAAAAGTTCAATTATTCAAACTAGTCTGATGAAAAAGTTCATAGTTTCAATTATTTCAATGAATCTCAATAACCCAAAAGCAAAAAAGAAAGTTTAGGCATCTGTAAGAGTCATTAAAGGATAATCTCACATAAACTTTAGAGATAAAATTTAAAAACTGAAGCTAAAAAATCAAATTTTAAAGTGATTTTAAGCAAAATCGCGAACAGTTTGAATCACTTTCAAATTTCCCCCCAAAACCACGCTACGTTGCACCTAAGTATGCTGAAAACAGCAATTTATACCACTTACTTTGTGTCTGAAGTAGAGCAGCTTCACTGATGAGTGCCTGATGCTGGACGAAACGCATCATTTCATTCTAATCATGATCTACACTGCTAGTTCTGAATGTGAAATATTCCGTAATTTACATGCTACCAAAATGGCCAGAGTGGGAAAGATTTGAGACCTAGGTCTAGATTTAATGCCCATATCATAATGGAAATTGCTCATCCTCCTTTTTTGATGAAACTATATCCCAAATTTGAAATTTCTGAAAAGACTGTAAGTAAAGATTACTCATTAGAACGGCCTCGTCGAACGAGAAATGTCACAACCCGCTAAAGAACATAATACAAGCATCTGTGTGAAAGTGCTTCGTTGGGGGTTAGGTAACTAAATGAGCTTTAATAACTGTGTTATATCATTATCTATGTGAGGCGGTTCTAATGAGTAGCTTCAAAAACAATTTTGAGTGTGAGGCGACTCTAATGAGTACCAAACAATACTACTGCTTGCGTGGTCGAAATAAGAACAAAATTTGATATCGGGTGAAGCTGGGGGTGGGGGGCTGCAGTTGATTTGTTTAGCTGAAAAGTTTAAGTTTGTGTTCAAATTAGTACAGCCTCGACCCGGTGAGTTGAACAGCCAAATACAATTGAATTTTATTGGTCTAAGCAATGAGGCCAAGGAACCTGCTTGGGGGAATGGTCCCGACCAGTCCCTGCGGATCCTTATCATTATGCCTTTAAGTGCCATCTCTATGAGGCGGTTCTAATGAGTGTAAGTATCCTAAGAGTGTTTTAATAAATACCCATATGCTAAGTCACCATACTGGTACAGTTAAAGTGAGTAAGCACTAATAGCACATTTCAGTAGAAAAGGGGATACAATCACAAAAATCAACTTGCACCGCAGTGCTAGCCAGTCTGCAAAAACGGAGTATCACGGTCAGCCTGCTCGGATTGATTAGTCCAATCCTGGTCAAAACTGTTTGTGTATGCCCATTTAATTGCATTTTCTGGTATATAATGCAATTTGAGTCTTTCCTCGAGAGAACCAGGCTTTAAAAATGATTTTAAGAAAAATTTAAAATTTAAACTAAAATTCAATAAAATTTTAAAATTTAAATTTAAATTTCTTCCAAAAATAATTTCAAATTATTTCTATTTTGATTCCTGATCTGTGTGCGAAATTTCATCTGAATTCATTGAAAAATGACTGTTTTACAAAGATTTTCGTTTTTTTCACCTTCTCTCTTATAGGGTTCGGTGCACAATTAATCGGTCCCATTCAACTCCATGTAAAAAGGCAGAATTCAAGCATCTGCAATTTTTTCCAGGACATTGCTTGGACTTTTTTCTGTCTGTGAGTGGCAAGATCTGTCATTCACCTATCAAAAAAGTGAAAAGACAACCTACCTAGATAATCTCGTTTTCTCAGCATTCTCCGTTCTTTGGGGAACAGTCAAAAAATCCGGGCTGAAATCCAACCTGCGTCAGACGTTACCTGGGGAGTGCGCCGGGGAGTCTGTGACAAAAGAGTCCACACAAAGATGCATTTCTCTGCATCAGCCTGACAAACATAGACCAATGTTGAATCACATGTACATTTAAAGTCGAATAAAGCACCCATTTACACCATAAAGGGCACAGAAACGGCAAGTGCTAAATTTCTAAAGGTACTATTTTCGTGGGCTACCAAACCAGAAGACTGTAATTGTGTACTAACACCTTCAAGAATCTGCAAATTTTCGACTTTTTAAATATTGTCTCTGTGACATATCAAACTCATATAGTTAAGCAAATAATCGTCCAAAAAGACTAACTCAGTCACCAAAAAGCGATACAAATCCAGGATTTCATATGTGACCCCCCTCACAAGCTGACACAAGCAAAAGTTCAATTATTCAAACTAGTCTGATGAAAAAGTTCATAGTTTCAATTATTTCAATGAATCTCAATAACCCAAAAGCAAAAAAGAAAGTTTAGGCATCTGTAAGAGTCATTAAAGGATAATCTCACATAAACTTTAGAGATAAAATTTAAAAACTGAAGCTAAAAAATCAAATTTTAAAGTGATTTTAAGCAAAATCGCGAACAGTTTGAATCACTTTCAAATTTCCCCCCAAAACCACGCTACGTTGCACCTAAGTATGCTGAAAACAGCAATTTATACCACTTACTTTGTGTCTGAAGTAGAGCAGCTTCACTGATGAGTGCCTGATGCTGGACGAAACGCATCATTTCATTCTAATCATGATCTACACTGCTAGTTCTGAATGTGAAATATTCCGTAATTTACATGCTACCAAAATGGCCAGAGTGGGAAAGATTTGAGACCTAGGTCTAGATTTAATGCCCATATCATAATGGAAATTGCTCATCCTCCTTTTTTGATGAAACTATATCCCAAATTTGAAATTTCTGAAAAGACTGTAAGTAAAGATTACTCATTAGAACGGCCTCGTCGAACGAGAAATGTCACAACCCGCTAAAGAACATAATACAAGCATCTGTGTGAAAGTGCTTCGTTGGGGGTTAGGTAACTAAATGAGCTTTAATAACTGTGTTATATCATTATCTATGTGAGGCGGTTCTAATGAGTAGCTTCAAAAACAATTTTGAGTGTGAGGCGACTCTAATGAGTACCAAACAATACTACTGCTTGCGTGGTCGAAATAAGAACAAAATTTGATATCGGGTGAAGCTGGGGGTGGGGGGCTGCAGTTGATTTGTTTAGCTGAAAAGTTTAAGTTTGTGTTCAAATTAGTACAGCCTCGACCCGGTGAGTTGAACAGCCAAATACAATTGAATTTTATTGGTCTAAGCAATGAGGCCAAGGAACCTGCTTGGGGGAATGGTCCCGACCAGTCCCTGCGGATCCTTATCATTATGCCTTTAAGTGCCATCTCTATGAGGCGGTTCTAATGAGTGTAAGTATCCTAAGAGTGTTTTAATAAATACCCATATGCTAAGTCACCATACTGGTACAGTTAAAGTGAGTAAGCACTAATAGCACATTTCAGTAGAAAAGGGGATACAATCACAAAAATCAACTTGCACCGCAGTGCTAGCCAGTCTGCAAAAACGGAGTATCACGGTCAGCCTGCTCGGATTGATTAGTCCAATCCTGGTCAAAACTGTTTGTGTATGCCCATTTAATTGCATTTTCTGGTATATAATGCAATTTGAGTCTTTCCTCGAGAGAACCAGGCTTTAAAAATGATTTTAAGAAAAATTTAAAATTTAAACTAAAATTCAATAAAATTTTAAAATTTAAATTTAAATTTCTTCCAAAAATAATTTCAAATTATTTCTATTTTGATTCCTGATCTGTGTGCGAAATTTCATCTGAATTCATTGAAAAATGACTGTTTTACAAAGATTTTCGTTTTTTTCACCTTCTCTCTTATAGGGTTCGGTGCACAATTAATCAGTCCCATTCAACTCCATGTAAAAAGGCAGAATTCAAGCATCTGCAATTTTTTCCAGGACATTGCTTGGACTTTTTTCTGTCTGTGAGTGGCAAGATCTGTCATTCACCTATCAAAAAAGTGAAAAGACAACCTACCTTGATAATCTCGTTTTCTCAGCATTCTCCGTTCTTTGGGGAACAGTCAAAAAATCCGGGCTGAAATCCAACCTGCGTCAGACGTTACCTGGGGAGTGCGCCGGGGAGTCTGTGACAAAAGAGTCCACACAAAGATGCATTTCTCTGCATCAGCCTGACAAACATAGACCAATGTTGAATCACATGTACATTTAAAGTCGAATAAAGCACCCATTTACACCATAAAGGGCACAGAAACGGCAAGTGCTAAATTTCTAAAGGTACTATTTTCGTGGGCTACCAAACCAGAAGACTGTAATTGTGTACTAACACCTTCAAGAATCTGCAAATTTTCGACTTTTTAAATTTTGTCTCTGTGACATATCAAACTCATATAGTTAAGCAAATAATCGTCCAAAAAGACTAACTCAGTCACCAAAAAGCGATACAAATCCAGGATTTCATATGTGACCCCCCTCACAAGCTGACACAAGCAAAAGTTCAATTATTCAAACTAGTCTGATGAAAAAGTTCATAGTTTCAATTATTTCAATGAATCTCAATAACCCAAAAGCAAAAAAGAAAGTTTAGGCATCTGTAAGAGTCATTAAAGGATAATCTCACATAAACTTTAGAGATAAAATTTAAAAACTGAAGCTAAAAAATCAAATTTTAAAGTGATTTTAAGCAAAATCGCGAACAGTTTGAATCACTTTCAAATTTCCCCCCAAAACCACGCTACGTTGCACCTAAGTAAGCTGAAAACAGCAATTTATACCACTTACTTTGTGTCTGAAGTAGAGCAGCTTCACTGATGAGTGCCTGATGCTGGACGAAACGCATCATTTCATTCTAATCATGATCTACACTGCTAGTTCTGAATGTGAAATATTCCGTAATTTACATGCTACCAAAATGGCCAGAGTGGGAAAGATTTGAGACCTAGGTCTAGATTTAATGCCCATATCATAATGGAAATTGCTCATCCTCCTTTTTTGATGAAACTATATCCCAAATTTGAAATTTCTGAAAAGACTGTAAGTAAAGATTACTCATTAGAACGGCCTCGTCGAACGAGAAATGTCACAACCCGCTAAAGAACATAATACAAGCATCTGTGTGAAAGTGCTTCGTTGGGGGTTAGGTAACTAAATGAGCTTTAATAACTGTGTTATATCATTATCTATGTGAGGCGGTTCTAATGAGTCGCTTCAAAAACAATTTTGAGTGTGAGGCGACTCTAATGAGTACCAAACAATACTACTGCTTGCGTGGTCGAAATAAGAACAAAATTTGATATCGGGTGAAGCTGGGGGTGGGGGGCTGCAGTTGATTTGTTTAGCTGAAAAGTTTAAGTTTGTGTTCAAATTAGTACAGCCTCGACCCGGTGAGTTGAACAGCCAAATACAATTGAATTTTATTGGTCTAAGCAATGAGGCCAAGGAACCTGCTTGGGGGAATGGTCCCGACCAGTCCCTGCGGATCCTTATCATTATGCCTTTAAGTGCCATCTCTATGAGGCGGTTCTAATGAGTGTAAGTATCCTAAGAGTGTTTTAATAAATACCCATATGCTAAGTCACCATACTGGTACAGTTAAAGTGAGTAAGCACTAATAGCACATTTCAGTAGAAAAGGGGATACAATCACAAAAATCAACTTGCACCGCAGTGCTAGCCAGTCTGCAAAAACGGAGTATCACAGTCAGCCTGCTCGGATTGATTAGTCCAATCCTGGTCAAAACTGTTTGTGTATGCCCATTTAATTGCATTTTCTGGTATATAATGCAATTTGAGTCTTTCCTCGAGAGAACCAGGCTTTAAAAATGATTTTAAGAAAAATTTAAAATTTAAACTAAAATTCAATAAAATTTTAAAATTTAAATTTAAATTTCTTCCAAAAATAATTTCAAATTATTTCTATTTTGATTCCTGATCTGTGTGCGAAATTTCATCTGAATTCATTGAAAAATGACTGTTTTACAAAGATTTTCGTTTTTTTCACCTTCTCTCTTATTCAAGAATCTGCAAATTTTCGACTTTTTAAATTTTGTCTCTGTGACATATCAAACTCATATAGTTAAGCAAATAATCGTCCAAAAAGACTAACTCAGTCACCAAAAAGCGATACAAATCCAGGATTTCATATGTGACCCCCCTCACAAGCTGACACAAGCAAAAGTTCAATTATTCAAACTAGTCTGATGAAAAAGTTCATAGTTTCAATTATTTCAATGAATCTCAATAACCCAAAAGCAAAAAAGAAAGTTTAGGCATCTGTAAGAGTCATTAAAGGATAATCTCACATAAACTTTAGAGATAAAATTTAAAAACTGAAGCTAAAAAATCAAATTTTAAAGTGATTTTAAGCAAAATCGCGAACAGTTTGAATCACTTTCAAATTTCCCCCCAAAACCACGCTACGTTGCACCTAAGTATGCTGAAAACAGCAATTTATACCACTTACTTTGTGTCTGAAGTAGAGCAGCTTCACTGATGAGTGCCTGATGCTGGACGAAACGCATCATTTCATTCTAATCATGATCTACACTGCTAGTTCTGAATGTGAAATATTCCGTAATTTACATGCTACCAAAATGGCCAGAGTGGGAAAGATTTGAGACCTAGGTCTAGATTTAATGCCCATATCATAATGGAAATTGCTCATCCTCCTTTTTTGATGAAACTATATCCCAAATTTGAAATTTCTGAAAAGACTGTAAGTAAAGATTACTCATTAGAACGGCCTCGTCGAACGAGAAATGTCACAACCCGCTAAAGAACATAATACAAGCATCTGTGTGAAAGTGCTTCGTTGGGGGTTAGGTAACTAAATGAGCTTTAATAACTGTGTTATATCATTATCTATGTGAGGCGGTTCTAATGAGTAGCTTCAAAAACAATTTTGAGTGTGAGGCGACTCTAATGAGTACCAAACAATACTACTGCTTGCGTGGTCGAAATAAGAACAAAATTTGATATCGGGTGAAGCTGGGGGTGGGGGGCTGCAGTTGATTTGTTTAGCTGAAAAGTTTAAGTTTGTGTTCAAATTAGTACAGCCTCGACCCGGTGAGTTGAACAGCCAAATACAATTGAATTTTATTGGTCTAAGCAATGAGGCCAAGGAACCTGCTTGGGGGAATGGTCCCGACCAGTCCCTGCGGATCCTTATCATTATGCCTTTAAGTGCCATCTCTATGAGGCGGTTCTAATGAGTGTAAGTATCCTAAGAGTGTTTTAATAAATACCCATATGCTAAGTCACCATACTGGTACAGTTAAAGTGAGTAAGCACTAATAGCACATTTCAGTAGAAAAGGGGATACAATCACAAAAATCAACTTGCACCGCAGTGCTAGCCAGTCTGCAAAAACGGAGTATCACGGTCAGCCTGCTCGGATTGATTAGTCCAATCCTGGTCAAAACTGTTTGTGTATGCCCATTTAATTGCATTTTCTGGTATATAATGCAATTTGAGTCTTTCTACGAGAGAACCAGGCTTTAAAAATGATTTTAAGAAAAATTTAAAATTTAAACTAAAATTCAATAAAATTTTAAAATTTAAATTTAAATTTCTTCCAAAAATAATTTCAAATTATTTCTATTTTGATTCCTGATCTGTGTGCGAAATTTCATCTGAATTCATTGAAAAATGACTGTTTTACAAAGATTTTCGTTTTTTTCACCTTCTCTCTTATAGGGTTCGGTGCACAATTAATCGGTCCCATTCAACTCCATGTAAAAAGGCAGAATTCAAGCATCTGCAATTTTTTCCAGGACATTGCTTGGACTTTTTTCTGTCTGTGAGTGGCAAGATCTGTCATTCACCTATCAAAAAAGTGAAAAGACAACCTACCTTGATAATCTCGTTTTCTCAGCATTCTCCGTTCTTTGGGGAACAGTCAAAAAATCCGGGCTGAAATCCAACCTGCGTCAGACGTTACCTGGGGAGTGCGCCGGGGAGTATGTGACAAAAGAGTCCACACAAAGATGCATTTCTCTGCATCAGCCTGACAAACATAGACCAATGTTGAATCACATGTACATTTAAAGTCGAATAAAGCACCCATTTACACCATAAAGGGCACAGAAACGGCAAGTGCTAAATTTCTAAAGGTACTATTTTCGTGGGCTACCAAACCAGAAGACTGTAATTGTGTACTAACACCTTCAAGAATCTGCAAATTTTCGACTTTTTAAATTTTGTCTCTGTGACATATCAAACTCATATAGTTAAGCAAATAATCGTCCAAAAAGACTAACTCAGTCACCAAAAAGCGATACAAATCCAGGATTTCATATGTGACCCCCCTCACAAGCTGACACAAGCAAAAGTTCAATTATTCAAACTAGTCTGATGAAAAAGTTCATAGTTTCAATTATTTCAATGAATCTCAATAACCCAAAAGCAAAAAAGAAAGTTTAGGCATCTGTAAGAGTCATTAAAGGATAATCTCACATAAACTTTAGAGATAAAATTTAAAAACTGAAGCTAAAAAATCAAATTTTAAAGTGATTTTAAGCAAAATCGCGAACAGTTTGAATCACTTTCAAATTTCCCCCCAAAACCACGCTACGTTGCACCTAAGTAAGCTGAAAACAGCAATTTATACCACTTACTTTGTGTCTGAAGTAGAGCAGCTTCACTGATGAGTGCCTGATGCTGGACGAAACGCATCATTTCATTCTAATCATGATCTACACTGCTAGTTCTGAATGTGAAATATTCCGTAATTTACATGCTACCAAAATGGCCAGAGTGGGAAAGATTTGAGACCTAGGTCTAGATTTAATGCCCATATCATAATGGAAATTGCTCATCCTCCTTTTTTGATGAAACTATATCCCAAATTTGAAATTTCTGAAAAGACTGTAAGTAAAGATTACTCATTAGAACGGCCTCGTCGAACGAGAAATGTCACAACCCGCTAAAGAACATAATACAAGCATCTGTGTGAAAGTGCTTCGTTGGGGGTTAGGTAACTAAATGAGCTTTAATAACTGTGTTATATCATTATCTATGTGAGGCGGTTCTAATGAGTAGCTTCAAAAACAATTTTGAGTGTGAGGCGACTCTAATGAGTACCAAACAATACTACTGCTTGCGTGGTCGAAATAAGAACAAAATTTGATATCGGGTGAAGCTGGGGGTGGGGGGCTGCAGTTGATTTGTTTAGCTGAAAAGTTTAAGTTTGTGTTCAAATTAGTACAGCCTCGACCCGGTGAGTTGAACAGCCAAATACAATTGAATTTTATTGGTCTAAGCAATGAGGCCAAGGAACCTGCTTGGGGGAATGGTCCCGACCAGTCCCTGTGGATCCTTATCATTATGCCTTTAAGTGCCATCTCTATGAGGCGGTTCTAATGAGTGTAAGTATCCTAAGAGTGTTTTAATAAATACCCATATGCTAAGTCACCATACTGGTACAGTTAAAGTGAGTAAGCACTAATAGCACATTTCAGTAGAAAAGGGGATACAATCACAAAAATCAACTTGCACCGCAGTGCTAGCCAGTCTGCAAAAACGGAGTATCACGGTCAGCCTGCTCGAATTGATTAGTCCAATCCTGGTCAAAACTGTTTGTGTATGCCCATTTAATTGCATTTTCTGGTATATAATGCAATTTGAGTCTTTCCTCGAGAGAACCAGGCTTTAAAAATGATTTTAAGAAAAATTTAAAATTTAAACTAAAATTCAATAAAATTTTAAAATTTAAATTTAAATTTCTTCCAAAAATAATTTCAAATTATTTCTATTTTGATTCCTGATCTGTGTGCGAAATTTCATCTGAATTCATTGAAAAATGACTGTTTTACAAAGATTTTCGTTTTTTTCACCTTCTCTCTTATAGGGTTCGGTGCACAATTAATCGGTCCCATTCAACTCCATGTAAAAAGGCAGAATTCAAGCATCTGCAATTTTTTCCAGGACATTGCTTGGACTTTTTTCTGTCTGTGAGTGGCAAGATCTGTCATTCACCTATCAAAAAAGTGAAAAGACAACCTACCTTGATAATCTCGTTTTCTCAGCATTCTCCGTTCTTTGGGGAACAGTCAAAAAATCCGGGCTGAAATCCAACCTGCGTCAGACGTTACCTGGGGAGTGCGCCGGGGAGTCTGTGACAAAAGAGTCCACACAAAGATGCATTTCTCTGCATCAGCCTGACAAACATAGACCAATGTTGAATCACATGTACATTTAAAGTCGAATAAAGCACCCATTTACACCATAAAGGGCACAGAAACGGCAAGTGCTAAATTTCTAAAGGTACTATTTTCGTGGGCTACCAAACCAGAAGACTGTAATTGTGTACTAACACCTTCAAGAATCTGCAAATTTTCGACTTTTTAAATTTTGTCTCTGTGACATATCAAACTCATATAGTTAAGCAAATAATCGTCCAAAAAGACTAACTCAGTCACCAAAAAGCGATACAAATCCAGGATTTCATATGTGACCCCCCTCACAAGCTGACACAAGCAAAAGTTCAATTATTCAAACTAGTCTGATGAAAAAGTTCATAGTTTCAATTATTTCAATGAATCTCAATAACCCAAAAGCAAAAAAGAAAGTTTAGGCATCTGTAAGAGTCATTAAAGGATAATCTCACATAAACTTTAGAGATAAAATTTAAAAACTGAAGCTAAAAAATCAAATTTTAAAGTGATTTTAAGCAAAATCGCGAACAGTTTGAATCACTTTCAAATTTCCCCCCAAAACCACGCTACGTTGCACCTAAGTATGCTGAAAACAGCAATTTATACCACTTACTTTGTGTCTGAAGTAGAGCAGCTTCACTGATGAGTGCCTGATGCTGGACGAAACGCATCATTTCATTCTAATCATGATCTACACTGCTAGTTCTGAATGTGAAATATTCCGTAATTTACATGCTACCAAAATGGCCAGAGTGGGAAAGATTTGAGACCTAGGTCTAGATTTAATGCCCATATCATAATGGAAATTGCTCATCCTCCTTTTTTGATGAAACTATATCCCAAATTTGAAATTTCTGAAAAGACTGTAAGTAAAGATTACTCATTAGAACGGCCTCGTCGAACGAGAAATGTCACAACCCGCTAAAGAACATAATACAAGCATCTGTGTGAAAGTGCTTCGTTGGGGGTTAGGTAACTAAATGAGCTTTAATAACTGTGTTATATCATTATCTATGTGAGGCGGTTCTAATGAGTAGCTTCAAAAACAATTTTGAGTGTGAGGCGACTCTAATGAGTACCAAACAATACTACTGCTTGCGTGGTCGAAATAAGAACAAAATTTGATATCGGGTGAAGCTGGGGGTGGGGGGCTGCAGTTGATTTGTTTAGCTGAAAAGTTTAAGTTTGTGTTCAAATTAGTACAGCCTCGACCCGGTGAGTTGAACAGCCAAATACAATTGAATTTTATTGGTCTAAGCAATGAGGCCAAGGAACCTGCTTGGGGGAATGGTCCCGACCAGTCCCTGCGGATCCTTATCATTATGCCTTTAAGTGCCATCTCTATGAGGCGGTTCTAATGAGTGTAAGTATCCTAAGAGTGTTTTAATAAATACCCATATGCTAAGTCACCATACTGGTACAGTTAAAGTGAGTAAGCACTAATAGCACATTTCAGTAGAAAAGGGGATACAATCACAAAAATCAACTTGCACCGCAGTGCTAGCCAGTCTGCAAAAACGGAGTATCACGGTCAGCCTGCTCGGATTGATTAGTCCAATCCTGGTCAAAACTGTTTGTGTATGCCCATTTAATTGCATTTTCTGGTATATAATGCAATTTGAGTCTTTCCTCGAGAGAACCAGGCTTTAAAAATGATTTTAAGAAAAATTTAAAATTTAAACTAAAATTCAATAAAATTTTAAAATTTAAATTTAAATTTCTTCCAAAAATAATTTCAAATTATTTCTATTTTGATTCCTGATCTGTGTGCGAAATTTCATCTGAATTCATTGAAAAATGACTGTTTTACAAAGATTTTCGTTTTTTTCACCTTCTCTCTTATTCAAGAATCTGCAAATTTTCGACTTTTTAAATTTTGTCTCTGTGACATATCAAACTCATATAGTTAAGCAAATAATCGTCCAAAAAGACTAACTCAGTCACCAAAAAGCGATACAAATCCAGGATTTCATATGTGACCCCCCTCACAAGCTGACACAAGCAAAAGTTCAATTATTCAAACTAGTCTGATGAAAAAGTTCATAGTTTCAATTATTTCAATGAATCTCAATAACCCAAAAGCAAAAAAGAAAGTTTAGGCATCTGTAAGAGTCATTAAAGGATAATCTCACATAAACTTTAGAGATAAAATTTAAAAACTGAAGCTAAAAAATCAAATTTTAAAGTGATTTTAAGCAAAATCGCGAACAGTTTGAATCACTTTCAAATTTCCCCCCAAAACCACGCTACGTTGCACCTAAGTATGCTGAAAACAGCAATTTATACCACTTACTTTGTGTCTGAAGTAGAGCAGCTTCACTGATGAGTGCCTGATGCTGGACGAAACGCATCATTTCATTCTAATCATGATCTACACTGCTAGTTCTGAATGTGAAATATTCCGTAATTTACATGCTACCAAAATGGCCAGAGTGGGAAAGATTTGAGACCTAGGTCTAGATTTAATGCCCATATCATAATGGAAATTGCTCATCCTCCTTTTTTGATGAAACTATATCCCAAATTTGAAATTTCTGAAAAGACTGTAAGTAAAGATTACTCATTAGAACGGCCTCGTCGAACGAGAAATGTCACAACCCGCTAAAGAACATAATACAAGCATCTGTGTGAAAGTGCTTCGTTGGGGGTTAGGTAACTAAATGAGCTTTAATAACTGTGTTATATCATTATCTATGTGAGGCGGTTCTAATGAGTAGCTTCAAAAACAATTTTGAGTGTGAGGCGACTCTAATGAGTACCAAACAATACTACTGCTTGCGTGGTCGAAATAAGAACAAAATTTGATATCGGGTGAAGCTGGGGGTGGGGGGCTGCAGTTGATTTGTTTAGCTGAAAAGTTTAAGTTTGTGTTCAAATTAGTACAGCCTCGACCCGGTGAGTTGAACAGCCAAATACAATTGAATTTTATTGGTCTAAGCAATGAGGCCAAGGAACCTGCTTGGGGGAATGGTCCCGACCAGTCCCTGCGGATCCTTATCATTATGCCTTTAAGTGCCATCTCTATGAGGCGGTTCTAATGAGTGTAAGTATCCTAAGAGTGTTTTAATAAATACCCATATGCTAAGTCACCATACTGGTACAGTTAAAGTGAGTAAGCACTAATAGCACATTTCAGTAGAAAAGGGGATACAATCACAAAAATCAACTTGCACCGCAGTGCTAGCCAGTCTGCAAAAACGGAGTATCACGGTCAGCCTGCTCGGATTGATTAGTCCAATCCTGGTCAAAACTGTTTGTGTATGCCCATTTAATTGCATTTTCTGGTATATAATGCAATTTGAGTCTTTCCTCGAGAGAACCAGGCTTTAAAAATGATTTTAAGAAAAATTTAAAATTTAAACTAAAATTCAATAAAATTTTAAAATTTAAATTTAAATTTCTTCCAAAAATAATTTCAAATTATTTCTATTTTGATTCCTGATCTGTGTGCGAAATTTCATCTGAATTCATTGAAAAATGACTGTTTTACAAAGATTTTCGTTTTTTTCACCTTCTCTCTTATAGGGTTCGGTGCACAATTAATCGGTCCCATTCAACTCCATGTAAAAAGGCAGAATTCAAGCATCTGCAATTTTTTCCAGGACATTGCTTGGACTTTTTTCTGTCTGTGAGTGGCAAGATCTGTCATTCACCTATCAAAAAAGTGAAAAGACAACCTACCTTGATAATCTCGTTTTCTCAGCATTCTCCGTTCTTTGGGGAACAGTCAAAAAATCCGGGCTGAAATCCAACCTGCGTCAGACGTTACCTGGGGAGTGCGCCGGGGAGTCTGTGACAAAAGAGTCCACACAAAGATGCATTTCTCTGCATCAGCCTGACAAACATAGACCAATGTTGAATCACATGTACATTTAAAGTCGAATAAAGCACCCATTTACACCATAAAGGGCACAGAAACGGCAAGTGCTAAATTTCTAAAGGTACTATTTTCGTGGGCTACCAAACCAGAAGACTGTAATTGTGTACTAACACCTTCAAGAATCTGCAAATTTTCGACTTTTTAAATTTTGTCTCTGTGACATATCAAACTCATATAGTTAAGCAAATAATCGTCCAAAAAGACTAACTCAGTCACCAAAAAGCGATACAAATCCAGGATTTCATATGTGACCCCCCTCACAAGCTGACACAAGCAAAAGTTCAATTATTCAAACTAGTCTGATGAAAAGTTCATAGTTTCAATTATTTCAATGAATCTCAATAACCCAAAAGCAAAAAAGAAAGTTTAGGCATCTGTAAGAGTCATTAAAGGATAATCTCACATAAACTTTAGAGATAAAATTTAAAAACTGAAGCTAAAAAATCAAATTTTAAAGTGATTTTAAGCAAAATCGCGAACAGTTTGAATCACTTTCAAATTTCCCCCCAAAACCACGCTACGTTGCACCTAAGTATGCTGAAAACAGCAATTTATACCACTTACTTTGTGTCTGAAGTAGAGCAGCTTCACTGATGAGTGCCTGATGCTGGACGAAACGCATCATTTCATTCTAATCATGATCTACACTGCTAGTTCTGAATGTGAAATATTCCGTAATTTACATGCTACCAAAATGGCCAGAGTGGGAAAGATTTGAGACCTAGGTCTAGATTTAATGCCCATATCATAATGGAAATTGCTCATCCTCCTTTTTTGATGAAACTATATCCCAAATTTGAAATTTCTGAAAAGACTGTAAGTAAAGATTACTCATTAGAACGGCCTCGTCGAACGAGAAATGTCACAACCCGCTAAAGAACATAATACAAGCATCTGTGTGAAAGTGCTTCGTTGGGGGTTAGGTAACTAAATGAGCTTTAATAACTGTGTTATATCATTATCTATGTGAGGCGGTTCTAATGAGTAGCTTAAAAAACAATTTTGAGTGTGAGGCGACTCTAATGAGTACCAAACAATACTACTGCTTGCGTGGTCGAAATAAGAACAAAATTTGATATCGGGTGAAGCTGGGGGTGGGGGGCTGCAGTTGATTTGTTTAGCTGAAAAGTTTAAGTTTGTGTTCAAATTAGTACAGCCTCGACCCGGTGAGTTGAACAGCCAAATACAATTGAATTTTATTGGTCTAAGCAATGAGGCCAAGGAACCTGCTTGGGGGAATGGTCCCGACCAGTCCCTGCGGATCCTTATCATTATGCCTTTAAGTGCCATCTCTATGAGGCGGTTCTAATGAGTGTAAGTATCCTAAGAGTGTTTTAATAAATACCCATATGCTAAGTCACCATACTGGTACAGTTAAAGTGAGTAAGCACTAATAGCACATTTCAGTAGAAAAGGGGATACAATCACAAAAATCAACTTGCACCGCAGTGCTAGCCAGTCTGCAAAAACGGAGTATCACGGTCAGCCTGCTCGGATTGATTAGTCCAATCCTGGTCAAAACTGTTTGTGTATGCCCATTTAATTGCATTTTCTGGTATATAATGCAATTTGAGTCTTTCCTCGAGAGAACCAGGCTTTAAAAATGATTTTAAGAAAAATTTAAAATTTAAACTAAAATTCAATAAAATTTTAAAATTTAAATTTAAATTTCTTCCAAAAATAATTTCAAATTATTTCTATTTTGATTCCTGATCTGTGTGCGAAATTTCATCTGAATTCATTGAAAAATGACTGTTTTACAAAGATTTTCGTTTTTTTCACCTTCTCTCTTATAGGGTTCGGTGCACAATTAATCGGTCCCATTCAACTCCATGTAAAAAGGCAGAATTCAAGCATCTGCAATTTTTTCCAGGACATTGCTTGGACTTTTTTCTGTCTGTGAGTGGCAAGATCTGTCATTCACCTATCAAAAAAGTGAAAAGACAACCTACCTTGATAATCTCGTTTTCTCAGCATTCTCCGTTCTTTGGGGAACAGTCAAAAAATCCGGGCTGAAATCCAACCTGCGTCAGACGTTACCTGGGGAGTGCGCCGGGGAGTCTGTGACAAAAGAGTCCACACAAAGATGCATTTCTCTGCATCAGCCTGACAAACATAGACCAATGTTGAATCACATGTACATTTAAAGTCGAATAAAGCACCCATTTACACCATAAAGGGCACAGAAACGGCAAGTGCTAAATTTCTAAAGGTACTATTTTCGTGGGCTACCAAACCAGAAGACTGTAATTGTGTACTAACACCTTCAAGAATCTGCAAATTTTCGACTTTTTAAATTTTGTCTCTGTGACATATCAAACTCATATAGTTAAGCAAATAATCGTCCAAAAAGACTAACTCAGTCACCAAAAAGCGATACAAATCCAGGATTTCATATGTGACCCCCCTCACAAGCTGACACAAGCAAAAGTTCAATTATTCAAACTAGTCTGATGAAAAAGTTCATAGTTTCAATTATTTCAATGAATCTCAATAACCCAAAAGCAAAAAAGAAAGTTTAGGCATCTGTAAGAGTCATTAAAGGATAATCTCACATAAACTTTAGAGATAAAATTTAAGAACTGAAGCTAAAAAATCAAATTTTAAAGTGATTTTAAGCAAAATCGCGAACAGTTTGAATCACTTTCAAATTTCCCCCCAAAACCACGCTACGTTGCACCTAAGTATGCTGAAAACAGCAATTTATACCACTTACTTTGTGTCTGAAGTAGAGCAGCTTCACTGATGAGTGCCTGATGCTGGACGAAACGCATCATTTCATTCTAATCATGATCTACACTGCTAGTTCTGAATGTGAAATATTCCGTAATTTACATGCTACCAAAATGGCCAGAGTGGGAAAGATTTGAGACCTAGGTCTAGATTTAATGCCCATATCATAATGGAAATTGCTCATCCTCCTTTTTTGATGAAACTATATCCCAAATTTGAAATTTCTGAAAAGACTGTAAGTAAAGATTACTCATTAGAACGGCCTCGTCGAACGAGAAATGTCACAACCCGCTAAAGAACATAATACAAGCATCTGTGTGAAAGTGCTTCGTTGGGGGTTAGGTAACTAAATGAGCTTTAATAACTGTGTTATATCATTATCTATGTGAGGCGGTTCTAATGAGTAGCTTCAAAAACAATTTTGAGTGTGAGGCGACTCTAATGAGTACCAAACAATACTACTGCTTGCGTGGTCGAAATAAGAACAAAATTTGATATCGGGTGAATCTGGGGGTGGGGGGCTGCAGTTGATTTGTTTAGCTGAAAAGTTTAAGTTTGTGTTCAAATTAGTACAGCCTCGACCCGGTGAGTTGAACAGCCAAATACAATTGAATTTTATTGGTCTAAGCAATGAGGCCAAGGAACCTGCTTGGGGGAATGGTCCCGACCAGTCCCTGCGGATCCTTATCATTATGCCTTTAAGTGCCATCTCTATGAGGCGGTTCTAATGAGTGTAAGTATCCTAAGAGTGTTTTAATAAATACCCATATGCTAAGTCACCATACTGGTACAGTTAAAGTGAGTAAGCACTAATAGCACATTTCAGTAGAAAAGGGGATACAATCACAAAAATCAACTTGCACCGCAGTGCTAGCCAGTCTGCAAAAACGGAGTATCACGGTCAGCCTGCTCGGATTGATTAGTCCAATCCTGGTCAAAACTGTTTGTGTATGCCCATTTAATTGCATTTTCTGGTATATAATGCAATTTGAGTCTTTCCTCGAGAGAACCAGGCTTTAAAAATGATTTTAAGAAAAATTTAAAATTTAAACTAAAATTCAATAAAATTTTAAAATTTAAATTTAAATTTCTTCCAAAAATAATTTCAAATTATTTCTATTTTGATTCCTGATCTGTGTGCGAAATTTCATCTGAATTCATTGAAAAATGACTGTTTTACAAAGATTTTCGTTTTTTTCACCTTCTCTCTTATTCTAGAATCTGCAAATTTTCGACTTTTTAAATTTTGTCTCTGTGACATATCAAACTCATATAGTTAAGCAAATAATCGTCCAAAAAGACTAACTCAGTCACCAAAAAGCGATACAAATCCAGGATTTCATATGTGACCCCCCTCACAAGCTGACACAAGCAAAAGTTCAATTATTCAAACTAGTCTGATGAAAAGTTCATAGTTTCAATTATTTCAATGAATCTCAATAACCCAAAAGCAAAAAAGAAAGTTTAGGCATCTGTAAGAGTCATTAAAGGATAATCTCACATAAACTTTAGAGATAAAATTTAAAAACTGAAGCTAAAAAATCAAATTTTAAAGTGATTTTAAGCAAAATCGCGAACAGTTTGAATCACTTTCAAATTTCCCCCCAAAACCACGCTACGTTGCACCTAAGTATGCTGAAAACAGCAATTTATACCACTTACTTTGTGTCTGAAGTAGAGCAGCTTCACTGATGAGTGCCTGATGCTGGACGAAACGCATCATTTCATTCTAATCATGATCTACACTGCTAGTTCTGAATGTGAAATATTCCGTAATTTACATGCTACCAAAATGGCCAGAGTGGGAAAGATTTGAGACCTAGGTCTAGATTTAATGCCCATATCATAATGGAAATTGCTCATCCTCCTTTTTTGATGAAACTATATCCCAAATTTGAAATTTCTGAAAAGACTGTAAGTAAAGATTACTCATTAGAACGGCCTCGTCGAACGAGAAATGTCACAACCCGCTAAAGAACATAATACAAGCATCTGTGTGAAAGTGCTTCGTTGGGGGTTAGGTAACTAAATGAGCTTTAATAACTGTGTTATATCATTATCTATGTGAGGCGGTTCTAATGAGTAGCTTAAAAAACAATTTTGAGTGTGAGGCGACTCTAATGAGTACCAAACAATACTACTGCTTGCGTGGTCGAAATAAGAACAAAATTTGATATCGGGTGAAGCTGGGGGTGGGGGGCTGCAGTTGATTTGTTTAGCTGAAAAGTTTAAGTTTGTGTTCAAATTAGTACAGCCTCGACCCGGTGAGTTGAACAGCCAAATACAATTGAATTTTATTGGTCTAAGCAATGAGGCCAAGGAACCTGCTTGGGGGAATGGTCCCGACCAGTCCCTGCGGATCCTTATCATTATGCCTTTAAGTGCCATCTCTATGAGGCGGTTCTAATGAGTGTAAGTATCCTAAGAGTGTTTTAATAAATACCCATATGCTAAGTCACCATACTGGTACAGTTAAAGTGAGTAAGCACTAATAGCACATTTCAGTAGAAAAGGGGATACAATCACAAAAATCAACTTGCACCGCAGTGCTAGCCAGTCTGCAAAAACGGAGTATCACGGTCAGCCTGCTCGGATTGATTAGTCCAATCCTGGTCAAAACTGTTTGTGTATGCCCATTTAATTGCATTTTCTGGTATATAATGCAATTTGAGTCTTTCCTCGAGAGAACCAGGCTTTAAAAATGATTTTAAGAAAAATTTAAAATTTAAACTAAAATTCAATAAAATTTTAAAATTTAAATTTAAATTTCTTCCAAAAATAATTTCAAATTATTTCTATTTTGATTCCTGATCTGTGTGCGAAATTTCATCTGAATTCATTGAAAAATGACTGTTTTACAAAGATTTTCGTTTTTTTCACCTTCTCTCTTATAGGGTTCGGTGCACAATTAATCGGTCCCATTCAACTCCATGTAAAAAGGCAGAATTCAAGCATCTGCAATTTTTTCCAGGACATTGCTTGGACTTTTTTCTGTCTGTGAGTGGCAAGATCTGTCATTCACCTATCAAAAAAGTGAAAAGACAACCTACCTTGATAATCTCGTTTTCTCAGCATTCTCCGTTCTTTGGGGAACAGTCAAAAAATCCGGGCTGAAATCCAACCTGTGTCAGACGTTACCTGGGGAGTGCGCCGGGGAGTCTGTGACAAAAGAGTCCACACAAAGATGCATTTCTCTGCATCAGCCTGACAAACATAGACCAATGTTGAATCACATGTACATTTAAAGTCGAATAAAGCACCCATTTACACCATAAAGGGCACAGAAACGGCAAGTGCTAAATTTCTAAAGGTACTATTTTCGTGGGCTACCAAACCAGAAGACTGTAATTGTGTACTAACACCTTCAAGAATCTGCAAATTTTCGACTTTTTAAATTTTGTCTCTGTGACATATCAAACTCATATAGTTAAGCAAATAATCGTCCAAAAAGACTAACTCAGTCACCAAAAAGCGATACAAATCCAGGATTTCATATGTGACCCCCCTCACAAGCTGACACAAGCAAAAGTTCAATTATTCAAACTAGTCTGATGAAAAAGTTCATAGTTTCAATTATTTCAATGAATCTCAATAACCCAAAAGCAAAAAAGAAAGTTTAGGCATCTGTAAGAGTCATTAAAGGATAATCTCACATAAACTTTAGAGATAAAATTTAAAAACTGAAGCTAAAAAATCAAATTTTAAAGTGATTTTAAGCAAAATCGCGAACAGTTTGAATCACTTTCAAATTTCCCCCCAAAACCACGCTACGTTGCACCTAAGTATGCTGAAAACAGCAATTTATACCACTTACTTTGTGTCTGAAGTAGAGCAGCTTCACTGATGAGTGCCTGATGCTGGACGAAACGCATCATTTCATTCTAATCATGATCTACACTGCTAGTTCTGAATGTGAAATATTCCGTAATTTACATGCTACCAAAATGGCCAGAGTGGGAAAGATTTGAGACCTAGGTCTAGATTTAATGCCCATATCATAATGGAAATTGCTCATCCTCCTTTTTTGATGAAACTATATCCCAAATTTGAAATTTCTGAAAAGACTGTAAGTAAAGATTACTCATTAGAACGGCCTCGTCGAACGAGAAATGTCACAACCCGCTAAAGAACATAATACAAGCATCTGTGTGAAAGTGCTTCGTTGGGGGTTAGGTAACTAAATGAGCTTTAATAACTGTGTTATATCATTATCTATGTGAGGCGGTTCTAATGAGTAGCTTCAAAAACAATTTTGAGTGTGAGGCGACTCTAATGAGTACCAAACAATACTACTGCTTGCGTGGTCGAAATAAGAACAAAATTTGATATCGGGTGAAGCTGGGGGTGGGGGGCTGCAGTTGATTTGTTTAGCTGAAAAGTTTAAGTTTGTGTTCAAATTAGTACAGCCTCGACCCGGTGAGTTGAACAGCCAAATACAATTGAATTTTATTGGTCTAAGCAATGAGGCCAAGGAACCTGCTTGGGGGAATGGTCCCGACCAGTCCCTGCGGATCCTTATCATTATGCCTTTAAGTGCCATCTCTATGAGGCGGTTCTAATGAGTGTAAGTATCCTAAGAGTGTTTTAATAAATACCCATATGCTAAGTCACCATACTGGTACAGTTAAAGTGAGTAAGCACTAATAGCACATTTCAGTAGAAAAGGGGATACAATCACAAAAATCAACTTGCACCGCAGTGCTAGCCAGTCTGCAAAAACGGAGTATCACGGTCAGCCTGCTCGGATTGATTAGTCCAATCCTGGTCAAAACTGTTTGTGTATGCCCATTTAATTGCATTTTCTGGTATATAATGCAATTTGAGTCTTTCCTCGAGAGAACCAGGCTTTAAAAATGATTTTAAGAAAAATTTAAAATTTAAACTAAAATTCAATAAAATTTTAAAATTTAAATTTAAATTTCTTCCAAAAATAATTTCAAATTATTTCTATTTTGATTCCTGATCTGTGTGCGAAATTTCATCTGAATTCATTGAAAAATGACTGTTTTACAAAGATTTTCGTTTTTTTCACCTTCTCTCTTATAGGGTTCGGTGCACAATTAATCGGTCCCATTCAACTCCATGTAAAAAGGCAGAATTCAAGCATCTGCAATTTTTTCCAGGACATTGCTTGGACTTTTTTCTGTCTGTGAGTGGCAAGATCTGTCATTCACCTATCAAAAAAGTGAAAAGACAACCTACCTTGATAATCTCGTTTTCTCAGCATTCTCCGTTCTTTGGGGAACAGTCAAAAAATCCGGGCTGAAATCCAACCTGCGTCAGACGTTACCTGGGGAGTGCGCCGGGGAGTCTGTGACAAAAGAGTCCACACAAAGATGCATTTCTCTGCATCAGCCTGACAAACATAGACCAATGTTGAATCACATGTACATTTAAAGTCGAATAAAGCACCCATTTACACCATAAAGGGCACAGAAACGGCAAGTGCTAAATTTCTAAAGGTACTATTTTCGTGGGCTACCAAACCAGAAGACTGTAATTGTGTACTAACACCTTCAAGAATCTGCAAATTTTCGACTTTTTAAATTTTGTCTCTGTGACATATCAAACTCATATAGTTAAGCAAATAATCGTCCAAAAAGACTAACTCAGTCACCAAAAAGCGATACAAATCCAGGATTTCATATGTGACCCCCCTCACAAGCTGACACAAGCAAAAGTTCAATTATTCAAACTAGTCTGATGAAAAGTTCATAGTTTCAATTATTTCAATGAATCTCAATAACCCAAAAGCAAAAAAGAAAGTTTAGGCATCTGTAAGAGTCATTAAAGGATAATCTCACATAAACTTTAGAGATAAAATTTAAAAACTGAAGCTAAAAAATCAAATTTTAAAGTGATTTTAAGCAAAATCGCGAACAGTTTGAATCACTTTCAAATTTCCCCCCAAAACCACGCTACGTTGCACCTAAGTATGCTGAAAACAGCAATTTATACCACTTACTTTGTGTCTGAAGTAGAGCAGCTTCACTGATGAGTGCCTGATGCTGGACGAAACGCATCATTTCATTCTAATCATGATCTACACTGCTAGTTCTGAATGTGAAATATTCCGTAATTTACATGCTACCAAAATGGCCAGAGTGGGAAAGATTTGAGACCTAGGTCTAGATTTAATGCCCATATCATAATGGAAATTGCTCATCCTCCTTTTTTGATGAAACTATATCCCAAATTTGAAATTTCTGAAAAGACTGTAAGTAAAGATTACTCATTAGAACGGCCTCGTCGAACGAGAAATGTCACAACCCGCTAAAGAACATAATACAAGCATCTGTGTGAAAGTGCTTCGTTGGGGGTTAGGTAACTAAATGAGCTTTAATAACTGTGTTATATCATTATCTATGTGAGGCGGTTCTAATGAGTAGCTTCAAAAACAATTTTGAGTGTGAGGCGACTCTAATGAGTACCAAACAATACTACTGCTTGCGTGGTCGAAATAAGAACAAAATTTGATATCGGGTGAAGCTGGGGGTGGGGGGCTGCAGTTGATTTGTTTAGCTGAAAAGTTTAAGTTTGTGTTCAAATTAGTACAGCCTCGACCCGGTGAGTTGAACAGCCAAATACAATTGAATTTTATTGGTCTAAGCAATGAGGCCAAGGAACCTGCTTGGGGGAATGGTCCCGACCAGTCCCTGCGGATCCTTATCATTATGCCTTTAAGTGCCATCTCTATGAGGCGGTTCTAATGAGTGTAAGTATCCTAAGAGTGTTTTAATAAATACCCATATGCTAAGTCACCATACTGGTACAGTTAAAGTGAGTAAGCACTAATAGCACATTTCAGTAGAAAAGGGGATACAATCACAAAAATCAACTTGCACCGCAGTGCTAGCCAGTCTGCAAAAACGGAGTATCACGGTCAGCCTGCTCGGATTGATTAGTCCAATCCTGGTCAAAACTGTTTGTGTATGCCCATTTAATTGCATTTTCTGGTATATAATGCAATTTGAGTCTTTCCTCGAGAGAACCAGGCTTTAAAAATGATTTTAAGAAAAATTTAAAATTTAAACTAAAATTCAATAAAATTTTAAAATTTAAATTTAAATTTCTTCCAAAAATAATTTCAAATTATTTCTATTTTGATTCCTGATCTGTGTGCGAAATTTCATCTGAATTCATTGAAAAATGACTGTTTTACAAAGATTTTCGTTTTTTTCACCTTCTCTCTTATAGGGTTCGGTGCACAATTAATCGGTCCCATTCAACTCCATGTAAAAAGGCAGAATTCAAGCATCTGCAATTTTTTCCAGGACATTGCTTGGACTTTTTTCTGTCTGTGAGTGGCAAGATCTGTCATTCACCTATCAAAAAAGTGAAAAGACAACCTACCTTGATAATCTCGTTTTCTCAGCATTCTCCGTTCTTTGGGGAACAGTCAAAAAATCCGGGCTGAAATCCAACCTGTGTCAGACGTTACCTGGGGAGTGCGCCGGGGAGTCTGTGACAAAAGAGTCCACACAAAGATGCATTTCTCTGCATCAGCCTGACAAACATAGACCAATGTTGAATCACATGTACATTTAAAGTCGAATAAAGCACCCATTTACACCATAAAGGGCACAGAAACGGCAAGTGCTAAATTTCTAAAGGTACTATTTTCGTGGGCTACCAAACCAGAAGACTGTAATTGTGTACTAACACCTTCAAGAATCTGCAAATTTTCGACTTTTTAAATTTTGTCTCTGTGACATATCAAACTCATATAGTTAAGCAAATAATCGTCCAAAAAGACTAACTCAGTCACCAAAAAGCGATACAAATCCAGGATTTCATATGTGACCCCCCTCACAAGCTGACACAAGCAAAAGTTCAATTATTCAAACTAGTCTGATGAAAAAGTTCATAGTTTCAATTATTTCAATGAATCTCAATAACCCAAAAGCAAAAAAGAAAGTTTAGGCATCTGTAAGAGTCATTAAAGGATAATCTCACATAAACTTTAGAGATAAAATTTAAAAACTGAAGCTAAAAAATCAAATTTTAAAGTGATTTTAAGCAAAATCGCGAACAGTTTGAATCACTTTCAAATTTCCCCCCAAAACCACGCTACGTTGCACCTAAGTATGCTGAAAACAGCAATTTATACCACTTACTTTGTGTCTGAAGTAGAGCAGCTTCACTGATGAGTGCCTGATGCTGGACGAAACGCATCATTTCATTCTAATCATGATCTACACTGCTAGTTCTGAATGTGAAATATTCCGTAATTTACATGCTACCAAAATGGCCAGAGTGGGAAAGATTTGAGACCTAGGTCTAGATTTAATGCCCATATCATAATGGAAATTGCTCATCCTCCTTTTTTGATGAAACTATATCCCAAATTTGAAATTTCTGAAAAGACTGTAAGTAAAGATTACTCATTAGAACGGCCTCGTCGAACGAGAAATGTCACAACCCGCTAAAGAACATAATACAAGCATCTGTGTGAAAGTGCTTCGTTGGGGGTTAGGTAACTAAATGAGCTTTAATAACTGTGTTATATCATTATCTATGTGAGGCGGTTCTAATGAGTAGCTTCAAAAACAATTTTGAGTGTGAGGCGACTCTAATGAGTACCAAACAATACTACTGCTTGCGTGGTCGAAATAAGAACAAAATTTGATATCGGGTGAAGCTGGGGGTGGGGGGCTGCAGTTGATTTGTTTAGCTGAAAAGTTTAAGTTTGTGTTCAAATTAGTACAGCCTCGACCCGGTGAGTTGAACAGCCAAATACAATTGAATTTTATTGGTCTAAGCAATGAGGCCAAGGAACCTGCTTGGGGGAATGGTCCCGACCAGTCCCTGCGGATCCTTATCATTATGCCTTTAAGTGCCATCTCTATGAGGCGGTTCTAATGAGTGTAAGTATCCTAAGAGTGTTTTAATAAATACCCATATGCTAAGTCACCATACTGGTACAGTTAAAGTGAGTAAGCACTAATAGCACATTTCAGTAGAAAAGGGGATACAATCACAAAAATCAACTTGCACCGCAGTGCTAGCCAGTCTGCAAAAACGGAGTATCACGGTCAGCCTGCTCGGATTGATTAGTCCAATCCTGGTCAAAACTGTTTGTGTATGCCCATTTAATTGCATTTTCTGGTATATAATGCAATTTGAGTCTTTCCTCGAGAGAACCAGGCTTTAAAAATGATTTTAAGAAAAATTTAAAATTTAAACTAAAATTCAATAAAATTTTAAAATTTAAATTTAAATTTCTTCCAAAAATAATTTCAAATTATTTCTATTTTGATTCCTGATCTGTGTGCGAAATTTCATCTGAATTCATTGAAAAATGACTGTTTTACAAAGATTTTCGTTTTTTTCACCTTCTCTCTTATAGGGTTCGGTGCACAATTAATCGGTCCCATTCAACTCCATGTAAAAAGGCAGAATTCAAGCATCTGCAATTTTTTCCAGGACATTGCTTGGACTTTTTTCTGTCTGTGAGTGGCAAGATCTGTCATTCACCTATCAAAAAAGTGAAAAGACAACCTACCTTGATAATCTCGTTTTCTCAGCATTCTCCGTTCTTTGGGGAACAGTCAAAAAATCCGGGCTGAAATCCAACCTGCGTCAGACGTTACCTGGGGAGTGCGCCGGGGAGTCTGTGACAAAAGAGTCCACACAAAGATGCATTTCTCTGCATCAGCCTGACAAACATAGACCAATGTTGAATCACATGTACATTTAAAGTCGAATAAAGCACCCATTTACACCATAAAGGGCACAGAAACGGCAAGTGCTAAATTTCTAAAGGTACTATTTTCGTGGGCTACCAAACCAGAAGACTGTAATTGTGTACTAACACCTTCAAGAATCTGCAAATTTTCGACTTTTTAAATTTTGTCTCTGTGACATATCAAACTCATATAGTTAAGCAAATAATCGTCCAAAAAGACTAACTCAGTCACCAAAAAGCGATACAAATCCAGGATTTCATATGTGACCCCCCTCACAAGCTGACACAAGCAAAAGTTCAATTATTCAAACTAGTCTGATGAAAAAGTTCATAGTTTCAATTATTTCAATGAATCTCAATAACCCAAAAGCAAAAAAGAAAGTTTAGGCATCTGTAAGAGTCATTAAAGGATAATCTCACATAAACTTTAGAGATAAAATTTAAAAACTGAAGCTAAAAAATCAAATTTTAAAGTGATTTTAAGCAAAATCGCGAACAGTTTGAATCACTTTCAAATTTCCCCCCAAAACCACGCTACGTTGCACCTAAGTATGCTGAAAACAGCAATTTATACCACTTACTTTGTGTCTGAAGTAGAGCAGCTTCACTGATGAGTGCCTGATGCTGGACGAAACGCATCATTTCATTCTAATCATGATCTACACTGCTAGTTCTGAATGTGAAATATTCCGTAATTTACATGCTACCAAAATGGCCAGAGTGGGAAAGATTTGAGACCTAGGTCTAGATTTAATGCCCATATCATAATGGAAATTGCTCATCCTCCTTTTTTGATGAAACTATATCCCAAATTTGAAATTTCTGAAAAGACTGTAAGTAAAGATTACTCATTAAAAACGGCCTCGTCGAACGAGAAATGTCACAACCCGCTAAAGAACATAATACAAGCATCTGTGTGAAAGTGCTTCGTTGGGGGTTAGGTAACTAAATGAGCTTTAATAACTGTGTTATATCATTATCTATGTGAGGCGGTTCTAATGAGTAGCTTCAAAAACAATTTTGAGTGTGAGGCGACTCTAATGAGTACCAAACAATACTACTGCTTGCGTGGTCGAAATAAGAACAAAATTTGATATCGGGTGAAGCTGGGGGTGGGGGGCTGCAGTTGATTTGTTTAGCTGAAAAGTTTAAGTTTGTGTTCAAATTAGTACAGCCTCGACCCGGTGAGTTGAACAGCCAAATACAATTGAATTTTATTGGTCTAAGCAATGAGGCCAAGGAACCTGCTTGGGGGAATGGTCCCGACCAGTCCCTGCGGATCCTTATCATTATGCCTTTAAGTGCCATCTCTATGAGGCGGTTCTAATGAGTGTAAGTATCCTAAGAGTGTTTTAATAAATACCCATATGCTAAGTCACCATACTGGTACAGTTAAAGTGAGTAAGCACTAATAGCACATTTCAGTAGAAAAGGGGATACAATCACAAAAATCAACTTGCACCGCAGTGCTAGCCAGTCTGCAAAAACGGAGTATCACGGTCAGCCTGCTCGGATTGATTAGTCCAATCCTGGTCAAAACTGTTTGTGTATGCCCATTTAATTGCATTTTCTGGTATATAATGCAATTTGAGTCTTTCCTCGAGAGAACCAGGCTTTAAAAATGATTTTAAGAAAAATTTAAAATTTAAACTAAAATTCAATAAAATTTTAAAATTTAAATTTAAATTTCTTCCAAAAATAATTTCAAATTATTTCTATTTTGATTCCTGATCTGTGTGCGAAATTTCATCTGAATTCATTGAAAAATGACTGTTTTACAAAGATTTTCGTTTTTTTCACCTTCTCTCTTATAGGGTTCGGTGCACAATTAATCGGTCCCATTCAACTCCATGTAAAAAGGCAGAATTCAAGCATCTGCAATTTTTTCCAGGACATTGCTTGGACTTTTTTCTGTCTGTGAGTGGCAAGATCTGTCATTCACCTATCAAAAAAGTGAAAAGACAACCTACCTTGATAATCTCGTTTTCTCAGCATTCTCCGTTCTTTGGGGAACAGTCAAAAAATCCGGGCTGAAATCCAACCTGTGTCAGACGTTACCTGGGGAGTGCGCCGGGGAGTCTGTGACAAAAGAGTCCACACAAAGATGCATTTCTCTGCATCAGCCTGACAAACATAGACCAATGTTGAATCACATGTACATTTAAAGTCGAATAAAGCACCCATTTACACCATAAAGGGCACAGAAACGGCAAGTGCTAAATTTCTAAAGGTACTATTTTCGTGGGCTACCAAACCAGAAGACTGTAATTGTGTACTAACACCTTCAAGAATCTGCAAATTTTCGACTTTTTAAATTTTGTCTCTGTGACATATCAAACTCATATAGTTAAGCAAATAATCGTCCAAAAAGACTAACTCAGTCACCAAAAAGCGATACAAATCCAGGATTTCATATGTGACCCCCCTCACAAGCTGACACAAGCAAAAGTTCAATTATTCAAACTAGTCTGATGAAAAAGTTCATAGTTTCAATTATTTCAATGAATCTCAATAACCCAAAAGCAAAAAAGAAAGTTTAGGCATCTGTAAGAGTCATTAAAGGATAATCTCACATAAACTTTAGAGATAAAATTTAAAAACTGAAGCTAAAAAATCAAATTTTAAAGTGATTTTAAGCAAAATCGCGAACAGTTTGAATCACTTTCAAATTTCCCCCCAAAACCACGCTACGTTGCACCTAAGTATGCTGAAAACAGCAATTTATACCACTTACTTTGTGTCTGAAGTAGAGCAGCTTCACTGATGAGTGCCTGATGCTGGACGAAACGCATCATTTCATTCTAATCATGATCTACACTGCTAGTTCTGAATGTGAAATATTCCGTAATTTACATGCTACCAAAATGGCCAGAGTGGGAAAGATTTGAGACCTAGGTCTAGATTTAATGCCCATATCATAATGGAAATTGCTCATCCTCCTTTTTTGATGAAACTATATCCCAAATTTGAAATTTCTGAAAAGACTGTAAGTAAAGATTACTCATTAGAACGGCCTCGTCGAACGAGAAATGTCACAACCCGCTAAAGAACATAATACAAGCATCTGTGTGAAAGTGCTTCGTTGGGGGTTAGGTAACTAAATGAGCTTTAATAACTGTGTTATATCATTATCTATGTGAGGCGGTTCTAATGAGTAGCTTCAAAAACAATTTTGAGTGTGAGGCGACTCTAATGAGTACCAAACAATACTACTGCTTGCGTGGTCGAAATAAGAACAAAATTTGATATCGGGTGAAGCTGGGGGTGGGGGGCTGCAGTTGATTTGTTTAGCTGAAAAGTTTAAGTTTGTGTTCAAATTAGTACAGCCTCGACCCGGTGAGTTGAACAGCCAAATACAATTGAATTTTATTGGTCTAAGCAATGAGGCCAAGGAACCTGCTTGGGGGAATGGTCCCGACCAGTCCCTGCGGATCCTTATCATTATGCCTTTAAGTGCCATCTCTATGAGGCGGTTCTAATGAGTGTAAGTATCCTAAGAGTGTTTTAATAAATACCCATATGCTAAGTCACCATACTGGTACAGTTAAAGTGAGTAAGCACTAATAGCACATTTCAGTAGAAAAGGGGATACAATCACAAAAATCAACTTGCACCGCAGTGCTAGCCAGTCTGCAAAAACGGAGTATCACGGTCAGCCTGCTCGGATTGATTAGTCCAATCCTGGTCAAAACTGTTTGTGTATGCCCATTTAATTGCATTTTCTGGTATATAATGCAATTTGAGTCTTTCCTCGAGAGAACCAGGCTTTAAAAATGATTTTAAGAAAAATTTAAAATTTAAACTAAAATTCAATAAAATTTTAAAATTTAAATTTAAATTTCTTCCAAAAATAATTTCAAATTATTTCTATTTTGATTCCTGATCTGTGTGCGAAATTTCATCTGAATTCATTGAAAAATGACTGTTTTACAAAGATTTTCGTTTTTTTCACCTTCTCTCTTATAGGGTTCGGTGCACAATTAATCGGTCCCATTCAACTCCATGTAAAAAGGCAGAATTCAAGCATCTGCAATTTTTTCCAGGACATTGCTTGGACTTTTTTCTGTCTGTGAGTGGCAAGATCTGTCATTCACCTATCAAAAAAGTGAAAAGACAACCTACCTTGATAATCTCGTTTTCTCAGCATTCTCCGTTCTTTGGGGAACAGTCAAAAAATCCGGGCTGAAATCCAACCTGCGTCAGACGTTACCTGGGGAGTGCGCCGGGGAGTCTGTGACAAAAGAGTCCACACAAAGATGCATTTCTCTGCATCAGCCTGACAAACATAGACCAATGTTGAATCACATGTACATTTAAAGTCGAATAAAGCACCCATTTACACCATAAAGGGCACAGAAACGGCAAGTGCTAAATTTCTAAAGGTACTATTTTCGTGGGCTACCAAACCGGAAGACTGTAATTGTGTACTAACACCTTCCGCGTCTGCAAACGGGGAAAGTTGTCTGGGTCCTATCTTTCGACCCTTAACGGATTCGGATCAATAAAGCTTCCGATATTCTTATGTCATATCGGTGTTCCGACATTTTCTTCACAAAATAACTAATTAAAGTGTGTTCGAAATATCTATTGACATCTTTTCAGAACTGATCGTCTTAGCACTAAAGACAGATAAATGTAGCTCAGTCGAAATCAAACGACGTACACAATAACCCTGGTTACGAATACGATAGTGGCCGAGTCTATACTATTTGTATGGATATTTAGAGCGGCGCACGACCTGACCTCGTGGCCTAGTGGTTAGCGCGCCTGGCTACAAAGCCAGAGAACCAGGATCGATTCCCAGATGCGCACATATTTTCAGTGTGTTTTTTCTTTCTTTTTTAACATTTTAATGCTAAATTACTTCATATACTAGTAAAATGGCATCATCAAAAAGACCGAAATGGTCATCCCCGAACTTTTTATATTGAATTACGCATGAAACCTATGGGGGTGGGGTTAAATTTGGCCCTCTAGAAAGAGAATTAGTTCGGTGACCCCAGATTTTTATTCTTTTTTCTGAAAGGTATTATAATAGTCCATGAATTAAAAATAAATTTTCAAGATTTTCAATGTCAGATTTTTTAATACATGATTTATTCTAAAAACAAATTCCATTTTTCGACGAATTGCCAAAATATATCATGCAGTATCTTGTCACAGCATGGGGTAACAAGTAAACATGCACATTTTCTTAAAAGTTTGAGGTCATGGGCAGTAATTTAAGTTAAAAGAAAGAAGCTGGGTGAAGATTACAACCGTTTTAGCTCGATAATTAGGACTAGTATTATTATTTTATATTTCTAGAAAATTGGTCAAATGCTGTAAACTTCAATATGAGATTCTGAAAAAATAAGCACGGTGACATATCCTTTTTATTTCAAAAATGGATAGCCCATGCATAAAACAAACTGTATGCAAAGTATTTAAAATATTTCAATGTGGGAAGTATTTAGTAGCATATGTCCTTAACTAGAGTCTATCAGACAGAACACTTGTAATGTTTTGACGCATTTGACTACACCCTTCTCGAGAAGCAATTGGACCAACTCTGTAAAATATCCTGATGATTGAAAATAAAAGTTGTCATAGATTTTGTCAGTTTGACCACCCCACCCCAACTGCCCAAACGTTGATCCAGAGAGGGGATGGTGTTTCCAGACCTTGCCTGGAAATTCACAAGTACTCTTGGTTTCCATAAGAATACTGGTATGGATCCTCCTCTACCCCCTCCTCTATAGAAGCGATTGGAACACCCTCAGCAAATGGAAAAAGCAATTGTCAGAGCTTTTGCCAGACACCCCCCCTGCCCATGCGCAGATCTAGAGGGGATGATGAGTCTAGAACCCGCCTCGAAAATCTCACAATTACTCTTGGTTTCAGGTTTACATAGGAATACTGGTATGGATCCCCCTCCATTCCCTCCTGAATCCGTCCCTTCTATAAAGAAAGTTGACAAACTATTTGCTTTTTGATTATGAAATATTCTATAAATTTTAAATAGCTTTTCAAGATCATTTTTGGAAAGGCTTGATTCAAATTAAGTGGTATTAACTTTAAGTTGTATACTAATTAAAGGTCATTAGCTTGGAAGATGATTCCTTTAAATATTTTTGCAAAGTTTAGTTATATTTCGTATTAAGGTCACTACCCATAGCAATAACCGTAACTCTAAATCATCAAGGGAGGTAATACTTGGTAGCGTTCGATTATGACAAAGTGTGATTTTACGCAACTATGATATGTTTTCTACCGACAGTAATGCCCGTTACACTGCACGTTGGTAATCTGAAAGTGATTGATATAACATTAAAAATGCAAACAAAATTTTAAGTATAATGAACAACAAAAGTTGGCATTCTTTACGGATACTAAACGATGGACGCTCAGCTCTTTGAGAAGAAAAAAGTCAGTCAGTGTAATGGAACACGCATTTTACCAGGGAAATGTCAGTCGACTGTTCGCGGTTTTTTGACAGTCCACATCAACAATCATGATATAACTACTTGTATATAGATCTATATATGATTTTCTGGTTTTATTTTACCTGCATTAAAATTTCACCAAGACAGACTATCTCGTCACGTTCTCTAGCGTCTACTTTGAACCTGACGTGCGCTAATGACGTCACTTGCTCTTATGACGTCATTATGCGTAAACGACAAGTATTGAACTTGACGTTGACGTTGAGAGTCCCTCGCTTTAGTTTACGTCCTAAACAATTTGCCTTATGTCAAATGTGTTCCAATATTTAGCTACAAGGCTATCTTGGGCTAAGGTTGACCAAAGTATAGTCGTGATTCTAAATTATAGTATGCCTACTCTAAATTATTTAAGGTACGCGAGGAATTCTGCCATCGGGGTCTGCAAACAAAAAAGGCGCAGACCAGCTTGCGCATCCGCGCAGTCTGATCAGCGCCTTTGCTATTCACAAATTGAATAGTATCGTATCTGAACTTGCTCCAAGCGAGATTTCACTATTCTATCTAGTCTCAGTGGCGGAGGGGGTTGGTTTTGGTATGATTTTATCGGAAACCCTGAAGACAGGTTTTGTCGCATCGATGCTCATTTATATTCATGTAAATGCGGACCCAATCTTCAAGCCCGGTTCATGTGATATGCGCACAGAAAATGTCTTGCCCCTCTAGACTATTGGTGGCCAATTCCGCCCATGACCAACGCCGACGGGATCCGTACCAAAAAAAAGTACCCCCTCCCCCTCCGCGCCACTGAGTGCCCCCTTTAGTAGCGGGAAGGATGTGGGCATAAAGAAAACCCTTTTCATATAAATGCGGGTCAAACCAAATCATAGGCAAGTTATAGGTACTCAGTGAGACGGTTCTTTTGAGCACCCAAAGCAAATATAAAAATAATGAGCAATAAAATATTTACAATTTTACGCTAAATTGTTTGCTAATCTCCAAGGTTACTCTACATTTGGCATGTTTCAACTGAAAGATGTCCGTCAAGGGATATATAGATCTAATAGAAATAAACCAACTCTGGTCAAGTGTTAAGGTCTGGCCTTGCTTCGCGATCGGGCATTAGTATGGCGCCCGAGGCCGCAACAAAGATTTAAAAACATTTCAAATTCTTGGATGAGTACATGAGGTATATGCATCGATCAATTAAAGCGATGCTTATTAAAACAGCACATTTTCACCTAAATTTGACATGCAGAGTTACCCCGTGACCTTGAAAAACGGTAAATGTCCCAGAAACATTAGATCTCTATCCTAATGGTGTATCTATGCAAATTTGGTCAAAATATATCGACTAGGTGTTCAGACAAAATGCGGATAAGTTTCTTTTTACCGTGGGTGGGGTATTTTGGTATCGTTTTTGGTATTGAAAAGTCTTCACATATATGCATATAAATGTTCCAAGTATTTGGAGTACATATAATTTCATTTGGAAGTTTAGCATGAGGTATTTTAATCAACAGTGTTTGGTTCGTAAGGTTTTAACATGCTTAGAAATAAGAAAAGCCCGCTAAGATCATTAATTTTTAGTTTAGGGGGTAGGGATAATTATTTGGTAATATCTCACTAATTAGACGGTGAATTTTTTTTAAATTTTGTCATAACGCATCCTATATAATGATCACTTTCCTAAAAAAAAATTAGAAAAATTTATTTTTTTAAAGTATGTTTAAATATTGAATTATCAGTCAGTAATTGCCGAAAATTAATGCATAAATATCGATGAACGCTGGTTTGAAAGCGTGATATGAAGAAAAATACTTGTATAGCTGCAAAAGAATGGTTTGAGAAAAAGTTCTTAATTATTTATGGCTTCGCATGCTTGTTTGAAATAACGATTTTCAAATATAAATTTGAGTTACAGAATATTTTACTTGTCTTAATGAATTTACAAAAAGCTGCGTAAAAAAGCCAACATAGGCCATATAATGAAGAGCTGTAACTTTTGAACTGGACGGTAAATTTTCTTTATTTTGCGTTATTTTGCTTATAATATGATGTACTACAGAATATCAAAAAATGAAAAAAATCTATTTTTTGGAAAAAAAATCGCCCAGGTGTGGGCAGTGACCTTAAAAGCCATTAAGTTTTACAGACTTAATTGATAATGATTTTATTAAAATAATATCAGTGCACCTTTAAAATTAAGCAGTTATTTTAATTGCCATTAAATCTACACTGCTCTAAAAATACTCTTAATTTTATAGTATTAAATCAACTGTATTCTTAAACACCATTATTTAAATGGCATTAAATTACTATAGCTTAAGAGTAATTTTAACCGCATTTTGAGGTATTTTAGTGGATAAATTCTTAAAAATCCATTCAATTTCTATTAATTCTTTAACTGTATTAATGGTCATTTTAACAGCAGTACATGCAGTAGTGTTAGGTAAACACTTAGTGACGCAATTACTCCAACAACTGCAACCTCCTTTTAAGCTTAGGAACTCCAAATGATGCTCATTCAGTAGCCTAACACTTACAAAATAATCAAGCGACTAGCAAAGGCTCTGATCAAACTGCACGTATGGGCAGGCTGATCTGAGGCTTTGCTGGTCGCACATACCACATTGCTGGAAATCTCATGTCGCGGCTCAATTATAAACAAGACAAATTCGTCGGATTTAAATCCCTGACGAAGGGTTATTTAAGGGAAACATGTAAATCACAAAACATAAATCCCATTTATCTAAACCCCAAGTTCACATTCGGTATCATTCAGATCATAGCAAACGTCGTCAAGTATATTTAAGAGCTAAGTTTAATGAAAAAAATACTTACATTTGCACAATTTCATTATCTGACCTTCAACACAACCCCAGAGATCAAGGGTGTGTGTAAATTTAAAGTTTTACCTTGTATGCTGGTCTAAATTTCTTTCACTTGAATTTGAAATGCAACATGACCGCTTTCAGAAAAAATGACCCTTTGACCCCTCCCAGGGGCCAAGGGTGTGTGCAAGGACAGTATATTTGCTTTCATGGTGCTCTGTACTCAATTCCCTTTAAGTTGATATCCAACATGACTACTTTCAGAAAAAGTTATGGTATGACCTTTTGACCCCACCCCTAGGGTCGAGGGTGTGTCTGTAAGCAAAATATTTGCTACCAGGTTGCTGCATGTGTCGTCAGCTTTAATTTGATATGCAAGATGACCATATTCCGAAAACGATTAATTTTGGCCTCAGCCCCACCCCCTGAGTCCACCCTAGGGGATCGGACCCAGACCTTCAAACTAAAATCCCGTTTGATATGTTTCATATTTATTGCTTCTCTATAACTGCCTTAGTTATTGGGTCAAAGGGGATGGGGTAAAATTTTGACACTGCCATGCTTACCTACTAATGTGTTTCCAGAGTTTAAGTGACCCCCGTTTGTCTTTTTTAAACAGCTTTAAATTGAACCTAGAAGAACGGCACTTAGCATGTGGATTTAAATGCACACCGCGTAACTAAAACTTATTTTTGGGAGACACACTTATTTGTAAATAAAGCCCAAAACCCCTGTGCAAAAGAATAACTTAATTGTTTTTCCCTACGAATATACCCATGTGTACCCCATTAGATACAAGTGGTATATTTGCATTGCTATGATGACATATACTAGCCTACAGGAATATCTATATCCGCTGATTCAACGAAAATCTATTCCGCAAACCTCACTCGTCATCACTTTGACACACACACGCACGCACACACGCAATTGTAAAAGTCTATATGGGTCCTAGACCGTGCCGTATTGAAAGCAGGCAAATATATGGCTGAAGATTGAAACCTGCATGTACTTGTAGCACCTTCCGTTTCAATTATTTGACTCTTTTTGCCTACGAGGTAATTTGCCATGGTTTTGTCGTCTACTTATATATTTTTTGTCAAAATCAGTTTTTTGGTTGTTGTTGTTTTTCTATTTTTTCGGTAATATCAGTAGAGTTTCAAGCAGTTTGGATCCAGATCATGCCCGTTGGGTCTGATCTGGGTCTAAATTGTTTGCAAAGGTTATCAGCAGACGACACTAGTAAGTAAAGAGTTTATGACGAAAATTCAAGCAAATTATAGAGTTGACGAGAAATAGCGAATCGGGGATATACATTAAACTTCAAGAGCATCAAATATTTGCCTGGTTCAGATATTTGGCTGATAAACTTTGTCAACAGCGGAAGCCAAGCTCAGGCTAAAATGTTGGGCATTATCTGGATCCATACTATTTGAAAACTTGCTTGTATTCCTTAAAGACAAATTTTTAGAGAATAATTATCTCGAAAGAAAATTCAGCAGAGGTCAACAACAACCCAGCATTTAAGGTTTAGACAATAACGCAGGCCATTTCAATGGGGTTTTAGATGTATGAAGTATATAAGCAGTATAAGCAGTGAATCATAGTCTAATGCGCGAAGATTAGTCCAGTTAAGCCATTTTAGCGTGAATCTGCGACTGTCTTCATCAATTTAAACACGTGTTTTGGGTGCTCAAAAGAACCGTAAGAATCGAGACGGTTGTTTTGAGTACACACCAAATATTTTTTGCAAATATTTTTTGGTTGAGAAATGTGAAGAATAATTTTCTGCTATGCACTCTTATCCGTAGGGTTGACAAATTACCTCCACTGACCCGTATAAGCCATGTTTTATTTATATCGTTAGGTTCAATTGGGGACTAATTCAAAGAGGAGCGGCAAAAACACACCAAAATTCCATCTAATCCCAGCCTATTAAAAAACTCACATTTATGTGGAAAAATTAATTCAATTACGCAGTCTGTATCTGAATTCATGTCTGTAATTTATTTTTCAATTAAAATCACCATTAAAGAATAATTAGCAAAAAACGGGGGTCACTTAAGTCCTGGAAACACTATAGCACTGAACAATCATGGTCTATAGTGAGAAGTTGTATAATATAATAACTTTGATACCGGGCCGCGTGGCGCAGTCGGTAACGTATCTGGCAACTGATGCAGGTCTGACTGCAGATCCAGGGGTCACGAGTTCAATCCTGGCTTGGTCCCATACTTTCATGGAGATTGATCATGAAATAATTTCTACCGTCATTCCCCTCCCTTCCGCTGAATCATTGAATAAGGGTTGTGGTCAGTTACAATGCGAAAGTATGTGCACGAAGTACTGGTTAACTGCTTGTTCAAGCTTGGCCAGGAAAAGTGTGGTTAGGTGAACTGATTGTCCCGCCATGACCATAGCTGTTGACCTGGGACGTAAAGCAACAAAACAAACAAAAACAAAAACAAATAATAACTTTGATGAAATGTGAAGATCATTACACAAAAAAGCTAGTATAGGTTTTTCATTATAATTGCATATACTAAGACAAGGCCAATAACTCAAGCGTTTAAGGGGTCGATTTTGACGAAACTTATAGAATATCGAGAGTCTATGGTACTTATCATTTATACCAAGAATGCATTGAATCTAACGAATGGGTACTGAGATATGGTTTCAGACGGACAAAAAGTGTGGAAGGAAGGACAAAATGGACGGATGCACGGACGACTCCAAAATTTATATACCTCAACTTCATCGCGGGATAAAAAAGGTTGCGTTATGAGAGACATAGAAGTAGTAATGGGGGCCACTATGGGCCAATTTTTAAGCCTGAAAAGAACTTTGAATTTTTCAGGCTAAAAAATTGGCCCATAGATGACCACCCTGGTAAGCTTGAGTGACTATTGTGCGTACAGGAATTCAGTGAACAACGCTTTTTTGCGTTTATTTCGTTATGTGCGGACTGAACGCACAATGACCATCAAATTTTAATATATCTATACACCGCCTATTTGGTGATATTTTTTTCGTTACAAAATGTATTGTCAAATGGGCTGTGATATAATGGAATTTGTCCTCATTTGAGCATCTGCATTTTTTAATTTACCCTAAATGCACCTTTGTACGGATCACTGCCTTTAGTTTACTATCGATGAATAATTATACAGTTTTATAAGAGGGTGTAACATGTCAGGAGAAGTAGGTTTCTTATCATATCAAAATAGTTCCATCAAATGCAAATTATGGCCATTGTTTGGGCTCACAGAATTTTGGCATACAAAAATTATTGAAGCATTCCAAGTGGGCACGGATCCGCTTGTTCTTATGAAATGAATGACTGTTATCCCCTGTTCCTCAATTTAAAATCTTGATTTACTGTGTTCCCTGCTCCTTCTCTGATCATCAGATTTTAAATAATTTTCCAACTTGTTTTATTAGATGAATTGAACTTTCTTTTTGTTTATTCCAAATACTGATTTGTTGACACCAAACAATGCAAAATATGCATGCCAAGCGAAATTCCGGGCAACTATAATTGATAAGAGAAAATAATCACAGGGCTCATCCGTTAGGTGTTGTTTAAGTGAAAAAGGACTCATCCAATAAAAATATTGCTGATGATGGGTAGGGAATGTGCTTTGAAATAGGTTGAACAATACACTAAACCGAAGTTATAAGTAGCCACCATACATTTTTTGTTCCTGTTCAGAAAGTAAAAATCACACTCACAAAATTTAAATTCTATAAAAAGATCCAAGGCTTTGTCGAGACTCTGCAAATTATGCCATTTCAAAATGACTGGTAGACCTTGCACAGATGAGGTCCGAGTAAAGGTACCCTCATTTCAAAAAGTCACACTTTTTAGTGTGATATAAACTATTCATCAGATACGTTATCCATTTATATTTTAATTAGTTTGAAGATGTTTATAACAGCTATGATATAAGATGGAAAAAAATCAAAAGTTCTTTTGACAATTGAACACTCCATTTCTCTTCTATGTCAACGCCACAGTCAACAACTTAATCAAAAGATTTATAGCTTAACCATGCATACTCACTTTGCATTGCTCTGTACGCTTTATTATCTGCGGCAAAGCAGTGCAATTTTCAGGGGTTCTTTATTATGAATTGGCATCACTGTTCTGCTTAAAAATTTAAAGAAATCTTTAACAAATGTCATTTAAATGACAATTAAAGTTTCACTTTAAAATAAAAAATGGATACCAAATAAGTAAAAATATCGTTAGAAAATTGGCTCATCAAGTTGCATGGTATTTTGTCAAACATATTAACATAAAATAAAACACATACAATGATTTAAGTATGTGCAGCTGATGATTTCCGAAATTTTCTTAAAATTCGGAAAATTATCAATTTTTAAAAATTAATAAAAATTCTGTCATTAGCAAAATGTCAAGAGTTTGGTGTTTTTTCAAGTTGACTTGGCAGGTTTGCAATCACCTGTACTTGAATTCGATAAAAACTGCACTCAAAACGCTTATTTCTTCAAAAAGTTGATTTTTGCATTTTTGAACCCAAAAATCGTGAAGTGACTGAGAAAACTCTTCCAAAACACCGCTTCACTTTAGTCCATTACAATGCACATACTTGGGCAGAAATTTATTTCAATATCACTAAGGCTTAGTCAGAAAAAAAGTAATTGAAAAGTGGCTACTTAGAACTTCGGTTCAGTGTATATCAGCGGATGCCATATTTTGTGTTTGGGGTCAATATATTTTGGGGGTGGCTGAGAACTAAATGTTTATGCGAAGTGCATCATAGGCTATAAATAATGCACCAGTCATTTGTAACCACTGCTTCACCCCAAACCCCTGAGCAGGATGGGTATATCCATATCCTGGTTAAAGTGCTGTGTTTGTACTTTACGTTGTCTCCACAATGCGGAGGAAAGGTAGGGTTTGATAGGCATAGGCAAACATGGCAGTGCAGTATAATAACAGACTGCGGGGAAGAACTGTCATGGTTTTACCAGCTAGCTGTCCCCCGAGTGTGGTGGTTACTATGGCAAGCTGCAAACACAAAGTCAAAACCCTCGACATTCCTTTGGGCTGGGGCGTGGTCACAAATTACAGGCGCATAAAGACGAAAGAAATCATGCACACCAGTCATTTGTAGCTGGGCAAATGTGCTGTTAGTACTATACAGGGTCATAACAGGGACCTGTAGCCAGAAAATCAAAGTCCCCAACGTTCCCCGGCTCTGTGGGCCGTAGTTACAAATGGCTTGTGTATTAGACGATGTAGAGCGCAATCAAATATGTAACTCCCGTAAATATATCTGATGAACAGCCTCCTCATTGTATTTGTTTTTAATATTATTATCTGTTGCACTTGTAATATTTGTCCTGGAGCTGTCGAGCAAGCAACATAGGCCACGACACGAGAAAGACTGTCTTCTGGGAGTCCAACAAAGCGAGTCTCAAACCAGTCTCTTCAGCCAAACAGGCTAGCTAGAAAATTGAAATTTTGCTCGCAGCAAGTCTAGATATAATTCTTCTCAAAAACGCAGACAAAAAGTTGCTGATGAGACTGCGTGAATGCGCAGGCTTGTCTGCGCATTTATTGTGACAGATTACCGAAGACAGGTTTTCTCAGTCGCGGTCCAATTGCTATATGTGTCATTTTACCCTTAGAAAATAAGATGCGAAATTTTGTTATCGTGAAATATGATAACTCAGACAGAATAGTAATTTATGCAGTCTCTTCAACGCATTTGCAGTGTGTATGTAGACATACCAAGAGTTATCCTGCTGGTGACCGGATTCTTTATCATACATACTGAGATATACGAAAGTAAATATGGTATTCATTGAACTGTATAAACCACGTGTTACCTATAAGAAATGCATTGAGGGAAAAATAGGAATTTCTAAATCAAAAACGACTAAGTTATTTTATTTCACAAGAGATTCCAGACTTATTTTCCTATCATAAATATTCAAAAAAGCAATTGTATATTAGGCGGTGTTTTATTATATGCATGTGCAAAATTTTAGTCCAAAATTTTATCATTAAATACATTTTAAAAAAGAAAAACGATGTTCACTGAATTTCTGTACGGACTATAGCTGTGAATAACTTAGTTTATTTTGAAGGTTATTCTGGCTGGGCCTGTGGTTTTATTAGTTTCCTGGGCTGTTGGAAAATAACTTAGTTTATTTGAGACTGTTCTATATAAGTATCCTGGGCTATTGAGAAGAAGTTAGTTTATTTGAGGTCTATTCTGGTTGGGTCTATGATTATGATAGCTTCTTGGGCTATTGAGAATAACTTAGTTTATTTGAGGGCTATTCTGACTGGGTCTGTGATTGTGATAATTTCTGGGCTATTGAGAATTACTTAGTCTATTTGAGGTCTATTTTGGTCTATGATTCTGATCGTTTCTTGGGCTATTGGAAATAACTTAGTTTATTTGAGAGATATTCTAGTTGGTCATTGAAAGTGATAGTTTTCTGGTCATATTCACTGGTTGGCTTGTGATTGTAATAGTTTCCTAGTCATATCCACTGTAGTGAGAATAACAATCTATTTGTGTGTGTATTTTGGTTAGGTCTATGATTGTGATAGTTTCCTGGGCCATTGAGAAATAACTATTTTTGGCCTATTCTGGAAGGTCCGTGATTGTGACAATTTCCTAGGCTATTGAGAATAACTTAGTTAATTTGCAAGGTTTAGAATAACTTAGTTTTTTTGTGGGGTATTCTGGTTGGATCTGTGATTATGATAGCTTCTGGGTTGTTGAGAAAAACTTAGTTTATTTGAGGTGCTATTCTGGTTGGGCATCTGATTCTGATCGTTTCTTGGGCTATTGAGACTAACTTAGTCTATTTGAGGCCATTGATTGTGATAGTTTCCTGGGCTATTGAGAATACTTTAGTCTATTTGAGGTCTACTCTTGTTAGGCCTGTTATTGTGATAGTATCCTGGGCTAATGAGAATAACTTAGTCTATTTGAGATGCTATTCTGGTAGGTCTGTGATTGTGATAATTTCCTGGGCTATTGAGAATAACTTAGTTAATTTGAGGTCTATTCTGGTTGGGTATATGGTTGTGATAGCTTCCTGGGCTAATGAGAATAACTTAGTCTATTTGAGATGCTATTCTGGTAGGTCTGTGATTTTTACAATTTCCTGGGCTATTGAGAATAACTTAGTTAATTTGCGAGGTTGAGAATAACTTAGTTTATTTGTGAGGTATTTTGGTTAGGTCTATGATTAAGATAGTTTCCTGGGTTATTAAGAATAACTTGAGGACTATTCTGGTTAGGCCTGTGATTGTGATAGCTTCTGGGTTGTTGAGAATACCTTAGTTTAATTGAGGTGCTATTCTAGTTGGGCCTATGATTTTGATCGTTTCTTGGGCTATTGAGAATAATATAGTCTATTTTGAGATCTATTTTGGCTGTTCTAAGATTGTGATAGTTTTCTGGGCTGTTGAGAATAACTAAGTCTATTTGAGGTCTATTCTGGTTGTGCCTGTGATTGTGGTAGTGTTCTGGTCTATTGAGAATAACTAAGTCTATTTGAGGACCATTCTGATTGTGCCTGTGATTGTGATAGTTTCTGGGTTAGTACCTTAGTCTATTTGAGGTGCTTTTCTGGTTGGGGCTATGATTCTGATCCTTTCTTGGGCTATTGAGAATAACTTAGTTAATTTTTGATTGCTTGGTAATAGTTTCCTGGACTATTGAGAATAACTTAGTCTATTTGAGGACTTTTCTGGTCTATGATTATGATAGTATCCTGGTCATATCCACTGTTGAGAGTACCTTAGTCTATTTGAGGACTATTCTGGTTTGGTCTGTGATTCTGATAGTTTCAAAAGTATGGCGAAAAAAGCATATGCCTGAAAACAGTATTGCCATCATCCCACCTGAAGGCTATCCTAATCAAAAGAACTACTCTATCAAAGCTGTAAGATATATTCAAAGTGAAGCTAAGACACGAGGTAAGGTATTGAGATCAAACATGCATTGAATGGTGAAGAAGATAGAAGTTTTACAGGGACTTGGGTCACTATCGAATTGTTTGCTGCATTGGACAGAGGGTACAAGTTATTGGATGTGTATTTCTCAGAGACGGCTCAATATAATAGAGAATCTGGAGAAGAAGGGATTTTTGCTGGCTATATCAATACTTTTCTGAGAATCAAGCAAGAATCAAGTGGCTATCCTGATTGGTGCAAGACAGAGCAAGATAAGATCAAGTTCAAGCAAGATTACTTTGAAGCTGAAGGCATCAGATTGGAGGAGGTGGAGAAGTATAAAGGAATGAGAGCTATTGCCAAGATCATGCTAAACAGTATCTGGGGAAAATTGGCACAGCGAAAGAATATGCCCAAGACAGAATATTTCTCAGAACCTTCCAAGTTCTTTGATCTGGTGACGAATCCAAACAAGATTGTCAAGAATGTGGACATTTGCAGAGAAAATCTTCTACTAGTCAACTGGGAGGATACAGAATCCAATGTGGAGCCTCATGCTTGCAGTAATGTGATTGTTGCAGCCTTCGTCACTGCTCAAGCCAGATTGAAGTTGTATGAAAACTTGGAAAAGCTGAATGAACGTGTACTCTACTTTGATACAGACTCTATCATCTATCATCACAAACCCCATTTATGGAATCCTACTATTGTCAACAACAGACTTGGAGAATGGACAGATGAAGTGCCCAATGCTAGAATTGTGAAATTTGTTGGAATGGGACCGAAGAACTATGGCTATGAATTTGTGGACAAGGATGGAAATCGAAGATCTACTTGCAAAGTGAAAGGACTTACTCTAGATTACAATACGTCTGAAGTCATTCACTTTGATCAAATGCTGAACTGGGTGAAGGAAGATACGAAAGACTTTAGAGAAACTGTCAACTACCATCGGATCAGAAAACATAAAGACAAGACTGTGGTAACTGAATTGCAATCCAAGACGTATGGGTTCACTTATACTAAGCGTGTCATTATTGGAGATGGATATACTGTTCATTATGGATATTTGGCATAGATAGAGTAGTTCTGATGATCATTCTTTGAACTTATTTTGTATAAGTCATGAACTGAACTGTGCCTGATAAACATGTATTGTACAGATGTTTTGATGCATTAAACTGTTTTAATTATGTATTAAACTGTTGGTTAGTGTTCATGTTCATTAAAATTTGAGTATAAATAAAGTTGTCTTTGTTATTTTTTCACAGTTAACCATGTCACTTTCTACACACCAGTTGGACTCAAATCAAGATATTGGAAGTTTGTTTTTAATCATCCTTCTAATATTTTTATTTCTGGCCCAAGTGGATAAGGTAAAACTGAAGTTGTCACAAAGATGATTGAGTTTAAAGAATATTTAGTCTTCAAATAAACTAAGTTCTTCTCAACAGCCCAGGAAACTATCAGAATCACAGACCAAACCAGAATAGTCCTCAAATAGACTAAGGTACTATCAACAGTGGATATGACCAGGATATTATCATAATCATAGACCAGAATAGTCCTCAAATAGACTAAGTTATTCTCAATAGCCCAGGAAACTATTACCAAGCAATCAAAAATTAACTAAGTTATTCTCAATAGCCCAAGAAAGGATCAGAATCATAGCCCATCCAGAAAAGCACCTCAAATTAACTAAGTTATTCTCAACAACCCAGAAACTATCACAATCACAGGCACAATCAAAATGGTCCTCAAATAGATTTAGTTATTCTCAATAGACCAGAACACTATCACAATCACAGGCACAACCAGAATAGACCTCAAATAGACTAAGTTATTCTCAACAGCCAAGAAAACTATCACAATCTTAGAACAGCCAAAAAAGATCTCAAAATAGACTATATTATTCTCAATAGCCCAAGAAACGATCAGAATCATAGGCCCAGTAGAATAGCACCTCAATTAAACTAAGGTATTCGCAACACCCCATAAGCTATCACAATCATATGCCTTACCAGAATAGTCCTCAAATAAACTAAGCTATTTTTAATAACCAAGGAAACTATCTCAATCATAGACCTAACCAATATACCTCACAAATAAACTAAGTTATTCTCAACCTCGCAAATTAACAAAGTTATTCTCAATAGCCCAGGAAATTTTCACAATAACAGACCTACCAGAATAGCACCTCAAATAGACTAAGTTATTCTTATTAGCCCAGGAAGCTATCACAACCATATACCCGACCAGAATAGACCTCAAATTAACTAAGTTATTCTCAATAGCCCAGGAAATTATCACAATCACAGACCTACCAGAATAGCATCTCAAATAGACTAAGTTATTCTCATTAGCCCAGGATACTATCACAATCACAGGCCTAACAAGAGTAGGCCTAAAGTTGACTAAGTTATTCTCAATAGCCCAGGAAACTATCACAATCAATGACCTACCAGAATAGCATCTCAAATAGACTAAGTTATTCTCAATAGCCCAGGAAACTATCACAATCAATGACCAACTCGAATAGGCTTCAAATAGACTAGGTTAGTATCAATAGCCCAAGAAACGATCAGAATCAGATGCCCAACCAGAATAGCACCTCAAATAAACTAAGTTATTCTCAACAACCCAGAAGCTATCATAATCACAGATCCAGCCATAATACCCCACAAATAAACTAAGTTATTCTCAACCTCGGAAACCTACCAGAATAGGCCAAAAATAGACTAAGTTATTCTCAATAGCCCAGAAAGCTATCACAATCACAGGCCTAACCAGAATAACCCTCAAATAGACTAAGTTATTCTCAATAGCCCAGGTAATTATCACAGAGCAATCAAAAATTAACTAAATTATTCTCAAAACCCCAGGATACTATTACAATCACAGGCCCAACCAGAATAGCACCTCAAATAGATTAAGTTATTCTCAATAGCCCAGGAAACTATTACAATGACAAGCCAACCTGTGAATATGACCAGAAAACTATCACAATCAATGACCAACTAGAAAATCAACGATAGAAGTTATTCTCAATAGCCCAAGAAACGATCAGAACATAGACCAAAATAGACCTCAAATAGACTAAGTTATTCTCAATAACTCAGGATACTATCACAATCACAGACCCAGTCAGAATAGCCCTCAAATAAACTAAGTTATTCTTAATAGCCCAGGAAACTATCACAATCATAGACCTAACCAAACTACCCCACAAATAATCTAAGTTATTCTCAATACTATCATAATCATAAGCCCAACCAGAATAGATCTCAAATATACTAAGTTATTCTCAACAGTGTATATGAACAAGAAACTATCACAATCACAGACCCAACCAGAATAGCCATCAAATAACCTTACTAAATTTCAACAGCCAAGGAAACTATCACAATCATAGACCTAACCAAAATAACCCACAAAGTTATTCCCCACAGCCCAGGAAACTAGCACAATCACAAACCCAACCAGAATAGACCTCAAAAATAAACTAAGTTATTCTCAATAGCCCAGGAAAGTATTATAATCATAGACCCAACCAGAATAGACCTCAAATAAACTAACTTCTCAATTGCCCAGGATACTAATACAGAGCAGTCTAAAATTAACCAAGTTATTTCCCAACAGCCCAGGAAACTATCACAATCACAAACCCAGCCAGAATAACCCTCAAAATAATAAGTTATTCACAGCTAGTCACTCAAGCTTACCAGGGTGGTCATCTATGGGCCAATTTTTCAGCCTGAAAAATTCAAAGTTCTTTTCAGGCTAAAAAAAATTGGCCCATAGTGGCCCCCATTACTACTCATGGAGCTATATTTCATGCTGTTTTAAAATTAAAGTATACCTTCACTATCAAATTCATACTGCTGACTTATATGGGGCAAAAAAGTTTACAACATCAAGCATGGCTTAAAAGACATGCTGCTTTAAATTTAAATCCACTCCTTTTTATTAATAAGGGCAAATGAAATAACCCATTACTGTATGGGAAACCTGCAAAAAAGGAAGGCAGCATTTTGATTTATATTTTATTTGCTCAAAATGTTGCAAGTATCCAGGATATTGCAATTTGGTTAAAAGGTATAAATGCCAGCAATTAGCTTTGTTTTAAAGTTAGCATAATGTACCTAAAACAATATATAAACATATTCCCTTATCGTCATAAAGCATTAAATTTTGTTTGTTTGTTTTTGGTGCTTTACGTCCCAAGTCAACAGCTAAAATAATGGCGGGACTAGCCACACTTTTTCCTGGGCAAGCTTGAACAAGCGGTTAACCAGTACTTCCTGCACATACTTTCGTTTGTAAATGACAAAACCCCTTCTTGAATGATTCAGCGGACGGGAGGAGAATGATCGTAGAAATCAGTCGGAACGAAAGTATGGGACTGGGCCAGGATCGAACTTGCGACCCCTGGATCTGCAGTCTGACTCGCATCAGTAGCCACACATTACCGACTGCGCTACTCGGCCCGGTTGAAAAAGAATAAATTAGATGAAATTCAAATATGTAATGTATATAATTATTTTTACAACTTACACTCTGTCATCAAACGTTATATGGAAGATTACCCCCAATGTTAGGGCTATTTCAATGATAAAAGTAAGCAAGAAGGCAAATACCAGGAATCGATACAACCAAGAACCACACATGACCCAGGATACCACATGGGAAAGTGACAAAAACAAGAAAACATACAAGAGAGCCAAGAGGTTAGCCCTTTCTCAGCAGGTGACCACAAGGCTGCAATGAACAGACAAGAAAGCATGACAAACACGAAACGTAAATAACAAAAAGAATCCACAAAAGATCCTTGGAACGGTCAGTAAAATATTTTTACTTGAGGGCTTCAACTAGTTTTATGGTACCAACCTCACCCTTATTTCTGATGTGCACCAATACATATAGACGTTTGGTCCGCATGAAAGATCCCTAACTTATCGATGTATCATCTCCTAGTAAATACAAATCGAGATATAAAAATACAGATAAAACAAAGATAAGGACTAAACAGTATATACAACTGAATACCGCAGTAAGAGAAACCCAACAGTTAAACCCCATGTTTGCCAGAAGGCTTGGCTTATCGCGGTAATTAAACCTTTGAAGATCGTCTTAGTTGAAACCGGTGGTCAAAAGTCAAAATAATTTGGTAGAAATAGTCATTGACATATGTTCTGTAGGTGGATGAGTTGCCAGTGGAAATGCAGTGTGATAATAACTATGGTCAGAGTGAAGAGCCTTGGTGAACGCTACAGTCTCTTTGATAAACCCTTTATATTCTAATGGAATACTAAGTATGGAACTGTCCTGTTTGTACTTTAAGAGGGTGCTGCTCAAAGTTTCTATAAAAAGATGTATTTTCTATCCTTGAAGATTGTTTTCATCATTGCAAACGGTGCGGACCCTGTTGAAATATCGCATTATGTGCCATTTCATCAAGGCCTTTACTGTTTGTTAAAGTACCTGTTATGGAAAAAACTTATGGTGTACAACCACATGAAATGTATAATATGCAAAGCATTTGCAATTTGCAAAGAATTCATAAAACTGTATTGTTTTAGAGAGGAAGTCAGCTCATCCTTAAAAGTATTGGTTAAGTGCATATTGGTTTCTCCTATACTGCTTAGTGAAGTCTTCCATAGAAATTCATAAATGTACCTTTGACCATGCTGCAAAACACCAGTACTGACTGACTCAGATTCACAAAGCTTTTCTGAATTCGCATCAACTGTATTATGCAATATTAGTTGACTTTGTAGTTTGAATAAAATGTTTTGCAATATTATATAAATAGGTTACCTAAGCCACTTATCTACCCCTGATTACCAGTACTGACTGGCAGGTTTTACCCCTGAACTAGATCCCAACCTGAAATCTCCAACCCATAGCAATGCCCAAACCAACCCTGGGAGCCCATATGGAGCATTAAAAAAATAAAAAGAAAAAAAAAAGAAAAAAGAAAAAAATGAAAGGAAAAGAAAAGCGAACTAACTTTGCGAATCCTCCATCGGAGGAATCCGCTTGTTGACGAGCTAGCATGAAAACATGGCTCGTGGTGCATATCACCTAAAGGAAACAAACTTAAAATGGTCAACTTAAGCAAGTTTATGTATAAAACATATATTAAACCTGAATGGTTTTTGTTTTTTGAGAAAATATCGCTATAGTTTCTGGTGAACATTGCTTTGTTTATTTGCAGATAGATATTTTACACAGAATGAATCTTAAACATTGTGATAATGCCAGTGAGCTAATTGACCAAATATTACTGTTTTTGCTAAATTATCATGAAAAGTAATGTCCATTGAACACCAAATGATGTCCCTTGAACACCAATCTGCGACTTAAAGGAATGTAAATCCTATAGATAAATGAGCCCAAATAGCTGAGGGGTCTAAATGGTTTTCACCAGAACATCTATAAGACATTTACCTGTGGGTTCGAAACCTGCCAGATCCTGATTTATCAAACAAATATTTTTATTCTTATTTACTTTAGATTTTTTTGCATAATCTGATAATTTTGGAATGTTTGAACTCATGATTAATCTATTAATGTCTTCAATTATATATGACGTTTGAGATCGCAAATTAAGATACTTTCTATTGATATTGCACTAAGTACTAAGCGGACATTTATGCGCTTCCTATGTATAACAACAATGGCGTGTACATGTACCACAATGTCTATATATGAGGCAAAATATTATTTAAAGAGGATTCCCAGACTCACCAGGCACAAACGAAATATTATTGAGCCAGCTCACGAGATTTTGGTACCTATCATATGGGCGATCAGTGAAGGCTCTGACGAGTCTGTGCATCCACGAACAATCGTAAGAGCATTTGTTACTCGCATACATAAAATATTGAAGTAGATGAAGGCTCAGATAACTTTTAGGTTTCTAGCTCAACTGGCTAGCTGTGCATGTGGGTTTAAAGAGAGGTTTGCGCATGCGTAGGACAGACCAAATGGCTGATCGCATGTGTCGCCCATGAACTGTGAACTTTTTGTGTGAGTTAAGTTTTTATCACATTTGTCGCCCATGAACTTCCTTGTAAGATTCAAGTTCTTATCACATGTGTCGCCCATGGGCTATGCACTTTCTCGAGAGACTTTAGTTCCAATCGCATGTGTCGCCCATGAGCTATGGACTTTCTTGTGAGATTTTAGTTTATATCGCATTTTCCAACAATTAGCTATGAAATTTCTGTGAGGTTTTGTTCTATTCACATGCGGCGCCCATCGGCTATGGGCTTTCTCTCGAGAAATGAGTTCTAATTGCATGTGTTGGCCATTAGCTATTACCTTTCTTGGGATAGTTTAGTTCTAAGTTTTAGCAATATGGGTTGCCTATGAGCTATTAACTTTCTCGTGTGATTTTTGTTCTAATCACATGTGTCACCTGTGAGCTTTGAACTTTATTGCGAGAATTTAGTTCTAATAGCATGTGTCGCCCTGGGGCTATTAACTCTTTCTTAGGAATAGTTCTGATCACATAAGTCGCCTCGCCCTGGGCGTATGAACTCTCTCGCGAGTATTTAGTTCTGATCGCATGTATCTCCCATGAGGGAGGAACTATTTGTGTTTTTAGTTCTAATAGCATGTGTCGCACATGAGCTTTGAACTTTCTGGTGAAGTTTCAGTTCTATCACATGTGTCGCCCATGAGCTATAAGCCTTCTCGCGAGAATTTAGTTCATATTGCATGTTGAACCCATGAGCTATGAACTTTCTTGTGAGGTTTAGTTCTTAGTTCTAGTGACATTTGTATCCCATGCGCTATGAACTTTCACTTGAGGTTAACTTCTATTTACATGCCCATGTGTAGCCAATTAACTATGCACTTTCTGATGAGATTTTAGTTTTGATTACCTGGGTCGTCTTTGAGATTAGAGTTTTTCTTGTGATATTTTTGTTCTAGTCGCATGTTATGGTTATGAGGTCGTAAGGTTGTAGTTCTACATGTAATTGCAAGTGTAAACAATGCGCTATGACCTTTTTGCGTGAGATTTTAGTTCAAATGCATGTGTTGCCAATGAGCTTTAAGATTTTTTTCTGATACAATTTTATTTTTTAGACGCATGTACAGCATATGTGCAAGAGCTTTTCAAATTGCATGTGTCAACCATGAGCCATGAGCTTAATCTTGAGAATTTAGTTCAATCACATGTGTCTCTCATGAGCTTTTGCACAAACCTACCAGGCACAAACGAAATATTAATGTGCAAGATCATGAGATTTTGGCACATATCATATAGCCCAACAATGAAGGCTCAGGCGAGCCTGCACAAATGCGCATTCTCGCCATAGCCTTCACAGCTAGCATACACAAAGGATGGATGTAGATAAACACCCAGATAACAATTAAACATATTCCCACTAGAGACGCCAGCATGGACGTTTACAGGCGGCTTTTGCGCATATGCAATAAACATCAAAATCTCGGGTTCTAGCCCAAGATACCACAGTGTGAGTGATCTTGCATCATCAAGCGTTCGAATAGTTACGGGTTTCAACTTGAGGCAGACCAGCGTCCGTCGTTGTCATGGTAGTTGATAAAATAGTCCGCACAAAGATGACTTTGTTTTCATCTGCATAACTAACATACACCAATGCTTAGTCACAGGCAAGTTCAAAGTCTAAAAGAGCACCCATACACTAAATACACTCACACAAACTTCAAAGCGGTCACCTAGCAATTCCAAAATTTTGACAAAATTTTTAATCATTTCTAACTAGTTTTAATTTCATGTTTTGACATATTGTATTGAGAGATGTCATACAAAAAATCATTCCATGATATTTCACGTGAAATTAATGAAGAACCAAATGCCCGTGTTAATAGGACAAATACATGGTGATATTAAGGTGACCGCTTAGAACTTTGGGCAAGTGTATAGGGCACAGATACAGCGATTTACATTTTTCAAAAGGTACTACTTTCGTGGGCTACCAAACCGGATGTTTTCTTTTGAGAAAAAAGAAAGAAAAACAAGCACAGCTTTATAAAAAAACAACATGCCTAACAAAAATGCCACAACGCTACACCACATACAATTGCATGGCGCCAAGAGAAAGAAATAACAGAAACACACAGACAGTTAGCGACATCCATATAAAGCAAGAACTAAACAAGAAAAGCAGCAACCTGTTGTTACTTTCTTCAAGAAGGGACAGTGAGTGACTGCCAATCTATTGTTGCACAGCTAGTTTGGGCATGTGCTACTAGTCATATGTTCTGTAGTTGGATGAGTTGCCAGTGAAAATTCAGTGTGATAATAACTATGGTCAGAGTGAAGAGCCTTGGTGAACGCTACAGTCTGTTTGATAAACCCTTTATATTCTAATGGAATACTAAGTAATGAACTGTCCTGTTTGTACTTTAAGAGGCTGCTGGTCAAAGTTTCTATTAAAAGATGTATTTTCTATCCTTGAAGATTGTTTTCATCATTGCAAACGGTGCGGGCCCTGTTGAAATATCGCATTATGAGCCATTTCATCAAGGCCTTTACTGTTTGTTAAAGTACCTGTTATAGAAAAAACGTATGGTGTACAACCACATGAAATGTATAATATGCAAAGCATTTGCAATTTGCAAAGAATTCATAAAACTGTATTGTTTTAGAGAGGAAGTCAGCTCATCCTTAAAAGTATTGGTTAAGTGCATATTGGTTTCTCCTATACTGCTTAGTGAAGTCTTCCATAGAAATTCATAAATGTACCTTGGACCATGCAGCAATACACCAGTACTGACTGACTCAGTTTCACAAAGCTTTTCTGAATTCGCATCAACTGGATTATGCAACATTAGTTGACTTTGTAGTTTGAATAAAATACCCAAACCAACCCTAGGAGCCCATATGGAGCATTAAAAAAATAAAAAGAAAAAAAATGGCAAGAAAAAAAATGAAAGAAAAAGAAAAGGGAGCTAATTTTGCGAATCCTCCATCGGAGGAATCCGCTTGTTGACGAGCTAGCATGAAAACATGGCTCGTGGTGCATAACACCTAAAGGAAACAAACTTAAAATGGTCAACTTAAGCAAGTTTATGTATAAAACATATATTAAACCTGTATGGTTTTTGTTTTTTGAGAAAATATCGCTATAGTTTCTGGAGAACATTGCTTTGTTTATTTGCAGATAGATATTTTACACAGAATGAATCTTAAAAATTGTGATAATGCCAGTGAGCTAATTGACCAAATATTACTGTTTTTGCTAAATTATCATGAAAAGTAATGTCCCTTGAACACCAAATGATGTCCCTTGAACACCAATCTGCGACTTAAAGGAACGTTAATCTTATAGATAAATGAGCTCAAATAGCTGAGGGGTCTAAATGGTTTTCACCAGAACATCTATAAGACATTTACCTGTGGGTTCGAAACCTGCCAGATCCTGATTTATCAAACAAATATTTTCATTCTTATTTACTTGAGTTTTTTTTTTTGCATAATCTGATAATTTTGGAATGTTTGAACACATGATTAATCTATTAATGTCTTCAATTATATATGACGTTTGATATCGCAAATTAAGATACTTTCTATTGATATTGCACTAAGTACTAAGCGGACATTTATGCGCTTCCTATGTATAACAACAATGGCGTGTACATGTACCATACAATGTCTATATATCAGGTACAATATTATTTAAAGGGGATTCCCAGACTCACCAGGCACAAATGAAATATTATTGAGCCAGCTCACGAGATTTTGGTACCTATCATATGGGCGATCAGTGAAGGCTCTGACGAGTCTGTGCATCCACGAACAATCGTTAGAGCATTTGTTAATCGCATACATAAAATATTGAAGTAGATGAAGGCTCAGATAACTTTTAGGTTTCTAGCTCAACTGGCTAGCTGTGCATGTGGGTTTAAAGAGAGGTTTGCGCATGCGTAGGACAGACCAAATGGCTGATCGCATGTGTCGCCCATGAACTGTGAACTTTTTCTGTGAGTTAAGTTTTTATCACATGTGTCGCCCATGAACTTCCTTGTAAGATTCAAGTTCTTATCACATGTGTCGCCCATGGGCTATGCACTTTCTCGAGAGACTTTAGTTCCAATCGCATGTGTCGCCCATGAGCTATGGACTTTCTTGTGAGATTTTAGTTTATATCGCATGTTACAACAATTAGCTATGAAATTTCTGTGAGGTTTTGTTCTAATCACATGCGGCGCCCATCGGCTATGGGCTTTCTCTCGAGAAATGAGTTCTAATTGCATGTGTTGGCCATTAGCTATTACCTTTCTTGGGATAGTTTAGTTCTAAGTTTTAGCAATATGGGTTGCCTATGAGCTATTAACTTTCTCGTGTGATTTTTGTTTTAATCACATGTGTCACCTGTGAGCTTTGAACTTTATTGCGAGATTTTAGTTCTAATAGCATGTGTCGCCCTGGGGCTATTAACTCTTTCTTAGGAATAGTTCTGATCACATAAGTCGCCTCGCCCTGGGCGTATGAACTCTCTCGCGAGTATTTAGTTCTGATCGCATGTATCTCCCATGAGGGAGGAATTATTTGTGTCTTTAGTTCTAATAGCATGTGTCGCACATGAGCTTTGAACTTTCTGGTGAAGTTTCAGTTCTATCACATGTGTCGCCCATGAGCTATGGACTTTCTCGTGAGATTTTAGTTTTGAACGCCTGTGTCGCCCATGGGCTTTGAACTTTGTTGGAAAATTTAAAAGTTCTAATCACTTGTGTCGCCCACGGGCTATGAGCCTTTTCGCGAGAATTTATTTCAAATTGCATGTTGAACCCATGAGCTATGAACTTTCTTGTGAGATTTAGTTCTTAGTTCTAGTGATATTTGTATCCCATGCGCTATGAACTTTCACTTGAGGTTAACTTCTATTTACATGCCCATGTGTAGCCAATTAACTATGCACTTTCTGATGAGATTTTAGTTTTGATTACCTGGGTCGTCTTTGAGATTAGAGTTTTTCTTGTGATATTTTTGTTCTAGTCGCATGCTCATGGTTATGAGGTCGTAAGGTTGTAGCTCTACATGTAATTGCAAGTGTAAACAATGCGCTATGACCTTTTTGCGTGAGATTTTAGTTCAAATGCATGTGTTGCCAATGAGCTTTAAGCTTTTTCCTAAAACAATTTTAGTTTTTAGACGCATGTACAGCATATGTGCAAGAGCTTTTCAAATTGCATGTGTCAACCATGAGCCATGAGCTTAATCTTGAGAATTTAGTTCAATCACATGTGTCTCTCATGAGCTTTTGCACAAACCTACCAGGCACAAACGAAATATTAATGTGCAAGATCATGAGATTTTGGCACATATCATATAGCCCAACAATGAAGGCTTAGGCGAGCCTGCACAAATGCGCATTCTCGCCATAGCCTTCACAGCTAGCATACACAAAGTATGGATGTAGATAAACACCCAGATAACAATTAAACATATTCCCACTAGAGACGCCAGCATGGACGTTTACAGGCGGCTTTTGCGCATATGCAATAAACATCAAAATCTCGGGTTCTAGCCCAAGATACCACAGTGTGAGTGATCTTGCATCATCAAGCGTTCGAACAGTTACGGGTTTCAACTTGAGGCAGACCAGCGTCCGTCGTTGTCATGGTAGTTGATAAAATAGTCTGCACAAAGATGACTTTGTTTTCATCAGCATAACTAACATACACCAATGCTTAGTCACAGGCAAGTTCAAAGTCTAAAAGAGCACCCATACACTAAATATAGGGCACAGATACAGCAATTTACATTTTTCAAAAGGTACTACTTTCGTGGGCTACCAAACCGGATGTTTTATTTTGTGAAAAAAGAAAGAAAAACAAGCACAGCTTTATAAAAAAACAACATGCCTAACAAAAATGCCACAACGCTACACCACATACAATTGCATGGCGCCAAGAGAAAGAAATAACAGAAACACAAAGACAGTTAGCGACATCCATATAAAGCAAGAACTAAACAAGAAAAGCAGCAACCTGTTGTTACTTTCTTCAAGAAGGGACGGTGAGTGACTGCCAATCTATTGCTGCACAGCTAGTTTGGGCATGTGCTACTAGTCATATGTTCTGTAGGTGGATGAGTTGCCAGTGAAAATTCAGTGTGATAATAACTATGGTCAGAGTGAAGAGCCTTGGTGAACGCTACAGTCTCTTTGATAAACCCTTTATATTCTAATGGAATACTAAGTATGGAACTGTCCTGTTTGTACTTTAAGAGGCTGCTGGTCAAAGTTTCTATTAAAAGATGTATTTTCTATCCTTGAAGATTGTTTTCATCATTGCAAACGGTGCGGGCCCTGTTGAAATATCGCATTATGTGCCATTTCATCAAGGCCTTTACTGTTTGTTAAAGTACCTGTTATGGAAAAAAACGTATGGTGTACAACCACATGAAATGTATAATATGCAAAGCATTTGCAATTTGCAAAGAATTCATAAAACTGTATTGTTTTAGAGAGGAAGTCAGCTCATCCTTAAAAGTATTGGTTAAGTGCATATTGGTTTCTCCTATACTGCTTAGTGAAGTCTTCCATAGAAATTCATAAATGTACCTTTGACCATGCTGCAATACACCAGTACTGACTGACTCAGTTTCACAAAGCTTTTCTAAATTCGCATCAACTGGATTATGCAATATTAGTTGACTTTGTTGTTTGAATAAAATACCCAAACCAACCCTGGGAGCCCATATGGAGCATTAAAAAAAGAAAAAGAAAAAAATGGCAAGAAAAAAAATGAAAGAAAAAGAAAAGGGAGCTAATTTTGCGAATCCTCCATCAGAGGAATCCGCTTGTTGACGAGCTAGCATGAAAACATGGCTCGTGGTGCATAACACCTAAAGGAAACAAACTTAAAATGGTCAACTTAAGCAAGTTTATGTATTAAACATATATTAAACCTGTATGGTTTTTGTTTTTTGAGAAAATATCGCTATAGTTTCTGGAGAACATTGCTTTGTTTATTTGCATATAGATATTTTACACAGAATGAATCTTAAACATTGTGATAATGCCAGTGAGCTAATTGACCAAATATTACTGTTTTTGCTAAATTATCATGAAAAGTAATGTCCCTTGAACACCAAATGATGTCCCTTGAACACCAATCTGCGACTTAAAAGAATGTTAATCTTATAGATAAATGAGCTCAAATAGCTGAGGGGTCTAAATGGTTTTCACCAGAACATCTATAAGACATTTACCTGTGGGTTTGAAACCTGCCAGATCCTGATTTATCAAACAAATATTTTCATTCTTATTTACTTTAGTTTTTTTTTTGCATAATCTGATAATTTTGGAATGTTTGAACACATGATTAATCTATTAATGTCTTCAATTATATATGACGTTTGAGATCGCAAATTAAGATACTTTCTATTGATATTGCACTAAGTACTAAGCGGACATTTATGCGCTTCCTATGTATAACAACAATGGCGTGTACATGTACCATACAATGTCTATATATCAGGTACAATATTATTTAAAGAGGAATCCCAGACTCACCAGGCACAAATGAAATATTATTGAGCCAGCTCACGAGATTTTGGTACCTATCATATGGGCGATCAGTGAAGGCTCTGACGAGTCTGTGCATCCACGAACAATCGTTAGAGCATTTGTTACTCGCATACATAAAATATTGAAGTAGATGAAGGCTCAGATAACTTTTAGGTTTCTAGCTCAACTGGCTAGCTGTGCATGTGGGTTTAAAGAGAGGTTTGCGCATGCGTAAGCAGACCAAATGGCTGATCGCATGTGTCGCCCATGAACTGTGAACTTTTTGTGTGAGTTAAGTTTTTATCACATGTGTCGCTCATGATCTTCCTTGTAAGATTCAAGTTCTTATCACATGTGTCGCCCATGGGCTATGCACTTTCTCGAGAGACTTTAGTTCCAATCGCATGTGTCGCCCATGAGCTATGGACTTTCTTGTGAGATTTTAGTTTATATCGCATGTTTCAACAATTAGCTATGAAATTTCTGTGAGGTTTTGTTCTAATCACATGCGGCGCCCATCGGCTATGGGCTTTCTCTCGAGAAATGAGTTCTAATTGCATGTGTTGGCCATTAGCTATTACCTTTCTTGGGATAGTTTAGTTCTAAGTTTTAGCAATATGGGTTGCCTATGAGCTATTAACTTTCTCGTGTGATTTTTGTTTTAATCACATGTGTCACCTGTGAGCTTTGAACTTTATTGCGAGATTTTAGTTCTAATAGCATGTGTCGCCCTGGGGCTATTAACTCTTTCTAAGGAATAGTTCTGATCACATAAGTCGCCTCGCCCTGGGCGTATGAACTCTCTCGCGAGTATTTAGTTCTGATCGCATGTATCTCCCATGAGGGAGGAACTATTTGTGTCTTTAGTTCTAATAGCATGTGTCGCACATGAGCTTTGAACTTTCTGGTGAAGTTTCAGTTCTATCACATGTGTCGCCCATGAGCTATGGACTTTCTCGTGAGATTTTAGTTTTGAACGCCTGTGTCGCCCATGGGCTTTGAACTTTGTTGGAAAATTTAAAAGTTCTTATCACTTGTGTCGCCCACGGGCTATGAGCCTTTTCGCGAGAATTTAGTTCAAATTGCATGTTGAACCCATGAGCTATGAACTTTCTTGTGAGATTTAGTTCTTAGTTCTAGTGACATTTGTATCCCATGCGCTATGAACTTTCACTTGAGGTTAACTTCTATTTACATGCCCATGTGTAGCCAATTAACTATGCACTTTCTGATGAGATTTTAGTTTTGATTACCTGGGTCGTCTTTGAGATTAGAGTTTTTCTTGTGATATTTTTGTTCTAGTCGCATGCTCATGGTTATGAGGTCGTAAGGTTGTAGCTCTACATGTAATTGCAAGTGTAAACAATGCGCTATGACCTTTTTGCGTGAGATTTTAGTTCAAATGCATGTGTTGCCAATGAGCTTTTAGCTTTTTCCTAAAACAATTTTAGTTTTTAGACGCATGTACAGCATATGTGCAAGAGCTTTTCAAATTGCATGTGTCAACCATGAGCCATGAGCTTAATCTTGAGAATTTAGTTCAATCACATGTGTCTCTCATGAGCTTTTGCACAAACCTACCAGGCACAAACGAAATATTAATGTGCAAGATCATGAGATTTTGGCACATATCATATAGCCCAACAATGAAGGCTCAGGCGAGCCTGCACAAATGCGCATTCTCGCCATAGCCTTCACAGCTAGCATACACAAAGTATGGATGTAGATAAACACCCAGATAACAATTAAACATATTCCCACTAGAGACGCCAGCATGGACGTTTACAGGCGGCTTTTGCGCATATGCAATAAACATCAAAATCTCGGGTTCTAGCCCAAGATACCACAGTGTGAGTGATCTTGCATCATCAAGCGTTCGAACAGTTACGGGTTTCAACTTGAGGCAGACCAGCGTCCGTCGTTGTCATGGTAGTTGATAAAATAGTCCGCACAAAGATGACTTTGTCTTCATCAGCATAACTAACATACACCAATGCTTAGTCACAGGCAAGTTCAAAGTCTAAAAGAGCACCCATACACTAAATATAGGGCACAGATACAGCGATTTACATTTTTCAAAAGGTACTACTTTCGTGGGCTACCAAACCGGATGTTTTCTTTTGTGAAAAAAGAAAGAAAAACAAGCACCGCTTTAAAAAAAAAACATGCCTAACAAAAATGCCACAACGCTACACAACTATACAATTGCATGGCGCCAAGAGAAAGAAATAACAGAAACACACAGACAGTTAGCGACATCCATATAAAGCAAGAACTAAACAAGAAAAGCAGCAACCTGTTGTTTCTTTCTTCAAGAAGGGACGGTGAGTGACTGCCAATCTATTGTTGCACAGCTAGTTTGGGCATGTGCTACTAGTCATATGTTCTGTAGGTGGATGAGTTGCCAGTGAAAATTCAGTGTGATTATAACTATGGTCAGAGTGAAGAGCCTTGGTGAACGCTACAGTCTCTTTGATAAACCCTTTATATTCTGATGGAATACTAAGTATGGAACTGTCCTGTTTGTACTTTAAGAGGCTGCTGGTCAAAGTTTCTATAAAAAGATGTATTTTCTATCCTTGAAGATTGTTTTCATCATTGCAAACGGTGCGGACCCTGTTGAAATATCGCATTATGTGCCATTTCATCAAGGCCTTTACTGTTTGTTAAAGTACCTGTTATGGAAAAAACGTATGGTGTACAACCACATGAAATGTATAATATGCAAAGCATTTGCAATTTGCAAAGAATTCATAAAACTGTATTGTTTTAGAGAGGAAGTCAGCTCATCCTTAAAAGTATTGGTTAAGTGCATATTGGTTTCTCCTATACTGCTTAGTTAAGTCTTCCATAGAAATTCATAAATGTACCTTTGACCATGCTGCAATACACCAGTACTGACTGACTCAGTTTCACAAAGCTTTTCTGAATTCGCATCAACTGGATTATGCAACATTAGTTGACTTTGTAGTTTGAATAAAATGTTTTGCAAGATTATATAAATAGGTTACCTTAGCCACTTATCTACCCCTGATTACCAGTACTGACTGGCAGGTTTTACCCCTGAACTAGATCCCAACCTGAAAACCCCAACCCATAGCAATACCCAAACCAACCCTGGGAGCCCATATGGAGCATTAAAAAAATAAAAAGAAAAAAAATGGAAAGAAAAAAAATGAAAGAAAAAGAAAAGGGAGCTAATTTTGCGAATCCTCCATCGGAGGAATCCGCTTGTTGACGAGCTAGCATGAAAACATGGCTCGTGGTGCATAACACCTAAAGGAAACAAACTTAAAATGGTCAACTTAAGCAAGTTTATGTATAAAACATATATTAAACCTGTATGGTTTTTGTTTTTTGAGAAAATATCGCTATAGTTTCTGGAGAACATTGCTTTGTTTATTTGCAGATAGATATTTTACACAGAATGAATCTTAAACATTGTGATAATGCCAGTGAGCTAATTGACCAAATATTACTGTTTTTGCTAAATTATCATGAAAAGTAATGTCCCTTGAACACCAAATGATGTCCCTTGAACACCAATCTGCGACTTAAAGGAATGTTAATCTTATAGATAAATGAGCCCAAATAGCTGAGGGGTCTAAATGGTTTTCACCAGAACATCTATAAGACATTTACCTGTGGGTTCGAAACCTGCCAGATCCTGATTTATCAAACAAATATTTTTATTCTTATTTACTTTAGTTTTTTTGTTGTTTTTTTTTTTTTTTTTTTGCATAATCTGATAATTTTGGAATGTTTGGACACATGATTAATCTATTAATGTCTTCAATTATATATGACGTTTGAGATCGCAAATTAAGATACTTTCTATTGATATTGCACTAAGTACTAAGCGGACATTTATGCGCTTCCTATGTATAACAACAATGGCGTGTACATGTACCATACAATGTCTATATATCAGGTACAATATTATTTAAAGAGGATTCCCAGACTCACCAGGCACAAATGAAATATTATTGAGCCAGCTCACGAGATTTTGGTACCTATCATATGGGCGATCAGTGAAGGCTCTGACGAGTCTGTGCATCCACGAACAATCGTAAGAGCATTTGTTACTCGCATACATAAAATATTGAAGTAGATGAAGGCTCAGATAACTTTTAGGTTTCTAGCTCAACTGGCTAGCTGTGCATGTGGGTTTAAAGAGAGGTTTGCGCATGCGTAAGCAGACCAAATGGCTGATCGCATGTGTCGCCCATGAACTTGGAACTTTTTGTGTGAGTTAAGTTTTTATCACATGTGTCGCCCATGAACTTCCTTGTAAGATTCAAGTTCTTATCACATGTGTCGCCCATGGGCTATGCACTTTCTCAAGAGACTTTAGTTCCAATCGCATGTGTCGCCCATGAGCTATGGACTTTGTAGTGCCGTTGATAAGCTGAGCTGGGGCTCTAGACGGTTCTGGGCGTCTGTGCGCCATCTCCAGATGTTCTTGGAGATGCGCTCTGGCGGGAACGTCGTCGCATATTCTATGCTCTGATGGGGAATCGTCGCATGCCCTATGGCATGGACTCTGTGGGTCCCTAAAAGAACAAGACTATATTTTAGACTCCTTTCCGTGTTTAATTGTCAAAGGTCAAATCAAAAGTGCAATATATACATGATACAAATAAAACAAATCAAATGAATAGTTTTCCTTTCAATTATTCCATTGACGTTATTTGATTAAATACTTTTCAAAAAACATAGTGTTATTCTATACTTATATTTTAGCTGTGCGCTTATTGGAGGTTACCGTTTATATAGGTATTACGTGTATGCATGAAAGTTGTAGTTTTAAAATGCCATAATTATTTTGGCGTCTACAGCAAAAATGAACAATAGTCAAAGACTGCTTAAATAATAAATTTGTCTTAGCATTCTTAAACTGATGGACAATTTCTTAAGCAAAACAATCGAAAATTCAGACACATTTACTATACTTTAAATTGAAAAATACATTCAACGTACATGCGTAAATCAAAATTACTTTACGCCTTACAGTATTTCTCGTTGTTGTTGTTGTTGTTGTTGCTGTTGTTGTTATTTAGCAAAAACACTTAGATTAGCAAATAAGACTTTGGATTCACAATGTACATTATTTTTACTGATTGTAGCGACTTCTGCTGAATTCTGCAATCTATTAACTTTGAGCCTATTCAACTTATTATAAAATGCCTTTAGGGTAAATTGAACTTCTATAATGAAACCATAATTTCTCGCATCAAAATCATGTTTTCATACTTTCTCAAACAACCAACATCAAGTTGGGTATCAAATTTATCAGTGAAAAACGCTGATTGTAAACAAAGATTTGTTCATTAAAACTGACTTCAGTATAGTTTTTTTATTTATTTACTTTTTTCAAATTTGGTTTCTCTCAAGATTGAACCCTTACGTTAACACGTGTCATGTAGGTAATTATCGCAACAAACAAGCGATAAGAGTTTTAAATTGATTAGAAGAACTATTAAGCTCGTAAAATATGCAAAATACGCCTCAGGGACAGGGAGGTATTAACTTTTTGTCATAACTTGCGACAAGCTAAGTGATAGCGAGTAAATGCTAAATACTCCTTTGTATGTGACTGTACGCAAACTAAAATACCTTATTTGTATATACCGAACACTTTACCTTTTTCGCTTTAACTTCCCTTTTCTAATGTTTTGACAATATTCAATTTTTATGTGATTTCCCTTTATTTTATGATTTATTTTGGTCGTATTTTCACTGCATAACACCACCTCCTCCCCTAAATTTACTTTATTCCCATAAAGTAGTTTGAAACTATAGGGCATTTATCTATACAACTACACCATTTTACTACAACCAACAAATTGACTTCTATAAACAGTTGACCATTCAACATTTATAGTTATTCTGTATATTGACTTTTTGAATTATATGGTGTATTTAAGTCACCAACAAAATATTAATCAGTCTACCTGAAGAACTGCCATTTTAATGTTATCTGCATATAAGCAACTTTTCTTTTATAGTTAACAAACATATGAACTTGTGCATATTATTTTACATTTGTTAGAGTCAATATACTCGTACCTATAACTAAAACATACATAACAGAACTATTTACTACTGATTAACAACTGAATAAATTTATATACATGGAGGGCTTGTTTTATATTTTAGCATTCTTTCTTTGGTTTAAAAAACTGTAACACAGTAACACTGCCTTTTATATTGAAATGGTTTGTAAAGGTATACTTTTAAACTTGTTTATCATCAGTTCACTGATATTTTTGCTTATTTGTCATACAGACTGCCATCAGAAAGACGTTCCTTGGCGACATGTCATTGTAATATTCACAAGTAAGACTTTGCCACAAGCATTAACACTTATGAAAACATGAACATATAAAGTTGCAGCAAATCAACCAACATTTCCCATTACATGTATATATTAATACTGTGCACTATTCTTTGTGTTATACATAATTAGGTTTACAATGTTTACGTTACTTTGTTATAAGTTTTAGCTTCCCACGTTTTAACTAAGCTCTCTCTGCAACTTGCAACTGATAACTTTAACAAGTACGGATTTATGCGTATATAAGCATTTAATACTCAGAACTAACGTTACAGTAGGGTTGAAGACCTGCAGTTATATATGTTACGTGTTGTGGATGTCTAAACCAATTAACAAGTCATAACTTTCGTTATTTTCGCATTTCGTATGGACCTAATACAATGTATAACCAACTCTTAAACGGTACAAATTACGCGTCTATGTGCATATAATAATACTTCAAACCAAAGTAACAGTGACATGCGTTATCAGCTATGTTTACACTTCATTTTTTACTTATTTTGATTTACTAATTATGTGGATCCTTATCATATTTCCTTTTAGCAAGGTTCTTAATATATCCTGCAACTAATAGCTTCCAAAGTACCACGGTATGCTCGAGGCATTAAATACTCAACGCTAAAGTTACAAGTTATATGTAAGATATGTTACTTTTAACACTCAACTATATTTCAATTTATACAGATTATAAAATATGCGGACTGTTCAAAATTTGATTTTGCCTATCTATCAATTCAACATGCAACTTCTAGTTTTAAAAGTACGATGTATGCTCGAAGCATTGAATACTCAACACCAAAGTTACAGTTAAATGTAAGATATGTTACACTTTACACTCATCTATATATATAAACCCATTTTACTGATTTTAAATCTCGTGGAATGTTCCAATTTTTTCTTATCTTTCAATATAACGTGCAAACTTATAGTTTATAGTTTCACAAGTACGATGTTATGCTCGAAGCATTGTTACAGACTCATTATATGTATTATATGTTACCTTCTCCACTAACAATGTATCATTTTTTTTTCATAATAACTTGTGTGGACTGTTTCAAATTTATTTTAAGTTAGGCTTCAATATAACATGCAACTAATAGTTTTTTTACAAGTACGATTTTTGCTCAAAGCATTTAATACTCAATACTAAAATTGCAGTCACATCTATGGCCTTAAATCCTAAACCGTTCGTTACTATGTGGTTATTATTCTATTCTACCAATCATCTACCAATTAATTTGATCTCTGTTTGTCTTATTGCAACGTATAAGCTTTGATATTAAAAGTACGAAATTATGCTTTAACATATAATACTTATTCTCAAAGTTATAGTAACATATAAGATCAGTATGTACAGCTTACTTTATCTTAATTTCACGTGTACATTTTACTCTATATCTTTTTTCATTAAACTTTGAAATAGAACCTTAACAGAAAAGGAAAACTAGACACCCATGCAGTGCATAGAACCAATATGACCACTAAGACAGTTCGAATGCGCTATTGTCAATATGTTTAAAAGTGAAAACATGAATTTATACAGTTCAACCAGGTGACTAAGTAAGAGGCCTACCTTACTTAATCTAGCACTATCATCAGAAAGACAAAAAATCCTGCTTTCTTAAATTAATTGGTTTCGCTGTATAAATATGAATCACTAATTTGAATGCTTTCGGTAAAACATAGAAATATCATATTGACAGAGCGAAGACGATTTGTCTAGTAAAATCATTTACCAATACTTAGTATTATAAGTTCGTATGACTACATATAATTATAAAATATTATAAAAAGTATCTTTAAATTCCTCTGTTTGTCTGTCCGTTCATTTTTCTTCTAATTCGACCACTCCATCGTCCCACAGTTCTGTTTCCACATAGTAAGGTAACATATATCACTTTTGAAATCGATCTAATAATTTTCTACGCTGTTCACTCTAAATCTGAGTTTTTATATTCTTGTTTTCTTGTCCACATATATACTGAATTAAACATTCAAGGAACATCCACAGTCATTGTAACTTAATTTTTGATACCAACAAAGCTGAAACATCTATATTTTGGTTAATTCTTGAACTTGTCGTCTCGTTATAATAATTTTTTTCACCCATGTTTTTTGCCTCTCCACAATATTCCTCCACCATTTCAGTTTATGTACATTTAATTTACATCAGACTGTGACATGCGAAGGTCACAGCCCTTCTCACTTCCTTTTAGGTATATGCCATCGTCTAGGGAATTATCGTTACTCGCTGGCTAAGTTAAGAGGCGGGAGCGCCACTATTCTCCTCCACGTGTAGTGCCGTAAAAGCTGGAACCTGGGGTTCTGGACGTCTGGCGCAATCTTCTGGACACTCGAAGATGCGCCCAGGTGGGCCGACGTCGCGTGCCCTATGGCATGGACTCTGTGGGTCCCTAAAAGAACAAGACTATATTTTAGACTCCTTTCCGTGTTTAATTGTCAAAGGTCAAATCAAAAGTGCAATATATACATGATACAAATAAAACAAATCAAATGAATAGTTTTCCTTTCAATTATTCCATTGACGTTATTTGATTAAATACTTTTCAAAAAACATAGTGTTATTCTATACTTATATTTTAGCTGTGCGCTTATTGGAGGTTACCGTTTATATAGGCATTACGTGTATGCATGAAAGTTGTAGTTTTAAAATGCCATAATTATTTTGGCGTCTACAGCAAAAATGAACAATAGTCAAAGACTGCTTAAATAATAAATTTGTCTTAGCGTTCTTAAACTGATGGACAATTTCTTAAGCAAAACAATCGAAAATTCAGACACATTTACTATACTTTAAATTGAAAAATACATTCAACGTACATGCGTAAATCAAAATTACTTTACGCCGTACTCTATTTAAATGCTTATGCTAAAACTTAAAATTATTTCGTTTAAGACTTATTAATTACAAATTTAAGTTGCGAAGATTTCGACTTAAACGTGTTCACTTACCTAAAACAACAAAACTATATTTCAGACTCCTTTTCCGTGTTTATTCTTTTAAGGTCAAATAAAAAGTGACTGAGAAAACGACGGAAGGGTCCGAGCGTGACATGGCGCAAAGATTAGCCATAAGTAGTAACAACCAATCAACTTTGAGTTATCCAAGCGCAACCAGTATGTGGGCGTGACTTTGATACTGCACATGCGCAGAAGATACCAAAAGTTTAACAAGTTTATTTTATCTATTAAAAATCCTTAATTTCAAAATTAATTTAAAAATAAATTTCAAATCCAAATTAATTAAAATGCACCTTCATCACCATTGACAAACCCTTATCATATTGAAACTCAAAAGCAAACTTTTATAATTATTATCATTAACATTATTCTTACCAGTTGTTGTTGTTGTTGTTGTTGTTGTTGCTGTTGTAAACAAAACTAACAATGCAACGTTTACCAAATACGAATTTGTAGTTCTTTTAGACTGAATTAGCATGAGCAATAATTTACTGTTATATTCTTAAGAAAAGCAGTATTTCTCGTTGTTGTTGTTGTTGTTGTTGTTGTTGTTGTTGTTGTTGTTGTTGTTGTTGTTGTTGTTGTTGTTTAGCAAAAACACTTAGATTAGCAAATAAGACTTTGGATTCACAATGTACATTATTTTTACTGATTGTAGCGACTTCTGCTGAATTCTGCAATCTATTAACTTTGAGCCTATTCAACTTATTATAAAATGCCTTTAGGGTAAATTGAACTTCTATAATGAAACCATAATTTCTCGCATCAAAATCATGTTTTCATACTTTCTCAAACAACCAACATCAAGTTTGGTATCAAATTTATCAGTGAAAAACGCTGATTGTAAACAAAGATTTGTTCATTAAAACTGACTTCAGTATAGTTTTTTTATTTATTTACTTTTTTCAAATTTGGTTTCTCTCAAGATTGAACCCTTACGTTAACACGTGTCATGTAGGTAATTATCGCAACAAACAAGCGATAAGAGTTTTAAATTGATTAGAAGAACTATTAAGCTCGTAAAATATGCAATATACGCCTCAGGGATAGGGAGGTATTAACTTTTTGTCATAACTCGCGACAAGCTAAGTGATAGCGAGTAAATGCTAAATACTCCTTTGTATGTGACTGTATGCAAACTAAAATACCTTATTTGTGTATACCGAACACTTTACCTTTTTCGCTTTAACTTCCCTTTTCTAATGTTTTGACAATATTCAATTTTTATGTGATTTCCCTTTATTTTATGATTTATTTTGGTCGTATTTTCACTGCATAACACCTTTCTTGTGAGATTTTAGTTTATATCGCATGTCTCAACAATTAGCTATGAAATTTCTGTGAGGTTTTGTTCTAATCACATGCGTCGCTCATCGGCTATGGGCTTTCTCTCGAGAAATGAGTTCTAATTGCATGTGTTGGCCATTAGCTATTACCTTTCTTGGGATAGTTTAGTTCTAAGTTTTAGCAATATGGGTTGCCTATGAGCTATTAACTTTCTCGTGTGATTTTTGTTCTAATCACATGTGTCACCTGTGAGCTTTGAACTTTATTGCGAGATTTTAGTTCTAATAGCACGTGTCGCCCTGGGGCTATTAACTCTTTCTTAGGAATAGTTCTGATCACATAAGTCGCCTCGCCCTGGGCGTATGAACTCTCTCGCGAGTATTTAGTTCTGATCGCATGTATCTCCCATGAGGGAGGAACTATTTGTGTCTTTAGTTCTAATAGCATGTGTCGCACATGAGCTTTGAACTTTCTGGTGAAGTTTCAGTTCTATCACATGTGTCGCCCATGAGCTATGGACTTTCTCGTGAGATTTTAGTTTTGAACGCCTGTGTCGCCCATGGGCTTTGAACTTTGTTGGAAAATTTAAAAGTTCTAATCACTTGTGTCGCCCACGGGCTATGAGCCTTTTTTCGCGAGAATTTAGTTCAAATTGCATGTTGAACCCATGAGCTATGAACTTTCTTGTGAGATTTAGTTCTTAGTTCTAGTGACATTTGTATCCCACGCGCTATGAACTTTCACTTGAGGTTAACTTCTATTTACATGCCCATGTGTAGCCAATTAACTATGCACTTTCTGATGAGATTTTAGTTTTGATTACCTGGGTCGTCTTTGAGATTAGAGTTTTTCTTGTGATATTTTTGTTCTAGTCGCATGCTCATGGTTATGAGGTCGTAAGGTTGTAGCTCTACATGTAATTGCAAGTGTAAACAATGCGCTATGACCTTTTTGCGTGAGATTTTAGTTCAAATGCATGTGTTGCCAATGAGCTTTAAGATTTTTTCTGATACAATTTTAGTTTTTAGACGCATGTACAGCATATGTGCAAGAGCTTTTCAAATTGCATGTGTCAACCATGAGCCATGAGCTTAATCTTGAGAATTTAGTTCAATCACATGTGTCTCTCATGAGCTTTTGCACAAACCTACCAGGCACAAACGAAATATTAATGTGCAAGATCATGAGATTTTGGCACATATCATATAGCCCAACAATGAAGGCTCAGGCGAGCCTGCACAAATGCGCATTCTCGCCATAGCCTTCACAGCTAGCATACACAAAGTATGGATGTAGATAAACACCCAGATAACAATTAAACATATTCCCACTAGAGACGCCAGCATGGACGTTTACAGGCGGCTTTTGCGCATATGCAATAAACATCAAAATCTCGGGTTCTAGCCCAAGATACCACAGTGTGAGTGATCTTGCATCATCAAGCGTTCGAACAGTTACGGGTTTCAACTTGAGGCAGACCAGCGTCCGTCGTTGTCATGGTAGTTGATAAAATAGTCCGCACAAAGATGACTTTGTTTTCATCAGCATAACTAACATACACCAATGCTTAGTCACAGGCAAGTTCAAAGTCTAAAAGAGCACCCATACACTAAATATAGGGCACAGATACAGCGATTTACATTTTTCAAAAGGTACTACTTTCGTGGGCTACCAAACCGGATGTTTTATTTTGTGAAAAAAGAAAGAAAAACAAGCACAGCTTTATAAAAAAACATCATGCCTAACAAAAATGCCACAACGCTACACCACATACAATTGCATTGCGCCAAGAGAAAGAAATAACAGAAACACACAGACAGTTAGCGACATCCATATAAAGCAAGAACTAAACAAGAAAAGCAGCAACCTGTTGTTACTTTCTTCAAGAAGGGACGGTGAGTGACTGCCAATCTATTGTTGCACAGCTAGTTTGGGCATGTGCTACTAGTCATATGTTCTGTAGGTGGATGAGTTGCCAGTGAAAATTCAGTGTGATAATAACTATGGTCAGAGTGAAGAGCCTTGGTGAACGCTACAGTCTCTTTGATAAACCCTTTATATTTTAATGGAATACTTAGTATGGAACTGTCCTGTTTGTACTTTAAGAGGCTGCTGGTCAAAGTTTCTATGAAAAGATGTATTTTCTATCCTTGAAGATTGTTTTCATCATTGCAAACGGTGCGGACCCTGTTGAAATATCGCATTATGTGCCATTTCATCAAGGCCTTTACTGTTTGTTAAAGTACCTGTTATGGAAAAAAACGTATGGTGTACAACCACATGAAATGTATAATATGCAAAGCATTTGCAATTTGCAAAAAATTCATAAAACTGTATTGTTTTAGAGAGGAAGTCAGCTCATCCTTAAAAGTATTGGTTAAGTGCATATTGGTTTCTCCAATACTGCTTAGTGAAGTCTTCCATAGAAATTCATAAATGTACCTTTGACCATGCTGCAATACACCAGTACTGACTGACTCAGTTTCACAAAGCTTTTCTGAATTCGCATCAACTGGATTATGCAATATTAGTTGACTTTGTAGTTTGAATAAAATGTTTTGCAAGATTATATAAATAGGTTACCTAAGCCACTTATCTACCCCTGATTACCAGTACTGACTGGCAGGTTTTACCCCTGAACTAGATCCCAACCTGAAAACCCCAACCCATAGCAATACCCAAACCAACCCTGGGAGCCCATATGGAGCATTAAAAAAATAAAAAGAAAAAAAAATGGAAAGAAAAAAAATGAAAGAAAAAGAAAAGGGAGCTAATTTTGCGAATCCTCCATCGGAGGAATCCACTTGTTGACGAGCTAGCATGAAAACATGGCTCATGGTGCATAACACCTAAAGGAAACAAACTTAAAATGGTCAACTTAAGCAAGTTTATGTATAAAACATATATTAAACCTGTATGGTTTTTGTTTTTTGAAAAAATATCGCTATAGTTTCTGGAGAACATTGCTTTGTTTATTTGCAGATAGATATTTTACACAGAATGAATCTTAAACATTGTGATAATGCCAGTGAGCTAATTGACCAAATATTACTGTTTTTGCTAAATTATCATGAAAAGTAATGTCCCTTGAACACCAAATGATGTCCCTTGAACACCAATCTGCGACTTAAAGGAATGTTAATCTTATAGATAAATGAGCCCAAATAGCTGAGGGGTCTAAATGGTTTTCACCAGAAGATCTATAAGACATTTACCTGTGGGTTCGAAACCTGCCAGATCCTGATTTATCAAACAAATATTTTTATTCTTATTTACTTTAGTTTTTTTTTTGTTTTTTTTTTTTGCATAATCTGATAATTTTGGAATGTTTGAACACATGATTAATCTATTAATGTCTTCAACTATATATGACGTTTGAGATCGCAAATTAAGATACTTTCTATTGATATTGCACTAAGTACTAAGCGGACATTTATGCGCTTCCTATGTATAACAACAATGGCGTGTACATGTACCATACAATGTCTATATATGAGGTACAATATTATTTAAAGAGGATTCCCAGACTCACCAGGCACAAATGAAATATTATTGAGCCAGCTCACGAGATTTTGGTACCTATCATATGGGCGATCAGTGAAGGCTCTGACGAGTCTGTGCATCCACGAACAATCGTAAGAGCATTTGTTACTCGCATACATAAAATATTGAAGTAGATGAAGGCTCAGATAACTTTTAGGTTTCTAGCTCAACTGGCTAGCTGTGCATGTGGGTTTAAAGAGAGGTTTGCGCATGCGTAGGACAGACCAAATGGCTGATCGCATGTGTCGCCCATGAACTGTGAACTTTTTGTGTGAGTTAAGTTTTTATCACATGTGTCGCCCATGAACTTCCTTGTAAGATTCAAGTTCTTATCACATGTGTCGCCCATGGGCTATGCACTTTCTCGAGAGACTTTAGTTCCAATCGCATGTGTCGCCCATGAGCTATGGACTTTCTTGTGAGATTTTAGTTTATATCGCATGTTTCAACAATTAGCTATGAAATTTCTGTGAGGTTTTGTTCTAATCACATGCGTCGCTCATCGGCTATGGGCTTTCTCTCGAGAAATGAGTTTTAATTGCATGTGTTGGCCATTAGCTATTACCTTTCTTGGGATAGTTTAGTTCTAAGTTTTAGCAATATGGGTTGCCTATGAGCTATTAACTTTCTCGTGTGATTTTTGTTCTAATCACATGTGTCACCTGTGAGCTTTGAACTTTATTGCGAGATTTTAGTTCTAATAGCACGTGTCGCCCTGGGGCTATTAACTCTTTCTTAGGAATAGTTCTGATCACATAAGTCGCCTCGCCCTGGGCGTATGAACTCTCTCGCGAGTATTTAGTTCTGAACGCATGTATCTCCCATGAGGGAGGAACTATTTGTGTCTTTAGTTCTAATAGCATGTGTCGCACATGAGCTTTGAACTTTCTGGTGAAGTTTCAGTTCTATCACATGTGTCGCCCATGAGCTATGGACTTTCTCGTGAGATTTTAGTTTTGAACGCCTGTGTCGCCCATGGGCTTTGAACTTTGTTGGAAAATTTAAAAGTTCTAATCACTTGTGTCGCCCACGGGCTATGAGCCTTTTTTCGCGAGAATTTAGTTCAAATTGCATGTTGAACCCATGAGCTATGAACTTTCTTGTGAGATTTAGTTCTTAGTTCTAGTGACATTTGTATCCCACGCGCTATGAACTTTCACTTGAGGTTAACTTCTATTTACATGCCCATGTGTAGCCAATTAACTATGCACTTTCTGATGAGATTTTAGTTTTGATTACCTGGGTCGTCTTTGAGATTAGAGTTTTTCTTGTGATATTTTTGTTCTAGTCGCATGCTCATGGTTATGAGGTCGTAAGGTTGTAGCTCTACATGTAATTGCAAGTGTAAACAATGCGCTATGACCTTTTTGCGTGAGATTTTAGTTCAAATGCATGTGTTGCCAATGAGCTTTAAGATTTTTTCTGATACAATTTTAGTTTTTAGACGCATGTACAGCATATGTGCAAGAGCTTTTCAAATTGCATGTGTCAACCATGAGCAATGAGCTTAATCTTGAGAATTTAGTTCAATCACATGTGTCTCTCATGAGCTTTTGCACAAACCTACCAGGCACAAACGAAATATTAATGTGCAAGATCATGAGATTTTGGCACATATCATATAGCCCAACAATGAAGGCTCAGGCGAGCCTGCACAAATGCGCATTCTCGCCATAGCCTTCACAGCTAGCATACACAAAGTATGGATGTAGATAAACACCCAGATAACAATTAAACATATTCCCACTAGAGACGCCAGCATGGACGTTTACAGGCGGCTTTTGCGCATATGCAATAAACATCAAAATCTCGGGTTCTAGCCCAAGATACCACAGTGTGAGTGATCTTGCATCATCAAGCGTTCGAACAGTTACGGGTTTCAACTTGAGGCAGACCAGCGTCCGTCGTTGTCATGGTAGTTGATAAAATAGTCCGCACAAAGATGACTTTGTTTTCATCAGCATAACTAACATACACCAATGCTTAGTCACAGGCAAGTTCAAAGTCTAAAAGAGCACCCATACACTAAATATAGGGCACAGATACAGCGATTTACATTTTTCAAAAGGTACTACTTTCGTGGGCTACCAAACCGGATGTTTTATTTTGTGAAAAAAAGAAAGAAAAACAAGCACAGCTTTATAAAAAAACAACATGCCTAACAAAAATGCCACAACGCTACACCACATACAATTGCATGGCGCCAAGAGAAAGAAATAACAGAAACACACAGACAGTTAGCGACATCCATATAAAGCAAGAACTAAACAAGAAAAGCAGCAACCTGTTGTTACTTTCTTCAAGAAGGGACGGTGAGTGACTGCCAATCTATTGTTGCACAGCTAGTTTGGGCATGTGCTACTAGTCATATGTTCTGTAGGTGGATGAGTTGCCAGTGAAAATTCAGTGTGATAATAACTATGGTCAGAGTGAAGAGCCTTGGTGAACGCTACAGTCTCTTTGATAAACCCTTTATATTTTAATGGAATACTAAGTATGGAACTGTCCTGTTTGTACTTTAAGAGGCTGCTGGTCAAAGTTTCTATGAAAAGATGTATTTTCTATCCTTGAAGATTGTTTTCATCATTGCAAACGGTGCGGACCCTGTTGAAATATCGCATTATGTGCCATTTCATCAAGGCCTTTACTGTTTGTTAAAGAACCTGTTATGGAAAAAGACGTATGGTGTACAACCACATGAAATGTATAATATGCAAAGCATTTGCAATTTGCAAAGAATTCATAAAACTGTATTGTTTTAGAGAGGAAGTCAGCTCATCCTTAAAAGTATTGGTTAAGTGCATATTGGTTTCTCCAATACTGCTTAGTGAAGTCTTCCATAGAAATTCATAAATGTACCTTTGACCATGCTGCAATACACCAGTACTGACTGACTCAGTTTCACAAAGCTTTTCTGAATTCGCATCAACTGGATTATGCAATATTAGTTGACTTTGTAGTTTGAATAAAATGTTTTGCAAGATTATATAAATAGGTTACCTAAGCCACTTATCTACCCCTGATTACCAGTGCTGACTGGCAGGTTTTACCCCTGAACTAGATCCCAACCTGAAAACCCCAACCCATAGCAATACCCAAACCAACCCTGGGAGCCCATATGGAGCATTAAAAAAATAAAAAGAAAAAAAAATGGAAAGAAAAAAAATGAAAGAAAAAGAAAAGGGAGCTAATTTTGCGAATCCTCCATCGGAGGAATCCGCTTGTTGACGAGCTAGCATGAAAACATGGCTCGTGGTGCATAACACCTAAAGGAAACAAACTTAAAATGGTCAACTTAAGCAAGTTTATGTATAAAACATATATTAAACCTGTATGGTTTTTGTTTTTTGAAAAAATATCGCTATAGTTTCTGGAGAACATTGCTTTGTTTATTTACAGATAGATATTTTACACAGAATGAATCTTAAACATTGTGATAATGCCAGTGAGCTAATTGACCAAATATTACTGTTTTTGCTAAATTATCATGAAAAGTAATGTCCCTTGAACACCAAATGATGTCCCTTGAACACCAATCTGCGACTTAAAGGAATGTTAATCTTATAGATAAATGAGCCCAAATAGCTGAGGGGTCTAAATGGTTTTCACCAGAACATCTATAAGACATTTACCTGTGGGTTCGAAACCTGCCAGATCCTGATTTATCAAACAAATATTTTTATTCCTATTTACTTTAGTTTTTTTTTTTTGTTTTTTTTTGCACAATCTGATAATTTTGGAATGTTTGAACACATGATTAATCTATTAATGTCTTCAACTATATATGACGTATGAGATCGCAAATTAAGATACTTTCTATTGATATTGCACTAAGTACTAAGCGGACATTTATGCGCTTCCTATGTATAACAACAATGGCGTGTACATGTACCATACAATGTCTATATATGAGGTACAATATTATTTAAAGAGGATTCCCAGACTCACCAGGCACAAATGAAATATTATTGAGCCAGCTCACGAGATTTTGGTACCTATCATATGGGCGATCAGTGAAGGCTCTGACGAGTCTGTGCATCCACGAACAATCGTAAGAGCATTTGTTACTCGCATACATAAAATATTGAAGTAGATGAAGGCTCAGATAACTTTTAGGTTTCTAGCTCAACTGGCTAGCTGTGCATGTGGGTTTAAAGAGAGGTTTGCGCATGCGTAGGACAGACCAAATGGCTGATCGCATGTGTCGCCCATGAACTGTGAACTTTTTGTGTGAGTTAAGTTTTTATCACATGTGTCGCCCATGAACTTCCTTGTAAGATTCAAGTTCTTATCACATGTGTCGCCCATGGGCTATGCACTTTCTCAAGAGACTTTAGTTCCAATGGCATGTGTCGCCCATGAGCTATGGACTTTCTTGTGAGATTTTAGTTTATATCGCATGTTTCAACAATTAGCTATGAAATTTCTGTGAGGTTTTGTTCTAATCAAATGCGTCGCTCATCGGCTATGGGCTTTCTCTCGAGAAATGAGTTCTAATTGCATGTGTTGGCCATTAGCTATTACCTTTCTTGGGATAGTTTAGTTCTAAGTTTTAGCAATATGGGTTGCCTATGAGCTATTAACTTTCTCGTGTGATTTTTGTTCTAATCACATGTGTCACCTGTGAGCTTTGAACTTTATTGCGAGATTTTAGTTCTAATAGCACGTGTCGCCCTGGGACTATTAACTCTTTCTTAGGAATAGTTCTGATCACATAAGTTGCCTCGCCCTGGGCGTATGAACTCTCTCGCGAGTATTTAGTTCTGATCGCATGTATCTCCCATGAGGGAGGAACTATTTGTGTCTTTAGTTCTAATAGCATGTGTCGCACATGAGATTTAAACTTTCTGGTGAAGTTTCAGTTCTATCACATGTGTCGCCCATGAGCTATGGACTTTCTCGTGAGATTTTAGTTTTGAACGCATGTGTCGCCCATGGGCTTTGAACTTTGTTGGAAAATTTAAAAGTTCTAATCACTTGTGTCGCCCACGGGCTATGAGCCTTTTTTTCGCGAGAATTTAGTTCAAATTGCATGTTGAACCCATGAGCTATGAACTTTCTTGTGAGATTTAGTTCTTAGTTCTAGTGACATTTGTATCCCACGCGCTATGAACTTTCACTTGAGGTTAACTTCTATTTACATGCCCATGTGTAGCCAATTAACTATGCACTTTCTGATGAGATTTTAGTTTTGATTACCTGGGTCGTCTTTGAGATTAGAGTTTTTCTTGTGATATTTTTGTTCTAGTCGCATGCTCATGGTTATGAGGTCGTAAGGTTGTAGCTCTACATGTAATTGCAAGTGTAAACAATGCGCTATGACCTTTTTGCATGAGATTTTAGTTCAAATGCATGTGTTGCCAATGAGCTTTAAGATTTTTTCTGATACAATTTTAGTTTTTAGACGCATGTACAGCATATGTGCAAGAGCTTTTCAAATTGCATGTGTCAACCATGAGCCATGAGCTTAATCTTGAGAATTTAGTTCAATCACATGTGTCTCTCATGAGCTTTTGCACAAACCTACCAGGCACAAACGAAATATTAATGTGCAAGATCATGAGATTTTGGCACATATCATATAGCCCAACAATGAAGGCTCAGGCGAGCCTGCACAAATGCGCATTCTCGCCATAGCCTTCACAGCTAGCATACACAAAGTATGGATGTAGATAAACACCCAGATAACAATTAAACATATTCCCACTAGAGACGCCAGCATGGACGTTTACAGGCGGCTTTTGCGCATATGCAATAAACATCAAAATCTCGGGTTCTAGCCCAAGATACCACAGTGTGAGTGATCTTGCATCATCAAGCGTTTGAACAGTTACGGGTTTCAACTTGAGGCAGACCAGCGTCCGTCGTTGTCATGGTAGTTGATAAAATAGTCCGCACAAAGATGACTTTGTTTTCATCAGCATAACTAACATACACCAATGCTTAGTCACAGGCAAGTTCAAAGTCTAAAAGAGCACCCATACACTAAATATAGGGCACAGATACAGCGATTTACATTTTTCAAAAGGTACTACTTTCGTGGGCTACCAAACCGGATGTTTTATTTTGTGAAAAAAGAAAGAAAAACAAGCACAGCTTTATAAAAAAAAACATGCCTAACAAAAATGCCACAACGCTACACCACATACAATTGCATGGCGCCAAGAGAAAGAAATAACAGAAACACACAGACAGTTAGCGACATCCATATAAAGCAAGAACTAAACAAGAAAAGCAGCAACCTGTTGTTACTTTCTTCAAGAAGGGACGGTGAGTGACTGCCAATCTATTGTTGCACAGCTAGTTTGGGTATGTGCTACTAGTCATATGTTCTGTAGGTGGATGAGTTGCCAGTGAAAATTCAGTGTGATAATAACTATGGTCAGAGTGAAGAGCCTTGGTGAACGCTACAGTCTCTTTGATAAACCCTTTATATTTTAACGGAATACTAAGTATGGAACTGTCCTGTTTGTACTTTAAGAGGCTGCTGGTCAAAGTTTCTATAAAAAGATGTATTTTCTATCCTTGAAGATTGTTTTCATCATTGCAAACGGTGCGGACCCTGTTGAAATATCGCATTATGTGCCATTTCATCAAGGCCTTTACTGTTTGTTAAGGTACCTGTTATGGAAAAAACGTATGGTGTACAACCACATGAAATGTATAATATGCAAAGCATTTGCAATTTGCAAAAAATTCATAAAACTGTATTGTTTTAGAGAGGAAGTCAGCTCATCCTTAAAAGTATTGGTTAAGTGCATATTGGTTTCTCCAATACTGCTTAGTGAAGTCTTCCATAGAAATTCATAAATGTACCTTTGACCATGCTGCAATACACCAGTACTGACTGACTCAGTTTCACAAAGCTTTTCTGAATTCGCATCAACTGGATTATGCAATATTAGTTGACTTTGTAGTTTGAATAAAATGTTTTGCAAGATTATATAAATAGGTTACCTAAGCCACTTATCTACCCCTGATTACCAGTACTGACTGGCAGGTTTTACCCCTGAACTAGATCCCAACCTGAAAACCCCAACCTATAGCAATACCCAAACCAACCCTGGGAGCCCATATGGAGCATTAAAAAAATAAAAAGAAAAAAAAATGGAAAGAAAAAAAATGAAAGAAAAAGAAAAGGGAGCTAATTTTGCGAATCCTCCATCGGAGGAATCCGCTTGTTGACGAGCTAGCATGAAAACATGGCTCGTGGTGCATAACACCTAAAGGAAACAAACTTAAAATGGTCAACTTAAGCAAGTTTATGTATAAAACATATATTAAACCTGTATGGTTTTTGTTTTTTGAAAAAATATCGCTATAGTTTCTGGAGAACATTGCTTTGTTTATTTGCAGATAGATATTTTACACAGAATGAATCTTAAACATTGTGATAATGCCAGTGAGCTAATTGACCAAATATTACTGTTTTTGCTAAATTATCATGAAAAGTAATGTCCCTTGAACACCAAATGATGTCCCTTGAACACCAATCTGCGACTTAAAGGAATGTTAATCTTATAGATAAATGAGCCCAAATAGCTGAGGGGTCTAAATGGTTTTCACCAGAACATCTATAAGACATTTACCTGTGGGTTCGAAACCTGCCAGATCCTGATTTATCTAACAAATATTTTTTATTCTTATTTACTTTAGTTTTTTTTTTTTTTTTTTTTTTTTTGCATAATCTGATAATTTTGGAATGTTTGAACACATGATTAATCTATTAATGTCTTCAATTATATATGACGTTTGAGATCGCAAATTAAGATACTTTCTATTGATATTGCACTAAGTACTAAGCGGACATTTATGCGCTTCCTATGTATAACAACAATGGCGTGTACATGTACCATACAATGTCTATATATCAGGTACAATATTATTTAAAGAGGATTCCCAGACTGACCAGGCACAAATGAAATATTATTGAGCCAGCTCACGAGATTTTGGTACCTATCATATGGGCGATCAGTGAAGGCTCTGACGAGTCTGTGCATCCACGAACAATCGTAAGAGCATTTGTTACTCGCATACATAAAATATTGAAGTAGATGAAGGCTCAGATAACTTTTAGGTTTCTAGCTCAACTGGCTAGCTGTGCATGTGGGTTTAAAGAGAGGTTTGCGCATGCGTAGGACAGACCAAATGGCTGATCGCATGTGTCGCCCATGAACTGTGAACTTTTTGTGTGAGTTAAGTTTTTATCACATGTGTCGCCCATGAACTTCCTTGTAAGATTCAAGTTCTTATCACATGTGTCGCCCATGGGCTATGCACTTTCTCGAGAGACTTTAGTTCCAATCGCATGTGTCGCCCATGAGCTATGGACTTTCTTGTGAGATTTTAGTTTATATCGCATGTTTCAACAATTAGCTATGATATTTCTGTGAGGTTTTGTTCTAATCACATGCGTCGCTCATTGGCTATGGGCTTTCTCTCGAGAAATGAGTTCTAATTGCATGTGTTGGCCATTAGCTATTACCTTTCTTGGGATAGTTTAGTTCTAAGTTTTAGCAATATGGGTTGCCTATGAGCTATTAACTTTCTCGTGTGATTTTTGTTCTAATCACATGTGTCACCTGTGAGCTTTGAACTTTATTGCGAGATTTTATACCTAATAGCACGTGTCGCCCTGGGGCTATTAACTCTTTCTTAGGAATAGTTCTGATCACATAAGTCGCCTCGCCCTGGGCGTATGAACTCTCTCGCGGGTATTTAGTTCTGATCGCATGTATCTCCCATGAGGGAGGAACTATTTGTGTCTTTAGTTCTAATAGCATGTGTCGCACATGAGCTTTGAACTTTCTGGTGAAGTTTCAGTTCTATCACATGTGTCGCCCATGAGCTATGGACTTTCTCGTGAGATTTTAGTTTTGAACGCCTGTGTCGCCCATGGGCTTTGAACTTTGTTGGAAAATTTAAAAGTTCTAATCACTTGTGTCGCCCACGGGCTATGAGCCTTTTTTCGCGAGAATTAAGTTCAAATTGCATGTTGAACCCATGAGCTATGAACTTTCTTGTGAGATTTAGTTCTTAGTTCTAGTGACATTTGTATCCCACGCGCTATGAACTTTCACTTGAGGTAAACTTCTATTTACATGCCCATGTGTAGCCAATTAACTATGCACTTTCTGATGAGATTTTAGTTTTGATTACCTGGGTCGTCTTTGAGATTAGAGTTTTTCTTGTGATATTTTTGTTCTAGTCGCATGCTCATGGTTATGAGGTCGTAAGGTTGTAGCTCTACATGTAATTGCAAGTGTAAACAATGCGCTATGACCTTTTTGCGTGAGATTTTAGTTCAAATGCATGTGTTGCCAATGAGCTTTAAGATTTTTTCTGATACAATTTTAGTTTTTAGACGCATGTACAGCATATGTGCAAGAGCTTTTCAAATTGCATGTGTCAACCATGAGCCATGAGCTTAATTTTGAGAATTTAGTTCAATCACATGTGTCTCTCATGAGCTTTTGCACAAACCTACCAGGCACAAACGAAATATTAATGTGCAAGATGATGAGATTTTGGCACATATCATATAGCCCAACAATGAAGGCTCAGGCGAGCCTGCACAAATGCGCATTCTCGCCATAGCCTTCACAGCTAGCATACACAAAGTATGGATGTAGATAAACACCCAGATAACAATTAAACATATTCCCACTAGAGACGCCAGCATGGACGTTTACAGGCGGCTTTTGCGCATATGCAATAAACATCAAAATCTCGGGTTCTAGCCCAAGATACCACAGTGTGAGTGATCTTGCATCATCAAGCGTTCGAACAGTTACGGGTTTCAACTTGAGGCAGACCAGCGTCCGTCGTTGTCATGGTAGTTGATAAAATAGTCCGCACAAAGATGACTTTGTTTTCATCAGCATAACTAACATACACCAATGCTTAGTCACAGGCAAGTTCAAAGTCTAAAAGAGCACCCATACACTAAATATAGGGCACAGATACAGCGATTTACATTTTTCAAAAGGTACTACTTTCGTGGGCTACCAAACCGGATGTTTTATTTTGTGAAAAAAGAAAGAAAAACAAGCACAGCTTTATAAAAAAAAAAACATGCCTAACAAAAATGCCACAACGCTACACCACATACAATTGCATGGCGCCAAGAGAAAGAAATAACAGAAACACACAGACAGTTAGCGACATCCATATAAAGCAAGAACTAAACAAGAAAAGCAGCAACCTGTTGTTACTTTCTTCAAGAAGAGACGGTGAGTGACTGCCAATCTATTGTTGCACAGCTAGTTTGGGCATGTGCTACTAGTCATATGTTCTGTAGGTGGATGAGTTGCCAGTGAAAATTCAGTGTGATAATAACTATGGTCAGAGTGAAGAGCCTTGGTGAACGCTACAGTCTCTTTGATAAACCCTTTATATTTTAATGGAATACTAAGTATGGAACTGTCCTGTTTGTACTTTAAGAGGCTGCTGGTCAAAGTTTCTATGAAAAGATGTATTTTCTATCCTTGAAGATTGTTTTCATCATTGCAAACGGTGCGGACCCTGTTGAAATATCGCATTATGTGCCATTTCATCAAGGCCTTTACTGTTTGTTAAAGTACCTGTTATGGAAAAAACGTATGGTGTACAACCACATGAAATGTATAATATGCAAAGCATTTGCAATTTGCAAAGAATTCATAAAACTGTATTGTTTTAGAGAGGAAGTCAGCTCATCCTTAAAAGTATTGGTTAAGTGCATATTGGTTTCTCCAATACTGCTTAGTGAAGTCTTCCAGAGAAATTCATAAATGTACCTTTGACCATGCTGCAATACACCAGTACTGACTGACTCAGTTTCACAAAGCTTTTCTGAATTCGCATCAACTGGATTATGCAATATTAGTTGACTTTGTAGTTTGAATAAAATGTTTTGCAAGATTATATAAATAGGTTACCTAAGCCACTTATCTACCCCTGATTACCAGTACTGACTGGCAGGTTTTACCCCTGAACTAGATCCCAACCTGAAAACCCCAACCCATAGCAATACCCAAACCAACCCTTGGAGCCCATATGGAGCATTAAAAAAATAAAAAGAAAAAAAAATGGAAAGAAAAAAAATGAAAGAAAAAGAAAAGGGAGCTAATTTTGCGAATCCTCCATTGGAGGAATCCGCTTGTTGACGAGCTAGCATGAAAACATGGCTCGTGGTGCATAACACCTAAAGGAAACAAACTTAAAATGGTCAACTTAAGCAAGTTTATGTATAAAACATATATTAAACCTGTATGGTTTTTGTTTTTTGAAAAAATATCGCTATAGTTTCTGGAGAACATTGCTTTGTTTATTTGCAGATAGATATTTTACACAGAATGAATCTTAAACATTGTGATAATGCCAGTGAGCTAATTGACCAAATATTACTGTTTTTGCTAAATTATCATGAAAAGTAATGTCCCTTGAACACCAAATGATGTCCCTTGAACACCAATCTGCGACTTAAAGGAATGTTAATCTTATAGATAAATGAGCCCAAATAGCTGAGGGGTCTAAATGGTTTTCACCAGAACATCTATAAGACATTTACCTGTGGGTTCGAAACCTGCCAGATCCTGATTTATCTAACAAATATTTTTTATTCTTATTTACTTTAGTTTTTTTTTTTTTTTTTTTTTTTTTTTTTTGCATAATCTGATAATTTTGGAATGTTTGAACACATGATTAATCTATTAATGTCTTCAATTATATATGACGTTTGAGATTGCAAATTAAGATACTTTCTATTGATATTGCACTAAGTACTAAGCGGACATTTATGCGCTTCCTATGTATAACAACAATGGCGTGTACATGTACCATACAATGTCTATATATCAGGTACAATATTATTTAAAGAGGATTCCCAGACTCACCAGGCACAAATGAAATATTATTGAGCCAGCTCACGAGATTTTGGTACCTATCATATGGGCGATCAGTGAAGGCTCTGACGAGTCTGTGCATCCACGAACAATCGTAAGAGCATTTGTTACTCGCATACATAAAATATTGAAGTAGATGAAGGCTCAGATAACTTTTAGGTTTCTAGCTCAACTGGCTAGCTGTGCATGTGGGTTTAAAGAGAGGTTTGCGCATGCGTAGGACAGACCAAATGGCTGATCGCATGTGTCGCCCATGAACTGTGAACTTTTTGTGTGAGTTAAGTTTTTATCACATGTGTCGCCCATGAACTTCCTTGTAAGATTCAAGTTCTTATCACATGTGTCGCCCATGGGCTATGCACTTTCTCGAGAGACTTTAGTTCCAATCGCATGTGTCGCCCATGAGCTATGGACTTTCTTGTGAGATTTTAGTTTATATCGCATGTTTCAACAATTAGCTATGAAATTTCTGTGAGGTTTTGTTCTAAATACATGCGTCGCTCATCGGCTATGGGCTTTCTCTCGAGAAATGAGTTCTAATTGCATGTGTTGGCCATTAGCTATTACCTTTCTTGGGATAGTTTAGTTCTAAGTTTTAGCAATATGGGTTGCCTATGAGCTATTAACTTTCTCGTGTGATTTTTGTTCTAATCACATGTGTCACCTGTGAGCTTTGAACTTTATTGCGAGATTTTATACCTAATAGCACGTGTCGCCCTGGGGCTATTAACTCTTTCTTAGGAATAGTTCTGATCACATAAGTCGCCTCGCCCTGGGCGTATGAACTCTCTCGCGGGTATTTAGTTCTGATCGCATGTATCTCCCATGAGGGAGGAACTATTTGTGTCTTTAGTTCTAATAGCATGTGTCGCACATGAGCTTTGAACTTTCTGGTGAAGTTTCAGTTCTATCACATGTGTCGCCCATGAGCTATGGACTTTCTCGTGAGATTTTAGTTTTGAACGCCTGTGTCGCCCATGGGCTTTGAACTTTGTTGGAAAATTTAAAAGTTCTAATCACTTGTGTCGCCCACGGGCTATGAGCCTTTTTTCGCGAGAATTAAGTTCAAATTGCATGTTGAACCCATGAGCTATGAACTTTCTTGTGAGATTTAGTTCTTAGTTCTAGTGACATTTGTATCCCACGCGCTATGAACTTTCACTTGAGGTTAACTTCTATTTACATGCCCATGTGTAGCCAATTAACTATGCACTTTCTGATGAGATTTTAGTTTTGATTACCTGGGTCGTCTTTGAGATTAGAGTTTTTCTTGTGATATTTTTGTTCTAGTCGCATGCTCATGGTTATGAGGTCGTAAGGTTGTAGCTCTACATGTAATTGCAAGTGTAAACAATGCGCTATGACCTTTTTGCGTGAGATTTTAGTTCAAATGCATGTGTTGCCAATGAGCTTTAAGATTTTTTCTGATACAATTTTAGTTTTTAGACGCATGTACAGCATATGTGCAAGAGCTTTTCAAATTGCATGTGTCAACCATGAGCCATGAGCTTAATTTTGAGAATTTAGTTCAATCACATGTGTCTCTCATGAGCTTTTGCACAAACCTACCAGGCACAAACGAAATATTAATGGGCAAGATTATGAGATTTTGGCACATATCATATAGCCCAACAATGAAGGCTCAGGCGAGCCTGCACAAATGCGCATTCTCGCCATAGCCTTCACAGCTAGCATACACAAAGTATGGATGTAGATAAACACCCAGATAACAATTAAACATATTCCCACTAGAGACGCCAGCATGGACGTTTACAGGCGGCTTTTGCGCATATGCAATAAACATCAAAATCTCGGGTTCTAGCCCAAGATACCACAGTGTGAGTGATCTTGCATCATCAAGCGTTCGAACAGTTACGGGTTTCAACTTGAGGCAGACCAGCGTCCGTCGTTGTCATGGTAGTTGATAAAATAGTCCGCACAAAGATGACTTTGTTTTCATCAGCATAACTAACATACACCAATGCTTAGTCACAGGCAAGTTCAAAGTCTAAAAGAGCACCCATACACTAAATATAGGGCACAGATACAGCGATTTACATTTTTCAAAAGGTACTACTTTCGTGGGCTACCAAACCGGATGTTTTATTTTGTGAAAAAAGAAAGAAAAACAAGCACAGCTTTATAAAAAAAAAAACATGCCTAACAAAAATGCCACAACGCTACACCACATACAATTGCATGGCGCCAAGAGAAAGAAATAACAGAAACACACAGACAGTTAGCGACATCCATATAAAGCAAGAACTAAACAAGAAAAGCAGCAACCTGTTGTTACTTTCTTCAAGAAGGGACGGTGAGTGACTGCCAATCTATTGTTGCACAGCTAGTTTGGGTATGTGCTACTAGTCATATGTTCTGTAGGTGGATGAGTTGCCAGTGAAAATTCAGTGTGATAATAACTATGGTCAGAGTGAAGAGCCTTGGTGAACGCTACAGTCTCTTTGATAAACCCTTTATATTTTAATGGAATACTAAGTATGGAACTGTCCTGTTTGTACTTTAAGAGGCTGCTGGTCAAAGTTTCTATGAAAAGATGTATTTTCTATCCTTGAAGATTGTTTTCATCATTGCAAACGGTGCGGACCCTGTTGAAATATCGCATTATGTGCCATTTCATCAAGGCCTTTACTGTTTGTTAAAGTACCTGTTATGGAAAAAACGTATGGTGTACAACCACATGAAATGTATAATATGCAAAGCATTTGCAATTTGCAAAGAATTCATAAAACTGTATTGTTTTAGAGAGGAAGTCAGCTCATCCTTAAAAGTATTGGTTAAGTGCATATTGGTTTCTCCAATACTGCTTAGTGAAGTCTTCCATAGAAATTCATAAATGTAACTTTGACCATGCTGCAATACACCAGTACTGACTGACTCAGTTTCACAAAGCTTTTCTGAATTCGCATCAACTGGATTATGCAATATTAGTTGACTTTGTAGTTTGAATAAAATGTTTTGCAAGATTATATAAATAGGTTACCTAAGCCACTTATCTACCCCTGATTACCAGTACTGACTGGCAGGTTTTACCCCTGAACTAGATCCCAACCTGAAAACCCCAACCCATAGCAATACCCAAACAAACCCTTGGAGCCCATATGGAGCATTAAAAAAATAAAAAGAAAAAAAATGGAAAGAAAAAAATGAAAGAAAAAGAAAAGGAAGCTAATTTTGCGAATCCTCCATCGGAGGAATCCGCTTGTTGACGAGCTAGCATGAAAACATGGCTCGTGGTGCATAACACCTAAAGGAAACAAACTTAAAATGGTCAACTTAAGCAAGTTTATGTATAAAACATATATTAAACCTGTATGGTTTTTGTTTTTTGAAAAAATATCGCTATAGTTTCTGGAGAACATTGCTTTGTTTATTTGCAGATAGATATTTTACACAGAATGAATCTTAAACATTGTGATAATGCCAGTGAGCTAATTGACCAAATATTACTGTTTTTGCTAAATTATCATGAAAAGTAATGTCCCTTGAACACCAAATGATGTCCCTTGAACACAAATCTGCGACTTAAAGGAATGTTAATCTTATAGATAAATGAGCCCAAATAGCTGAGGGGTCTAAATGGTTTTCACCAGAACATCTATAAGACATTTACCTGTGGGTTCGAAACCTGCCAGATCCTGATTTATCTAACAAATATTTTTTATTCTTATTTACTTTAGTTTTTTTTTTTTTTTGCATAATCTGATAATTTTGGAATGTTTGAACACATGATTAATCTATTAATGTCTTCAATTATATATGACGTTTGAGATCGCAAATTAAGATACTTTCTATTGATATTGCACTAAGTACTAAGCGGACATTTATGCGCTTCCTATGTATAACAACAATGGCGTGTACATGTACCATACAATGTCTATATATCAGGTACAATATTATTTAAAGAGGATTCCCAGACTCACCAGGCACAAATGAAATATTATTGAGCCAGCTCACGAGATTTTGGTACCTATCATATGGGCGATCAGTGAAGGCTCTGACGAGTCTGTGCATCCACGAACAATCGTAAGAGCATTTGTTACTCGCATACATAAAATATTGAAGTAGATGAAGGCTCAGATAACTTTTAGGTTTCTAGCTCAACTGGCTAGCTGTGCATGTGGGTTTAAAGAGAGGTTTGCGCATGCGTAGGACAGACCAAATGGCTGATCGCATGTGTCGCCCATGAACTGTGAACTTTTTGTGTGAGTTAAGTTTTTATCACATGTGTCGCCCATGAACTTCCTTGTAAGATTCAAGTTCTTATCACATGTGTCGCCCATGGGCTATGCACTTTCTCGAGAGACTTTAGTTCCAATCGCATGTGTCGCCCATGAGCTATGGACTTTCTTGTGAGATTTTAGTTTATATCGCATGTTTCAACAATTAGCTATGAAATTTCTGTGAGGTTTTGTTCTAATCACATGCGTCGCTCATCGGCTATGGGCTTTCTCTCGAGAAATGAGTTCTAATTGCATGTGTTGGCCATTAGCTATTACCTTTCTTGGGATAGTTTAGTTCTAAGTTTTAGCAATATGGGTTGCCTATGAGCTATTAACTTTCTCGTGTGATTTTTGTTCTAATCACATGTGTCACCTGTGAGCTTTGAACTTTATTGCGAGATTTTAGTTCTAATAGCACGTGTCGCCCTGGGGCTATTAACTCTTTCTTAGGAATAGTTCTGATCACATAAGTCGCCTCGCCCTGGGCGTATGAACTCTCTCGCGGGTATTTAGTTCTGATCGCATGTATCTCCCATGAGGGAGGAACTATTTTTGTCTTTAGTTCTAATAGCATGTGTCGCACATGAGCTTTGAACTTTCTGGTGAAGTTTCAGTTCTATCACATGTGTCGCCCATGAGCTATGGACTTTCTCGTGAGATTTTAGTTTTGAACGCCTGTGTCGCCCATGGGCTTTGAACTTTGTTGGAAAATTTAAAAGTTCTAATCACTTGTGTCGCCCACGGGCTATGAGCCTTTTTTCGCGAGAATTAAGTTCAAATTGCATGTTGAACCCATGAGCTATGAACTTTCTTGTGAGATTTAGTTCTTAGTTCTAGTGACATTTGTATCCCACGCGCTATGAACTTTCACTTGAGGTTAACTTCTATTTACATGCCCATGTGTAGCCAATTAACTATGCACTTTCTGATGAGATTTTAGTTTTGATTACCTGGGTCGTCTTTGAGATTAGAGTTTTTCTTGTGATATTTTTGTTCTAGTCGCATGCTCATGGTTATGAGGTCGTAAGGTTGTAGCTCTACATGTAATTGCAAGTGTAAACAATGCGCTATGACCTTTTTGCGTGAGATTTTAGTTCAAATGCATGTGTTGCCAATGAGCTTTAAGATTTTTTCTGATACAATTTTAGTTTTTAGACGCATGTACAGCATATGTGCAAGAGCTTTTCAAATTGCATGTGTCAACCATGAGCCATGAGCTTAATTTTGAGAATTTAGTTCAATCACATGTGTCTCTCATGAGCTTTTGCACAAACCTACCAGGCACAAACGAAATATTAATGGGCAAGATTATGAGATTTTGGCACATATCATATAGCCCAACAATGAAGGCTCAGGCGAGCCTGCACAAATGCGCATTCTCGCCATAGCCTTCACAGCTAGCATACACAAAGTATGGATGTAGATAAACACCCAGATAACAATTAAACATATTCCCACTAGAGACGCCAGCATGGACGTTTACAGGCGGCTTTTGCGCATATGCAATAAACATCAAAATCTCGGGTTCTAGCCCAAGATACCACAGTGTGAGTGATCTTGCATCATCAAGCGTTCGAACAGTTACGGGTTTCAACTTGAGGCAGACCAGCGTCCGTCGTTGTCATGGTAGTTGATAAAATAGTCCGCACAAAGATGACTTTGTTTTCATCAGCATAACTAACATACACCAATGCTTAGTCACAGGCAAGTTCAAAGTCTAAAAGAGCACCCATACACTAAATATAGGGCACAGATACAGCGATTTACATTTTTCAAAAGGTACTACTTTCGTGGGCTACCAAACCGGATGTTTTATTTTGTGAAAAAAGAAAGAAAAACAAGCACAGCTTTATAAAAAAAACAACATGCCTAACAAAAATGCCACAACGCTACACCACATACAATTGCATGGCGCCAAGAGAAAGAAATAACAGAAACACACAGACAGTTAGCGACATCCATATAAAGCAAGAACTAAACAAGAAAAGCAGCAACCTGTTGTTACTTTCTTCAAGAAGGGACGGTGAGTGACTGCCAATCTATTGTTGCACAGCTAGTTTGGGTATGTGCTACTAGTCATATGTTCTGTAGGTGGATGAGTTGCCAGTGAAAATTCAGTGTGATAATAACTATGGTCAGAGTGAAGAGCCTTGGTGAACGCTACAGTCTCTTTGATAAACCCTTTATATTTTAATGGAATACTAAGTATGGAACTGTCCTGTTTGTACTTTAAGAGGCTGCTGGTCAAAGTTTCTATGAAAAGATGTATTTTCTATCCTTGAAGATTGTTTTCATCATTGCAAACGGTGCGGACCCTGTTGAAATATCGCATTATGTGCCATTTCATCAAGGCCTTTACTGTTTGTTAAAGTACCTGTTATGGAAAAAACGTATGGTGTACAACCACATGAAATGTATAATATGCAAAGCATTTGCAATTTGCAAAGAATTCATAAAACTGTATTGTTTTAGAGAGGAAGTCAGCTCATCCTTAAAAGTATTGGTTAAGTGCATATTGGTTTCTCCAATACTGCTTAGTGAAGTCTTCCATAGAAATTCATAAATGTAACTTTGACCATGCTGCAATACACCAGTACTGACTGACTCAGTTTCACAAAGCTTTTCTGAATTCGCATCAACTGGATTATGCAATATTAGTTGACTTTGTAGTTTGAATAAAATGTTTTGCAAGATTATATAAATAGGTTACCTAAGCCACTTATCTACCCCTGATTACCAGTACTGACTGGCAGGTTTTACCCCTGAACTAGATCCCAACCTGAAAACCCCAACCCATAGCAATACCCAAACAAACCCTTGGAGCCCATATGGAGCATTAAAAAAATAAAAAGAAAAAAAATGGAAAGAAAAAAAATGAAAGAAAAAGAAAAGGAAGCTAATTTTGCGAATCCTCCATCGGAGGAATCCGCTTGTTGACGAGCTAGCATGAAAACATGGCTCGTGGTGCATAACACCTAAAGGAAACAAACTTAAAATGGTCAACTTAAGCAAGTTTATGTATAAAACATATATTAAACCTGTATGGTTTTTGTTTTTTGAAAAAATATCGCTATAGTTTCTGGAGAACATTGCTTTGTTTATTTGCAGATAGATATTTTACACAGAATGAATCTTAAACATTGTGATAATGCCAGTGAGCTAATTGACCAAATATTACTGTTTTTGCTAAATTATCATGAAAAGTAATGTCCCTTGAACACCAAATGATGTCCCTTGAACACCAATCTGCGACTTAAAGGAATGTTAATCTTATAGATAAATGAGCCCAAATAGCTGAGGGGTCTAAATGGTTTTCACCAGAACATCTATAAGACATTTACCTGTGGGTTCGAAACCTGCCAGATCCTGATTTATCTAACAAATATTTTTTATTCTTATTTACTTTAGTTTTTTTTTTTTTTTTTTTTTTTTTTGCATAATCTGATAATTTTGGAATGTTTGAACACATGATTAATCTATTAATGTCTTTAATTATATATGACGTTTGAGATCGCAAATTAAGATACTTTCTATTGATATTGCACTAAGTACTAAGCGGACATTTATGCGCTTCCTATGTATAACAACAATGGCGTGTACATGTACCATACAATGTCTATATATCAGGTACAATATTATTTAAAGAGGATTCCCAGACTGACCAGGCACAAATGAAATATTATTGAGCCAGCTCACGAGATTTTGGTACCTATCATATGGGCGATCAGTGAAGGCTCTGACGAGTCTGTGCATCCACGAACAATCGTAAGAGCATTTGTTACTCGCATACATAAAATATTGAAGTAGATGAAGGCTCAGATAACTTTTAGGTTTCTAGCTCAACTGGCTAGCTGTGCATGTGGGTTTAAAGAGAGGTTTGCGCATGCGTAGGACAGACCAAATGGCTGATCGCATGTGTCGCCCATGAACTGTGAACTTTTTGTGTGAGTTAAGTTTTTATCACATGTGTCGCCCATGAACTTCCTTGTAAGATTCAAGTTCTTATCACATGTGTCGCCCATGGGCTATGCACTTTCTCGAGAGACTTTAGTTCCAATCGCATGTGTCGCCCATGAGCTATGGACTTTCTTGTGAGATTTTAGTTTATATCGCATGTTTCAACAATTTGCTATGAAATTTCTGTGAGGTTTTGTTCTAATCACATGCGTCGCTCATCGGCTATGGGCTTTCTCTCGAGAAATGAGTTCTAATTGCATGTGTTGGCCATTAGCTATTACCTTTCTTGGGATAGTTTAGTTCTAAGTTTTAGCAATATGGGTTGCCTATGAGCTATTAACTTTCTCGTGTGATTTTTGTTCTAATCACATGTGTCACCTGTGAGCTTTGAACTTTATTGCGAGATTTTAGTTCTAATAGCACGTGTTGCCCTGGGGCTATTAACTCTTTCTTAGGAATAGTTCTGATCACATAAGTCGCCTCGCCCTGGGCGTATGAACTCTCTCGCGAGTATTTAGTTCTGATCGCATGTATCTCCCATGAGGGAGGAACTATTTGTGTCTTTAGTTCTAATAGCATGTGTCGCACATGAGCTTTGAACTTTCTGGTGAAGTTTCAGTTCTATCACATGTGTCGCCCATGAGCTATGGACTTTCTCGTGAGATTTTAGTTTTGAACGCCTGTGTCGCCCATGGGCTTTGAACTTTGTTGGAAAATTTAAAAGTTCTAATCACTTGTGTCGCCCACGGGCTATGAGCCTTTTCGCGAGAATTTAGTTCAAATTGCATGTTGAACCCATGAGCTATGAACTTTCTTGTGAGATTTAGTTCTTAGTTCTAGTGACATTTGTATCCCATGCGCTATGAACTTTCACTTGAGGTTAACTTCTATTTACATTCCCATGTGTAGCCAATTAACTATGCACTTTCTGATGAGATTTTAGTTTTGATTACCTGGGTCGTCTTTGAGATTAGAGTTTTTCTTGTGATATTTTTGTTCTAGTCGCATGCTCATGGTTATGAGGTCGTAAGGTTGTAGCTCTACATGTAATTGCAAGTGTAAACAATGCGCTATGACCTTTTTGCGTGAGATTTTAGTTCAAATGCATGTGTTGCCAATGAGCTTTAAGATTTTTTCTGATACAATTTTAGTTTTTAGACGCATGTACAGCATATGTGCAAGAGCTTTTCAAATTGCATGTGTCAACCATGAGCCATGAGCTTAATCTTGAGAATTTAGTACAATCACATGTGTCTCTCATGAGCTTTTGCACAAACCTACCAGGCACAAACGAAATATTAATGTGCAAGATCATGAGATTTTGGCACATATCATATAGCCCAACAATGAAGGCTCAGGCGAGCCTGCACAAATGCGCATTCTCGCCATAGCCTTCACAGCTAGCATACACAAAGTATGGATGTAGATAAACACCCAGATAACAATTAAACATATTCCCACTAGAGACGCCAGCATGGACGTTTACAGGCGGCTTTTGCGCATATGCAATAAACATCAAAATCTCTGGTTCTAGCCCAAGATACCACAGTGTGAGTGATCTTGCATCATCAAGCGTTCGAACAGTTACGGGTTTCAACTTGAGGCAGACCAGCGTCCGTCGTTGTCATGGTAGTTGATAAAATAGTCCGCACAAAGATGACTTTGTTTTCATCAGCATAACTAACATACACCAATGCTTAGTCACAGGCAAGTTCAAAGTCTAAAAGAGCACCCATACACTAAATATAGGGCACAGATACAGCGATTTACATTTTTCAAAAGGTACTACTTTCGTGGGCTACCAAACCGGATGTTTTATTTTGTGAAAAAAGAAAGAAAAACAAGCACAGCTTTATAAAAAAAAAAAACATGCCTAACAAAAATGCCACAACGCTACACCACATACAATTGCATGGCGCCAAGAGAAAGAAATAACAGAAACACACAGACAGTTAGCGACATCCATATAAAGCAAGAACTAAACAAGAAAAGCAGCAACCTGTTGTTACTTTCTTCAAGAAGGGACGGTGAGTGACTGCCAATCTATTGTTGCACAACTAGTTTGGGCATGTGCTACTAGTCATATGTTCTGTAGGTGGATGAGTTGCCAGTGAAAATTCAGTGTGATAATAACTATGGTCAGAGTGAAGAGCCTTGGTGAACGCTACAGTCTCTTTGATAAACCCTTTATATTTTAATGGAATACTAAGTATGGAACTGTCCTGTTTGTACTTTAAGAGGCTGCTGGTCAAAGTTTCTATGAAAAGATGTATTTTCTATCCTTGAAGATTGTTTTCATCATTGCAAACGGTGCGGACCCTGTTGAAATATCGCATTATGTGCCATTTCATCAAGGCCTTTACTGTTTGTTAAAGTACCTGTTATGGAAAAAACGTATGGTGTACAACCACATGAAATGTATAATATGCAAAGCATTTGCAATTTGCAAAGAATTCATAAAACTGTATTGTTTTAGAGAGGAAGTCAGCTCATCCTTAAAAGTATTGGTTAAGTGCATATTGGTTTCTCCAATACTGCTTAGTGAAGTCTTCCATAGAAATTCATAAATGTAACTTTGACCATGCTGCAATACACCAGTACTGACTGACTCAGTTTCACAAAGCTTTTCTGAATTCGCATCAACTGGATTATGCAATATTAGTTGACTTTGTAGTTTGAATAAAATGTTTTGCAAGATTATATAAATAGGTTACCTAAGCCACTTATCTACCCCTGATTACCAGTACTGACTGGCAGGTTTTACCCCTGAACTAGATCCCAACCTGAAAACCCCAACCCATAGCAATACCCAAACCAACCCTTGGAGCCCATATGGAGCATTAAAAAAATAAAAAGAAAAAAAAAATGGAAAGAAAAAAAATGAAAGAAAAAGAAAAGGAAGCTAATTTTGCGAATCCTCCATCGGAGGAATCCGCTTGTTGACGAGCTAGCATGAAAACATGGCTCGTGGTGCATAACACCTAAAGGAAACAAACTTAAAATGGTCAACTTAAGCAAGTTTATGTATAAAACATATATTAAACCTGTATGGTTTTTGTTTTTTGAAAAAATATCGCTATAGTTTCTGGAGAACATTGCTTTGTTTATTTGCAGATAGATATTTTACACAGAATGAATCTTAAACATTGTGATAATGCCAGTGAGCTAATTGACCAAATATTACTGTTTTTGCTAAATTATCATGAAAAGTAATGTCCCTTGAACACCAAATGATGTCCCTTGAACACCAATCTGCGACTTAAAGGAATGTTAATCTTATAGATAAATGAGCCCAAATAGCTGAGGGGTCTAAATGGTTTTCACCAGAACATCTATAAGACATTTACCTGTGGGTTCGAAACCTGCCAGATCCTGATTTATCTAACAAATATTTTTATTCTTATTTACTTTAGTTTTTTTTTTTTTTTTTTTTTTTTTTTTTGCATAATCTGATAATTTTGGAATGTTTGAACACATGATTAATCTATTAATGTCTTCAATTATATATGACGTTTGAGATCGCAAATTAAGATACTTTCTATTGATATTGCACTAAGTACTAAGCGGACATTTATGCGCTTCCTATGTATAACAACAATGGCGTGTACATGTACCATACAATGTCTATATATCAGGTACAATATTATTTAAAGAGGATTCCCAGACTGACCAGGCACAAATGAAATATTATTGAGCCAGCTCACGAGATTTTGGTACCTATCATATGGGCGATCAGTGAAGGCTCTGACGAGTCTGTGCATCCACGAACAATCGTAAGAGCATTTGTTACTCGCATACATAAAATATTGAAGTAGATGAAGGCTCAGATAACTTTTAGGTTTCTAGCTCAACTGGCTAGCTGTGCATGTGGGTTTAAAGAGAGGTTTGCGCATGCGTAGGACAGACCAAATGGCTGATCGCATGTGTCGCCCATGAACTGTGAACTTTTTGTGTGAGTTAAGTTTTTATCACATGTGTCGCCCATGAACTTCCTTGTAAGATTCAAGTTCTTATCACATGTGTCGCCCATGGGCTATGCACTTTCTCGAGAGACTTTAGTTCCAATCGCATGTGTCGCCCATGAGCTATGGACTTTCTTGTGAGATTTTAGTTTATATCGCATGTTTCAACAATTTGCTATGAAATTTCTGTGAGGTTTTGTTCTAATCACATGCGTCGCTCATCGGCTATGGGCTTTCTCTCAAGAAATGAGTTCTAATTGCATGTGTTGGCCATTAGCTATTACCTTTCTTGGGATAGTTTAGTTCTAAGTTTTAGCAATATGGGTTGCCTATGAGCTATTAACTTTCTCGTGTGATTTTTGTTCTAATCACATGTGTCACCTGTGAGCTTTGAACTTTATTGCGAGATTTTAGTTCTAATAGCACGTGTCGCCCTGGGGCTATTAACTCTTTCTTAGGAATAGTTCTGATCACATAAGTCGCCTCGCCCTGGGCGTATGAACTCTCTCGCGAGTATTTAGTTCTGATCGCATGTATCTCCCATGAGGGAGGAACTATTTGTGTCTTTAGTTCTAATAGCATGTGTCGCACATGAGCTTTGAACTTTCTGGTGAAGTTTCAGTTCTATCACATGTGTCGCCCATGAGCTATGGACTTTCTCGTGAGATTTTAGTTTTGAACGCCTGTGTCGCCCATGGGCTTTGAACTTTGTTGGAAAATTTAAAAGTTCTAATCACTTGTGTCGCCCACGGGCTATGAGCCTTTTCGCGAGAATTTAGTTCAAATTGCATGTTGAACCCATGAGCTATGAACTTTCTTGTGAGATTTAGTTCTTAGTTCTAGTGACATTTGTATCCCATGCGCTATGAACTTTCACTTGAGGTTAACTTCTATTTACATGCCCATGTGTAGCCAATTAACTATGCACTTTCTGATGAGATTTTAGTTTTGATTACCTGGGTCGTCTTTGAGATTAGAGTTTTTCTTGTGATATTTTTGTTCTAGTCGCATGCTCATGGTTATGAGGTCGTAAGGTTGTAGCTCTACATGTAATTGCAAGTGTAAACAATGCGCTATGACCTTTTTGCGTGAGATTTTAGTTCAAATGCATGTGTTGCCAATGAGCTTTAAGATTTTTTCTGATACAATTTTAGTTTTTAGACGCATGTACAGCATATGTGCAAGAGCTTTTCAAATTGCATGTGTCAACCATGAGCCATGAGCTTAATCTTGAGAATTTAGTACAATCACATGTGTCTCTCATGAGCTTTTGCACAAACCTACCAGGCACAAACGAAATATTAATGTGCAAGATCATGAGATTTTGGCACATATCATATAGCCCAACAATGAAGGCTCAGGCGAGCCTGCACAAATGCGCATTCTCGCCATAGCCTTCACAGCTAGCATACACAAAGTATGGATGTAGATAAACACCCAGATAACAATTAAACATATTCCCACTAGAGACGCCAGCATGGACGTTTACAGGCGGCTTTTGCGCATATGCAATAAACATCAAAATCTCGGGTTCTAGCCCAAGATACCACAGTGTGAGTGATCTTGCATCATCAAGCGTTCGAACAGTTACGGGTTTCAACTTGAGGCAGACCAGCGTCCGTCGTTGTCATGGTAGTTGATAAAATAGTCCGCACAAAGATGACTTTGTTTTCATCAGCATAACTAATATACACCAATGCTTAGTCACAGGCAAGTTCAAAGTCTAAAAGAGCACCCATACACTAAATATAGGGCACAGATACAGCGATTTACATTTTTCAAAAGGTACTACTTTCGTGGGCTACCAAACCGGATGTTTTATTTTGTGAAAAAAGAAAGAAAAACAAGCACAGCTTTATAAAAAAAAAAAACATGCCTAACAAAAATGCCACAACGCTACACCACATACAATTGCATGGCGCCAAGAGAAAGAAATAACAGAAACACACAGACAGTTAGCGACATCCATATAAAGCAAGAACTAAACAAGAAAAGCAGCAACCTGTTGTTACTTTCTTCAAGAAGGGACGGTGAGTGACTGCCAATCTATTGTTGCACAGCTAGTTTGGGCATGTGCTACTAGTCATATGTTCTGTAGGTGGATGAGTTGCCAGTGAAAATTCAGTGTGATAATAACTATGGTCAGAGTGAAGAGCCTTGGTGAACGCTACAGTCTCTTTGATAAACCCTTTATATTTTAATGGAATACTAAGTATGGAACTGTCCTGTTTGTACTTTAAGAGGCTGCTGGTCAAAGTTTCTATGAAAAGATGTATTTTCTATCCTTGAAGATTGTTTTCATCATTGCAAACGGTGCGGACCCTGTTGAAATATCGCATTATGTGCCATTTCATCAAGGCCTTTACTGTTTGTTAAAGTACCTGTTATGGAAAAAACGTATGGTGTACAACCACATGAAATGTATAATATGCAAAGCATTTGCAATTTGCAAAGAATTCATAAAACTGTATTGTTTTAGAGAGGAAGTCAGCTCATCCTTAAAAGTATTGGTTAAGTGCATATTGGTTTCTCCAATACTGCTTAGTGAAGTCTTCCATAGAAATTCATAAATGTACCTTTGACCATGCTGCAATACACCAGTACTGACTGACTCAGTTTCACAAAGCTTTTCTGAATTCGCATCAACTGGATTATGCAATATTAGTTGACTTTGTAGTTTGAATAAAATGTTTTGCAAGATTATATAAATAGGTTACCTAAGCCACTTATCTACCCCTGATTACCAGTACTGACTGGCAGGTTTTACCCCTGAACTAGATCCCAACCTGAAAACCCCAACCCATAGCAATACCCAAACCAACCCTTGGAGCCCATATGGAGCACTAAAAAAATAAAAAGAAAAAAAAATGGAAAGAAAAAAAATGAAAGAAAAAGAAAAGGAAGCTAATTTTGCGAATCCTCCATCGGAGGAATCCGCTTGTTGACGAGCTAGCATGAAAACATGGCTCGTGGTGCATAACACCTAAAGGAAACAAACTTAAAATGGTCAACTTAAGCAAGTTTATGTATAAAACATATATTAAACCTGTATGGTTTTTGTTTTTTGAAAAAATATCGCTATAGTTTCTGGAGAACATTGCTTTGTTTATTTGCAGATAGATATTTTACACAGAATGAATCTTAAACATTGTGATAATGCCAGTGAGCTAATTGACCAAATATTACTGTTTTTGCTAAATTATCATGAAAAGTAATGTCCCTTGAACACCAAATGATGTCCCTTGAACACCAATCTGCGACTTAAAGGAATGTTAATCTTATAGATAAATGAGCCCAAATAGCTGAGGGGTCTAAATGGTTTTCACCAGAACATCTATAAGACATTTACCTGTGGGTTCGAAACCTGCCAGATCCTGATTTATCTAACAAATATTTTTTATTCTTATTTACTTTAGTTTTTTTTTTTTTTTTTTTTTTTTGCATAATCTGATAATTTTGGAATGTTTGAACACATGATTTATCTATTAATGTCTTCAATTATATATGACGTTTGAGATCGCAAATTAAGATACTTTCTATTGATATTGCACTAAGTACTAAGCGGACATTTATGCGCTTCCTATGTATAACAACAATGGCGTGTACATGTACCATACAATGTCTATATATCAGGTACAATATTATTTAAAGAGGATTCCCAGACTCACCAGGCACAAATGAAATATTATTGAGCCAGCTCACGAGATTTTGGTACCTATCATATGGGCGATCAGTGAAGGCTCTGACGAGTCTGTGCATCCACGAACAATCGTAAGAGCATTTGTTACTCGCATACATAAAATATTGAAGTAGATGAAGGCTCAGATAACTTTTAGGTTTCTAGCTCAACTGGCTAGCTGTGCATGTGGGTTTAAAGAGAGGTTTGCGCATGCGTAGGACAGACCAAATGGCTGATCGCATGTGTCGCCCATGAACTGTGAACTTTTTGTGTGAGTTAAGTTTTTATCACATGTGTCGCCCATGAACTTCCTTGTAAGATTCAAGTTCTTATCACATGTGTCGCCCATGGGCTATGCACTTTCTCGAGAGACTTTAGTTCCAATCGCATGTGTCGCCCATGAGCTATGGACTTTCTTGTGAGATTTTAGTTTATATCGCATGTTTCAACAATTTGCTATGAAATTTCTGTGAGGTTTTGTTCTAATCACATGCGTCGCTCATCGGCTATGGGCTTTCTCTCGAGAAATGAGTTCTAATTGCATGTGTTGGCCATTAGCTATTACCTTTCTTGGGATAGTTTAGTTCTAAGTTTTAGCAATATGGGTTGCCTAAGAGCTATTAACTTTCTCGTGTGATTTTTGTTCTAATCACATGTGTCACCTGTGAGCTTTGAACTTTATTGCGAGATTTTAGTTCTAATAGCACGTGTCGCCCTGGGGCTATTAACTCTTTCTTAGGAATAGTTCTGATCACATAAGTCGCCTCGCCCTGGGCGTATGAACTCTCTCGCGAGTATTTAGTTCTGATCGCATGTATCTCCCATGAGGGAGGAACTATTTGTGTCTTTAGTTCTAATAGCATGTGTCGCACATGAGCTATGAACTTTCTGGTGAAGTTTCAGTTCTATCACATGTGTCGCCCATGAGCTATGGACTTTCTCGTGAGATTTTAGTTTTGAACGCCTGTGTCGCCCATGGGCTTTGAACTTTGTTGGAAAATTTAAAAGTTCTAATCACTTGTGTCGCCCACGGGCTATGAGCCTTTTCGCGAGAATTTAGTTCAAATTGCATGTTGAACCCATGAGCTATGAACTTTCTTGTGAGATTTAGTTCTTAGTTCTAGTGACATTTGTATCCCATGCGCTATGAACTTTCACTTGAGGTTAACTTCTATTTACATGCCCATGTGTAGCCAATTAACTATGCACTTTCTGATGAGATTTTAGTTTTGATTACCTGGGTCGTCTTTGAGATTAGAGTTTTTCTTGTGATATTTTTGTTCTAGTCGCATGCTCATGGTTATGAGGTCGTAAGGTTGTAGCTCTACATGTAATTGCAAGTGTAAACAATGCGCTATGACCTTTTTGCGTGAGATTTTAGTTCAAATGCATGTGTTGCCAATGAGCTTTAAGATTTTTTCTGATACAATTTTAGTTTTTAGACGCATGTACAGCATATGTGCAAGAGCTTTTCAAATTGCATGTGTCAACCATGAGCCATGAGCTTAATCTTGAGAATTTAGTACAATCACATGTGTCTCTCATGAGCTTTTGCACAAACCTACCAGGCACAAACGAAATATTAATGTGCAAGATCATGAGATTTTGGCACATATCATATAGCCCAACAATGAAGGCTCAGGCGAGCCTGCACAAATGCGCATTCTCGCCATAGCCTTCACAGCTAGCATACACAAAGTATGGATGTAGATAAACACCCAGATAACAATTAAACATATTCCCACTAGAGACGCCAGCATGGACGTTTACAGGCGGCTTTTGCGCATATGCAATAAACATCAAAATCTCGGGTTCTAGCCCAAGATACCACAGTGTGAGTGATCTTGCATCATCAAGCGTTCGAACAGTTACGGGTTTCAACTTGAGGCAGACCAGCGTCCGTCGTTGTCATGGTAGTTGATAAAATAGTCCGCACAAAGATGACTTTGTTTTCATCAGCATAACTAACATACACCAATGCTTAGTCACAGGCAAGTTCAAAGTCTAAAAGAGCACCCATACACTAAATATAGGGCACAGATACAGCGATTTACATTTTTCAAAAGGTACTACTTTCGTGGGCTACCAAACCGGATGTTTTATTTTGTGAAAAAAGAAAGAAAAACAAGCACAGCTTTATAAAAAAAAAAAACATGCCTAACAAAAATGCCACAACGCTACACCACATACAATTGCATGGCGCCAAGAGAAAGAAATAACAGAAACACACAGACAGTTAGCGACATCCATATAAAGCAAGAACTAAACAAGAAAAGCAGCAACCTGTTGTTACTTTCTTCAAGAAGGGACGGTGAGTGACTGCCAATCTATTGTTGCACAGCTAGTTTGGGCATGTGCTACTAGTCATATCTTCTGTAGGTGGATGAGTTGCCAGTGAAAATTCAGTGTGATAATAACTATGGTCAGAGTGAAGAGCCTTGGTGAACGCTACAGTCTCTTTGATAAACCCTTTATATTTTAATGGAATACTAAGTATGGAACTGTCCTGTTTGTACTTTAAGAGGCTGCTGGTCAAAGTTTCTATGAAAAGATGTATTTTCTATCCTTGAAGATTGTTTTCATCATTGCAAACGGTGCGGACCCTGTTGAAATATCGCATTATGTGCCATTTCATCAAGGCCTTTACTGTTTGTTAAAGTACCTGTTATGGAAAAAACGTATGGTGTACAACCACATGAAATGTATAATATGCAAAGCATTTGCAATTTGCAAAGAATTCATAAAACTGTATTGTTTTAGAGAGGAAGTCAGCTCATCCTTAAAAGTATTGGTTAAGTGCATATTGGTTTCTCCAATACTGCTTAGTGAAGTCTTCCATAGAAATTCATAAATGTACCTTTGACCATGCTGCAATACACCAGTACTGACTGACTCAGTTTCACAAAGCTTTTCTGAATTCGCATCAACTGGATTATGCAATATTAGTTGACTTTGTAGTTTGAATAAAATGTTTTGCAAGATTATATAAATAGGTTACCTAAGCCACTTATCTACCCCTGATTACCAGTACTGACTGGCAGGTTTTACCCCTGAACTAGATCCCAACCTGAAAACCCCAACCCATAGCAATACCCAAACCAACCCTTGGAGCCCATATGGAGCACTAAAAAAATAAAAAGAAAAAAAAATGGAAAGAAAAAAAATGAAAGAAAAAGAAAAGGAAGCTAATTTTGCGAATCCTCCATCGGAGGAATCCGCTTGTTGACGAGCTAGCATGAAAACATGGCTCGTGGTGCATAACACCTAAAGGAAACAAACTTAAAATGGTCAACTTAAGCAAGTTTATGTATAAAACATATATTAAACCTGTATGGTTTTTGTTTTTTGAAAAAATATCGCTATAGTTTCTGGAGAACATTGCTTTGTTTATTTGCAGATAGATATTTTACACAGAATGAATCTTAAACATTGTGATAATGCCAGTGAGCTAATTGACCAAATATTACTGTTTTTGCTAAATTATCATGAAAAGTAATGTCCCTTGAACACCAAATGATGTCCCTTGAACACCAATCTGCGACTTAAAGGAATGTTAATCTTATAGATAAATGAGCCCAAATAGCTGAGGGGTCTAAATGGTTTTCACCAGAACATCTATAAGACATTTACCTGTGGGTTCGAAACCTGCCAGATCCTGATTTATCTAACAAATATTTTTTATTCTTATTTACTTTAGTTTTTTTTTTTTTTTTTTTTTTTGCATAATCTGATAATTTTGGAATGTTTGAACACATGATTTATCTATTAATGTCTTCAATTATATATGACGTTTGAGATCGCAAATTAAGATACTTTCTATTGATATTGCACTAAGTACTAAGCGGACATTTATGCGCTTCCTATGTATAACAACAATGGCGTGTACATGTACCATACAATGTCTATATATCAGGTACAATATTATTTAAAGAGGATTCCCAGACTCACCAGGCACAAATGAAATATTATTGAGCCAGCTCACGAGATTTTGGTACCTATCATATGGGCGATCAGTGAAGGCTCTGACGAGTCTGTGCATCCACGAACAATCGTAAGAGCATTTGTTACTCGCATACATAAAATATTGAAGTAGATGAAGGCTCAGATAACTTTTAGGTTTCTAGCTCAACTGGCTAGCTGTGCATGTGGGTTTAAAGAGAGGTTTGCGCATGCGTAGGACAGACCAAATGGCTGATCGCATGTGTCGCCCATGAACTGTGAACTTTTTGTGTGAGTTAAGTTTTTATCACATGTGTCGCCCATGAACTTCCTTGTAAGATTCAAGTTCTTATCACATGTGTCGCCCATGGGCTATGCACTTTCTCGAGAGACTTTAGTTCCAATCGCATGTGTCGCCCATGAGCTATGGACTTTCTTGTGAGATTTTAGTTTATATCGCATGTTTCAACAATTTGCTATGAAATTTCTGTGAGGTTTTGTTCTAATCACATGCGTCGCTCATCGGCTATGGGCTTTCTCTCGAGAAATGAGTTCTAATTGCATGTGTTGGCCATTAGCTATTACCTTTCTTGGGATAGTTTAGTTCTAAGTTTTAGCAATATGGGTTGCCTATGAGCTATTAACTTTCTCGTGTGATTTTTGTTCTAATCACATGTGTCACCTGTGAGCTTTGAACTTTATTGCGAGATTTTAGTTCTAATAGCACGTGTCGCCCTGGGGCTATTAACTCTTTCTTAGGAATAGTTCTGATCACATAAGTCGCCTCGCCCTGGGCGTATGAACTCTCTCGCGAGTATTTAGTTCTGATCGCATGTATCTCCCATGAGGGAGGAACTATTTGTGTCTTTAGTTCTAATAGCATGTGTCGCACATGAGCTATGAACTTTCTGGTGAAGTTTCAGTTCTATCACATGTGTCGCCCATGAGCTATGGACTTTCTCGTGAGATTTTAGTTTTGAACGCCTGTGTCGCCCATGGGCTTTGAACTTTGTTGGAAAATTTAAAAGTTCTAATCACTTGTGTCGCCCACGGGCTATGAGCCTTTTCGCGAGAATTTAGTTCAAATTGCATGTTGAACCCATGAGCTATGAACTTTCTTGTGAGATTTAGTTCTTAGTTCTAGTGACATTTGTATCCCATGCGCTATGAACTTTCACTTGAGGTTAACTTCTATTTACATGCCCATGTGTAGCCAATTAACTATGCACTTTCTGATGAGATTTTAGTTTTGATTACCTGGGTCGTCTTTGAGATTAGAGTTTTTCTTGTGATATTTTTGTTCTAGTCGCATGCTCATGGTTATGAGGTCGTAAGGTTGTAGCTCTACATGTAATTGCAAGTGTAAACAATGCGCTATGACCTTTTTGCGTGAGATTTTAGTTCAAATGCATGTGTTGCCAATGAGCTTTAAGATTTTTTCTGATACAATTTTAGTTTTTAGACGCATGTACAGCATATGTGCAAGAGCTTTTCAAATTGCATGTGTCAACCATGAGCCATGAGCTTAATCTTGAGAATTTAGTACAATCACATGTGTCTCTCATGAGCTTTTGCACAAACCTACCAGGCACAAACGAAATATTAATGTGCAAGATCATGAGATTTTGGCACATATCATATAGCCCAACAATGAAGGCTCAGGCGAGCCTGCACAAATGCGCATTCTCGCCATAGCCTTCACAGCTAGCATACACAAAGTATGGATGTAGATAAACACCCAGATAACAATTAAACATATTCCCACTAGAGACGCCAGCATGGACGTTTACAGGCGGCTTTTGCGCATATGCAATAAACATCAAAATCTCGGGTTCTAGCCCAAGATACCACAGTGTGAGTGATCTTGCATCATCAAGCGTTCGAACAGTTACGGGTTTCAACTTGAGGCAGACCAGCGTCCGTCGTTGTCATGGTAGTTGATAAAATAGTCCGCACAAAGATGACTTTGTTTTCATCAGCATAACTAACATACACCAATGCTTAGTCACAGGCAAGTTCAAAGTCTAAAAGAGCACCCATACACTAAATATAGGGCACAGATACAGCGATTTACATTTTTCAAAAGGTACTACTTTCGTGGGCTACCAAACCGGATGTTTTATTTTGTGAAAAAAGAAAGAAAAACAAGCACAGCTTTATAAAAAAAAAAAACATGCCTAACAAAAATGCCACAACGCTACACCACATACAATTGCATGGCGCCAAGAGAAAGAAATAACAGAAACACACAGACAGTTAGCGACATCCATATAAAGCAAGAACTAAACAAGAAAAGCAGCAACCTGTTGTTACTTTCTTCAAGAAGGGACGGTGAGTGACTGCCAATCTATTGTTGCACAGCTAGTTTGGGCATGTGCCACTAGTCATATGTTCTGTAGGTGGATGAGTTGCCAGTGAAAATTCAGTGTGATAATAACTATGGTCAGAGTGAAGAGCCTTGGTGAACGCTACAGTCTCTTTGATAAACCCTTTATATTTTAATGGAATACTAAGTATGGAACTGTCCTGTTTGTACTTTAAGAGGCTGTTGGTCAAAGTTTCTATGAAAAGATGTATTTTCTATCCTTGAAGATTGTTTTCATCATTGCAAACGGTGCGGACCCTGTTGAAATATCGCATTATGTGCCATTTCATCAAGGCCTTTACTGTTTGTTAAAGTACCTGTTATGGAAAAAACGTATGGTGTACAACCACATGAAATGTATAATATGCAAAGCATTTGCAATTTGCAAAGAATTCATAAAACTGTATTGTTTTAGAGAGGAAGTCAGCTCATCCTTAAAAGTATTGGTTAAGTGCATATTGGTTTCTCCAATACTGCTTAGTGAAGTCTTCCATAGAAATTCATAAATGTACCTTTGACCATGCTGCAATACACCAGTACTGACTGACTCAGTTTCACAAAGCTTTTCTGAATTCGCATCAACTGGATTATGCAATATTAGTTGACTTTGTAGTTTGAATAAAATGTTTTGCAAGATTATATAAATAGGTTACCTAAGCCACTTATCTACCCCTGATTACCAGTACTGACTGGCAGGTTTTACCCCTGAACTAGATCCCAACCTGAAAACCCCAACCCATAGCAATACCCAAACCAACCCTTGGAGCCCATATGGAGCATTAAAAAAATAAAAAGAAAAAAAATGGAAAGAAAAAAAATGAAAGAAAAAGAAAAGGAAGCTAATTTTGCGAATCCTCCATCGGAGGAATCCGCTTGTTGACGAGCTAGCATGAAAACATGGCTCGTGGTGCATAACACCTAAAGGAAACAAACTTAAAATGGTCAACTTAAGCAAGTTTATGTATAAAACATATATTAAACCTGTATGGTTTTTGTTTTTTGAAAAAATATCGCTATAGTTTCTGGAGAACATTGCTTTGTTTATTTGCAGATAGATATTTTACACAGAATGAATCTTAAACATTGTGATAATGCCAGTGAGCTAATTGACCAAATATTACTGTTTTTGCTAAATTATCATGAAAAGTAATGTCCCTTGAACACCAAATGATGTCCCTTGAACACCAATCTGCGACTTAAAGGAATGTTAATCTTATAGATAAATGAGCCCAAATAGCTGAGGGGTCTAAATGGTTTTCACCAGAACATCTATAAGACATTTACCTGTGGGTTCGAAACCTGCCAGATCCTGATTTATCTAACAAATATTTTTTATTCTTATTTACTTTAGTTTTTTTTTTTTTTTTTTTTTTTGCATAATCTGATAATTTTGGAATGTTTGAACACATGATTTATCTATTAATGTCTTCAATTATATATGACGTTTGAGATCGCAAATTAAGATACTTTCTATTGATATTGCACTAAGTACTAAGCGGACATTTATGCGCTTCCTATGTATAACAACAATGGCGTGTACATGTACCATACAATGTCTATATATCAGGTACAATATTATTTAAAGAGGATTCCCAGACTCACCAGGCACAAATGAAATATTATTGAGCCAGCTCACGAGATTTTGGTACCTATCATATGGGCGATCAGTGAAGGCTCTGACGAGTCTGTGCATCCACGAACAATCGTAAGAGCATTTGTTACTCGCATACATAAAATATTGAAGTAGATGAAGGCTCAGATAACTTTTAGGTTTCTAGCTTAACTGGCTAGCTGTGCATGTGGGTTTAAAGAGAGGTTTGCGCATGCGTAGGACAGACCAAATGGCTGATCGCATGTGTCGCCCATGAACTGTGAACTTTTTGTGTGAGTTAAGTTTTTATCACATGTGTCGCCCATGAACTTCCTTGTAAGATTCAAGTTCTTATCACATGTGTCGCCCATGGGCTATGCACTTTCTCGAGAGACTTTAGTTCCAATCGCATGTGTCGCCCATGAGCTATGGACTTTCTTGTGAGATTTTAGTTTATATCGCATGTTTCAACAATTTGCTATGAAATTTCTGTGAGGTTTTGTTCTAATCACATGCGTCGCTCATCGGCTATGGGCTTTCTCTCGAGAAATGAGTTCTAATTGCATGTGTTGGCCATTAGCTATTACCTTTCTTGGGATAGTTTAGTTCTAAGTTTTAGCAATATGGGTTGCCTATGAGCTATTAACTTTCTCGTGTGATTTTTGTTCTAATCACATGTGTCACCTGTGAGCTTTGAACTTTATTGCGAGATTTTAGTTCTAATAGCACGTGTCGCCCTGGGGCTATTAACTCTTTCTTAGGAATAGTTCTGATCACATAAGTCGCCTCGCCCTGGGCGTATGAACTCTCTCGCGAGTATTTAGTTCTGATCGCATGTATCTCCCATGAGGGAGGAACTATTTGTGTCTTTAGTTCTAATAGCATGTGTCGCACATGAGCTATGAACTTTCTGGTGAAGTTTCAGTTCTATCACATGTGTCGCCCATGAGCTATGGACTTTCTCGTGAGATTTTAGTTTTGAACGCCTGTGTCGCCCATGGGCTTTGAACTTTGTTGGAAAATTTAAAAGTTCTAATCACTTGTGTCGCCCACGGGCTATGAGCCTTTTCGCGAGAATTTAGTTCAAATTGCATGTTGAACCCATGAGCTATGAACTTTCTTGTGAGATTTAGTTCTTAGTTCTAGTGACATTTGTATCCCATGCGCTATGAACTTTCACTTGAGGTTAACTTCTATTTACATGCCCATGTGTAGCCAATTAACTATGCACTTTCTGATGAGATTTTAGTTTTGATTACCTGGGTCGTCTTTGAGATTAGAGTTTTTCTTGTGATATTTTTGTTCTAGTCGCATGCTCATGGTTATGAGGTCGTAAGGTTGTAGCTCTACATGTAATTGCAAGTGTAAACAATGCGCTATGACCTTTTTGCGTGAGATTTTAGTTCAAATGCATGTGTTGCCAATGAGCTTTAAGATTTTTTCTGATACAATTTTAGTTTTTAGACGCATGTACAGCATATGTGCAAGAGCTTTTCAAATTGCATGTGTCAACCATGAGCCATGAGCTTAATCTTGAGAATTTAGTACAATCACATGTGTCTCTCATGAGCTTTTGCACAAACCTACCAGGCACAAACGAAATATTAATGTGCAAAGTCATGAGATTTTGGCACATATCATATAGCCCAACAATGAAGGCTCAGGCGAGCCTGCACAAATGCGCATTCTCGCCATAGCCTTCACAGCTAGCATACACAAAGTATGGATGTAGATAAACACCCAGATAACAATTAAACATATTCCCACTAGAGACGCCAGCATGGACGTTTACAGGCGGCTTTTGCGCATACGCAATAAACATCAAAATCTCGGGTTCTAGCCCAAGATACCACAGTGTAAGTGATCTTGCATCATCAAGCGTTCGAACAGTTACGGGTTTCAACTTGAGGCAGACCAGCGTCCGTCGTTGTCATGGTAGTTGATAAAATAGTCCGCACAAAGATGACTTTGTTTTCATCAGCATAACTAACATACACCAATGCTTAGTCACAGGCAAGTTCAAAGTCTAAAAGAGCACCCATACACTAAATATAGGGCACAGATACAGCGATTTACATTTTTCAAAAGGTACTACTTTCGTGGGCTACCAAACCGGATGTTTTCTTGTGTGAAAAAAGAAAGAAAAACAAGCACAGCTTTATAAAAAAACAACATGCCTAACAAAAACGCACAACGCTACACCACATACAATTGCATGGCGCCAAGAGAAAGAAATAACAGAAACACACAGACAGTTAGCGACATCCATATAAAGCAAGAACTAAACAAGAAAAGCAGCAACCTGTTGTTACTTTCTTCAAGAAGGGACGGTGAGTGACTGCCAATCTATTGTTGCACAGCTAGTTTGGGCATGTGCTAGTCTGTGAGACCTTTAACAAAAATAGCTAAAAGGAATTAGATCCGTCAAAAACATGGCCGCCAGGGAGCGTACCTTTTTCCCTCATTTCCCTATGTAAGAAACATCTTCTCTCTTCTGAAACCAGTGGTCAGAATAGAAAATGATTTGCATTGGCGTAGCTCCCATTACGCAGTATACCACGTGCATAATAAAAATTGTAACGCTCAAGGGAGCTCACCTAATATGGATTCTCAATGCTCACGCGTACGCCAATATGGTAAAATTGACTTCCTACCACAAAGAACTGCTCTTAAAGGAAAGAATTCGCTCCCTCTGGAAGCAAATTCTTTCATTTAAGATAAGTTCCGATTTGAAAAGGGACGACATAATTGTAGAGAACAAATGCGTAACTTTTTCAGCGTTCTGCCCACACCACTGATTTGGCAGAAATGGTCACTAGGTAGCCCCCTACAGTTTTAGTTGAAAGAAATCAGATCCGTCAGAAACCTTCCGTTATATACCTATGTATATAAGAAACTTAAAACAAATTCTACTCTAAAACCATTAGTCAGATTTGAAAATGATTGGCATAAATGATTACTACATGTAGGTGATCCTATGCAAAAATAACTAAAAGAAATTCGATCCGTCAAGAAACATGACCGCCAGGGGGTGCGGCTTATCGTGATAACAACGACATTAATAATCTTCTCCCTGAACACCGTCTATCATAGAAACCGGAAATAGCGTACCACTGAATCGAGAGTAAACAACACACGAGGATGAGTGCTCTTCAAAAATAGCACATTTCAGTATAAAATCGCTTAAGTTTTGCAAAACATTTGCAATGCATAAATAGTGGATATATTAAGCTTGAACCGTAAGTAGTTGTATTTGTTTATTAACGAATTTGAAGGCTAGAATGGATCATCAATCCAAAAGCTGGTACCGCAAACACATATCATTTTGACATTTACTTTCACTTTATTCGAGGATAGTATGTGGATTTTGTCGATTTTCCAATGGAAAGCAAGTGAAATCATAGAAAACAAACGTTTTTGCAAGCGTTAAAGCCAGAATCTATAAATTAAGCCAATTATGGGCTGATATTTAAATCCCGTTGTGTACCGCGAATAGGTGCGGATGTGTACTGCAGATAGCAAATTCATAAGAACATTGTGTACTGCGAATAGTTATGAGTTGTTACCCACTATGAAGTAAAACTGCTATTTTGGGGTAATTTCTTATATTTGAACTGGTGCAAAATGTGATCGGTTTAACGATAAAACAGATCGTCTGCCAAAAGAAGACAAACTGTCAAATTATGGAAGCAAATGCTATAGGCCTCCTTTCAAACATGTAAAATATCCAATGAATAACATGATAAAACCTAAAGCATGAGCTGGTGTAGTTGCCGTCTATCCGTCTGTCTGTCCATTCAAATGTCCATCATCTAGATTAAAGGTATGCGTCTGTCTGGAAGGGTAAAACGTTGGCAAACTGTTGTGGTTATTTTTTCGAATTGAATTTATTTCGTATTTTTGACAATTACCACCAGCCAATTTTTGTCTGCTCTTTCATGTGTAGCCTATATTGCAAACAATATGGACCCAGATTATACTGATCCTTTAGGAGCAGTCTGATCAGGGTTCAAAGTGTTTGAGTTCATGAAAAATAGTCTGAAGTACATTTGAATAAAGCGGTAGATGTAAATAGCGGATAACACTTTTAAGCCCCAAAATAGTAGCAGGGTAACATATATTTACTTTGTTTTTGCTATATTTAACCTACTTATTTGACACTGCTTAACGAGTAGATATTTAGGTTGTGCCCTTTGATAGAAGATGAAAAGCTTCAGGGTGTGTTTATAATTAATAAAAAGGAAATAAAACAATAAAATAAAATAAATGAGATGAGACTAGACGATAGTGGTGTTGTAAACCGAGCCTGACAGGTGTTTTAACAGCACCCGAGGGGTCTAGCAAATGTTAATAAATACTTGACAGCTATTATTGCATAAATTCATATTGTTGAATGAAAGCTTTGAGGAAACGATTTGAAAAGTTGAATTTCTGTAGTATAATAATGGCGCACATAATCATGAAAGATGCATAGGGGTTTTTATGCTGTAAAAAGGCCATGTTCTAAAGATATTGGGCAGAAACAAAATTCTGACATCAATCAAGGGCTATAACTCTGTTACAAATAAGCAAAATACGGAAGATAGCAATCCCAACATATATCTTATAAATATATATACATTTACAAAATTTGGTGAAATTCTATCCATTTGTCCTTAAGATATTGCGCAGAAACAAAATTCTGTTGCCAATCAAATACCATAACTTTGTTACAAATTTGTAAAAGATAACAGGTAAAATCCTATTGACACAGATCTTGTCAATATAAATGCATTTATAAGGGTTGATCAAATTCTGTCCATTTGTTCTAAAAATACTGAGCGGAAATGAAATTCTGACATGAATCAAGAGCCTTAACTCTGTTACAAATAAGTCATAAACCTAGATCGTGTCAATAAGAATTAATATATAAAATTTAGTGAAAATCTGTCAGTTTTTTCACAAGATATTAAGTGGAAACAAAAATCTGGCATAAATCAAGGGCCATAACACTAGTACAAAAGTTCTAAAAATCATGTGTAACAATCCCAACCTAGATCTTATCAATATAAATGCATATGTATAAAATTTGGTGAAAATCAGTCGATTTGTTCTCAACATATTGAGCGGATACAAACTTTTGGCATAAACCAAGGGTCATAACTCTGGTACAAATGTGTGAAAAATGACGTGTAACAATCCCAAGCTAGATCTTATCAATATGAATGCGTATATAAAATTTAGTGAAAATCGGTCAATTTGTTTTAAAGATATTGAGCGGAAATACAATTTTGGCGTAAATCAAGGGTCATAACTCTGGTACAAATGTCCAAAAAATGATGTGATAAATCCCAATCTTGATCATGTCGAAAAATAAGTCAATATCAATGCAGATACAAAATTTGTTAAATTCTATAAAGTTGTTCTCAAGATATTGAGTGGAAACAAAATGATGACAGATGGACGGAATGACAGAGAGAATGATGGAATGACAGACAACCCAAATCTAATATGGCCCCACTTTTCCTGAGGTCACTTCTTGTGACGTCCCCAAACTGTGTATACGTTAAGTCCAAAAGCAGTGAACCAATAGCACGTGAATTGCCTTGATAATATGCTGGTTAAAATGACTGTTAATAGCACGTGACACACATTTTTTTCAATAATGTGGGATATGATATGTGTCTCATAGTAGTAGTCCAAATGGGACTGATAAGGTATTTGCAACAGTGGTACATAGACCCATGTGGGAAACCCCATATGGTTTGCATGTGGTACCTATTTGGGTCATTATGGGCAACACATAACGGTTATATGGTCTTCAATGCCAGAAAATATGTCTTCGGAGAGTTGCGACCACCAAAGGCGCACACCAGCCTGTACTTCTGCTTTGCTGGATCAGCACCTTTGTTGTTCGTTTTTTTGTAAAGTATAATAGCTAAACTGGCTACAGGTGAAATATCAAATTTCTAGTCAGTCTCTCTGACAGTAACCAGTACTGGGCTGGTGAAGAGGGTTGTGGTTTTACTTTTGGGATCACCCAAAGGCCCAAGCTGCAGTGGTTCTGCTTATGTGAGTGTAAACAATTATATGTGCCCTACATGGGCTTAAATTCCCATGTGGCACACACATGGTCAATACGCTCAGATAGACCCCACATGTGGACCGCTGGGGTATTTTTCTTTCTCTTTAAGCCTCAGTCAACAAATTTTCAGTCATGCCAGGATGAGTCTTCTTGGGTTAAACCAGCACTAGACAGATGATAAGTGTCTTGCTCAGGAAAACAACACAGTGCCTCAGGTGAGGCTCAAACCTGCGATCCCTCAATCTCGAGTCAAGCACTCTCCCACTAAGCAACTGCGCCCCCGTTTAATCCTCATGGTTTACATACGAATTGAAATGAACTACAATGCTAAAAATGCTGTTTCATTTATTTTTCTAGTGTCAGTCATGAAATAAGCGTCAATCTCATTAAACGTTGCCACTATTTGCGGTACACGATTTTTACTAATCGCAGTACACGAGTTTTGCCATCAACAACTATTCGCCGTATACCACAGTTATTTTGTTTCAATAGATTCCAATTGAAAATAATCAAACCAAGACCAGAGATAAAACTGGGATGGTGCAAATTGCATATAGAAATAGGGAATTAACTTATTACACGAAGATAAACCATGTATTCGTTAGTTCAAAGGCTGTTTTACGACAGGAGCACTTTCCAGTCAGTACCAAGCTGCGATAACTTTGTGTAAACAAAGCAATGTTGACAAACAGAATACAATAAAGATACACAACACTGAAATTAATCCCTTGGCAATTAATCTTGATGTAAATGGTTGCTCGGGAGCAAATAATAAAGCTGAAATAAAGATAAAAACTCGCCGCCCGCCATGCCGTTTTTCTCTACTTTCGATTCAGTGGTACGCTATTTCCGGTTTCGATGATAGACGGTGCTGAAACCGTTGGTCAGAAGTCAAATGATAATTTGCTAGAAATGATCATTAGGTGATCCTCTACAAAAAGTACTGTCCTGCCAGTCAAGAGTGACAGTGTCGTCAAGCTATGTTTACAAAGCTATCAGGGACTTATAATCGATAGATCACTTGCGTATTAATCCTATCCGCAGGATAGGATTAATACACAAGTAATCTATCGATTTGCGTTTAGCTCAAGTGCCGTGTAAAAGTTAATGTTTTACTCAACAATAGTATACACAATATTACGTCACTGTCACTCTTGGTTGGCACCACAGCAGCTATGATGGATTATATCATCAAAAAATGGCCCCTAGAAGGCGCGGCAAGTATCTATGCCAGATTTTTTTTTTAAAAATCATCTCTACTGAAACCAATGGTCAGAATCAAAAACAATTTGGCAGAAAATGTCACTATAGAGGTGACCCTAGGTGACCCTCTGCAAAAATAGCTTAATATATTTTATCTGTCATAAACCAACGCAGCCAAGGGGCTCGACTATTCACAGGTCTCACTTTTTTTCATAAATCACACACATACGAGAGATGTTCCGAAAGTTGTGATCCTGGCGTGATATCTCTGTAACCAGAAATGTAACATGCCTCAAAATTGTACCGAGCATTAATATATTCTTTGTCTGACAAGTATTATGTAACTTGAAGGAGCGACCAGAAATCTACTCCGAAACAACCTATCCTAAATGCATTGGGCTATCAAGCAGACTGTGCATATTAGAGACCTCACCATTTAGACAAGAGCAGACGCAGTAATTCGTTTTTAAGGCTTCTGGATGTTCACCCGTAAGCCAATATGTCCTGTACATATGTGGTCTGATCTGGGTTTTCTAGGCCATTGAATGTACGGCTATGCAACTGTCAGCTTTAATCAAATTTTGGACCACTTGAAGTTTTGGCTGGCCCATACTGCCGTAACAACAGCTGTATAGGCACGATTAGATGAACTGATTTTTCTCTGAAGCAATTATGAATAGTCGGTATCGTCGAAGACTGATAGTAACCCACAAAGAGAATTTTAAAACGAGTCCATAAAATACGTCAATATTCATTTGCATGTATATGTCTACAAATAAAACCAATTGATTGTCCAAAGGTACACTATATCGTAAAATGATGCAATTTTGGATTAGATTGAGCACATTTTAGCAACCGTCTGAAACCAACAATAATTTTAAAAATCGTATTTAAAATCAACTTGTTTTTTGGTAACATTCGCTTGGAAGTTTTGAACTCGAAGAATATGAAGATACAGAAAATAACTTCTTCAACTTGTCGATCGACTGGGTGTAGCTTTCAACCTATAATGTGTTGTGAAGTAATGTGCTGACCTTGGTCTTTGTGGTTAACTTAGCCAAAAAAGAAGCGGAAAAAATGTCGTCTGTTGAATTAGTCTGCTGCAAATATTTGCAAACAATATTGACCAATTTAAGATCAGATGAGTCTGCACAGATGTAGTCTGATCTGGGTCCTCACTGTTTGAATATTTAGACGGACGACTAAAGCAGACGATATTTGTTGTGATTGGCGCTTTAAGGATAAAGCTACTTTCAAAACCTTGATATAACAGGGTTCAGTAGACAGATAGTTTTTTATAAAAGATAAACTAATATATTACCAAACTTTTTTGAAACCTTACCACTGAACGAAATTATTGACAAAAAGAATCAAATAAGTTTATAACAAACCTATGTAATCTTGGTATGCTATCACAAGCGACCAATCATTGCGCTTTATTTTGAGTTTGAGTCTGTACTCAAGTTTTATAACCTCGAGGCCTGATCTTGTGTAAAATCTAGCACTTCCATCGCAGTGGGCCTCAAGCTTCCCCAAGCCCCTTTAAACTTTTTATCTACCTTGTCTGTTTGCATCAAAACCTCAAGTAAGGTTGGGTGCACAAATGGTAAAATCTATTTATCATAAAAAAAAGTTCAGCTAAGGCTTGTAACTTTTACCCTTAAAAGCGCCATTCATACCAAAAGCCGTCTGCTTTTGTCGTCTGCTGAACTGTTTAGTAGCTGATAAATAAAATGTCGTCCTGATCTGTTTCCAAACCGTTTTGACACTCTGATAGTGTTCCTGAAATGTTTTATTTTGAAAACAAAATGATTTTGAAAAAAGCAGATATCAACAACAGCAAATACGCAAATAGTGTGGACCATGATGGGATGGCGGAGTGCTGCATCACACCTGTGACTGCACTGTTTACTAAATGAGCCGTGACACGTGATTTCCAACAATGTGGCATTTCGACAAGTGTAGACTTAGACGAGCCTCTGCAGCCTCCTTTTAAGCTTAATAACTCCAAATGAAGTTTGGTCAGTAGATTAACAGTCATAGAATATTCAAGCGACTTGCAATGGCTCTGATCAGACTGTGCGTATGCACATACCATATTGTTGGAAATCTCGCGTTGACTGTATCTATAGCGTGAATATGCATTGAGTAACGGCTAAAATAATAATAAAAACAGTGTAGCTAATGGGCGGATCCAGAGATGGGGGGACAGGGGGTCCGGACCCCACCCCCAGAAAATCATTTGCCTGTCGGCTATAAGAAATTCTAGTACGGACATCCCTCGAGAAGCAATTGAACCCGATGCGTCCAATTGCTACTCGAGGGAGGTTCGTGGTCGGGCTCCCCCCCCCCCCCCCCTATCAACTGACCAGAATCAGGGATGAACCCGTCTTCGGGATTTGCATATAACAAAGGCGCAGACCTGCTTGCGCATCCGCACGTACTGATCAGCGCCTTTGTTATTCGTTTTTTAAGAAACTTGCGAGGAGCGAAATTTCAATTTTCTAGAAAGGAGACTGGTTTGAGTCTTACTTTATTGGAATCTGCGAAGACAGATTTTGTCGCGCGTCGAGGCCTACATGTATATGTAGAATATAAATGGGCCGCGACATGTGATTTCCAACAATGAGGCATTTCGACAAGTGAAGACTCAGACGAGTCTGTGCAGCCTCCTTTTAAGCTTAGTAACTCCAAATGATGTTCAGTCAATACCTAAACAGTAATAATCTATTCAAGCGACTAGCAAAGCCTCTGATCAGACTGTGCGTATGTGCTGGCTGATCTGAGGCATTGCTGGTCGCACATTCCACATTGTTGGAAATCTCATGTCGTGGCTCAATTATGTAGAACTCGAACGCCATTTTTGCCTATGTATCATTCCATGGAAACCTGCGCCCAATTAGCTGGAAAAACTCCTCGTTGAGGGAGTGAAATAAAGTTTTCAAAAGGGCTCTAGTTTCATTGCGCATAACCGGATGTGGACGGCCTTTTCCAGGATACATGCACTCATTACCCGTATCAGTTTTAAAACAGTAAAATTTTCTTGTTTCATTGTATACGAATACGTCTTCGTTAAAATACGAATTTAAACCAAGAAAAACTTCCGCCTTTCTCAACTCTACCACTGGATTTCTAGCAAACTCATCACCATCTAAAATAAGGATTTTGTCTTTACCGAAAAGTTGTATCCATTGTCTGATTAAACGGGTATATGTGTATAGATGCCGAACATTCTGAGAGTATGTCTTGTTTTGGGCAAAGAAATTCTTAAGAAACTGTTCAAAATCCATGGCATCTGGAATTTTGCTTCTGGCTTTCACATCCACAAAGTGAGACATGGTTCTTTCAACGGGCTCTCTCACTATAAGAATTAGTTTTACATTTGGCAAATGTCTAAACACCTTTTCCGGCTCCCCACCGATACCTAGTTTTTCCAAACGCAGTTGCCCTATATCTGTACATGGCCGATCCTCCACACATTGAATCGGAGCTCTCGATTCGTCTTCGTCAAAGCAATCGTTGTTACCTCTCTTCTTGGCGATGAAAATTGATGGATGCAGTCCTAGAAACTGTCGAAGTGTCATTGTACCACATTTTTCAAACCCAATTATAAGAATGTCCGGCAGTTGCCTACAATCTGATTCATTCTTAAAAACCTCAAAACCTGTAAAGAACGAATATCAAATCTTGAATGAAACCTTCATTATTTAGGCCTAAATTAAAATTTTATTTGTTACACCTTACCCGATCGACCCTGAAAAAAGGCCCTACTCAAAAAATTGTATTTCAATTTTCAATCATGACTTTTTTTTAAAATTTCATGGCAAACTTTGAGAATTGTCCAATGTAGACAGTGTTATCTTAGCAAAAATTGCGTTTGTGTTTTATTGCCTATTGTAGGACTATACAGTAAAACCTGCCTAAAACGGCCACTCAAAGATATATCCTGGCAGCATTCTGCAAACTTTTGACCTGCATTAGACGATAATCGGTTTTGAAAAACAAACAATTTTTGTCTTTTTTGGAGTGGCCTCTTAAGACAGGTTTTACTGAATACAATTAATGGAAGCTAAAAAAATAATTTTTCGACCGACGACCCATACCGGTAAAAAAGAGTCGAGTAAGGGGAAACAAAAATATTTTAAGGTTGGCCTAATAGTGTAGGCCGCTGTGTAATCCCGTGGGAATATTTGGGTAAAAGTGTCAAACATATATCTTCTTGTAGAGAAATGTATTCTGTTTAAGAAAAAAGATGTTTCCATTTTTTCTTTGCTGATTTAACGTCATGGTGACGTCACAAAGTGATGTACACCTTTTTGGCTTATTTAGGGCTTGAAAATTGAGTACTATGAATTCCAGCTGGTATAAACATGTACTGTTTGATCAGTTGTTGTGATATTACTAGCAGAATTTTGTTTTTGGAGCATAGACTCTGACTCAGAATTTTAAAGAGGTTACATTAACTTCAAAATGATGTCAGTAAAAGAAAAACATGACGTCAGTATCAAAATGAAAAGTCTGTTACAGTGAAAGCTAAAATGACATTAGCTCACACTATGCTAATATACATTCCTCTCCCAGTGCTGGGATATTGTACCCTATGAATTTCTGAACCTTCATTAAATAAGATGCAAAATGACACATGTTAGCTCTCTGACCTGTAACAGACATGTTAGCTACGTTACCCTATTGTAATTTCAAATACAATAGTGCAAATATCAAGTTATGCCTATCTCTTATTTAAAGGCACACTGATTGCCTTAAAAGCATTTATCTAACAGCAGTAAACAACCAGTATACGCTTAAACATATGATATTACTGTAATATATGTTACTTACTTCAAATGTATTACTACTTAATGCAGTACTATCAATAGACAATTGGCTGCCAAAAGACGTCCAAGGAGGGGTTTTGTACACTTCATTTTTTCTAATATGTTCTTTAAAAGGTTATCCTTGAAAGCAAAGAATGCATCGAAGAACTGAAACTAGAGTGTGCAAGTTTTCTGGGCCAGACTAGCTAGTTTCGGCCAATTTGGCCTCATCATTGACCCTCTAATAATTTCAAAGTTCACAAATGAAACCCATGATCCCAAAGGACAAGAAAATAAAATCTACACTATAGTGAAGGGCAGGGAGACCCAGAAATATAAACCCAGAATATTTAAGCCACAGAATAATGTATGTTAACTCTATAACGGTTACAGTGTTACCTTATTATAGCAAATTTTACTTCGTTTCCCTGAAATAATAGGAGATCATATCAAATTGTTCCTTATTCTGAATTGTCAATATTATCTTTTGATTGTAATCAAATGACTAGCATTGATTTTATCAATCAAATGACCTGTTATTACTGTTATGTACTTTACTTTCTTTTAAATACATTTTGTTAAAGCAAAAATAGCAGTTAATGAGTTTACAATGCTAGTGGTTTATTTACTGCCATTTAACTGCTTCTAATTGCAATTAACTGAAAATATCAACAAAGCATCGATGATTATGGGAAGAAATTTGAGCTTCAAGCAGATCAAACGTCATTTCAATGCAAGTCGGCGTATTTTATCAAATTTATAAACAGCATTTTAGAAGCTGCTTATTTTATGATCCAGTAATGTTTCTTTATGCTTAAATGATATCTTACATCTCAGAGACACTTGTGTATTTGCTTTTTAAACATGGAATGATATTTAAAAACAGACTACACTATATGTTTGATAGTACAATACTATTAAGCATGAAGTAGCTTTAAATTGGTAAGATTTATCACACATTGTATAAGCCTATTGATTACAACAACTTTATTGTTACCATTCAATGACGAAACTTAATCAGAATGCATTAAAATTGTAAGTTATTTCAGACGTAGTTCAAAATCGAGGCCTTTATCCTTGTCTTTTAAAAGAATAAACTGAGGTCTTTTGGAAACAAAACGACTTTTACCCCACATTTGACACACGCATGGTTATAATCGCTTTATATCTGAAGGGTGTCTAGTTTGATGAACTGGAATACCATTTATGTTCGAAAAATGCATAACAATAGAATTTTATGGAGAATATTACACTTATCATTAATTCTGTCTGGTTTTAAAATTTTGTAAAGCATTGAAACAGAACAGCATTTGTTCTAATGGTTTATTATAGTCGTACATTTGAAAAAAATAGGTGCATCACTCAGAAAAGTTCCCTGGTAATGTTAGTATAGCATGTATATTGTAGTCATTGCTATATTAATGGACAAAATAAATTATATGTTAATTTGTTTTGCATAAGTATATCAATTAAATTTAGTCTTGCAGTTGAATTTTGTTTCAGATAATATCATTTTTATGTGTAGCCAATCAAATGTGAACATCAACTACGCAACTAGATGCCAGGATACAAATTGATTTGGTGACAGCCTCTTTAACCAATAACTGATTTTAGAAAGTTATAATGCATAAGACTGCCTCCCTCAAAACATTTAGTAATTATAAGGGTTTTTCTTTTATGGTAAATAAACCTAAATATACATTAAATCTAGCCTGTATCACGTAAAGTAGCTGAATATGTTTACCCATAATTTGAGCGACTGTAAACTGTTACAAAAAGTGATGTTTTTTTTTTAATAACTGTTTATAATTATTTAAATTAAACTTAGATTTCTCTAGATAAATATTACAAAACTTCCAACTCACGATGATATATATAAGCTTTTCAGGCGCATTTATATATCGTCTTTGACGACATATTGGATAAACATGGGGTCCGATGATATACTTCATACAGTAATATATGATATTTAAACAAATTTGACAGAAAATGGGAAAGTAGCCTTCTAAGTACTGGTACTTGAGAACTATAATTTTATTTGCTTATGAATTTTAAATTTTTTAATTTTGGGCATATCATTGTTTGTATATATAAAAAGTTAAAATATATACTATTTTGCAAATGTTGCAAAGATAATTAATACGAACTCAATAGAAATTGATAAATCTTTATATCTATAACCAAACAGTCAGCTATTACCATGCGATCCAAACAATTGTTGTGCTGTAACAACAATAGAATCTAGGACGAGGGTTGGCACCAATTAAATGCATTTAAGACCCCCCACCAGTGATTTAGGCGACTGTTCGTTCTAAGGCGCGGATTATGTTGTTGTTGATTCATTGTTTATGGTTGTTCTCATTGTTTGTGGGGGTTTGTGTTTTGTGTTTGTCTACATTTAGTTTTTCAGTACTTTATGTCCTTCTAGTGTTGCAATCACCTTGATTTGGGAAGCTAGGTCTGCAGTGTGTGATTGTGGTATTTCCTGATCATACTTACTGGCTTCTTCAAAATGATATAAAATACCATAAGGCGGATACTATTAGGAATTTAGCAATGTATATACAGTTTTGAAAGTTGTAATATACGTTACATATTGCCACACAATAAACAAAATGGTTGTCTACACCAAAAACGACATTAAGCACATCCTTTCACTCTTGGATTTCAATATAATACTCATATATGGTGTTTAAAGGCTTTCATATAGCATTGCATGCTAAATTTTAGAATGAAAATATTCTTACCTTATTTAACGTGTTATTCAGGCTATCATATTAAACATATCATAACTCTTAAGTATTTGTGATAAAAGCAAGCTGCTTGCAGTTATACAATGGCTGCTTACTTGTCTTTTGGAACATATATTTAAAACATGAATGCTACATGATAAGCTTATAAAATGAAGCTAGTTAACAACATTTTAATGGTTGTATAGTGGGGGTAGTTTAAATGTAACATTAATTACACTACAATGTGCCTTAATAACTTTTATAAACATAAATATCTGCAGGGAATGCAATGTTCTTGTATATGGCATGAATGTTTGGCCAATTTAAATGTTCAGGAACTACCTTAACAACCTTATTTACATTATTTTTGTTTTAAAAAATGAGGGATAACGAAGTTAACATGCTGTAACAGCCAAACGCCCCAACCACCAGAAAGCTAACATGTTTCAAAAAGCTTAGGCAGAAACATAAATTTATGCTAGCATTTGATTTTAATCGCAAGGCACACACAATTTTCCAGAATTACATTTCTGTACGCAATATGTTTTTTCTTGCATACTGACATCAAATCGACGTCAATTTGGCGTAAAATTGAAGTCCGCGTTGAATCTAATTTTCATTTCGGTCCTTCTATAGACGTTTCAAACCACTTGAACGCTATAGCCACACTTAAATACCATTATTTAAGGTGTATACAGCACTAACAGATATAAGCTGTTTGATTCTAGTGAAAAGACGGTACGTCATTTTGTGACGTCACTGTGACGTTAATACTGCAAGAAAAAATTGGAAACATCGTTTTCCTTAAACTGCATATATTTCTCTAGTTGAAAATCGATATGAATCAGTTTTACCCAAAAATTCCCACGGGAGCCCAAATTTCGACACAGCGGCCTACACTATAATAGCATATAATAAGCATATGGTGTTCTTTTGAGGGAAAACGGGTTAAGAGTGCAGACACAGATCAGACACCGAACAACGTACTCTCATAGGAATATTGAAATATTTGGAGCACATAAAATAAATGGACGGCAGCAAGATGCAAGAGATTGTACACTATGCAAGGCGATAAAAATTAAACGGCATGATATAAATCCAACGGTCATTCCGCGAAAATGACGTAACCAAGTCAAAAGTGATTAAGTTTTTTTCTACAGTTGCTTGATTGTAGAACGAAATGAAAGAGACTCCGATAGAAAACTGTTCAGCATAATTGAAAGAACCACTGTGTATATTTGGTTGGTTCCCTTGAAACAGTTATGTCTGGATCATGGCAGTCGATCAAAGGTACTAAGCTCGCATTCATTTGATCGTCACGTCAAAATGTCTCTCAAAAACATATTTCCCCTTAAGATTACCTTTTCTTTGTGACTGAATAGAATCTAAGTATACCTAAGATATCGTTCAGTGCATTGTCTTTGATTAGATACGCAACGAACCCTGACATGACATTTGAAGATAAAATGTCCAACTACATCCAACTTTCGATGATAAATAGCACAGCAAACGAATTTTCGTCAATGATAACAGTACCAAAGGAGGAGTTTCTTTTACCCAGGCCAAATAAAAAATACCTGTGTTTAGGGTAACCCGACCCTACCTAAATTTACTGGTGAAACTTACATTTTTTTTCAGGTTTTCTGGAAAAAATACAATTTTATGCATCTTGAAAGGCGAAATGCCTTTCAAAATGCATTAAATTATATTTTTCCAGAAAAAAAATGTGTGCCTACCCTACCCAAAATTTTCAGACCTGTTACCCGAAATACACTTTTTTGTTTGCCCCCAGCACATGAAATGTTGGTCCAAACATAATATATTGCTAAATCTTGAACGCGAATGTGGTTGGGTCACAAAGACTCGCAACAATAATTACTACCCTTTCGGTGCATTTTAGGCATACATGATATCGAAAGGGCCTCAGCGAGAAAAAAACTTATTTTGTTGTATGCGAACAACAATGGAACAGACCAGCCTGCGCATACGCTGATCGGCGCATTTGTTTCGCCTTCTGAAAAGGATTTTGCCCATATTTGCTACATACAAAGTTTCAATATGTAGTCCAGGAGACTGGTTTGAACGTTGCCAGGTCGCATACCCCGAAGACAGGTTTATCTTTTAACCTGAATGCGAGTTGCTTAATCTTGTATTTTATAGGGTAAAGTCAGGTAACTTCGGACATCAGGTAAATTCGGACAGCAGCCTTGTTTGATTCATATTATAATTATTGGAATTAAAAAAATAATCAACTAATCAAACAGTGAAAATCCTGATGAGACGGCTCATAAGGAGCCGTCTCATCTGGATTTCCACTGTTTGCAAATGTGTGTCCGAATTTACCAGGTGTCCGGAGTTTCATGATTTTACCCTTGTGTTTGAGAGTCTGTTCTTCAGAGAATCAATCCAGTATAGAGAATACCATGTGCTTGTCTTTTGATATAAAGTTTACCATACAAGGCTTTGGTACATGTAACGCATGTCCAAACGCGAGTCTCTGTCAGGTGGGTTATGAAAATTGAGCCGCGGCCTGAGATTTCCAACAATTTGACATTTTGACAGGTGTACTCTGTAGCCTCTTTTAAAGCGTAGAAGCTCCAAATGGTGTTCAGTCAGTAGCTTAACAATCATAGAATACTCAAGCGACTAGCAAAGGCTCTGATCAGACTGCGCGTATGCGCAGGCTGATCTGAGGCTTTGCTGGTCGCACATACCACATTGTTGGAAATCTCATGCACTTGCTCCTTAATAGTGTGTGTTCCCGTCATCTAGAATACCTAATTTTAAAGCCGTTTCCTCTTGCTTGCCTCTCTTTCTTGTATTCCAGATTATGCCAAAATCATACCATGGTCTGTCATCTTCTCGAGCTACAACAGTTTTGATAGGTCAGCATAATTTAGCAAATTCATTAAAAACATATATGGGCCTCGACCCGAGAAAACTGGACTTTGTGGTAACAAAAGCGCCGACCAGCCTGCACATTCGCGCGCAGACTGACAGCATCTTTGTTATTTGCTTATTGGAAAATATCATATATAAACTTGAGCACGAGCGAAACTTCAAATTTCCAGCTGGTCTCTGTAGGTCACAAACCTGTAATTGTAAAAAGAGCACAGATTGGCTCAAAAGGTGGGTGGATTCTCAGCACAATATTTATGTTGAAAAGTGTTTCGTGATTGGTCAATAATAAAATTATGGGAAAGTATTCACATTTACTAGACGGGTATATATTTGCTGCAATTTTTGAAACAGCATATCACTTCTTTTGCTGATTAAGTTTGCTGGTGTGCTTAGGAAAAAAGGACCTTGCATTTTGGTATTTTTTCAAAGGGTGCCCACCTTCAGGGGCCAAATAGTGGTAAAACATGGTGGTAACCATGGTATCTCATATTTGTTTATTGGTTGAACTAGGTCCAATCTGTAGTTCTATGGCAGCCTCATTGTGCGTGAAGAGTTGTGCGGACCACAGCTTACTTAAAAGCTATAATGGAGGTCTATGGAAAAACAATTACAGGTCTGAGCCCTCAAGAAGAAAATCAGGCCTGTTCTGTTGGATACCTTGGCTGCTATGCATGTGACCTGTAATATGTTTTGATGCATTGTTTTGGTTTCAGTGAGTCCTATAATGATTTCAGCTTCAAAAAGTTCACATTTTTAAAACAAAAATCATTAAAACTGCAGAAAAGAGCCTTATTAGTTGGTAGGGGTAATGGCTGGCTCAGTTTTGCACTACATATTGGGCTGGGAAGCATATGAGTTCCACTGCTGCACTATGAGGCTATACTGGAAGCATCATTTCATTTATCAAAAGCTTACTGGTGCCCATATCACATACATTTGTATTTTTTATTTTTATGCTGAAGCATTTGTTTAGTATTTCTTCTTGTAATTGACAAAATATGGTAAGAAGGCCTTTTCCCAAGTTTCCGTAAACGGCAGTAGTTGTCACTTGATAGAGTTAAATGCAACTTTGTTGAAAAGCATTTCATGTGGTAAACCCACATTTGCATGCTCATTTATTGTCATTTGCCTTAGTTGAACTTAGAGATAGCACAGGAGACTGTCATATGACCCAATATGACATTGACCTTTTGAAAAAAAAGTGACCTTTCCTTTGAGCAACAGTGAAGAACAACTTGGAAACCTGTCTGATGTTGCAGTGCTCACTTTGTTAATTAATTCACCTGGGCCCTTTTGGTTGATTTGCTGTGCCAAATAGACCCTTGCCCTTATTAATGACCTTGACCTTTATAAGAGGAACCATTTCAGATGGATATAGGTATGCATATTAGTCCATTTTAATCTTTACTATTCGATCCTACAATATAAATGACACTTTGAAAAAAATGGCATTATGAATTTGCTTCATCATTTTAATTCACTTGCATGCTTTTAGCACATTTATAGCCTGTCATTTATAAAATTAGTATTTTGGGCCTGTAATTTTAAAATTTTGTCAATAATTTGGTGTATCTCTGACCATTTTACCTCATTTTAAGACAAATAGGTCATGAAAAGTAGAATTTGTACCTTTTTGGCCAATAAAATTGCAAAGTGACCTTGACCTTTGACCTCTATAAACTTGATATCTCCCTTTCACTGACCTTGACCTTGCAGCATCTTTGCTGAAGAAGATTTCTTCTTCCTCTATGCCTTAGAAAAAATGTAAGTAGTCCAAATGCCATGCTGGTGAGCATAGTCCCTCTGCATGGAAAAAAAAGGTTTGCTCTTCCCCACCTCTGACTGTTACATAATATTAGCTTTTTTACCTAAATAAGCAGAATTTTTTGTACAAATTAGTTTTTTAAGTGATTGGAAGTTGATTTTATGTGTAAAGAAAGGATTCTATGCTCCATAGGTAGAAGTATGTAATTTTTGGCCATGTCAATGGGGGTGGGTGGGTAAACTCCACATTAGAGTAATGATGGTAAAGCACATGCATCTTCTTGGTATGATATATTGTAAAGTGGTGTTATAAGCTTATATGCGAGAAGTATGACGCCTTTCTAATATACAATAAAAGAGATATAAGAAAATTAATATGTTCTATTTCCCTTTTTCATTATTTTGCTAACATTGATTTTACCAGTAATATATGTCGGGGGTAGGGCTGTTTAAAGGGTTCCAAAGAATAACTTTAGGGTAAATAATGCAAACAAACAATATAAATGTGCTTTAAAATGTTTAATGGTTTGAATTAAATGATTTTGTTGGTCTTTTATCTAAAAAGCGTTATGTCTTTATGTCACAGATCTGTAATTGTAAAAAGGGCACTGATTGGCTCAAAAGGTGGGTGGATGCTCAGCACAATATTCATGTTAAAAATGTTTCATGATTTGTCAATAATAAATTACGGGAAAGTATTCATATTTACTAGAGGGGTATATATTTGTTACACTTTTTACACATAACAAAAGATACTGAAGCTCATCAAAACCGACAGGTGGATATAAATGGCTGCCTTTATCTACAGATCATTTTTAAGTGGTTGCTTTGATGACAGATCAGGAATGTTTGTGGCTAACATTGATGACCGACGGAAAATGTAGAAAGCTCCTTGAAATTAACAGATTTTTGCAGCTTTTGGTACTGATTTAGACCATATCTTTCATATTGCATCAAAATTAAGTCATCTCATCTCTCATTTGGCTTACTGATATTAAGCATTAGCAAACAGTTTAGATTCAGTTCAGACGCTGAATTAGCAGGGTCATCGCTATTTCTTAGAGGATATTACTATATAAAGCTCAAAATGTACGTCTAGACCAAATATCATTTAAATGCCACATGAACTTATTCACTTTTAAGAAATCAGATAATACACAAATCTAAAATAGGCCAACTGTCATTTAAGGTTTCTTTGAGCTTGTTGCACTGTTCTTAGACAGTTTGAAGACATTTCAGGAAAACCATTGAGTTTTGTTATTTCAGTTACTGTCGTTTTCGGTTTGAGGACATGGGTTTGGTTTTAGTTGTGCCACTTCCTGGTCATTGTCTGTATTCTTTTTTTCTAAGCAGTACCAGTAGATATCTAACTGTGCCAAATATTTTTTTGGATGTTGCCTTGTATGAATCAACCGAAGGATCCAAATATTTTTTTAGATGTTGCCTTGTATGAATCAACCGAAGGATGATAATGACTTTAATTGATTGAATGGCAACAGATCATTTCGAGATTTTTCTCCATAAAAAAATATTTTCAGCCATGATAATGGTATGCAAGTTGGGATCATACCAAAGAGAAAGCTGTACATGCCTGATGTCTAGTGGCGTCTTGACTGTTATCTATTTGGTTGTGCTTTGATAAATGAATCATTTGTTGTATAGATCCATAGAATGTTTCCAATTTGGAAGATAGTTTTTAGATGGATTCCTTTTTGATGTTTCAATCCAAGAAGAGGTTGATGGACAGTTGACATGTGGCATATGTAATGCTAGTTTGTTTGTTTTTTTCTAAAAAAATTAACTTCAAACAGCACCTCAAGCCACATTCACATTCCATTACAAGAAATGCACACACTTTTTCATATCTCAACACCCAATATATCACATATCAAGATACACTAGCCTCAACAAAATGCCAAGCATAAAACTGAGCCACAACTAGGTAAAGGATCTTGCATGAGTGCTCATGTTTATTGAATTTAGTAAACGAGTTGGGGAAAAGAGATAAAATGCGAGGCTTGCCAAGCATTTTATCTCTTTTTCGCAACAAGCTTAATAAATTCAATAACAAGGTGAATGGATGTTAGATTCTATTTATCACATGACATTAAAATTAATTAAAATCTCATTTTTGGCATGAACACGTCAAGATTTTGCTATCATTTAGGCAACGTTAAAATGAACCTAATTACCTAACTTAACTAAATCTGTAAACCACTAGTAGTTTATCGATTTTATTGCATAGTGATATATCACTCCTAGACACGACATAATGCGATAAATATATTTATATGTATTTCCTGTTCCATAACTTTCTCTAGGAAGGCTAACTTGAATATTCAAGTCAGTTCCATGAACCAGAACCATTGGCACAAAGCTTACAGTGTCATTTTGAAGCATGTAATAACACAATCCAGCAGAAGGAAAAATTACGTGACAACATAAATATCTAAACAAGTTCTAAACCAGACTCTTGAGGACACTGCTGCAAAAATCATAGGAGAACAATAATTTGGTTTTAAGCTTGTGTAGATAGCCATGTGGTCATGGATTTTTCCCTTTGCTTGAATGTTATATTACATGCTTCAAAATGGCATTGGTAGCTATGTGCCGACGACCATGAAGAAAGACAAGTAAGTGGCCAAGCAGTTGTTTAAACGGTTCTGCTGGACAGTACCTTACTTGACATCAAGCATAATGTGCCAGATTTTCTTACATCCCAGACCAATGTAAAATTGAAAAAATGAAGAAAAATAATCTACAGTAATTCCTGTAGCAATGATTTTTAAAAGTTATTATCAGTTTTCTTATTTGTTACACATGCAGCGAAATCAGATTTAAAAAATGCTTCTTCTAATGTATGGCACTGGCTTTTGGAGTTTTTGCATTTATTAACAAAAGATAATGATTATCTGTGTAATGATAAATGAAATGGTCTGAACAAACGCATGAGTCCAATCAAACATATTCATATAATTCAGGGTAAGTATTGTTTACATTATATTGGTATAAAATGAATATTGAATAATATGCGTTCCTTTTACTGTCTATATATACTCAAACAAAAAAGAAACGTCCGATTTTCATGATACTGTATCTTTCCATCCAGTTAAGATGTCGTAGCAAAAATTAATCAAAATGTTAATCAAACTTCCAACACACATTAAATGGTAATTATTTGATTTTATCTTCTTACCTGGAAGAGTTATTTAACCAATAGTGAAAACAGCTCAATTCACTATCATCAGCAAATTGATCATCAAAACGTGACACATTTTACGTTAAATGGCAAGCAGAAACGTCCAACGATGAAAAAACATCTAAAAATCCCAAATTTTGCTTATTAAACGAGCGAAATTGCAGTTCAAAACCGTTAATTTACGAAATTAACTGAAATTACATCCCTTTGAATTAAACAAATAACAATTTAAGAACCTCTAATTCTCCTTAATCTAGCGTCATTTTGACACCGTTTTTGTTTTAATTTGTTGTGTTTGTGTATGACAACGACCGCACAAAAGGTAAAAATAAAAACTATGGCTGATGTCGGCCATCACATCTTTAGGAAATATGTGATTTATACCCCACCCCTTACTGAAAAACACATGTGAATTTCAAGTATTAAATGTTTTTTGGTGATTAGATTTAATCAATGTTAAAATGCTTGTCATGGCGAAAAAGAAATTCAAATTTGATCGACTCTGTTGACTATCAAAATGTTAGACTAATAATGATTTTTCTGTGTGTCTTAACACACGCTCTTGATCGATGTTTTGTGACGTCAGAGTATGTTACAGATTAATGGCTGTGGCCGTTAATGCAATGCCTACAGCTTACATGCATAACATCTTACTAAAGAGTTTGCTCAGTGATGTTTAAATATACTTGAACGGTTCGAAATTATGATGGACTGCAGCTATTGATGTTGTGACTTTTGATTTTAAGGGTACTCGTGTTGTCTGAGTTGTCAGCGGCTCTACTGGTTATCAAATGAATTTCGTTTAGATGCATAACATTTCTAAATGATAACAGTTTGTAATGTAAAACTTTGAATGAAATGCGTTCATACATTTAGAACTGGCAGACGTAAACGTCAAGCGGACATAACTTTATTGTTTCAGTATATATTGTTCCCCAACCTCTTCTTGGATTGAGGCATCCAATAGGGGTCCATTTAAGGGTTCTCAAAGTCTATATCTTCCAAATTGTGGTCCATCGTTTGAATATGTTAAACGAATATTTTTGTTACCAAAGCACAACTGAAAAGTTAACAGCCAAGACGCCAGTAGGCATCATGCCTATTTAGCTTTCTGTTTGGTGTGTCATCTTGCATACCATTATCATCTGTTGCCATTCAACCCATAACACTCATTCGCAACCTTCATAGAGGGAAGCTATAACTTGAAAGTAAAATGTTTGCACTTGGTACTTGTAGAAAAAAAGAATACAAGCAAAACCGGGAAGTGGCATAACAAAAACCAAACCTCTTTCCTCAAACCAAAAACGGCACTAACTGAAATTTGATTTGTATATTTGTTTGATATGATTCTTTACATCCCAGTCAACAATTTTTCAGCTATGTTGGGGTTGGTACTCCTGGGTTGAACCAGTACTAATCAAGAATTAATGTGTCTTGCTAAAGGATACAACGCAGTGACACTGATGGTGCTCAAATCTGCAATCCTTTGGTCTTGAGTCAAGCATTCTACCACTGAGCCACTGCTCTCCCTAAAAGCAGAAATATCAAAACTAAATGGTTTCACTGAAAATTCTTCAAACTGTCTAAGAACAGTATAGCACGCTCAAAGTGACCTTAAATGACATCTGGTCCCATTTAAGATTTGGGTATTCTCTGGTCACTTTAAAGTGGATATGTCCATTTGTCATTTAAATGATAATTGGTCTAGATGTACAGTTTGAGCTTTTTTATATGAATTTCCTCTAAATCCTGTTGATACAGCGTCTGAAAAGAATCTAGACATTTTGCATATATGCTCAATATCAGTTTGCCAAATGACAGATGGGATTACTTTAATTTTGATGAAATATGGAAGATGATTTATGGTCTCAGTCAGGACCAAAAGCTGAAGAAATCAGATAATTTTAAGTAGTTTTCTACAATTTTGATCGGTCATCAATGTTAGTCACAAAAGTTTTTGATCTGTCATCAAAGGCAACACATTAACATTGATCTGTAGTTAAAGGCAGCCATTTATCAACTACCTGTCGTCTTTGATGAGCTAAAGTTTCTTTATACAATCGAACTGCGGCTTCATATTTAGCAAGGATTTGTAGCTGAATGATTGAAATTTGATTGTATATAAGTGAAGAAAGCAGACTTTGACGGAGAGATAGACAATCTGAACAGATAACAATTTTTTGTGACTTTTCTCGAGAAAGCTCTTAAATGTTGATCAAGTGTAGCTTTATTTGCGAGAGATAAAACGTCATCTTGTTTCTGTATGATCGTTCAACAAGTTTACTCAGTCAGCACTGATTACCAGATGGCTTCTCTTCGGAGTTTGCAAACCGAAAATCTTAGCATTCCCTTCATTAAACCTAAGCAAGAGAGCCAATTGGTCATAAAGTGCTCACCTGAGCTTTTTAAAGCTTAATATAGGTATCTGAAGAAAGCTCCCTGGTGAAATTAGGTTCGGGGCCATTTTGGCCCCAGGGGCATAATTTGAACAAACTTAGTAGAGGTCTACTAGGTGATGCTACATACAAAATATCAAAGCTCTAGGCCTTATGGTTTCAGACAAGAAGATGTTTTCATGTTTTTTTCCTCATGTAGGCCTTTGTTAAACATGTGACCCCCGAAGGCCATTTTAGCCAGAGGGATATAATTTGATCAAACTTGGTAGAGGTTTAAAATGTGATGCTTCATACCAAATATCAAGGCACTAGGCCTTGTGGTTTTAGACAAGAAGATTTTTTCATGTGTCTCCTCATATAAGCCTGTGTAAAACATGTGACCCCGGGTCTGCCATTTTTGCCCCTGGGGCATAATTTTAACAAACTTTGTAGAGGTCCACACGATAATGCTACATACTAAATATCAAGACTCTAAGCCATATGATTTCAGACAAGAATTCTTTTCATGTTTGTCCCTATATAGGCCTATGTAAAACATGTGACCCCGGATCAGAGCCATTTTTGGCTACAGGGATATAATATGGAGAAACTTGGTTAATGTTCACTAGGTGATGCTTCGTACCAAATACCAAAGCTCTAGGCATTGTGGTTTCAGACAAGAAGATTTTTTTCATGTTTCTCCCTATGTAAACAGTGTGACCCCGGGTGGGGCCATTTTCGGCTCCAGGGGCATGATTTGAATAAACTTGGCAGAGTTTCCACTAGGTGATGCTACATACCAAATATCACGGCTCAATGCCTTATGGTATCTGACAAGATGATTTTTCCATGTCTTTCCCTATATAGGCCAATGTAAAATATATGACCCTCGGGGCGGAGCCACTTTTGCCCCAGTGGCATAATTTGAACAAACTTGGTAGAGGTTTACAAGGTGACGCTACATACCAAATATCAATGCTCTAGGCCTTGTGGTTTCAGACAAGAATTTTTTTCCACGTACTTCCCTATATAAGCCTAAGTAAAACAGGTGACTCTTGGGGTGGGGCAATATTGACCCCAAGGGGTATAATTTGAACAAACTTGGTAGAGGTCCACTAGGTGATGCTACATACCAAATATCAAGGCTTTAGGCCTTAAGGTTTCAGACAAGAAGATTCTTTCTAGTTTTCCCTAAATAAGCCTTTGTAAAACATGATCCTGGGGCGGGGCCATGTTTGGTCACAGGTAAATAATTTAAACAAATTTGGTAAATGTCTACTAGGTGATACTACATGCCAAATATCAAAGCTCTAGGCCTTGTGGTTTCAGAGAAGAAGATTTTTAAAGTTGTCATATTGAAAATATATTCTTACCCTGTGTGACCCAGATATGCAATGGGCCTATATTAAAAATGTGAAGACTTTTCATGCTTTTCATTATATAGGCCTATGTACAACATGTGACCAATGGGGCCATTTTTGGCCAAAGGGATATAATTTGAAGAAACTTGGTAGAGTTACACTAGGTGATGCTTCATACCAAATATCAAGGCTCTAGGCCTTGTGGTTTTAGACAACAAGATTTTTTCATGTGTCTCCTTATATAGGCCTGTGTAACACATGTGACCCTGGGACGGGACCATTTTTGGCCCCTGTGGCATTATTTAAACAAGCTTGGCTCTAGGCAATATGATTTCAGACAGACAAGTAGATGTTTTCATGTTTTTCCTTATATAGGTCTATGTAAAAAATTTGACCCCCGGAGCAGGGCCATTTTTGGCCCCAGGGATATAATTTGAAGAGACTTGGTAAAGGTTTACAAGGTGATACTTCATACTAAATATCGAAGATCAAGGTCTTGTGGTTTCAGACAAGAAGATTTTTCATGTTTCTCCCTATATAAGTCTATGTAAACAGTGTGACCCCTGGTGTGGCCATTTTTGGCCCCATGGGGCATAATTTGAACAAACATGGCAGAGTTTCCACTATAGGTGATACTACATAACAAATATCAAGGCTCTAGGCCTTATGGTTAACGACAAGATGATTTTCCATGTCCTGCCCAATATAAGCCAATGTAAAATATGTAACCCACGGGGCGGGGGCCATTTTTTGGCATCATGGGCATAATTTGAACAAACTTGATAGGTTTCACTAAGGTGATGCTATATACCAAATATCTAGGCTCAAGGCCTTATGGTATCTGACAAGATGATTTTTCCATGTCTTTCCCTACATAGGCCAATGTAAAATATATGATCCTCGAGGCGGGGCCACTTTTACCCCAGTGGTATAATTTGAACAAACTTGGTAGAGGTTTACAAGGTGACGCTACATACCAAATATCAAGGTACTAGGCTTTATGGTTTCAGACAAGATTTTTTTCCCACGTACTTCCCTATATAAGCCTATGTAAAACAGGTGACCCCTGGGGCGGGGCCATATCTGGCCCAAAGGGTATTATTTGAACAAACTTTGTAGAGGTCCACTAGGTGATGATACATACCAAATATCAAGGCTCTAGGCCTAAAGGTTTCAGACAAGAAGATTTTTTCATGTTTTCTCTATATAAGCCTATGTAATACATGTGACCCCCGGGGCGGGGCCAATTTTGGTCCCAGGGAGATAGTTTGAACAAACTTGGTAGAGGTCTACTAGGTGATGCTTAATACCAAATATCAAAGCTCTAGGCCTTGTGGTTTCAGAGAAGAAGATTTTTAAAGTTTTCATCTTGAAAATACATTTTAGCCTGTGTGACCTAGATATGCAATGGACCGAAACCACTTGAACAGTTTTTAAAGAGGGCAATATAAGGATCATTCCTTCCAAGTTTGGTCAAAATCCAGCCAGTTGTTTAGGAGGAGATGTCCTTTGAAGCAATTGTTGACGACGGACATAGCTCACCATAAGTCAAAGGCTCAGGTCGTAGCTGTGTTGAACCGCAAATTTCACATTTCGCAAATTTCAAAATGTGAAGAATTGGTACCAATTCTTCATAGCGCGTGAAGAATTGGTACCAATGCGATACATGTTTCATACCAATATTTCACATTTTGTGAAATTTATGCACGTAGTGAAATTATATGTAGCATACATGCGCAATCTTCACATCGATAAAAAAACACACGCCAAAATCTGCTGCATTTTGCAATCGATTCCAATTCTTCACATATATGTTAGGGTTTTATAGCGTGGTTCAGGCAGATTTAAACTTTTAAAGGGTCATAATGAAATTTTGTTATCAGGATATTTCATAAACTATAACAGCTAGGAGTTTCAAACATGTCCAGCTTATAGAAAATAATGAGTAGATTACCTGGTAAAAATAAAAAAAAAAATCATTTTATTTTTTTTAGTTATTGCCCTTTGCAAATTTGGACATAGAAAACTTGATATCTCAAAAACCGTTACAGCTAGGAGCTTCAAACTTGGTCAGTTTATAGAGGATAATGAGTAGATTACTTGGTGAAGACTTGAAAATATCACTTTTTTAGTTATTGCCCTTTGCAAATTTTTGACATACAAAAACTTGATATCTCAAAAACCGTTATAGCTAGGAGTTCCAAATCTGGACAGCTGATAGATGGTCCGGCGACCAGGCCTCTCTCTTCTCTACGGAGTTTGCAAACCGAAAATTTTAACCTACCCTTCATGCGACCTAAAACGTCGTATCGGTCATCATTGTTAACCTGTAATCAAAGCAGCCGGTTACAGTACTTGATACCTATCGGAAGCGCGGACCCAGAATATGGGGTTTTTATGTGATGAATCCATTTTCAAAACGAAAAAAATAGTTCCCTTACCTAAACTTTGGTTTTGAGCAATATATATAACGGGGAAACCAGTAGCTATAAATATTATAGTAATAAATCCAACTTTAAGAACGTTCAGGTATTTCCCGAATAAACAATTCATTATCTCTTGAGTTTTGTATTTTGTTAACATATCTTTTATACTGCCCGCCCGGTCTGACCGTCAACATAAAAGATATAATTGTTAAGCCACGTCGCTAGAAAACTTTATTTTTGGGGCCACGATATGAGGAGACGTAGGCTAATTATTGCATAAAAAGCCATGTCGAAAGCTAGTCATGTGTTAACCAGCAAAAACCCCATGTTTTATGAGGCAATTCACGCGCTGTTGATGCACGGCTTTTGTACTTCTAGGCCGTCATAATAAATGACGCCATCAACAGTACTAAGAAATGAACATAATTTAGTGACGTTAGTATGGCTTAATTTTAAAAGCCTTTCCTGTTAAACGGGCGTTTTCAAAACCCAAGAATCCTTCATGCTTTTTACGCACCGCAGTGTAGTCGTGCAAAAATGAACTTTTCGAAGCGTTCTTCCAAAGTTTTCAGGTGACAAAATGACTTTATGCAATAAGCACGTTCAAACATGGTTTCCTGATACACTTACATCTGCTAGACCCCTCGGACTCGGGTTTCAACATCAATCTCGGTGTCCAGCAGATATTAACCCTTAATCCACTAATTGCAACAAAAGTCGTCTGCTTTCTCGTCTGCTGAAATGTTTCAGAAGCCTCTATGGCAAACAGTGTGTCCACCTTTAGGAGCAGTCTGTTCTGGGTCCACGATGTTTGCCTCTATACTTAATTCGTCAGTAATACTAGGCAATTATTTGCAGTAGACGACTTCAGCAGACGACATTTTTAACGCATTTGATCCCATATTGAGCCATGACATGGGAAAACCAACAATGTAACCCTGCTTCACGAGAAGACTCAGACAAGCCGAGGCATCAACTCAGTCTCATCAGAGTCTTCGCTGTACACATGAAGAAAGTCTTGGTCCTCTGCGCACAGTGAACACTCTGAGCACAGTGGCTCAGTGGTAGAGTGCTTGATTCGAGACCGAGGGGTCGCGGGTTCGAGCCTCAACGGCGTCACTGTGTTGTGTCCTTGAGCAAGACACATGCCTCCTTGCTTAGTACTGGTTCAGCCCAGGAAGACCCGTCCCGACGTAACTGAAAAATTGTTGACTGGGACGTAAAGAATCAAATCAAACAAAAATGAAAAAAGTCAATAAGCAATGCTTATTAGATACCCCCCGCACAGTAAGAATCAGAAAAAAAAAATTTGCAAGTTATAGTTCAAACCAGCAGACCTTAGTTTTGAAAAGTTTTCAGTAGAATCTGTGCAAAGAAAAATTATAAACTCCTTCATGCATATGTTCAATGTGTCTACATTATATCGGCAAAGTATCAAATTGCTCCATCAAAAGCTGTGGTAGGAGTTGATCGGCCCATAAAGGCACTATCCATGCATATACAAAAGCCATATAAGGGAATAATTGTCTAAGTTCTCACAGCTGTTATTTTGTCAAAATATAATATTTTCAACCAAACTCCTTCATGCATATGTTCAATGTGTCTATATTGTATATGCAAAGTATCAAATTGCTCCATTTAAGCTGTGGTAGGAATTGATCGGCCCATAAAGGCACCATCTATGCATATACAAACACCTGATTAGGGAAAATTGTCTAAGTTCTCACTGCTGTCATTTTGTCAAAAATTATCTTTTCTGAACCAAACTCCTTCATGCATATGTTCAATGTGTCTTCATTATATCGGCAAAGTATCAAATTGTTCCATCAAAAGCTGTAGTAGGAGTTGATCGGCCCATGAAGGCACCATCTATGCAGATACAAAGTCCTTATTTGGGAAAAATTGTCTAAGTTCTCACATCTGTCGTTTTGTCAAAAATTATTTTTCTGAACCAAACTGCTTCATGCATATGTTCAATGTGTCTACATTGTATAGGCAAAGTATCAAATAGCTCCATCAAAAGCTGTGGTAGGAGTTGATCGGCCCATGAAGGCACCATCTATGCATATACAAAAGCCCTATTAGGGAAAAATTGTCTAAGTTTTCACAGCTGTCATTTTGTCAAAAATTATTTTTTCTGAACCAAACTCCTTCATGCATATGTTCAATGTGTCTACATTGTATAGGAAAAGTATCAAATTGTTCCATCAAAAGCTGTGGTGGGAGTTGATCGGCCCGTGTATGGCCTATAATAGCATAAGTATAAAACCATATATCAAATGCCATTTAGAACTACAAAGGGAAATAACTCTAATAGAATTGGTCCCTAGCCCTTACTTTTTTGTCTAAAGTATTTGTCTTGCATATATGAACATGTTTGCAAGGTTTGATGAAAATCCAGCAATGACTCTTCAAGATATTAAGGAAACAAAACGTTACGGACGGACGGGCACACGCACGGACGCACACACACACACGCACGCACGCACGGACAACGTGAAAACAGTATACCCACCACAAACAAAGTTTGCGGGGGTATAAAATAAAACTCCGCCAAAGCTAGTTCAAAAATCCAACCATTGCGTGAGCGATGTTGATATATTTTGGATACCGGATTGCTTCTAAAACGAAAAGGCCAATTAATGACCTTACAACTGAGTTGGATACAGGCTTGCATCTGAAAACTAAAAGGCCAATTAGATACCTTACCACTGAGCTCGATGGAGCCTTCGGATGTGACGAAATAACTAGATGTAGACGGGTCAGTTTCAATATGCCCCCTAGGCATTATGTGCATTGACTTCGATTGAGGAATATGGTTGTATTGCCTATACATACTGCTGGGGAGGTGGTTTACTCTACCACTATTCAGTGTGTTCATAAGCAGAGTCTTACTGGAATATGCACATTTCCTGTGTTTTATTTGTTCCAATGGATCACCTATGTACAAATCGTTAACTAAGAAAATACTCAGAGCTTGAAACACATGTTACACTGAAAAGAGTGGCTTCAGCAAATGCAATATTAAAACACTATAAAAGTTTGTCTTTAATAACTGTAAAACGCTATGCGATGGTTCTAAGCTTTTTTAAGCTAACCTTGTGGCCAATAATGTTAGCAGATTCTTGAAAAAGACGACTTCAACAGACGACCTTTTCAGATTCATTTTTTCGACGCTTCAAGGGTTAGCCACTTCCGGATTTGGTTTAAATGCGAGCAGCTAAGCATAATGTTAACCCATGAAGTGCCACCTATAATTTGCAGCAGACGACAATTTAAAATTTTGCTGCTTTTTCAAAAATAACAAATAAGGCATGATATTTCATGAGAATCGTCTGCTGGCAGACGATTCTCATGAAATATCATAACTTCTTTTTGTCGATAACTATGAAAGATGTTGCAAAATTTGTCGTCTGCTACAGTTGTTATTGGCGCTTTAAGGGTTATGGGAGTTTCTGTGAGTCACTTTAATAAACAGTCTGATCTGGGTTCATATTTGGACGCTGCAATATAGACAGCCTGAGAACATGAGCAGACGAGAGGAGCAGACGACAAAAGTCGTTCCTGGCGGGAGAAGGGTTAAAAGAGACTGGAAGTATTTAAAGCTTACATCTATGTAGTGTGATCTAGTAACGAAAAAAATCCATTTGAAGTTGTCGTCAGTTGAAATCGTGACAGATTTTGACATACAGGCAAGCAGTGCTGACTGAGATTAGAATGCTCCTCTTGGAGAAGTATAGAGACGTTTAAAAAACAGCAGACGACTCACCGCAGACGGCATTTAGTGAAAAAAGCTAGCTCTTTGATTGGCTTCATCATAACGTTAATTTTGCATCGAGTTACGATGGACAGTCGTTTCCCTTTTTCAAGTGAATGTTTTAATTTCAATTTTATTTTTATTTCAATTTAGAACGTCTGGTGGACCGTAAGCCCTCAATCCGTTACAAAAATAAAGTAATAACAAAATACTTATACGGATTAATTTTTTACCTCTTTGTGACCACTTTTGTCGTCTGCTGATATTTGGACAATGTCGGGTCTGCCCTGGAACAAACTGTTTGACACTCTAATGGCGTTTAACCCTTAAAGCGCCGAGAAAAAATGCATCTGAAAATGTCGTCTGCTGAAATCGTCTGCTGCAAATAATTGCCTAACATTACTGACGAATTAAGTATAGAAGCAAACAGCGTGGACCCAGAACAGACTGCTCATATAGAAGCAGTCTGTTCTGGGTCCACACTGTTTGCCACAGAGGCTTCTTAAACATTTCAGCAGACGAGAAAAGCAGACGACTATTGTTGTGATTGGCGCGTTAATGGTTAACAACGTGACAAATGTGAGTATGGCCAGGAAATGTCACAGAGCAACCCATGGACGTGCGTGGAAGTAAATGCATACGTACTGTCCTGCCAGCCAAGAGTGACAGTTGCATCATGTTTTGTTTACAAAGTTATCAGGGACTTATATTCGATAGATGACGTGTGTATTAATCCTATCCATAGGATAGGATTAATACACAAGTGATCTATCGATTCGCGTTAGCTCAAGTGGAGTATAAAATTTTAAATTTAACTAAACAATTGCAAACAAAATATTACGTCACTGTCACTCTTTGTTAGCACGACAGTACGTCAGAGCGAGACGAGAATGCATGTTTGTGTTGAGGCTAAGAGTGCCTGGTAGTTGTCACAGTATCTTCAGGGCCTACACTTTAAATTTATGCCAAGTTTGGTAGTACATGTATACGTACGTCAGACCATGCGTATGCGTGTTTGCGTAGAGGCTACAAGTGAAGCCTCAGGTGAGTCTGTGCATTGACACAGCTTCGTCAATGCCTACACTTTATGCATGCACAAAGTATGGAAGTGTATGTACAGGTCAGACCAAAAATGAGATGGCTAACTTTATCGGGTAGATGCGTATGCATCGTTGTGTAGAGGCTACAAGTCAATGCTCAGACGAGCCTGCGCATTGACAGTCTCACCAGGACGTACACACATCACTGTACTATTAGGTACCGTAATTTTTGGTTTAAAAGGACGTATGGGTATTAGAAACAAGTCGGGGAAAGTTTGGTTCGCCCTGTTTGTCACTCGTCATGATTACTTTTTCAGACTTGAAGCCCTCATTAAACGTTTGTGAAATTATGTCACCTAGCCTGCATCATACTACATAAAAGCCAATCCACTGCATCAGGACTAACGTTTGGACCAGTATATGAGATATTGATACTGTAAATTCGGAAATTTTATTTTGGTGAAACTGTGAAAATAAAATCCTCGAGAAATGGCGAAATCACTCTGTCGTTTACTGATGCAGGTAAATCATGCCCTATTCGCGAATTTTTCAACGTGACAAATATGTTTTTAACGCCATTCGCGAAAATAAAATTCTCGCGAAAATTTCCAAATTTACAGTACTTATGCGCCTTATCTTCCGGGAAATAGATCTAAAACTGGACTGAATCTTCATCGATAGTCATACTTTATGTAAGAGCGCAGCAAAGACTACGGCGAGTCTGCCCTTTTGCACATTCAGGTCTCCAGAGCCTTCGATGCTCCACCACCAAGCCTTCATATAATAGTGCGTAATTAAAATTATTTTTCTTATTTCTCAAACAAAACATGTGTTGTGGGTACTCAAAAGAAATGATATGGTTCGTTTGAACACACAAAACACATGCTTAAATTGATGGCTAGTAAAATAATTACAGTTTGATAGCCAAAATGTTTCCTAATCTGGGCATATGCTCATTGTCTGACTTATTTCACTCTTCTTGTATGGCTGCTGTCAGTGACGCCCAAAATGTGTCTAAATGTTGGGGATGCTTCGGGTATTCAATTGGTTGCACGCTTTTTAACAAACGCAGATAGTCCAGGGGAATCTCTTTTGCGGGAATATCTTCATACATTACAATTATAAACAGCTTCCTTTTCGACTCCACTGACTCAACACGGGCCATATTCATCTCGTAATTACACCAACTTTCCACGAAATAGCGTCGAGAGAAGATCAGAACGGTTTTCTTACTGGTGTAGATAGCATGGGTAAGATTTTCAGCAATGGATGCACCGGCTGTTGAATCCCTGTCAGCTACCCATACGTTCAGTCCATTGCCTTCATCTTCCAAAGCCGGCACAAGCTTGTTCTTTATAAAACCACATTCTGTTTGAGCGTATGAAATGAAGGCATCCCGCTCAAAAAGTCTATCATATCCTTCATTATGGTGCCTTCGACGTTTGCTATAGTAGAGATGTCTAAGCTTCCATCTATTGCAATACAGGGCAATACACAGACAAATACTGATGAGAAATATACCCAGAGAAACACATATGAAAATAAAGGGAAAACAGACTATGTCAAGATGATTTACAAAATCGGGAATAACATCAGCATTCCAGAGTTGCAGTCTTTTACCATCTTGTAAATGGCATTCATCAGTTTCATAGAACAAAATGTTAACATTGGAGCGAGACAACCATCTTAAAAATGGTCTGTTGTCACAGTTACACTGTATTGGATTTCCAGATAAATCAAGAGTCACATTGCGTCTTCCACATGATGAGTCAGGACTAAGGCTAGCCAGGTGATCAAAGTAATTTCTAAAAGATTCTGTTATCGATTCTAACTTATTATCAGACATGTCTATCAGAGCTAAACAGTTGCTTGTCAGTGTGCTATTCCACTGCGTGAGCATATTCTTGCTCACATTGAGTACTCTGAGACTTGTAAGATTCTGGAAGATTTCTGCAGACAGACCATGTATACGATTCTCACTCAAATCAAGTGTTTGCAACTGGGTTAGATTTTTAAAATATGTTCCAGATGGACTTGTTCCAGGAATCAGCATGGGTCCAAGAAAATTAAACGATACATTTAGTGTGCGAAGACTGTACATATTATCAAAAAAGTTTTGGCTTATATACTGGCAAACATTTTCAGCTAGATTTAGATTGTCTAGTCCTTCTAGGCCATACACTGGTCCAATCCATTTTTCGATTAGATTAAAAGACAGATCGATGAATTCAAGTGAAGAAGGCTGGCATACACGTAACGCCAAAATGTGAAAATACAGAAAACTCTGTCGCCAAATGAGGTGCTTAAGATTTCTCGGTGCATATATGCATGTAATGTTTTCAGAACAGACGTCTTCTCTTTCGCAGTCGGATTTCTCATGTATGCCTTTGCAGCCTTCCATTGGAGATAGATTAAGTTTGGTAGCTTTATTTCTGAAAGAATTGTTGCTTTTGTATGTTTTCAAGTAGGCATAATGTTTGCCACTGAAATCGAGTTCAATTTGATCTCTTATGCTCCTTGCTTCACTAAATCCACGGTCTAATTTCAAGCGATTCCATACAGAAAGTCTTTCTTGATGCTTTTGAAGGAAAGGGTCATAGTTGAGGTGCTGACGAGCCAAATCCAGATAGACGATATTTTTCATATTACTCACTTTCTGAACATAGGCTCCATATGTAAGCCGGTTACCAGATAAACTAAAATGAGAAGTTGAGCATGGTATCAGGTCAAATACATCCTCTTCTATCACTTCCAATTTGTTAAGTTCCATGTACAAAACCGTGAGGCTGTGCAAATTCCTGATTGGTGCCATATATTTCTCCTTTAAGATGGTTCCTCTTTCGAAAAATTCATGTATATGGCTAAAATCTAGAAGTAGAATAGGTGAGTATGCCAAGCCTGTCAGTACTGAGTACATTCCTTTGAAAGTAAGTTGTGTATTATATGAAATGTCTAAAATCTCTATACTTTTGAGTGGCGTGAATGCCATCGGTGCTACGTATTCAATATTACAAAATTCCAAATATAGCTCTTGTAGCTGTGGCACGTGAACGAATGTATCATTATGTAGTGTACTTATGTTGCATAATGTGTTATCAGAACGTAGAACACCTGACAAAGTTAACTTCTTGAGAGATGATAAGTTTTCAAATCCTTTTCCAAAAGTACAATTATAACATCCTGTTATAAGCAATCCTGACAAAGATCTGTTAAGTGGTGCAAGTAAATCGTCTAGACCATCAAATGATTTGATGCTGTTGTTTTTTAAATTGAGGTTTTCTAAATGTATCAAAGGTTTGAACACACCATTTCCAAAACTTTTAGGGTATTCTAGAAAATTACTGCTTAAATTCATATATACTAGTCTACTTAGCCCAACAAAGGCACCAGAGTCTATACGTTTCAGCTGGTTGTGATATAACCAAATCCATAAAACATCAGAAAGACTGTCTGCTGAAAATGAGTTGTTTGGAATGAGAGACAAGTGATTCCAACTAAGGTCAAGCAGGCAGAGTTTGCTTGAAGCATTATAGTTGGGATAACGTGTTGGCACATCAATCAGACCAGTGTGGTTACAACGCCATGCATATCCTCCTGGACATTCCTGTTTGGATTTATCATCAAGTAGACCTTTAACACACCTGTCAGCGTTAACATTGTAGATTAGTTCCATTAACATGCATACAACAACAGCGTTAGCTACTTTGAGGAAAGGCATCTCTTGCTAGTGTTGACTCTCACCTGCAACGATATATGCAATTAACCTTTAGTATTCTGATTGTCTTGTCCATTAATATTGATACAATAAGTATATGATTGCCCATTTCGTATTTTAAGTGGCCACAGGTAGAATATTCTAAATTATGATGTGTTTCTGACCCTGAAAATTGTTTTTAAGTATGTGTTTCTGTCCCTGAAGATTGTTTAAATTATGTGTTTCTGTCCCTGAAGATTGTCTTAATTATGTGTAATCGACCCCCACCTCAGGACATGTACCCAGGGTTCTGCAAATAGCAGAGGACCAGCTTTCCAGCACCTATTGTCTAAACATGAATGCTTTGGTTGGTGATATATACTTTACAGCAGCATAAGTACACTGTACAAAGCTTATTAATCTGCATCCCAATCACAGGACCTGCCATACATATTGTACACGTTGCGTAGTTTTTATCCAGCTCAATACAAACCAACATTTTTGCATATACATTCCGTTGTTTCAAATATACTGAACAAAAGTGAAAACGCTACACTACAATTATCTATATTTTGGGAGAAAGTATGGACAAAAAGTATGAACTTAAACCTAATAATGTTTCCCAGACATCAAGCAAACGATTCGTCGAAACTTCACCAATTCGTCTCATTTGATGTCTGAGTTATGCTCCTTTAAGTGCATAAAGCTTTATTCGCTGAATTTTGCTATTGCGCATGTGCAAATTAAAATTGTTATGCGTATTGCATAAAAAACTAGAAAACTGATAAATCACTTGAACAAGCTCAGAAATCAATTTCGAATTTATCAAATTTGTAAAACATTGAAAATTGTCTCCCTTTGACTAAAACAAATAGGGAATATTAAATGTTTGGTAATCTTCGATTTATCACAATTTTTGATAATTTTCTTTTGCCAAATCAGGTAGACCTCTCAGCACATTGTTTTTACCATTTCTAGACTAGTAATGTCCTCATACGAAGATGCAACAACACATTGATTTTCCTATGGAGATTTCAGTGTTAAAATTTCAAACTTGGCAATTTATTGGAAAACCCGCTTTTTAAGATTGCTTTTCTAAACGATCAAAACACACTCCCATTTCTGGTTGTCACATGTCTAGACTACCATTTCGTGCAGTCGGATCTCGTAGGTAGTGGTTTTCTGAAGGCATAAACTGTGTGAGATTTCTGTTTAAATTTGCAGCCTGAAAAATTGGACCCCTATCACATTTGAAAGGCTTTCATGTGTTTCCTCGTGACAGCATCCACATAACTTTTACTGTTATGCATTACCCAGTATTTGAACATTAAGATTCACTTTCATTTGCATTCTTGGTTTGCATAATTTTGTATATAGATGGCAAACAATTCAGGTGTAGCGTTTTCACTTTTGTTCAGTATATATGTATTACGAATATTGCAAAATCAGTCGAATAATAATAATTATAGTATATCTATTTCAAGGACACGATTACTACTAGTCTTAACGTATAGGCGCGTTGCTGAAATTCAAATTTTCGAAAAAAAAACTTACCTCGTCGTCATAAAGGATGAAGCAGGTCTTAAATTCAAGATAAAAGACTCTACTTTATATCTGATTGGGTCGTACGCTCAAAAATTGGTAGCATCATATTAAAAAAAATGGGGAGATAACTCAATGTTTTCAAAAAACGGAAACGTAATATACGGTTTTAAAGCTGATGTTGTATTGACAAAAAGACGTTCTTTTTCGCAAATTATTTTATTTTCTAAAAGTAAGTTTACTGTCATTTATATTTGTATGAATTTTATTGATTTTTTTTATAAATTTGAACATAGTATTTTGGGGAAATAACTCTTACTGCCCTATAAAATTTAATATTTTCCTCTATATCATTAACTGATGGATAGAAGAAAAGTTATAAGCTTTGCTTATCTGGATTTATGGAGACTATCAGTGTATATTAGATGTCGATAAGTTGCTACGAAAAATCTGATTGGCAGGAAGGGATGTTTGCAAAAATCCTTTCTGGCGTTTTGATTGGTCGATTAATCTACGCTAATAATAGATTTTGAGGTCATGGGGCGACGGGTTCGATGAAAGGTAAATACCAACGAAGCCATCGCTAGAGAAGATGCAATACTGTAACAAACATGGGAAACCAGGCTACATTATGGATGCTCATGTTTATTATTGAATTTATTAAAGTTGGGGAAAAGCGATAAAAATGTTAGATTCTATCTATGATGTGACTTTAAAATTACTTTGAAACAGTGTCACAATTTTGCATGAAAATGTGAAGATTGCACGACCCTTGGGTCTGCACTATAATCACTATGTGAGTCCGTCCGTCTGTTAGCAGTTAGTGAAAATGTTCATAACTCTTGAACCACGTGGTATAGTTTGATCTTTTTTTTTCATACGCATGTCCACATTTCCTAACCACTGGCATGCAAAACCACTTTTAATGGACGAGGGTTTGCGGAGCATCAGTTCCTTCCGTTAGCAACTCTTGAACCACACGGTATATATTGATCAATTTTTCCAAACATACGAGTATGTATATAAACATTCCTTAACTGGCATGCAAACCACCTTTTAGATGGACGAGGGTTTGCTGAGAATCAGTCCAGCAAGTTAAGATCAGTTAGTGAAAATCCTCATAAACCAAGTCTCTCTCTCTGTGCGTGCGTGCGTGTGTACGTTCTCGACTTTGGAATGTTCCGTTTATCCAGTTTATCTAATGTTTTTACCGAGATTCAAGTATGCAGCTTTTCGATTGATGACTATAGCTGATCTGAATTAACCCTTTACCTCATATAAAGGGACGTCCTGTAACGCTTTTGCAAACAGAGCAGGTCCCAGATCAGGCAGCTCTTGTAAGAGCTGCCTGATCAGGGTCTAACACTGTTTGTTTATGGAGATATGATAAAACTGATCCTACACTAGTAGACCTGACAAGTAATTTCTTTGTTCTATGTACCAAGATGACAGTTTATTTATATGATTATTCATAGTGGGTGGAGCATAGCATGAATATTCATGAAGGAAAATGTTAATCTGCTTTTACCTGCAACTGAGTGAGCAATCTAGTCGCTTCCTTGTCTCCCTGTTCCAGAAAATATCTGCTCCTCGATAAATCCTTGTCCAAACAATACTATTTATCATCGACACTTTCATTCTTTGAATCTACAAATCATATGAAAAAAGCCCGCGCCAAATGAAATCGGCACTTACCGTAGGGCCTATATGTGCCAGCCTGCGTACTCCTTTATGGTGTTAAAATGAGGTTTTGATATCAACCGCGAAATCAAACGTTGATCTGAACCTTTGAGCAGTTATATTTTGTGCTGGCGAGCAGCGAAAGCTCAGGCGTGACTGCGCGAATGCGCAGTCCCGTCTGAGTCTTCGCAGATCGCCTACTCGCATCAATGGTCCCATGTTCGTACTGAAGTGCACGACTCAAATTTCCTATCAATTTAAACACGGATGTGACAATTGCAACCAGAGATCAATGATCAGCCTGTGAAGCGACCAGATCGAGCCTACACTTCACCGTTGGTGATTAAACTGACCAACATCACAGCTAACTGAACCGCTAAACACTTGATCAAGATTGGCTTGAAGTTGTCTGATTATCTGGACGTTTTATTTGTATCAAACCAGTGTTGTCAGCAAGATTTTGGTCATACTCTTCTTTTTTACTTTGGGCAAGTTCACGAGATTTTTTTTATTTTAGTACTTATCGCATATGCGCAATATGCGCAAATGCCTGCTTTAAACACCCAGTCTGACGAACCAATATATCGAGGCAGGGTGTCTCAAACTTGATAAGAGACTTTCCCTACATCCATACTTTGTGTATGCGAGCAGCGAAGGCTCTGGCGAGTCTGTGCAGTTTCACAGGCTCGCCTGAGCCTTCGTTGCTCGATCGACTATAAGATAAGTACCAACATTTCATGTGTTGGCTCATTTTACTTCCCCTACTTGTCTCGAGTATGAGCCGCAAATAATGAAAAATGCATTATATTCTCATGTAGTTAAGGCCCTGATTAGACTGATATACGTCGGAGATGTCGACATTGCCCCTATGAATCCATACCAACCGATACCATTCCACATATTATCTTATGTTAACATTCCAGTCTAGAATTTTAATTTATGCTGGCCCAAACATCTTGGGAAAGAAGTATTTGAGAGGAATGATAAATGTAGTTTAAATACATCGATATTGATAAAAAAAAAAATCTATATGAACATAAATCATATCTCGTCAGACTTTATAAGTCTTGGCCATCCATTAAGATTCGTTGATGATGTAAATTTGATAATATTGTTTTTTTATTTATTTATGTGATTAATGGTAAGTGAGGCCATTGTTGATGAAGAAACTGATCGGCAAGTCACATATATTATTTTTTTCTTTGTTGCTTGAATACGTAAAATATATATCTTTTCTTTTGAGATATGCGTTTTGTCGCTTTTTATTTATTCTGAGAAAAACAATCGAAATTGTCAACACTTAAGATTTCATTTGTTAACATTGGTCTATTCAAAAATATGGATATGAGTCAATATATTTTTTTGCAACAAAGTATCGTCCCGACAGATTTATGCTGAATACGGGTTAGCATTGGGAAAAGAATTATTTTGGGGATTTGATTAGTATCAAACTGAGCTTGATTCATTGAAATGGGGGTATCTAAAGTGCAGGGAAATACTACTGTAAATTCGGAAATTTTCGCGAGGACTTTATTTTCGCGAAACTTCGCATATGCGAAGTTTCGTGAAAATAAAACCCTCGCGAAATGGCAAAATCACTCTGTCGTTTATTGATATAGGTAAATCTTGCCTTAGTCGCGAATTTTTCAAATCACTGATATGTCTTTTAATGCTATTCGCGAAAATAAAATTCTCGCGAAAATTTCCGAATCTTCAGTAAATTATGATGATCAAAGTGTCAGAATAAGCATCTTTTCCTTGTCCCTAGCTTGACTTTTTTACACATCAAACACTCCATATAGACGTTTTTTGTGAAAGAGGTTGTTCTAAATGTTACTTAGATCAAATGTATTCATAAATGCGTGAAATAGCATGTTAAGGCCAGAATTTTTTTATTAGTTGATTTACGGGAATTGTTTTTCAGATTTAGGGTCGGGGGGACGAAAAAAATAAATAAATAAGCTCTGAAAATGACCAGTTAACTTAACTGGTCATTTTCAGAGCTTTTTTTAATATCTCGAAAAAAACAGTAAAACTGATAAGGCAAACCAACTATTTATTTAAGATTTTTTAATTTTCCTAAAAATCTTGACAGGACAATCACTTTTAACAGTGTCACTCTCAAAACTCCAAAATACACAGACAGAACCTCAAAAAATATTATTTTTTTGAACCAAACAAATAATATTTAGAGTCGGCAGATAAAATAAAAAAAAATCTATTTTTTTAATTTTTTTCCTACTTTCCGGAAAATTACAGTAGGAGGGTTTGTAAATCAACTAATAAAAAAAATTCTGGCCTAAAACTGTTAATATCTACAAGCTGTACAGTTTTTTAAACTTCATATGCATTGTACCCAACATCAGTTCTGTGCTGTAACAATTTGCAGAACTACATCAAATAAAATGGTGCTTCCTTTGGTGGAAACTGAATAATTGTCCCCTTTTTGAAGAGCACTATTTGGAGAAACTACGGCAGATAACCCCACAACATGTTCGAAGCTCAATGTTCAAATGCTAAAAAATAAAATTTTCAGGTAAGAGCATATACTTGATGTAACAAGCTATGTTACAACACGTTTTGAAATAATGTTATAATTTATTTCATTTTGATTTTTTTCTTTCATTTTGCGTTGTCAACGTCGACGCAAAATGAAGGAAAGATGAAATAACGGTAATTAGTTCATTTTGCGTCGATAGTGTGCATATCAACCCAAATGAAATAATGTTGTAAGAAGCTAGCTTTCTTCGCTCGTTCAAGTAAAATTAAAGATATTATCTTGAAATTTCATAGAATAAATTGTAAAATTGAAGTGACCTATTGTTTCTTCTTTTCTTGGGGTTGGAAAGCTATAGCCCTTTGTTGATATTTTTGTTCTAATGCTCTCATTTAAGCATATGGACGTTTCAGAGCAAATTTAGAGATTAATACATGGCCACCACCGCATTACGAGGTATATTGGTCTGGTATCTCTGTATTTGCCTGAGGGCCTTAAGGCCCCAGTGCAAATAGTCCCGAGGGCAATTACGGAGAAGATGCGGAGACTGATCTGGACCTTTGGTTCGACTATATGTACCTATATACACTGAACCGAAGTTCTAAGTTGCCACTTTTCCATTTTTTTTTCTGACTAAGAAATGATTTTTTTTCCAAGTATGTGCATTGAAATGGACTAAAGTTAAGCGGTGTTTTGGAAGAGTTTTCTATCACTTCACGATTGTTGGGTTCAAAATGCAAAAATAAACTTTTTGAAGAAAATAAGTGCAGTTTTTATCGAATTCAAGTACAGGTGACTGCAAACCTGCCTAGTCGACTTTAAAAAACACCAAACACTTGACATTTTGCTTATGACAGTTTTTTTATGATTTTTTAAAAATTGATAATTTTCCGAATTTTCTGAAATTTTCGGAAATCATCAGCTGCACAAACTAAAATCAATCTATGTGTTTTATTTTATCTTAATGATTTTGACAAAACGCCATGCACCTTGATGAGCCCCTTTTCTAACGATATTTTTACTAATTTGGTATCAACTTCCGATTTAAACGTGAAACTTTAAAGGTCATTTACATGGCATTTGTTAAAGACTACTTTTAATTTTAAACCAGAATAGTGACGACATGTCATAATGAAGAACTCCTGAAAATTGCATTGCTGTGACGCAGATAATAAAGCGTACAGAGCAATGCAAAGTGAGTATGCAAATTACATGGTTAAGCTAAAAATCCTTTGATTAGGTTGTTGACCGTTGCTGTCTTCATGTTAATGTAGAAGAGAAATGGAGTGTTCAATTGTCAAAAAAACTTTTAATTCTTTTCATCTTATATCACAGCTGTTATAAACATCTTCAAACTTATTAAAATATAAATGGATAACGTATCTGATGAATAGTTTATATCACACTTAAAAGTTAAAAGTGTGACTTTTTGAAATGATGGCACCTTTACTCGGACCTCGTCTGTGCAAGGTCTACCGGTCATTTTGAAATGACATAGTTTGCAGTCTCGACAAAGCCTTGGACCTTTTTATAGAATTTAAATTTTGTGAGAGCGATTTTTACTTTCTGAACGGGAGCAAAAATTGTATGGTGGCTACTTATAACTTAGGTTCAGTGTACATGTACTCAGGCAGTGTTTCTAATAATCTGGTCCGTCCTTATTTCTTAAATTGTTTTCGTTGTAATCACGAAAATGCTAGCCTTGTTGAACCGCAAATTTCACATTTCGCAAATTTCACACTGTGAAAAATTGGTACCAATGAAATTGGTACAGCGCGTGAGGAATTGGTACCAATACGTCACATATTTCATACCAATATTTCTCATTTTGTGAAATTTGCGCACGTACTGAAATTATATGTAGCATACATGCGCAATCTTCACATCGATAAAAAAACAACACCCCAAATCTGCTGCATTTTGCAATCGATTCCAATTCTTCACATCTATGTCAGAATTTTATAACGTGGTTCAAACAGATTAAACTTTTAAAGGGTCATAATGAAATTTTGTTATCAGGATATTTCAAAAACTATAACAGCTAAGAGCTTCAAACTTGGTCAGCTAATAGAAAATAATGAGTAGATTACCTGGTGAAAATATAAAAAAAAATTTTTTTTAGTTATTGCCCTTTGCAAATTAGAAAACTTGAACACTCAAAAACCGTTACAGCTAAGGGCTTTAAACTTGGTCAGTTTATAGAGGATAATGTGTAGACTACTTGGTGAAAATTTAAAAAAAAAAAATTGTTTTTTTTAGTTATTGCCTTAAATTTGTCCATTTTGCTTTCAAAATGCTCCTTACCAGATCGTCTGACATGTCAAACTTTGCTGTAACAACTTAGAGGGAACATTGGTCTAAAACGTCTGAAAAACTTAGCCATTTCCTATCCGTTGTTTGTACACAGCATCGAAGTTTGGCATTTTGCATACTGAGAGTTGACCCAGAAAACCCGTTCTTTTGAGTCAATGAATATGTTTCGGAATACCAAAATTTCTATTTTGGTTTTCAACTCAAAATAAGTATTGTATGCTAATGTGAAAAGCATGTCATGTTACACCAGCAGAATTTATTATTTTTGGTCATTGGAAGTACAATATGCTTAACTTTATGTCAATGGTATATATCAAATTCATAACCCACACTGGTCACCGTATAGCATCGTACACCGGATATAGCGATTGCCGAAGCGAGGAAATCGTCACATGTTGATGTACAAGGTCGGTGTTTCTTCTATTATTTTTCATATTTCATAAGATTCGGCTTAAAGGATATAGTGATGACATCGTTAAGACATTGATGCTTAACGGTGGCTATGAGAAATAGACAGGAATAATCGGTCAGCACTACAATTGACAAAATGACCTGCTCAATCACTTGTATTTTACACGACTTTTGCTTCGTCCCCCTGAAATATGTTTATCTTATCGAATATGTCGCTAAGAAAGATCAATATTCGCTTTCATATGGCTTCTACATTGTCATAAGTACTTGCCAACGAGTTTTCACTTCCTCATTCCATTTGGTTCCATCAATATTTAGGAGGAAAAAAAAAACTCCAGCTGTACGGTCTATAGCAGTCTGTTTACACATCAGTGTACGTAATATAGCAAAATAAGTGTACGCACTATAGCTAAGAGACTAATGCTAACTATTCCCGATGTAAATGTGAATTACGTCTGAATTTTAATCTGCATATTTTTGCATACCAGAAAATAATATTCTCATGCTACTGGTTGCTTAATTTTCGTTGATTTACTAAGAATACACATAAATCGGGAGATAAAATACTTAACCTAGAAGATTGCAACCGTTCTACAATTTATCTGCAGTGTTGAGCATTCACAATATTAGACCAAACTTAAACTTAAGGAAGTTGCATTTGGTTAACATTTGATCTGCTCTTTGATTGATTTAGCTGCCCCTACTATTCTCAACCTGAAACAAGTTAAGAGTTTCTTAAAACATCCAAAAGAAAACGCTGTTGTGAATAAGAATAGAAGCAAGGACTGAGAATTATGAATTTTGGCCTCGACGCAAAATAAACCTGTCTTCGGTGTTTTCGACAAAGCAAGACTCAAACCAGTCTCCTTAGCTACAGAGAGTCTAGATAAGATACTTTAAAATGAGCGAAAAACAAACGCACTGATCAGACTGTGGGAATGCGTAGGCTGGTCTGCGCCTTTATTGTTCACAAGGCCAGAAGACAAGTATACTGACGTCATATTTGTACATTCCGTGAATGTCTCTGTCTGCAGTTTTGGGCATGGTGTATGCAGATACACACTTCTGAAAACGTATGGAAAATCACCCAAGTTTGCAAGCAGAGATCTACAGTATCCCTATATCCAAGCACAGAAAGCTATCATGCTAACACACCTACAAAATAAAGATCCCGCCAAATCACACTTTAAGATTAGAGTAAACATGCATCTACATGTAGGTGGGTACATGATGAAAGACGAAAATAAACACCTACGAGGGTCATCCAATAAAGAATGAGACTTTTTCTATAGCTCAGTGAACTTAGATGCTAGACTTAAGAAATATCGTTCAAAGCTAGCATGTCTTTATGGCTATTCACATGTACCATATTCAACCTGTTACACACTTCCATCTTTTGTTGCTAGGCAACATTAGAAGACTAGGCAAGCATCCGTGGGCAGCTCAGTATAGGCGGTCACCATGGCAACAGATTAAGATGTATAGTTTATTTTTCTGTGAATACTTATAAATGCTCATACAATCTGTCTATAACCAAAACGGGAAAGTTATGTTCCAAAGTCTCGAGCTGTTACCATAGAAACAAAGTTTAAAAATCAGGGTTATAAGAAATATCTGGTATTTTCTGCTGACCTCTTGACTTTAAAAGTTAATATCAAATAGTCATAGACAATTTAAGTGAACAGTGCTCTATTCATCTATACCTAATTACAATAAGCCGCATATAGAGATACACTTTGTGGGATATCCTTCACTTATATAGTTACCATAGCAACGCAAAGTAGTGTGTTTAAAAAAAATCGAATAAATTGGTTGCTAGGCAACCACAATAAAGGATATGCATATTATGTTCTTCTTTTTTAGCATTTTATTTAATACTAAGATTAGACAGTAGAAGAAAAGATACAAAGAGGTTAAATTATATCTATAAACGAAAATAAAATACTTTGAATGGCCGTGGGTATACAAAACATAACGGATACGTGGTCATGCGTCTTCAAGTCCTTCCACAACTCATCCCGTTACTATGGCAACTGATCAGTCACAAACATATTGTTTCTATTTCTGAATTGCTTATATGTTATACTATTATTATGGTGAATTTTAACTAAATGGACACACAGATTTTCAGACTATGAAGAAAGTCTCATTCTTTATTGGATGACCCTCGTAAAGAGAGAATCACCGTAGTCCATTAAAATTCTTGATAATTGCTCAGATCTGGAGCGCGGACAGGGGTCAAGTACAAATAACAAGTTCTATTGCTTAGCAATTGGACTCCACCCCTTGAAAAAAAAGTTTGACGCCCCCCCCCCCCCCCCCCTGGATAACATATGTTGGAATTTCGGAAAGTTTAAGTTTACTTTGAAAGAAGTTACTGGACCCTCCCCCCTCTTCCCCCACACACATGTTAAATAATGAAAACAAAACGCCAGAACGTGCCTTTGTGTCACCAGTCTATCGGATGAGCCTTAAAGCAGTGGTTCTGTCTCCATATAACCTTATCAGTCGATGGGTCAACACCAATACAGCAATTGTCAGTGGACCTGGACCCCCTGACTTGATCCGCATGTGCCGTTCATGCGCAATTCCAGGGATTTCCGTCAGGGGATGGGTGGGGGCATCGTCTCTATCATTTTTTGTCTGCAGACAGTGTGGGCCCAGGTCTTGCTTGACAGATCCAAACTGTTTGAAACTCTGACGGTATTTTTGATTTTTTTTCATATACACTTTCTAGAAACCAGGTCGCCGAAAAGACTGCCCGTGCGCAGGCTGGTCTGGGCATTGGTTGTTAGACGAATTTCTCGTGACGAGGTACATACGATCTTTAATAATTCTAAATCAAATGTCAATGTCTACACTAGTTATACCCCCCCCCCCCCCCGGCGCTTATGTCGAGGGGTGTATAGCTTTCGTCTCTCCAATTGTCCGTTCGTCCTTTCCTATGTTCGTTAGGTCGTTAGTTCCTTCATTCGTAATTCCGTTAATTAACCCCCCTCTCTCTCTCTCCCTCTCTCTCTCTCTCTCTCTCTCTCCCTCTCTCTCTCTCTCTCTCTCTCTCTTAGCAGACGCGGATCCAGAACGTTTTGACTCTGACAACGGTTTTTGAAATGCCATTTTCGTTGATGAGGGGAGAGAGGATCCAAATATTACAAGAGCGGGCCATCATCTGCCCGCCAGCAAAACGCCATTTGATGACCCAGCATTAAATGAATTGGGAATTAAGGGGTATAGCTTTGTGACTTTACAGGGAGGGTGGCTCTGGGCCCCTTGTCTACCCTGGATCCGCGTATAACCACGTTGAGGATAATGCCTTTGTGTGTTTCTGTTGAATTTCTCTGTCTGCCTCTCTATCAGTCCGCCTGTCTATCTTAGTCTCTCTTTCTACATGTGTCTGTCTGTCTTTCTGTTTCTCTCTCTCTCTCTCTCTCTCTCTCTCTCTCAACATATGTGGTGTAGTTCTAGCAGACCAGGGATCACGAGCTCGATACCGGGCACTTCAAGTCTTTTGTTGGGACTCTAAATCAGTCCCTTTCCCGTTAAACTTTAATAGATGGTGGGAGCCCATTATCTTAAATTATACATCGTTTATCCCTAACCACTACCGCTGCAATGAGTAAAAATGGGGCTAATGTCTTGTTGATTTTCCAGTGCCCTGTTATATGCCCCACTTCATCACAAGAGGTCATACTTGTGTCGGATGATTCCCCCATAGCCCAACTATGTATAACAGAATTTTTACTTGAGAAGAGAAAAACCAGGGCCCGGAATTACAATACCTCCTTAAGGTTGTTTTTTTTTATAATTTATTTATTTTTTCCTGACACAAGTACAAATATTTTACATACATGTATAACTAACTATATCAAAAAGTTGATACAGGCGAATAATGCTAGATACTTTTCAGTCTCCTTTACCAATATTAAAAGTAACCACAGATACTGTTCCGTATCACCGGCACAATACTGTAGTCGAGCTACAGTCGTGCTAGTGCAAAGGAAAATCTATGTATTTAGCGTATAGCTATACATATGAGAATCAACTGTACCTTGTTAAATTGTCCATGCTTCACTGAACTTCAATACGCTTATTCGTGCGGGCTAGCATATATATCTATATATATGTATCTGTGTGTGCAATTATTTTTGACAAGTGTTTTGAAGATTTCTTTGTTGGATATATGCACATAATGCGGTAAAGTATAATATTATTATTTGTCTGAAGCCTGACGTTATAGCAAAAAGGGAGAAAATATTTTGTAAGGTCATTTGGAGACTACATTTGAGCTACAACATGAGGTTTCCATCAATGTGGTATGTGCTACCAGCAAAGTCTCAGATCAGCATGCGCATATGCGCAGTCTGATCAGAACCTTTTCTAGTCGCCCGAATATTCAATGAGTGCCAAGCCACCGGCCGAACATCACTTGGAGTTTCTAATCTTAAAGGGAGGCCGCACAGGCTAACCCAAGTGTACAAATGTCAAAATGCCACATGGTTGGAAATCACATGTCGAGGCTCATTTATGCCACGTCGCGAGAAAACCTGTCTTCGGGACCCTGATATTGTCAGAAGGTAAGCAAAAATATATCTTTGCCTCTGTTAAAAATAGACATATTGGATCTCTGGTATCCCTGCAATTCACGCAGAGGACAACAAGAGCGCAGACACAGACTGTGTGATTGGACAGTCTGGTCGTCGTGCCTGTTGTCATACGTATGAAGTAGGTTTTCTCTTGTCGGGGCTCATATTATTCCTCATAAAAAGTGTTTTTCGTAGGATGTGTATGGTTTATCTTTATAAAAGTTTTGAATATGTTTGCTTTTCGAACACCTGTATAGCTGGTATAATAAGGTATTATTATATTCATATTGATCGAATAACCCCGCACCGGGCCAACATCAGCCCAATGTCAACTGCATGACCTGAATTTGAAGGCTAAGGCGATTGCAGTCTACAGTGGATCCGTAACTTGGCCAATAATTCGTCCCTCGGTCAATGATACTCCTACCAATGTGCTCTTAAAATATAGGGTCTCACATGTGATTTAACCTCAGCTAAGTATGGTGACCTCAGGCCAATACTATTGACCATTCCTCTATATTAATTTGGCTTCGATCAATGCACTATAGTTAATTTATAAAATATCATACAGAACGGGATGATAAGAATGTATGCATTGTCTTATTACATAGAAATAGCTTTGTCACAGTTTGGGGCCGATATAAGTTATTTTCTACACTTGACAGCTCTTGGGGAGACTGACTTAAATAATAATGGAGTCGGTATGCACGAATGTATTACTAAGCTATTTGGTCACTGTAAAGGTGGTTTCTCACGGAAGAGTAATTAAGACTTGTCTAACTTAAGCAAATAAATGCTAAAAATAGAGCACGTTTTTTCTCTCGAAAGTACCTGTATCATCTTGCACGAAACAAAACACATTATTTGCACGTAAGTAGTAATGGTAGGCACTCTGGGGCATTTTTTTAAGCCTGAAAAGAACTTAGAATTTTTCAGGCTAAAAAATTGCCCCATAGATGCCTACCCTGGTAAGCTTGAGTGACAAGCTGTGAATAACTTAGTTTATTTTGCGCAAAAGCGCTGGCTGATCTGTGATAGTTTTCTGGACTATTGAAAATAACTTAGTTTATTTTGCGCAAAAGCGCTGGCTGATCTGTGATTGTGATAGTTTTTTTCTGGACTATTGAAAATAACTTAGTTTATTTTTGCTCAAAAGCGCAGGCTGATCTGTGATTGTGATAGTTTTCTGGGCTGTTGAGATTAACTTAGTTAATTTTGCGCAAAAGCGCTGGCTGATCTGTGATTGTGATAGTTTTCTGGTCGCATCGCTGGGATGCTATGAATAACTTAGTTTATTTTCGTAAAGATCTGATTGTGACAAATTCCTACCCAACTCGTCTCTCGCTGGTAGGCCTATTGCGGTTATCTTTTTATAAAGACTAACTTTACTCGCATCACAAACAACAGGGTTTCTAATTTGCATATCGTACATCTAGTACGTTGCAATAGCGAATTATATTTTAAGTAAGGAATTTTGGGTTCATGAAGTTCTATGTATCATATAGTCTCTTTAGAAAAATAACTTAGATATTCAAGGCTAATTTCTGTAGCTAAGAAATATCACATGTAGCACAAGTTTTCGCTTCTCGCGACTTTCAATGATAAGTTACGTCATATAGATTATACATGACGTCATTGAAAAAGCAAGTAGTATCTTCTAAAAGCGACAACAAGTATAACTTTTCGAAACAATAGATAACTTGGTCATTTTAAGAGGAAAGGTGTGTATTCAGATATGATGGGCCTATTTATTATTATTTTAGCTTTACATTTTGGTCAGACTCTTAGCTTGATTTTAACTTAGTACTTATAATAGTTGATTAGGTTAATTATATGCTTAAAGTAAAGTTGTATAGAATGTCGCTTGAGGTTGTATCGCAAGACCTCAACTCCTAGATGTATTACTCTGTAGAATCAGTCAGGACTTTGAAAATAACTCAGTCATTTTATCTAGAGTAGGTGTGTACTTAGCAATGATAAGTCTGCTTGAATGTTTCTAAGGATTATACTTTTTCAGGTTCTTGCATGGTGTCGTATTTGATAGCTAGTATCAATCGTTTGATTAAGTTAGAGCTTCTGTTGATACGTTAGATAATCATCATTGGCATGTAATAGTATTGGGGTTTAATGATAAGATGTTGATGAAAGTGTCCATGTCGCTTGAGATTTGTATGCAATGTGGACCTTCACACGTAAAATGTGGATGCAATGTGGATCCACCACATCTCCACATTTTGAATGTGGATGTAATGTGGAGCAATGTGGATGTAATGTGGAGCAATGTGGATGTATTGTGGAGCAATGTGGATTTCCACATTTCAAATGTGAATAAATGCAGATATATTGTGGGTCAGCATAATGGAAATTTACGTTAATTCTTGGATAAATTCGAAATTAATGTGGACCGCCACACTAAAAATGTGGATCCACCACATCTCCACATCTTGACAATGTGGATCCACCACATCTCCACATTTCCACAATGTGGAGTTTCCACACCTACACATTCGACAATTTGACTTATACCCTCTCTCAATTTCAGGTAAACTTCAGCGCTGAGCTGAAATAACTATGATTGTGATAGTTTTCTGGTCGTATCCACTAGTTGGTCTATGATAGTTTCCTGGTCATATTTACTGGTTGGGTTGTGATTATGATAGTTTCCTGGGCTATTGGGAAATGACTTAGTCATTTTTTGAGGGGAACAAAGGTTCTGCTGTGGTGATATATAAAATAACTTAGTTAAATTCAGCTTTGAAGATAACTTAGTCATTTTAGGGGGTATAGTATGTGGTGATATATGGTGTGTGTAATAGTCAAGGCTACTAAGTACTATGCGTCTTAGAGTCTCTTGGTCAATCAAGACCTCAACTCCTAGAGGCATCACTCTGTAGCGTTAACTAGTGTATAGCTAGCCGTCTCAAGCTTACTACTACTTATTTTTTAATAAAAAGAACAACAAAGACAAATGAAGATTTCTATAACTTTATTGCCCCGCTAACTATAACTCATTACAATGACAGAGGATTAGGGCCGTCCCTCTATTCATTGTTTACAATAAGAGAAATTAAAGAATATATGCCATCGTACAAAATAGAATTCAATTAGAATGTTTTAAGCATCGATCCAGGGCCTTTTTGGAAGTTGACTTTGAGTATATCTTGGTCCAATGTTGTTCTGTTGTAGCTGACTTGGTGCATATTTTGATCCTGAACTCTGTTGTAATGAATCTGATTCATCATCTTCACCTAAGGAATAGGTTGGTGGGTCAAATTCTTCAAGTTTCCCATCCAAGAGGTATCTTCGTTTTTTAATAGCATATTTCAAAGCGTCATCCTCATCAAAGTCATCTTCATCTCGTAGTCGTTTTGCTGTATCTGTTATCTTCTTGTGCAAGGGATCTTTCTTCAATGCCTTGGATAATTTAAGGAAGGCCTTGTATTGACCAATGGCTTCTGCTCTGTATCTTGGTTCCAGTTTATCGAAAGTCACCTCCTCTGCCTCTTCTGTGGCAATGTCTGGATTTTTCTCTATTATATGTTGTACACCTTCATTGAATGTGTCCTGTAGGATACTATGAGCTCCATCAACAAAAAATGTCCAAGGATCAAACTTGCTCTTTTTTCTAGAATAATGTTGGTCTTCATCATCTTCATCAGTACAATCTGTATCACTATCGTCATGAATACCATAATCTTTGTCTGTATATTTTCCAAAGATGTCTTCCTTTTGATGACTTCTGGAAGACTCTGCATCAGATTCTTCAGACATAGTAGATTCTTCATTGTCTGACATTGTTTCTGACTCCATATCTTCACTGCAGATACCACTTGTCAGATGTCGTCTCAAGCTGTCTGATCTTACAAACTGTCGTTCACACTTTGGACACTGATGTTGACCCATTGAAATCGTTTTGGTAAATGAATAGTTTCTCCTTAATTGTATCCTTTTATACTTGAAGTGACATACAAATCCACAGTTTTGTCAATATTTCTCACAAAAATATGACATTTTCTACTCTGTCTTATTATTTGCATGTACTTCTTTTGCTGCAACACTTGAGAGAGGACTGCATTTTCTTGTTTTGCTGCTCTCTTTTGCAGAAGAAAAATTCTTTCTTTTATCACATCTTTGTTCCGTTATATTTCTTCCCTTCATATATTTATTCTCTAATGGCCGTCTTTCTAGTTGGCTTCCTATCAGCTTACGAATGTCTCTATGGCACATTCTACAGTACTTTGGTGGTCTTCCTTGCTTGAGTTTACTATCCAACGCTGTGCTCAGTCTTTTCATCAAATATCGAATTTGTCCATAGCTCATATGATATTTAGTTGATCTTTTAGATGCAGGTGTTTTCATATTATCATTGCAGCTTGTATTTTTCTGTCTTGCTGAGAGATCCATTCTTCCTCTTGTAGTGTTTGAAGAACAATAAGAAGTGTTAACCAGAATCATCATATTTATACTAATAGCATAATTGATCAACTTTTTATACGTTTGAAGTGTAATTTTACTAAAGTTTTCCCACTAACAAAAGGGACAGACCTGCCAATTTCATCTTTGATATCAATATGAACCTGATCAATATAAGATTTTGCCAAAGGTACATAATGTAAATTCACAAATTCTTGATGCGATTGAGTGCTAGATTTGGACTGTTTATAAGAAACAATTCTAAGTATAGGAGCTGTTATATTTCCAACGTAAGTGTAATCTGCAACATCAGAATAAACAACCATCTGATGGTGGGTCATGTTCAAATCAACAGCATATGTAAAAGCCTGGTTATCATTCCCAATCAGTTTATTTGAAAGACCAGGATTCAATCCAAGTATTTCGCCAAGAGACTTTGAAAATCTTATTTGAACTCTATTTGGATTTTCAACATGTAAATTTACATGATTACCTGATTTCTTATAACTTAATGAGATCATACTGTGAATTTGACGTAGAATAGCTCCACATTTTTCTTCAATAGCAATCTGAATTTGCTCTACTAAGTGCTGAGGCGAATTATAGTTTCCTGCTGGGATAAATAATTTTATTTCAGGACAACTTCCATCTTTCATGCATACAGTATTCATTTTACTTTTCCCCAGTCTTTCCAAAACATTCTCATCGTAGAAGTGAACATAAAAATAATTGCTATTATGTGAAATGTTATATACTTCTGAAGGAGTCATAATTTCTACCAACGCTACAACCCATTGTTCTTTCTGGACTTGAATAGGATGATTTAGCTTTGTGGTAAATGAGAACTGTTTATTTTTAGGGAAAATATCCATAGAACTATCACTCAGTAAGCTCAGATAAAATTCATCCATGATCGCATAGGTGAAACAACCACCACACTTGATAGAAATATTATATAATGACACTTAGACTTTGCTTAACGCCATATATATGAAATGGCTACTCTCATATTCATTATATTAAGATGGAATATATACCATGCAAACTTTGTATGTAATGCAGATCTGAAATATCAACTATGTGAAGATGTATATTACACGTTTTACTCCTAGACATATTCATTAACTTGTTAAATATGTAAATGTGAAAAATTCACAGTGTAAAAAGTTGAATAATTAATAATGCATGGGCTATACATTTTTAATTTACCATCAAAGGTGATGGGTGGTACTAGAACCAAAGATTAGGTTATCAGAAGTTAACTATTTAGAGATTTTTAGATGGAGTTAAGTCCCAGTCAACAATATTTCAGTAAAGTCAGGATCCTCCCAGAGACAATAAAAAAGAAAGGAAGAATAGGATAGAAGACTGAAATGGGCTCAATCCAAATTTGCCTCAGGTGAAACAAATATTATCTTGCCAACAATCCAAATATGATAGAACCATCTCTCTGAAAGTTGTCATAGCAAATGTACCATGCTACTATCAACTTGAGAAACAGCGAGAAAATAGTATTGATTGGAGAGAGGGTATAAGTCAAATTGTCAAATGTGTAGGTGTGGAAACTCCACATTGTGGAAATGTGGAGATGTGGTGGATCCACATTATCAAGATGTGGAGATGTGGTGGATCCACATTTTTAGTGTGGCGGTCCGACCCACCCTATTTATACCGATAGCGAAATAAATCAGCTTTTTATACTGGAAAAAACCCAGATTTGGAAAAACTCAGATTTTCTGAAATCAACAGTTGAAAATTCTCAAAATTGTTTCATCAAGCATAATCACTATTTGATTTTTTCATCCGATCGAATATTTTCCATAGGTCAAACTACTGAAATTTTCAGAAAAAATCCTCAGTCAAGAATAGTTCTCAAATTATTTTGATATGCAAATCTACTTGAATTTTTTATCAGATCAAATATTTTCTATAAGCCAAACTGCTGAAATCACTAGCAAAAAAAATGACAAGCAAAACTATATGAATTTTTCACAAAGTGTCAGGCGAGACTACAATTTTTGATAGGCCTAAAGTCAGAATCTTTATCCCCCTCAAAAATGACTAAGTTATTTCCCAAGAGCCCAGGAAACTATCATAGACCAACTAGTGGATACAACCAGAAAACTATCACAATCATAGTTATTTCAGCTCAGCGCTGAAGTTTACCTGAAATTGAGAGAGGGTATAAGTCAAATTGTCGAATGTGTAGGTGTGGAAACTCCACATTGTGGAAATGTGGAAATGTGGAGATGTGGTGGATCCACATTGTCAAGATGTGGAGATGTGGTGGATCCACATTTTTAGTGTGGCGGTCCACATTAATTTCGAATTTATCCAAGAATTAACGTAAATTTCCATTATGCTGACCCACAATATATCTGCATTTATTCACATTTGAAATGTGGAAATCCACATTGCTCCACAATACATCCACATTGCTCCACATTACATCCACATTCAAAATGTGGAGATGTGGTGGATCCACATTGCATCCACATTTTACGTGTGAAGGTCCACATTGCATACAAATCTCAAGCGACATGGACACTTTCATCAACATCTTATCATTAAACCCCAATACTATTACATGCCAATGATGATTATCTAACGTATCAACAGAAGCTCTAACTTAATCAAACGATTGATACTAGCTATCAAATACGACACCATGCAAGAACCTGAAAAAGTATAATCCTTAGAAACATTCAAGCAGACTAATCATTGCTAAGTACACACCTACTCTAGATAAAATGACTGAGTTATTTTCAAAGTCCTGACTGATTCTACAGAGTAATACATCTAGGAGTTGAGGTCTTGGGATACAACCTCAAGCGACATTCTTATACAACTTTACTTTAAGCATATAATTAACCTAATCAACTATTATAAGTACTAAGTTAAAATCAAGCTAAGAGTCTGACCAAAATGTAAAGCTAAAATAATAATAAATAGGCCCATCATATCTGAATACACACCTTTCCTCTTAAAATGACCAAGTTATCTATTGTTTCGAAAAGTTATACTTGTTGTCGCTTTTAGAAGATACTACTTGCTTTTTCAATGACGTCATGTATAATCTATATGACGTAACTTATCATTGAAAGTCGCGAGAAGCGAAAACTTGTGCTACATGTGATATTTCTTAGCTACAGAAATTAGCCTTGAATATCTAAGTTATTTTTCTAAAGAGACTATATGATACATAGAACTTCATGAACCCAAAATTCCTTACTTAAAATATAATTCGCTATTGCAACGTACTAGATGTACGATATGCAAATTAGAAACCCTGTTGTTTGTGATGCGAGTAAAGTTAGTCTTTATAAAAAGATAACCGCAATAGGCCTACCAGCGAGAGACGAGTTGGGTAGGAATTTGTCACAATCAGATCTTTACGAAAATAAACTAAGTTATTCATAGCATCCCAGCGATGCTACCAGAAAACTATCACAATCACAGATCAGCCAGCGCTTTTGCGCAAAATAAACTAAGTTAATCTCAACAGCCCAGAAAACTATCACAATCACAGATCAGCCTGCGCTTTTGAGCAAAAATAAACTAAGTTATTTTCAATAGTCCAGAAAAAAACTATCACAATCACAGATCAGCCAGCGCTTTTGCGCAAAATAAACTAAGTTATTTTCAATAGTCCAGAAAACTATCACAGATCAGCCAGCGCTTTTGCGCAAAATAAACTAAGTTATTCACAGCTTGTCACTCAAGCTTACCAGGGTAGGCATCTATGGGGCAATTTTTTAGCCTGAAAAATTCTAAGTTCTTTTCAGGCTTAAAAAAAATGCCGCAGAGTGCCTACCATTACTACTCACGTAACTCTTAAATGCCAGCAAATTAGCTATATCCAAAAATGTATGTTTATTGGTTAACGTACCGAGGCAAAACAGTTTGGACCGCCTCATACTAATCTTGAAGGAGAAGCCTGATCTGGATCCACACCGTTTGGCAAAGTGGCTTCAAAACATATACGCAGACTGCTTAAACAGACGGTCTTTGTTGTATTGGCGTTTTGAGGGTTGATAAAGGTGAGTTTCAGTTTATATTCGTTCAAGATAATTTTGATAGAACACATTCACGTCTGCGCGGCTGCAACCACTTATTAACCAGGCTTACTCTAATATTACCTGCTATCCAAAATAGCCGAGCTGCGCCCAGATATGAATATTAAAATTGACGCCTTTACAGTGACACAAAAGCTCAGTTATACTACACTTCGAAAATTTCTGGCCATTTTTCCCAGTGCGTTTTTAATTTATCGTATGTATTGTTTTTAATAGCAATCAGCTTTTCAGTCTCGAGGAATTTATTCACGTAATTTTTCCAAGCCGGGATATTTAAATTGGAAGAATTTATTCGACATGTATATATTTAGTGTCGTGTAAGAATTAATATATAGTTTAGTGGTTGCATCGCTGCTGATGTACTTGGAATACCAAAAATTGCTCTATGCTTGTTGACATTTATCATATAATGACATTTATCAAAAATTCATTGTTCCATGCTGTCCCAAAATTGATTGACGACATGACAGTGCCAAAATAAATGCTCGATTTTCTCGTGGTCTAAATTGCAAAAGGAACATAGATTATTTTGTCTTAGTTTCATTTTCAAAAGTAAGTCATTCGTGGCTATTATTCTATGGACTATTCTAATTTGAAACCAGTGCATTTTTGTATTATGACAACATTTGGCTGGTATACTATATATAAGTTTCCAATCCAGATGAGTATTCTCAAATACTTGTTCCCACTTCGGTTGGCTAGTTGGAACAATAGTTTTGCAAGTTAATGCGGCATAAATATCTTTACTGCCTTTAAGTGATTTCATTATTAGTTTAACATTAAAAGGCCAGTGGCAATTAAATAATGACTCAGCTCCTAATTGAATATGAATTCGCCTAATATATGCTTCTATAGAAGTTCTTATTCCCATAAATTCTACAAAATTTGTTCTAGCATTATATTTTTCTTGAAATTGTTCATAGGTTAGTAGCAGTCCGTTCTCACCAATTAAATCTCTAATGAAATGAATATTTTTTATTATACCATCTGCGATAGAACACCGGAGAATTATTTATTTTTATATTCCTATTGTTCCATATACATGTAACCATAATGTCTGAAGCAGATTTTGGTACCAATTGTGAAATAAAGTTTTTTCCAAGCTTCTAGTTCATCCCACCAAAACTTATTTGTACATCGACTTTGAATTTCATCAATATATGCTGCGCCTCGATTCATCAGATCATTAATACTTGTATGTATTGTTTCAAAAAGAGATTTATATTTCGAATTTGTAGAAATTAATCTTCTTATCCAAGCAATCTTCAAAGCATTTATGTAGTTTTTTAGCTGTACCATTTTTAAGCCCCCGTTATAATAATCTTGACATAACACTTCTCTTTTAATTCTATCGGTAGGCGATTGCCAAATGAATTGAAAAACATTCTATTTAAATTTAGTATAGTTTCATTACCTGGGTTAGGCAATGCAATGAACAGGTGGTTAAGTTTAGCAATTAGCAACGTTTTAATTATAGTTATTCGTCCTAAAGGTGTTTAAATTCGTTTAGACCATTGCTTAATTTCTTTTCTTATTTCTTTTACTTTTTCGTTATAGTTTATTTCAGGAATCGTATCTATGTTACAAGAAAATTTTATCCCTAGTATGACAAAGTCATTCTGAGTCCAATCTAGTTATACCCCCCCCCCCCCGCAAACTTTGTTTGTAGGGGGTATACTGTTTTCACGTTGTCCGTTTGTGCGTCCGTCCGTCCATGCATCCGTCCGTCCGTCCGTCCGTCCGTCCGTAACGCTTTGTTTCCTTAATAACTCGAAGAGTCATTGCTGGATTTTCACCAAACCTTGCAAACATGTTCATATATGCAAGACAAATACTTTAGACAAAAAAAGGGCTCGGGGCCAATTCTATTAGAGTTATTTCCCTTTGTAGTTCTAAATGGCTTTTAATATAGTGCTTTATGCTTATGCTATTATAGGCCACACACTGATTTTCATCAAACCTTGCAAACATGTTCATATATGCAAGACAAATACTTTAGAAAAAAAGTTAGGGCTAGGGGCCAATTCTTTTAGAGTTATTTCCCTTTATAGTTCTAAATGGCTTTTAATATAGTGCTTTATGCTTATGCTATTTTAGGCCATACACAGGCCAATCAACTCCTACCACAGCTTTCGATGGAACAATTTGATACTTTTCCTATACAATGTAGACACATTGAACATATGCATGAAGGAGTTTAGTTCGGAAAAAATAATTTTTGACAAAATGACAGCTGTGAGAACTTAGACAATTTTTCCCTTATAAGGTGTTTGTATATGCATAGACGGTGCCTTTATGGGCCGATCAACTCCTACCACAGCTTTTTATGGAGCAATTTGATACTTTGCCTATACAATGTAGACACATTTAACATATGCATGAAGGAGTTTGGTTCACAAAAAATAATTTTTGAAGAAATGACAGCTGTGAGAACTTAGACAATTTTTCCCTTATTAGGCTTTTGTATATGCATAGATGGTGCCTTCATGGGCCGATCAACTCCTACCACAGCTTTTGCTGGAACAATTTGATACTTTCCCGGTACAATGTAGACACATTGAACATATGCATGAAGGAGTTTGGTTCACAAAAAATAATTTGACAAAATGACAGCTGTGAGAACTTAGACAATTATTCCCTTATATGGCTTTTGTATATGCATTGATAGTGCCTTTATGGGCCGATCAACTCCTACCACAGCTTTTGATGAAGCAATTTGATACTTTGTCAATACAATGTAGACACAATGAACATATGCATGAAGGAGTTTTTAAGTTTTGTTGAACTTAGACAATTATTCCCTTATATGGCTTTTGTATTATAATGCATGGATAGTGCCTTTATGGGCTGATCAACTCCTACTACAGCTTTTGATGGAGCAATTTAATACTTTGCAGATACAATGTAGACACATTGAACACATGCATGAAGGAGTTTATAATTTTTGTTTGCACAGATTCTACTGAAATCTTCTTATCAAAACTAAGGTCTTCTTGTTCGAACTATAACTTGCCAAGTTTTTTCACTGACTCTTACTGTGCGGGGGGTATCTAATAAGCATTGCTTATTGACTTTTTTCATTTTAGTCTGTGGTTGAAGGTCTCCCCACTAAATTTCATACTCCCTATCCAGACTGCTCTGGTTTTAGAAGCGTTAACTTTTAATCCAGAAGCCGCTGCAAATTTATTCAATTCTTTTAATGATTCATTTAATGATTTTTCAGACCCATCAAGCATTACTGTAGTGTCGTCAGCAAACTGTGACATAGTGTATTCTGTATCTGCTATTTTTATACCTTTTATGTCTTTATATGATTTAAACATTCTGGTAAGAATTTCTGCGCACAGGAGAAAAATATAAGGGGAAAGGGGATCTTCTTGTCTGCACCCTCTTTGCACTATAAAAAACTCTGATAAATATCCACATTGCACCACAGACGCTGAAATATCGTTGTAAAATACCTTTAGCCATTTTTTGATTGACTCCCCAAAATTTTAAAAATTTAATACTTTTTCAATAAAGGATCATTGACACTTGCTATGGGTAAATGCCTATGGTTTTCAGTAAAAATAAAAGTTTGTCAATTGTCCATTTCTTCACCATGAAGCTACCCTGACCTGAGTACTTTATGGCTGTGAAATCCGTTTTCGATATTAAATGCTTCAAAGATGTAAAATTTTGGGTAGAACAATCAGTTTTTCATTAAGATATATAGAAATCCGAAAACATTTTTTAAAATATCATTCCCCCCCCCCCCCGTGTGCCAGCAAAAGCTTTTGCATGTATATGTGCTACCATATTTTACACATTGTATGAAAGTAGCTTGCTGGCACAAGGGGGGGGATGTTCAGCAGCCCAAAAACCCAGGGCCTAAGCCCATAAAATGCCTTTTCTACCAAATAAGAAGTTAATTACAGTAATGAAATTCTCTAGAACCAACCTCCTAAATTGCTTTTTATTCTGTGCTAGTTTAATATAAAGTACTTAAAGATTAAAAGTAGAATTAGCAAGGTTTTATGCATTTTTCATAAGAAAAAATCTCACTGTTATTAAATGACACATTATTTTGCAAACATCCTGTACTTATCTATTTGCATGCTAGGGAATGGTTCATGTTTTTATTTTCGTCTGCTGACTTTCTTCAAAATAAAGTTTTTAGAAATAAACCACCCAGGACCACCATCATAGTGTCAAACAGTTTGGATCCAGGTCAAGACGGACATTCTGTTGGTCTTCATCTGGGTTTAAAAATGTTTGCAAAAGGCTATTGGCAAATGACAAAATTATCCACTGGCATGCAAAGAGTTATAACAGGTAAATACTTTAGTGTTCAATATATTGTCTCCTATAGGGATATACATGCATATGTATACCATAAATATTCGGACACTTTAAATACATTCAACATGCTATGCCCTTTAAACAAAGCAAAAGTAATATTCAAAGGATCTAGTTAGAATCAGTTTTACTTTCCAATGCTAAATGGGACACTTTCATTCCTTCAAAAATATTTATTTCTTTTGTTGAGCTTTCAGTTTTGTACTATTTACGGTACATGTAGTCAAAAATGTACGGGTAACTTCTAAATTATCTCCCCAAAATCATTTTATTACAAAACATATTTTGTTTTTAAAACAATTTCATCAATTATCGTGATTCGTTAATACTCTGCATATGGTATAATCAATAGATATCACCATGCCTACCAAATAAATCAAAAAAACGTGCAGAAATCACTTTTTAAAGCACTTTTTATTTTCATGAAATTTCAGACCCCCTCTTCTTTCTACCCGCCATAACTCTCGAGTGCGTAGGAATTTTGAAAATATTTTGCTAGCTGGCACTTGCCATTAGATTCATCTTTTGCACTCATACTACATGCACCACACTAGAAGCTCAAAAGCAGCGTTCTGTGAATCAGAAAAATAGGCGTATAAGGCCCAAACCGTCAATGATCCTTTCCAAGAGATTGAATCAAATGCTTTTTCGAAATCGATAATCAGTAATAATCCAGGAATATCCAATTTATCTGTTATTTGTAGTATATCATATATAAGTCTTGTATTTTCGCCAATGTAACGTCCACTCATAAAGCCTGTTTGTTCTTTTGATATAAGTCTATCTAGGACTATTTTTATCCTGTCTGCTATGCAACCAGATGCAAGTTTATATATGACATTTAGTAATGTGATGGGTCGCCAATTCTTTAAAAATTGTTTAGGTTTATCCCCTTTTTGCAAACATGTAAGTATCCCTTGTCTTTGTGTAATTGAGAGCTTTCCTTCTCTATATCCTTCATTTATTGATTTTCGAATGAAAACTTTCAAATCATTATAGAAAAATTTAAAGAATTCGACTGTAAAACCATCGCTTCCTGGTAATTTATTATTTTTCATTTTTTTCAAAACTGCTAGAATTTCTAAATCAGTTAATTCTCCTTCCAAACCAATCTTATTCTCTTCTGTTAGCTTTGGATTATTATTTATTGAATTGAACAGGTTTTGTATATCTGAATCTTGTTCTTTGTTCTCATTAGAGCAGCCATATAGTTTTTTGTAAAAATTCTTAACTTCATTTAAAATATCTTCTTGTTTAGTTATAGATGTCCCATCTTCCTTTACAACTTTTGGTATTATCTTATTAACATAATTTCTGGATTCTAAACTGCAAAAATATTTTGTTGGTTTTTCCCCCTCTTCTGCCCACTTTACTCTTGATCTGATTATTATCCCATTTAGTTTTTCTTTTCTTACGTTTTGGAGTTCTTCTTTCTTAGTCTCTATTAATTCTAGGTCTGGATCTTGCGAATTTTCTAAAATCTCAATATCTTTAATTAAGTTATTTTCTCTTTCCTGTTTTTGTTTCTTTTTATACGCGGAATATGATATCGTCTTCCCCCTAATTTCCATAAAAATCATTTCCAAAAACAATTGATCTGATATTGTAAATTCCAAAAGATCGTTATTTATATTATTTTTAATGAATTCCAAGTTATAAATAGGAATAATATACTGTTCCTTTACTTTGTTTATACATTTCTTTACTTCTTCAACATATGTTTTATCTTTTAATAAGCTTGTATTAAATTTCCAGAGTCCTTTGCCATTTTTAAACTCATTAATTTCTAGTGACAGAACCACAGATGAGTGGTCTGATCTATAGCTTGGAATTATTTTTATGTCTTTTACACTTGGCAAAATTGCTTCTGATGCCAGGTATACTGCCTTGAATTTTCGTAAATTTCTCTAAATGGGTTTATTAGGTTTAATTCTTCTTTTAGATTTACAACACTTTCTTTGGCATTTGGGTTATTAACATTTATGTAATTATAAGTATCTAGCTCCTGATTTTGTACTAAATTAAAATCGCCACATATAATAACATGTTCATTATCATAGTCTTCTATTATTTCCTGTATTTTTAAAAAGAAACCTGGAGAATCCTCATTTGGCCCATATATATTTACCAATGTGAAACGTTTACCCTCTAATTCTAAGTCCAAAATGAGTATATTACCTGTATTATCTTTACGGGACCTAATTACTTTATATGCAACGGAAGTGCTAAATAATATACATACCCCTCTTGCGTTAGATGTAAATGAGTTAAAATATACTTCCCCTCCCCATTCTGATCGAATATATGGTTCTAAAGCTTCTGTAAAATGTGTATCTTGTAAACAATATATACCAAATTTTTTGTCTCTCAGATAGTTGAAAACGTCTTTCCTTTTAGAGTAGTCTCCCAGCCCCCTACAATTTGTTGATGCTATTTTTATCAAGTTATGATTTTCCATCAAAGAAATCTGACAAAACACTTGCTATATACAATTTCCATTTAAGAGTGGTAGTTTGTTGAACTAGCATATTGATATCTATACTCACACTTCAATCATTTTCAAAAGGTATCTGTACTATTGAGTCAGGTTTAACATGTATGAAGAAACAAAATATAAATAAATACATACAGGAAAAACATAAAACATCTCGCACTTCCCTTGGGCCCCTGCAGATGGTATTCATGCTGCATGGTGCCCAGGAAGAGGTCATAAACTGCAAGGCTCTTCTGATCAAAAGTGCCATATAAACAATTTCAAAGGGTATCATGGTTAATACATATTTACATTGTGGGTTATTTTAAACCATAGTGAACAGCTAAATAGTTTATGCCATTTGGATTGTTTCTTTTTTGTTCATAATCTACCTTTTCGACTGAAGTATTTGCGTAAAAGGGTATGCTTTTATTTCATATTACTGCTCTTTTATGGCTCTATAGCAATAGGACTGCAATGAGCTATCAAGTCAATATCAAAGTCACAATGACAAATGCCCTGTCACAGTGGCAGTAAATTTGATACACAAAATCTCAAACAATCCCTAAGGTAAATTTACTTTGTCATATATATATATTATTATACTATACTCATCTACAAAAGAAACCCATCAGTTACTTCTCAGGGCAACTATGGAAACCAGAATCAAAAAATGGAAATATATTTATACCATATTCAAAAGCAATCAGTTCTGCATCATTTCATTGAAAAATATAACAGTTTTACTTAAATCTGTTCATGCTATTCGCCAGTGTTTAGACAAGGGGTCATTTTCAAAAATGACAAGTTTTTCACTTGACAATGAATATCTCGTTCTCGTCTAAATCAGTTCACTTGAGTTAAATTCGTCCAAAAGCAGACATGACCCTCTCCTGCAGCAATAACTGCCTCAGAACGAGGTCGAATCAAAAGCACGTAACGTCGCACAACGTTCTTGGGAATCTTTACCCATTCTTAATGGAGAGCAACCTGGAGCTGTCGAAGATTCCGAGGTTGCACTGAATGATCCAGGATGCGTCACCAGAGCTCATCCTACAGCTGCTTTATCGGATTGAGATCCGAGCTTACTAAACTAACGCGGTTTGTTTTGGCTTCTGCACACACTCGATGGCTTCGCCAGAGAGGGACATACTGGTTATTGGACAAAGTGAACTGATTAAGACTAGAACTCAAGTGAAACCCAATTGTCTGAAACTTGTCATTTTTGGAAATGACCCCTTGTCTATACAGTGGCGTACAGCATTAATGGGTTTAAGTAAAACTGTTACATTATTCAATAATTTGATGCACAATTGATTGTTAAAGAATATGGTATAAAATATATTTTGATTTCTTAATTAGTTTACCATAATTGCCCTAAAAAGTGACTGATGGGTTTCTTTTGTAGTTGAGTATATACTATTAAGATATGACCATTGTGATAAGATATGTTACTTGTACACATTACCTCATTATTTATTTATGTCAGAACTGCAACCACAGGCTCATCTTCTCATTCAATTTGTTTGCAATATTGTTCTGCACAGAGTAAAACTATTATTATCACATTCCTGCCAATATCAGGAAAGTATTTACCTGGCTGAAATATTGACAATATCATGATTGTGATATTTGCATATGAAATATCTTGACTCCAAATGGTTGTGACATTTTTAAGCTATGACCACTGTTGACATGCAATAAACTATAGACTCTATCTTGAGCAACTCTACAGAACTATAGTGATATGTACATCATCTGAGATACTTTATGGCATTATTAGGTTGCTTCAAAACTACAGGCACAGGGACAGATGGACTGCCACCATGTCTGCAGCTCTGATATGCATACATCTAAACAATATCATGGTTTTGATATTGATATTTGAAATGTATTGACTTAAAATAGTTGCCATATTTTAAAGCTATGACCACTGTTGACATGAAATAAACTACAGGCTTTGTCTTGAGAACTCTACAGAACTATAATTATATTGACAGCATTAGAGACATTTTATGGCATTATTAAACTGTTCAAAATAGTTGCTGCCCTTTTTTTAACTATGGCCACTGTTGACCTGCAATAGACTACAGACTCTGTCATGCGAACTCTTTAGAACTATAATAATATGGACAGCATCTGAGAAACTTTATAGCCTTATTAAATTGCTTCAAAACTACTGCCACAGAGACAGGTATCATGGATTTGTTTGCCTTTAAGTAGTTGCTGCATTTTTAAACTATGACCATTGTTGAAATGCAATACAGTACAGATTCTGTCATAACTATAATAATATGGACAGCATATGAGAAATTTCATGGCATTCCTAAATTGATTCAAAACTACCTGCACAACAACAGATGGACTTCCACAATGCCTGCAGCTTTGATATGCATAAATATAAACAATCTCATGGCTTTGATATTAGTATATGAATGTCTTGATTCAAAATAGTTGCTGCATTTTTAAAATATGACCACTGGTGACATGCAATAAGCTACAGACTCTGTCTTGAGAGCTCTTCAGAACTAAAATAATATGGACAGCATCTGAGAATCTTTAAAGCATTATTAAATTGCAAAACAAAGTTGCTGCATTTTTTAAAACATGACCACTGTTGACATGCAATAAACTACAGGAACTTTATTTAGAATTCTACAGAACTACAATAATATGGACACTATCTGAGTGGCTTTATGGCATTACTAAATAGTTTCAAAACTACTGAAATAAGGACAGATGGACTGTCACCATATCTGCAGCTTTGATATGCATAAGTATAGGCAATATCCTGGTTTTGATATTTGTGTATGAAATGTCTTCAATCAAAGTAGTTCCTGCATTTTCAAACTATGGCCATTGTTGTTATGCAGTAGGCTACATTTTCTGTTTTGAGAACTCTACAGGACTATATTAATATATTGGTGTATGAAATGTTTGGATACAAAATAGTTGCTGCATTTATAAACTATGCCCACTGGCATGTGCAATAAACTACAGGCTCTGACTTTAGAACTCTACAGAACTATAGTTTGAAGGCTCTCCTTATCTTGCATGTAGTGACAGAAATGCATTTTTTACTTCAGAAAAACCTAAAAAATATCATGCATGGTCGTGTCAAAATGTACGTGATGCCCTGACCTTTTTGTTGGACAACATTTTTATTCGATTTGGCACCAAACTCTATAGACAAGTAGTTGGGTTTCCTATGGGCACTAATTGTGCTCCCCTGGTTGCAGATTTATTCCTGTTTTGTTATGAAAGGGACTTTATGATGTCTCTTTCTGATGATAAGCAGGCTGATGTTATTGATGCGTTTAACACTACTTCCAGATATTTGGACGATATTTTAAATATTAATAATGTTTATTTTGAAAATATGGTTAGTCAAATATACCCTTCAGAGCTCCAACTTAATAAAGCCAATGCCTCTGATACCGAAGCCGCATTTTTAGACTTGCATTTGTCAATTTCTAATGGAATTGTTTCTACCAAAATTTATGATAAACGTGACGACTTTGATTTTGAAATTGTCAATTTCCCATTTTTAGATGGTGATGTTCCTCGTTCTACATCCTATGGAGTCTATATCTCTCAACTCATTCGTTTTGCTAGAGCATCTAGCTATGTTACTGACTTCAACACTCGCAATAAATTGTTAACTCAGAAACTTCTTAAACAGGGCTATCGGTATCATAAACTTCGCAAAACATTTTCAAAATTTTATAGACGATACTTTGATTTGATTTCTAAATTCCAAGTTGGACTTAAATCTTTCTTGCGCCAAGGACTTTCTGAACCTGATTTCTATGGTGACTTGGTGTATAAGTTGAAGAAGATTGTTGGCTCTAATAATTTTTCAGCGCAGTTCATTAAAATAATTTCCCATTATAAAAAGATTGGCTATAACATTAATGTATTGCAACAGACTGCATGCTTGATAGTCAACCCAATCACAGTTGGCAACTTTGCTTTCCTCTTTAATTGCACGCCGGTGGGTCGGACTTCAGACTCTATGATGGTTCCGACTTAAAGACTTATCTATTGATGAGATGGTAGGGGCCTGATGCTTTGGCTGTTTGTCGGGCCCACCGGGGTTTACCTGTTGGATTTCTTTTGCTCCGGTATTCAGTTTAATTTACTGTTGAGTCCTTATCCTTGCTTTATCTCCTTGTTATATCTTGATTTATATGTTTTAGGAGATGATGCATTGATAAGTTAGGGATCTTTCATGCAAACCAAATATCTATGTGTCTTGATCCACATCTGAATTAAGGGTGAGGTTGGCACCGTTAAACCGCTTTAAGCCCTCCAGTAAAATATTTTACTGACCGTTCCAAGGCGGTACTTCTTTTGTGGATCTTTTATGTTTTTCTTCTGTCTTGTGTTTGCTATGTTTTGTGCGCGTCTGTTTATATGTGCTTCGTGGTCACCTGCTGGGAAAGGGCTGACCTCTTGGCTCTCGTTTGTGGTGTCTTCTGTGAGTTTGTCACTTTCCCATTGGTATCCTGGGTCAGGTGTGGTACTTGATTGTATCGATTCCTGATCTTTGCAACCTTACTTACTTTGATTATCAGAGTTGTTTTGTCTGTGCTGCGTGGCGGCCCTAAAAAGTCTCCCCGCACTTTCATTTAATGCTCTTATTTTTCCAATCCTCAGGATTGTGTGTACAATCTCCTTCCATTATTCCTGTCCCTGGATATCCTCTATGTCTTGTACCGCATTTAAGATCACTAGATGACCGATTTTCATACCCCGTTGTATAACTTCTGCTTTCTATATACCTGTGGACTTGTATTAGCCATTTGGATTATCGCTTCCATTTGTTATACCTTCCTTTGCTTTTAAGGACTCATATTATACTGGCTTATCATTTTAATAACCGGTGTGTTGATTGCTTGTCTTGGGATGGTACTTACCCAAACAACTTTTAATGATAAGAACGAAAATAACAAAATTACATTTATCTCCCATTAGTTTACATTCGGCGTCCTCTGTTCGTATTCCTAGTTCAGTTAACAATTTTCGGGATATGCTTCCTACCATTAGGTTATCTCCTCTTGGGTCACCTATTATCAGGAAGTATACTAAACCATTTAATGCATTCAAAAGACGCGGAATGTATCCTAATGTTTCTAAGTGCAATGCCAAGAGGTGTGTCTGTTGCGCATATTTATGTACTAAAACTACCATTACATCTTCTGTAAATGGAAGAAAATTCTCCATAATTAATAATAATGATTTGGACTGAACTTCATCGGATCTGATTTATGTTATAACTTGGACTGAAACTAACTGTGGAATGCAATATGTTGGACAAACTGGCCGATCCCTCAAGACTAGGTTTCGTGAGCACTTTCGTAAAATGAAAAAGCCTAAAAAATTTGACACATTTCTTTATCGCCATTTCAAAAATAATGTCATTCACCTAGTAAAATTGAAATTCAGCCTGTTGAAAAAATTATATATGATCCTAATTCATCAACTAGATTAAAAAATATTAAGAGACATGAAACTGAACTTAAATGGATTAAATTTTTGCAATCACCTTTTCCTTTAGGCTTTAATGATAATATATACCATGAAGGCAACATTTCTAAAATGCCAGATTTTGATGTTTTTTCTGTTTTGGAATGTAAAAAACGTAAAAGTAGATCTCATGGTAAACGTAAAAATGGCAACATTAAGCGCAAAATTTGTACTGAAAAACGCTTAAATACTTCTCTAAAGGATCTTTCTTTGGCTTTAACTAATCATGGTCGACATGGCTTATTTTCATTTTTAAATTCCTTGCCTATCTCAGTTTTACGCAATTTAGAGTTAGAGGCTAATAAACTTTATGATAGAGCAAATAAATTATATAAAGCAGCACTCCTTACAAGGTGTTATGTTCAACATTTCCTTAGTCCTTATATCGATTCTGAGGTCAACCATAAACGACATTTTATCAAAATTCCATTCATTAACAAAGGTATTGAGTTTATTGATTTACATAGTATCTTCAAGGATAATTCAGTGATTTCATCTATTCCAAATTACTTTAATAATTCTGAAACTCCTATCATTTGTTATAAATATAACAAACTACGATATTTAACTTTAATAAAATTAAAAATGATTTAGATATAGATTCCAATACTCCTGCCTCCTGAGATTGTAAAAATTCAAATTATTTATATCCCTCTGCAGGGCATGTTATTACAGGTAATCTAAATGTCATTCCTGACGCTAGAGTTCGCAATATCATTTCTAAAGGTCCTAAATATAGATTTCCCTCTAATATTGATTTCTCTAAATGTCGTAGAGAGATCGCTGCTTCTTTAAATGACTTCAGTAATCGATGGTGCAAACGGGAAAATGTTGAACCTGATGCTTTGAAGGAATGGAAGATTAACATTTTTAAAATTATTGATACTCGTATTTCATTTTACTCTCGTAATACACATCTTTTGCCCCCTAAACCTAAATCTTCTTTTTGTCATCTTAAACGAGGTATCCAGGATTTTCATATGAACTATGTTTTGGTTCCAGCAGATAAAGCTGCTAACAATGTTGTAGTTGTATGACGATTGTATTATATTAATACTCTTAAGCGTGAGCTTGTTGACACTAATGCCTATAAACTGCAGCCTTCTTTAAGTGGAAGGGTGATTGTTGATGGGCATGGTTGTCATACAGCCCTACATTTTGGTGTCAAAGCTAAAGAAAATCAAGACAAAGTTCCTACGTTGTACTGGTTACCTAAACTCCATAAAAAACCCTATAAAGCAAGATTTATTGCAAATTCTAGTTCTTGTACGACAACAGAACTTTCTAAATTGTTAACCTCGTGTCTTACAGCTGTTAAAAAACATGTTATCAAATATTGTGAAAAAGTATCTGAGAGATCCGGTAAAAACCTATTTTGGTCGATTAAAAATTCAGGTGAAATTTTAGATAAACTTAAAGCTAGAGATTTCAATGCGACCAGTTTGTCTACTTATGATTTTTCTACTCTTTACACTACTTTACCTCATAATTTAATTAAAGATAAACTTATTGATCTTATTGAAAGAACCTTCCAGAGAGAAGGCTCTCCTTACCTTGCATGTAGTGACAGAAATGCATTTTTTACTTCAGAAAAAACTAAAAAATATCATGCATGGTCGTGTCAAAATGTATGTGATGCCCTGACCTTTTTGTTGGACAACATTTTTATTTGATTTGGCACCAAACTCTATAGACAAGTAGTTGGGATTCCTATGGGCACTAATTGTGCTCCCCTGGTTGCAGATTTATTCCTGTTTTGTTATGAAAGGGACTTTATGATGTCTCTTTCTGATGATAAGCAGGCTGATGTTATTGATGCGTTTAACACTACTTCCAGATATTTGGACGATATTTTAAATATTAATAATGTTTATTTTGAAAATATGGTTAGTCAAATATACCCTTCAGAGCTCCAACTTAATAAAACCAATGCCTCTGATACCGAAGCTGCATTTTTAGACTTGCATTTGTCAATTTCTAATGGAATTGTTTCTACCAAAATTTATGATAAACGTGACGACTTTGATTTTGAAATTGTCAATTTCCCATTTTTAGATGGTGATGTTCCTCGTTCTACATCCTATGGAGTCTATATCTCTCAACTCATTCGTTTTGCTAGAGCATCTAGCTATGTTACTGACTTCAACACTCGCAATAAATTGTTAACTCAGAAACTTCTTAAACAGGGCTATCGGTATCATAAACTTCGCAAAACATTTTCAAAATTTTATAGACGATACTTTGATTTGATTTCTAAATTCCAAGTTGGACTTAAATCTTTCTTGCGCCAAGGACTTTCGGAACCTGATTTCTATGGTGACTTGGTGTATAAGTTGAAGAAGATTGTTGGCTCTAATAATTTTTCAGCGCAGTTCATTAAAATAATTTCCCATTATAAAAAGATTGGCTATAACATTAATGTATTGCAACAGACTGCATGCTTGGTAGTCTACCCAATCACAGTTGGCAACTTTGCTTTCCTCTTTAATTGCACGCCGGTGGGTTGGACTTCAGACTCTATGATGGTTCCGACTTAAAGACTTATCTATTGATGAGATGGTAGGGGCCTGATGCTTTGGCTGTTTGTCGGGCCCACCGGGGTTTACCTGTTGGATTTCTTTTGCTCCGGTATTCAGTTTAATTTACTGTTGAGTCCTTATCCTTGCTTCATCTCCTTGTTATATCTTGATTTATATGTTTTAGGAGATGATGCATTGATAAGTTAGGGATCTTTCATGCAAACCAAATATCTATGTGTCTTGATCCACATCTGAATTAAGGGTGAGGTTGGCGCCGTTAAACCGGTTTAAGCCCTCCAGTAAAATATTTTACTGACCGTTCCAAGGCGGTACTTCTTTTGTGGATCTTTTATGTTTTTCTTCTGTCTTGTGTTTGCTATGTTTTGTGCGCGTCTGTTTATATGTGCTTCGTGGTCACCTGCTGGGAAAGGGCTGACCTCTTGGCTCTCGTTTGTGGTGTCTTCTGTGAGTTTGTCACTTTCCCATTGGTATCCTGGGTCAGGTGTCGTACTTGATTGTATCGATTCCTGATCTTTGCAACCTTACTTACTTTGATGGACAGCATCTTAGAAATTTATGGCATTATTAAATTGCTTCAAAACTACAGGCACCGAACCAGATGGACTGCCACTATGTCTGCAGCTTTGATATGCATGAATATAGACAATATCATGGTTTTAATATTGGTATATGAAATGTCTGGACTCAATATAGTTGTAACCTTTTTAAGCTATGACCACTGTTGACATGCAATAATCTACAATCTCTGTCTTGAGAACTCTACAGAACTTTAGTAATATGAACATCATCTAAGAGACTTTATGGCATTATTAGGTTGCTTCAAAACTACAGGCACAGGGACAGATGGACTACCACCATGTCTGCAGCTTTGATATGCATAAATCTGAACATTATTATGGTTTAAATATAGGTATGCAATGTCTTGATTCAAAATAGTTGCTGCCACTGTTTATATGCAATAAACAACAGGCTCTGTCATAGGAACTCTACAGAACTGTAATAATAATGACATCATCTGAGAAGCTTTATGGCATTTTTAAATTGCTTCAAAACTATTGGCACAGCGATAGATACACTGCAACCATGTCTGCAGCTTTTAAATGCATAAATTAAACAATATCATTGATTTGCTTTTGGTATGGAATGTCTTGACTCAAAATAGTTAGTGAATTTTTAAAATATGACCACTTTTGACATGCAATAAACTACAGGCTCTGTTTTGAGAATTCTACAGAACTATAATAGTATGGACAGCATTCTGAGAGACTTATGACATTAATAAATTGCTTCAAAACTACTGGCACAGAGACAGATGGACTGCCACCATGTCTGCAGCTTTTGCATGCATAAATACAAACATTATTATGGTTTTAATATTTGTACATGAAATGTCTTCAATCAAAATAGTTGCTGTATTTTTTAACTATTACCAATGTTGATATGCAATAAACTACAGGTTCTGTTTTGATAACTCTACAGAACTATGATAATTTGGACAGCATGATGTTAATTTTTATGGCATTATCAAAACTACAGGCTCAGAAACAGATGGACTGCCACCAACCCTGCAGCTTTGATATGCATAAATATAAACAATATCTTTCTTTCAGTATTTGTATTTGAAATGTCTTGACTCATGATAGTTGCTGCATTTTTAAGATATAACCACTGTTGATATGCAATAAACTACAGAGTCTGTTATGAGAACTCTACTGAACTTTAAAAATATGGACAGCATTTGAGAAACTTTATGATTTTTTTAAACTGCTTGGTTTTAAATAGTTGCTGCAAATTTATTACAATTGTTAGTTTGCAATAAACTACATGTTCTGTCATAACTATAATAATATGGACTGCATATGAGAAGTTTAATGGCATTATTAAATTGCTTCAAAACTACCGGCACAGAAACAGATGGGCTGCTACAATTTCCGCAGCCTTGATATGCATAATTACAAACAATATCATGGTTTTAATATTGGTATTTGAAATGTCTTGACTCAAAATAGCTGCTGTATTTTTAAATATGACCACTGTTCACATTCAATAAACTATAGGCTATGTCATGAGAACTTTACAAAACTATAGTAATATGGACAGGATTTGAGAAACTTTATGGCATTATTAAATTGCTTCAAAATTACAGGCACAGAAACAAATAGACTGCCACCATGTCTGCAGCTTTGATATGCCTGAATATAAACAATATCATGGGTTGATATGGGAATTTGTAATGTTTTGATTCAAAATAGTTGCTGCAATATTAAGATATGCCACTGTTGACATGCAATAAACTACAGACTCTGTCTTGGGAACTCTTCGGAACTATAATAATGTAAACAACATCTGAGAATCTTTAAAGCATTGTTAAACTGCAAACAAGTTGCTGCATTTTGAAACTATGACCACTGTTGATATGCAATAAACTACAAGCTCTGTCTTGGGAACTCTACAGAACTGTAATAATATGGACAGCATATGAGAGACTTTGGCATTATTAAATTGCTTCAAAACTACTGGCACAGAGACAGATGGACTGTCACCATGTCTGCAGCTTTAATATGCATAAATATAAACAATATCATGGTTTTGCTCTTGATATGAAATGTCTTGACTCAAAGTACTTGCTGCATTTTTAAAATATGACCACTGTTGACATGCAATAAGCTACAGGTTCTGACTTGAGAACTCTACAGAACAATAATAATATAGACAGCATCTGAGAAACTTAATTGCCTCGACACTACAGGCACAGAGACAGATGTACTGTACCATGTCTGTAGCTTTGATATGCATAAGTATTAATAATATCATGGTTTGATATTGGTATGAAATGTCTAGATTCAAAAAGGTTGCTGTATTTTTTAAATATGACCATTGTTGACATGCAATAAATTACAGTGTTTTAGACATATCTCAAAATTGTAGCTACAGTGAATTAATCTTTCACTCCTCTATAAAATCATTTTAAGATCATTTGGAGTATATTAAACAGCTTTTCAAGATTTTTTAGGTTTTAATAGTTTGTGGAACAACCACTTCAATAAATACATTTATTATTACTCTGTTACTATATACATTGATGGGGTTAGCCATGTAGTTTTATCATTCAGTCTCTTCCTCTGTATTGATCACACGCCTCACCCAGTGGTCTTTTCTATCTTTTCTGACTCCTAGGTATAGATCAAGACCTTTATCTCTTATTCTAGCTTGCAGACCATTCTCTTTTCTGATCTTAAAAGCAGCTTTAGCTAAATTATCTCTTTCTAATTTCATTGGTACTGGCAACTCTGTTTGTATCCGCTTTCTAGTATTCAGCAAATTTTTGGCCTGTGAGAGCACTAGTTCTCTATCATCCCAGCAAGAAAATCTAAGAATAATCGGGTTGGGGCCACTGCTTTTTGTTGGATATCTGTGGCCATTTACAAAATGAATTCTCTGGGCTCTTTCCTCTTCTATGCCTAGGTCATTCACAAAGAATCGCCTCATTTTGTCATATAATTTCTCACCCGCATCCTCATTTATTCCATAGACCAGTAAATTATATTTTCTGTCATGCTTTTCAAGGAGGTTAAGGAAGACTTAAGTTAAGCATTTACAATTCAACACGCATATACTAAATGTTAAATAAATTGCCTATATCGATGCAGTATTTGTGGTCAAAGATATCATTGTGATCTACAGAAAAAAATGAAACTATTTTGATTTAAATCAGTTTGAAACGTTTTTTTTTTCGCAACCTGCAAAATCAATACTTAACTTAAGTCTTCCTTATCTTTAAAGAGGCATTGTAATTCTGGGCCCTGGCATTTACCCTGTACTGTGGGGTTGGTGTATGTATATTGTAACAGGGGGGGCGCAATCAAGACGTTATTACCATCCAAACATCTACAATGACCCCGCTATCGGCTACAGTATCTCGTAAGTGTGTCGGTGTTGGCGGGTGCGGTGGGGCAGTGGTTACAAATACATTTCACTCTTACAACGCGTGTTGGTACATGCGTGCGCTTAATAACAATGGAAATGAGCACATACGTTAAATAAAAATGTGACAAAAATAATATAAAACAATAAAAAAAATCTGAAAAAGTGAATGCCACACTAAGTGTCTGTATCATAAATCGATGCGTCCAATGCCAGACAGTGCAGTTGCTGATTAAAACACGCCACTAGCAGCTAACTCTACATTGTTTCATAGTTCTAGGACTTTTATTCATGCGCGGATCTAGAGGAGTGGGTACTTGGGGGTCCGGACCACTCCCTGCCGCCTGGAAAAGTACAAAGCTGTAAATTTCCTCAGGAATACTGGTTCGGAACCTTTGGAAAAACACAAAGCTACCGATGTCGGGTCATCATTTGACCTCTAACGATGCGCCTTTTAAATGACGTTTTGCTGGCGGGCCGATGGTGGCCCATTTTGGTTGCTGGGTATAGGTTTCATAGGAACACTGGTACTGATCCCATTCCCCTTTTGAAAAAAAATAGATAAACGTCAAAACTTTGGACCTGGACTCCCCCCGAGGAAACTTTCCGCATCCGCGCAAGTCAAAATTTCGGATACCTTTAAGAAGTATGACAAAGTTTTTTGTATTACTTTGTAGCTTATTGTCTTTCTGTTGTTGTTTTTTAAATCTGATTTGCTCTTGATGGTGATGTTCAAGTATTTGATGTATGATCTCGGTAAAAACGGGGTTCTCCCATTCACAGTAATAACACTTGAACATCATTGTTTTCTGTAAACAAGAAAATCATACTATAATAGATAAGATTCAACCAAGAGTAAGTAGAACCGAAATAAAGGGAACACTTGTATATAATGAAAGGGGGGGGTACTCCTATATTTTCATACATACATAGGCTCGGGTCATGTTTTGGGTTCGAAATTTTGAATCTCACTATTGGGGGTGGGGGGGGGGTCAGATTTTTTATTTTTTTTTGGGGGGGGGGGGGGGTATGAACATTTTGTGGATATTTTTGGGGGGTCATCAAAAAATTGGATTATATTCAGGGGTCATTTCTATGTATTTTAGGGCCTTTTCTTAAGGTCAAGCTACATACAGAATGGGCGATATTTTTTGGGCTGCTAAAATTTTAAATATTTTTAGGGTGCTTGAAATTCCTGATTTTTTTTGTGTGAAATGTTAATGCTGGACCCGAGTCTACGTTTGAGAAAAAAATAGAGTACCCCCCCCCCCCCCCCCTGGGATTAGGACTAGCCTGTTCAAATATCCAAAATTACTATGAATTACGACCCGAATTTATTCGAGTTTTGGGTCTGTCAGTTCAGATATCCTAGACCTGTCTGTATATGACGGCAAAGCTAGGTCTTCGCTTATTGTGTACATAAAGTTTGAAAGGGTTAGTCTAAATAACAGACAGACAGGCAGATAGACAGACAGACAGACAGACGGATGCATTGCTGGCATATGCATAAGCTTGCATATTCCTTAGTTGTTTGACATTGTAATAAGCATTAACATTTGAGCCGTGACTTAAGATTTCCAACAATGTGGTATGTGCGACCAACACAGCCTCAGACCAGCCTGCGCATATGCGCAGTCTGATCTGAGCCTTAGCTGGTCGCTTGAATATTCTATGACTCGTAAGCTACTGACTGACCATCATTTGGATTTTCTAAACTTGCCAAATTGTTGGAAATTCCATGTCGTGGCGCAAATTTATAAATTTTATCAAGAGTGCTGTTTTTAAATTTCGGACATAGCATGCAGTATATTTTAACCCACTCTCCCCCCCCAGAGGCCATGAGTGCCCTAAAAACTTTTTTCGCGCATTATATGATATTGCGAGTATACGGTAATGCACAAAAATACCTATATATATTACCTGGATGATAACGGATTACCCACAATTCTGCAGAAAGAAAATGTGGCTTGGGGGCACAGACATGGCTGTGAGTGTGGCCCAGGCTTGTAAATGATGGGATTTTAAATCCCCTGTAGTCTGGTCGCGGAGGTCCCAAACAAAACTCAGAAATTTGGGATGGGTAGGTGGGGGCACTTATACCCAGTCCCAAGGCTGTGGGGCTGGAGTGTGTGCCCCCCCCCCCCCTCATCTTCCACTCCGTTTTTGCTTCCATTGCAAATCCCATGTAGTCTAGTAGTCGCAAAGCTATTATGTAATAGCTGTGCCCCCCTACCCTCCCCTGACCAGACTCAGAGAAATTAAAAAGAGAGCCCTAGGCTGCTGCCATGCTGGGCATATGTTATTGCTTTGGGGGTGAATGAAAAATTACAAAATACAGGGGAAACTATGCCCATTTTTTAAGGTAATGTCCTGTTTCTTTCTCAGCATTTTTCCAAGTTTTAAGCCCCTCTCCCCCCTACATGGGCTCTGCTGTTTTTCTGAACATTTGGCTGACTCAGACTTTCATTGCAATTTTGCTGTGCCCCCTCCCCAACATGGGAACCTTACCAAAGCACCAAGAGAACGACAAGGAAATTCAAAACTAAATGTTAGGAAAAAGGTGTTTGGGTGTACAACCTTACTTAAAATCGAGGTTATAGAATATGGAAAAATGGGTTTCTAAATGGCTTGAAATGCATTCTCTGAGACAAAGATTTTAAAGAGAGGGGGTTCAATTCCCCCTCTCATACTCTTCCCACGTCGCTGCTTGCGCTGTCGGTTCAAGCCTTTGGCTTTCAGTGCCCCCCCCCCCCCCCCCCTTCGTAAACAACCTTTCTGGGTCCAGCCCTTTTTGTACATATATTTCGTTGTTTAGTATACGGCAATGTGTTGTGTATGATTCAAACTTTGATTTGCATTTACAGCTGCAATACAGTAAAGGTAAGAACGAAGACATCACGATGACTTATACCATTAGTAGGCGGGGCTCTGTGCTACACTTGACAGACAGTAATTTGTCTATGTATATAGAACTCTTAAAATTAAAGCACTAATCAAGTTTACAATGATTTTGTCTGGCTATCGACCGTACACTACGAGCAGGAGTTTTTGCTATAAAACGCACACTTCTCTCCTATCGACCGTACACTAAACGACTCAAAAAAAGAGGATTCAATCGTCAAATGCAACTTCAAAAGTACGCTTAGGGTATTTGCAGTGGGCTCCTTTGATGTTCTGGGGTATTTTCCATGGTTCTTTATGTATTTCGTATTAATAATGTACTTAAACAACCTTTAAAACACGTATTTTCGTGGCAAACAATAGAAAATCATCAGTGATTAGCGGAACATTTCTGTTATTCGTAGCTGCAATAAATTTTTGATGACCACTTGTTGTAGTAAGGAATATACATCGATGTATCAGCAACGTCAGAAAAATGTGTCTGCAATGATATTTCACATGTATCAATGAGAAAAGGGGATAAAAACTCACCTCGTACATCAACGTGTGAGGATTTCCTCGATTCGACAATCGCTATATCCGGTGTACGATGCTATACGGTGCTGGTCATTAAACGTAAAACGGATACCTATAAAAGGGCGCGAAAACAAACGTCACACGTGAATACGGCATTAGATCCCAATGATGTTTAACTCCTATCATTGCAGCGGTTTCCAAACCCCATAAAAGCAGCATCACAGAAAGAAAACTGTACCTCAGTCGATTCCCGTTTTTTTTTTTATCAAAAACCTTTACTTTGGCACAAAATTATGTAAATTATTTTGATATGCATCTGCAAAGTTTGAAGTTGAACGCTCATAGGTTCAAAAGGAGATCCAGTTAAATGAAAATACATGCATACATTATTTGGCATTGGGTCAAACAAAAGGTGTACATCAGTGACATATACATCTGCAAAAAGTGTTACATCAAATGGTTAAGGAGAGAAAATATACTACCCAGTACCCTCTACATTAAGTGACATATACTCAAACAAAAAAGAAGCGTCCGATTTTCATGGTACTGTATCTTTCGATCAAGTTAAGATGTTGCAACAAAAATAACACCAAAATGTATATCAAACGTCCGACACACAAGAAATGGTATTTATTTGATATTATATTCTTATCTTGAAGGACAAATAAAGCTAATGTGCACACAGCTTTTTCCATTGTCATCAGGAAATTAATCATTAAAACATGACACATTTTACGTTAAATGGCAGCCAGAAGTGTCCGACGATGAAAAAACATCGAAAAATCCCAAATCTGCTTATTGAACGAGCGAAATTGCTGTTCCAAATCTTTCATTTACGAAATTAACTAAAATTTCCTCCCTTTGGATTAAACAAATAACAATTTAAGAACTTCCAAATCTCCTTAACCGAACATCATTTTGAGACCGTTTTTGTTTTAATTTGTTGTCTTTGTTTATGACAACAATTATACAATAGAGAAAAACAAAAACTATGGCTGATGTCAGGTACCAAAGATTCACTAAATTTGTGTTTTATACCCCACCACTATGCAAAAGAAATCAGAAAATTTCCATTATCAATTGTTATGATGCTGACTAATCTTAATTAATGTTGAAATGCTTGTGATGACGAAAAAAATCAAATTTGTTCGATTCTGTTGATTATCAAAATGCTAGACCAAAAATGAATTTTCTGAGTGTTTTCACGCACACTCGTGATTGATGTTTTGTGACGTCAGAGTATTTTACAGACTAATGGCTGTGGCCGCAAAAGCAATGCATACACCTAGTTAGCCTAGTTTACTCCGTGATGTTTAAATGTGGTTGAACGGTTCGGAATTATGACCGACACACAAGCTATTGATGTTGTGACTTATCATTTTAAGGGTACTCGTGTTCGTTGCTTTGTCAGCGGCTCTACTGATTATCAAATGATTTATTCTTAAGTGCAAATCGTTTCTAACTAATCAAAGTTTGTAAGGTGAAAGTTTGAATGAAATGCGTTCATACATTTGGAACTGGCAGACATAAATGTCAAGCGGACATAACTTTATTGTTTCAGTACATGTACCTGTTTTAAGGTTGCTACGTCCAACAGCTTAAGAGGAGGTGCATTTGTAAGAAACGTGTGAAGAAAGCACGGATGGACGGACGGATAACTGGTCGAATTTGGTAAATTATTGGTATATGCTTTTTTCTTATAGAAAATGTGGATATAATATTATAAAGCGATTAACTCTCATTGTAAGCAATAGCTAAAAGAAACACGTTGGGTGCAACCATAGTCAGTGATAAAAAGAATCTTTCACATGTGACTAGATATTACAAATTCTGTCATTGACATCTGTAAAGATTAAGTAACAATTCTTCACATCTGTGAAATTTTGGTACCAATTTTTCACAGCACCAGTTCTTCACATCTGTGAGCATTTGATACTGATTCTTCACATTTGTGAAAATTGAGTATCAATTCTTCACAGGTGTGAAGAACTGGTACCAATTCTTCACATTTGTGAAAATTGAGTACCAATTCTTCACATCTGAGAAAAATCGAACCAGTCCTTTGCAGATGGCACGAATGCGTACCAATTCTTCACAGTTAAAAATAAGAAAGATGTGAAATTTGAGCACAGATGTTAGACCCCCAAAATTATCGAAATTGACCATACGCAAATTTCACATTTTCCAAAAGTGAAGAATTTGTACCAATTCTTCACACGGTGTGAAATATGCGAAATGTGAAATTTGCGGTTCAACATAGCCTACAGATAAACGGACAAAATCGAATGCCAATAACGTTATTGATTTTGAAAAACCTCTTCTAAAGGGGTACGTGCATTAAGGGGCTATTTTGGCCCCCTCTTGAGCCAAAAACGGAAAATTGCTTTTCACCAACTTCTTTTGATTGGTTTTTAGAAGAATAGCTGAAGTGTAAAATTTCTGCATTTATTTAAATTTTACCGTTGCTATAGTAAAAAAATGGCCGACAAAATAGGCTAAAAACAGAGAAATTGCCAATAGGCTTTTGGAGACCGAATGTTTAAGAATAAGATATCAGCACAGCTTAATACTAAAAAATCGTTTTAATAATTTTGTGGGCCGTAGTAATTATCATCTTCTGTTAAAATATCTTTTTGGTATTTGCTTGTGCTCTATGTAAATTTCTCTGTCAAACCTCTCAATGTTGCTCCAAAATGGTCAATTTCCTATTTTCAAAGTAAGTAAGGGTGCAAAGATCAGGAATCGATACAATCAAGTCCCACACCTGACCCAGGATACCAATGGGAAAGTGACAAACTCACAGTTAGACACCACAAACGAGAGCCAAGAGGTCAGTCCTTTCCCAGCAGGTGACCACAAGGCACATATAAACAGACGCGCACAAAGGCATAGCAAACACAAGACAGAAAAAAACATAAAAGATCCACAAAAGAAGTACCGCCTTGGAATGGTCAGTAAAATATTTTACTGGAGGGCTTAAACCGGTTTTACGGCGCCAACCTCACCCTTAATTTAGATGTGGATCAAGATACATAGATATTTGGTTTGCATGAAAGACCCCTAAATTATCAATGCATCATCTTCTAGAACATATAAATCAAGATATAACAAGGAAATAAAGCAAAGATAAGGACTCAACAGTAAATAAAACTGAATACCGGAGCAAAAGAAATCCAACAGGTAAACCCCGGTGGGCCCGACAAACAGCCAAAGTATCAGGCCCCTACAATCTCATCAATAGATAAATCTTTAAGTCGAAACCGTCTTAGAGTCTGGTTCGACCCATGAGCATGCAATTAAAGAGGAAAGCAAAGTTTCCAACCGCGACAAGCATGCAGTCTGTTGCATTACATTAATGTTATAGCCAATCTTTTTATAATGGGAAATTATTTTAATAAACTGCGCTGAAAAAATATTAGAGCCAACAATCTTCTTCAATTTATACAACAAGTCACCATAGAATTCAGGTTCTGAAAGTCCTTGTCGCAAGAGAGTTTAAAGTCCAACTTGGAATTTAGAATCATAGTATCATCTATAAAATTTAGAAAAGGTTTTGCGAAGTTTATGATACCGATAGCCTTGTTTAAGAAGTTTCTGAGTTGACAATTTATTGCGAGTGTTGAAGTCAGTAACATAGCTAGATGCTCTAGCAAAACGAATGAGTTCAGAGATATAGACTCCATAGGATGTAGAGCGGGGAACATCACCATCTAAAAATGGGAAATTGACAATTTCAAAATCAAAGTCGTCACGTTTATCATAAATTTTAGTAGAAACAATATCATTAGAAATTGACAAATGCAAGCCTAAAATGCGGCTTCGGTAACAGAGGTATTCGCTTTACTCTGAAGGGTATATTTGACTTACCATATTGTCAAAATAAACATTATTAATATTTAAATTATCGTCCAAATATCTAGATGAAGTGTTAAACGCATCAATAAAATCAGCCTGCTTATCATCAGAAAGAGACATCATAAAGTCCCTCTCATAACAAAACAGGAATAAATCGGCAACCAGGGGAGCACAATTAGTGCCCATAGGAATTCCAACTACTTGTCTATACAGCTTGGTGCCAAATCGAATAAAAATGTTGTCCAACAAATAGGTCAGTGCATCACAGCCTATTTTGGTGGTCATTTTTGTTACCATAGCAACAGTAAAGTCAAAAGTAATTTGACACTTTGACACTTTGTTAACTGTTCTAATAAACTAATAAGAACAAATTTGTGAAAAACAATTTTTATATTTAAGCCTCATGGGAGGCAAAAAAGCCCCTTAATGCACCTATCTCTTTCTAAACTCAACCATGATTATCAAAAATCAAAACAATTGAATAAATATGTCATCTATCATAGCATAAAACAAAATGTGTATAATTTAGAACAGACATCATGCCATATACGCAAAATGAAATAAAATAAAGTATGCCTACTATCAGCGCAAAATGAAATAATTATTTTATTTTGAACCGATCGTATGAAATTGACGCAAACTGAAATAAAAATTCCAGATAATTTCATTTTGCATCGACATTGACAACGCAAAAAGAAAAAAAGAAAAATGAAATAATTATTACATTTTTTTCAAAACGTTTTGTAACAAAGCTATTACTGGTTGGCTTTTAGGGCGAAAATTTTTATGTAGTGTGCCTAAAATATATTTTGGTGGAAGTGTTAACATTTTACTTAAAAATGAAAACAAAAACATACGTTGAGACATTTAGAAGTGAAAAACCTCAAATATTTCCTTGATGTAACAATCAGTGAGTGTTACCACGAAAAGCGTTACACCAAGGAGGGAATTTGTTACATGATGGAAATATCTCAAGAATGGGATTGTAAATTTTTGTTTGAATTGTCAAAACTTGAGAGGTGATACATTTTGAACACAAATGCTATATTGCACAATAATCCGTCGACAAAGAGTGAAAGAAATATGACATTTATCACAAATAACATGTTACATCAAGGAAAGGATATTGTTATATCAATGAAATGATTGTCCCAAAGCCTTGTTAAAATTCCAAATGTGCTGGACGTGTGTAAAGTGTCCAAGTTTTAATTTACCATGATTCTATTTATTAGTATATCTTATAGAGAAAATGGTTACCGTATTACAGCTGCTGCAAAATTATCAAATTTTGATAAAAAATGTAACATCAAGGAAAGGTTCTGTTACACAAAGGAGCATTATAAACAGTTGTTACACCAGGGAAAGCTAATTGTTACGTCAAAGATATATCTGATTAAACGTTTTGAACACTGTGTTTAAAATGACACGTAGCATTTTAATTTTAGCTTGATGTTTGCTGCTTTTGATACTCATTGCGTAATATATGCCTTACACTTTTTCTATGAATCTATTGTAAAGCTATAATGGCATTAGAGTTTTTCGTTTTACTTGCTGTAGCATCCAATTCCTTGCTGTAACACTCATCTTTGGTTTAAACAATATTTTATTCAAAGTACTTTAACATATTATGATACATACATACAGGTCCATTAAAAAAGTTATTTCACTACGCAATATTTCAAAAAGTTTTTTTTTTACATTTTTATAATATATTAATGGTCTATGTTTTATCATACATGTAAATTAATTCTCATGCCATTTTATATCCATAAATCGTATCAAAACCTATAATCCAACAACAGTGTATATAAATATCAAATACATTCCAATGAAAACACAACAACATACTAAAGTACACTTTAATGAAAACATCAACAACATTCTTGTACGCCATCATCATAAAGTCAGTATTTCGTTGCGCCTCCATTTTCTTTAATAATATCTGTAATTCGCCTTGTCATTGAATTGTAAAGTTCTTCCAGGATGTTCATTGCTACTCTATACCACGCTTCACATACTGGCTTGCACATCTCTTCTTTTTACACAGCATTTGGTTACCAATCTCTTTCTTCATAATAATCCAAACGTTCTCAATGGGATTTATGTTGGCAAATTCCCTGGCCATTCCAGACGAGGTGATCTTTTACATTCTAGGAATGTTCAAGTACTTTTAGAGTTATGGCATGGCGCGAGATCATGCATCAAAATATATCATTTATTTGGTGCCGCAACGCATTTACAGGAGTCTGTATGTCGCAGTCGTAACAATGGACGCTATTGTCGTGTTTTGCGCAAACAGAATAAGAAACATCATGCTAAGTATATTCAGACTACTGTAAAATCGCCAGTAAGTAAAAACTCTGAGAAAAATGGATGGTGACATGGATAATAAAAAAAATACCAGAGTGATATTATCCATGATATTGAAATGACATTGCGCTGTGTTCCAACAGAAGGGCTATATCTGTGTGCATGGTCTCCCGCCATACCATAACTATAAAAGTAGTAGAACATCCCTAGAATGTAAAAGAATATCTGATCTGGAATGACCTGGTAATTCGCCAGACGTGAATCCGATAGAAAACGTTTGAAATATAATAAAGAAAGTGATTGGTAACCAAATTCCATGTAAAAGAGAAGAGATGTGGGATCGAGTATGTGACTCATGGTATAGTGTAGCACCAAACTTCTAGAAGAACTTTACAATTCTATGCCAAGGAGAATTGCAGATCTTTAAAAGCAAAGGAAGATGCAACGAAATACTTAATTTATGATGTAGGCGTACAGGTTTGTTGTTGTGTTTTCTTTGGAATGTACTTAATTAAAGTGCGTTGTTGTGTTTTCTTTGGAATGTATTTAAAGTATGCTGCTGTGTTCATTGGAATGCATTTGATATTTATATACAAATGCTGTCTGGTGATTTATAGAAATAAAATGACATGTTAATTAACTTACCATGTAAAGTAAAACATAGGCCATTAATGTATAAGAAAAAAGTGAAAAAAACTTATGAAATATTTCGTAGTGAATAACTTGTTTAATGGACCTGTACATACAATGTTTCTAGGATTTGACGGTAAGCGTTAAGCTTATATGTTGTCATCTCCCTTTAGATATTTAGATGCACATTGTTGCTGAATGGATGAGAAGTGACCAAAATAAAGTTATAGTATAGTAATGGACATAAAAGAATTAGTAGGAATAGCAGAGAGAGAGAGAGAGAGAGAGAGAGAGAGAGAGAGAGAGAGAGATAACGCGTTGATCTGTTTTACAATGTACAATGTAGTTACATCAAAATATGAGGTGATGTAGATGATCACTGGTCGACTTTTAGAATGTTGGCATAACAGAAACCTTTTACACACACCACTGTGATGTTGTACAAATTATGGTGATTTATATGAATAAGTACTCTTCAAAGGCTAGCATATATACAAAGTAGTCTGACTCCTTTCTTTGCCAATTCATGTCTTATGACGTATATTATGATTAAGGATTAAATCTTCCACACTTCGTTAAGAAGTCCTGTATTTTTAAGAATAATTTTTCATTCTCATGAAATGTGCCGTGTTCAGTGCCATATAAGAGATCCTTTAGGGGGTATACATGAAGATTATCAGGGAGATAACTTCTTGTAGCTGAATATGCGGGGCAAATGAAAAATAGGTGATAAGCACTTTCAAAACCTCCACAGTGCTGACAGGAAGGGCTTTCGACTATATTTTTGCGATACAAGTCTGCATGTAAAGCACTGCATTGCATTCGCAGTCTGGCGTGTAGGATTTGACCTAAACGCGACCCTGCATAAAAGTAATATGGGGATTGAAGCTTGTTTCTATTTAAATAGTTTTTAAATGCTGATACAGAAGTCATCTCCCTTACCTCATTTGGAAGGCTGTTCCATGCTTTGATGGTAGATGGAAAGAAAGAGTCTGAAAATAAGTTAGAATTTGATCTGAAGCCCTGAATATGATCTGCATTCCTGAGAGCATAGTTGTTTGATTGGCCAACAATAGGGGGGATAAGATCTGAAAGATAGGTTGGAGCTAGGCCATGCATAATTTGTAGAATGTGGTAAGTTTATGTTTATTTCTCCTAGTTTGTAGCGATTCCCAACCAAGTCCCCAAATTTTGTCGCTCCTGTAACAATTCGTGCTGCTTCCACATGGACAGAGTCTAGTAGCTTTCTTGACGCCAGAGAACAATTATCCAAAACAACATCGCTGTATTCCAAGAGAGGACGTATATATGCAAAGTACATTTTTCCAAAAATTTTCTCGAAACCCTAAATTTGAGAGCTCTTAATTGGTTTAGCCTAGACCAGGAGTTTTCTGAGATAGATTTGACATTTTCATCCCAAGTTCCAGAATTAGAAAAAGTTAGACCAAGGTGCTTATGGTGAGAAGTGTTCTTGATAAGTGTACCATTCATAAAGAGGGGCGGGTGTAATACAGGATTGCGCTTGCGCGAAATAATCATTGAGAGTGTTTTCAAAGGATTAAAAGTGACAGGCCAAGCTCATCTTTCTTCAATGTAATTGCATTTTCCTGTTGCAGATAGCAGTTTCTGTTGTCTAAATAGACTACAAGGTGGTTTGTGGTGTTACAGTAGACCGATGGCTATGTGGTTAATGTGTTTAAAAACTGGTCCCGATAGCCTAGTAGTTAAGGCATCCGCTTTGGGCGTGGGAGTCGAAGGTTCGAATCCAAGTCTCGGCGGCTGTTCTGATATGGCCCGTTGGTGAGCCGCCAGCTTGTTAAACGAATGGTTACCTATTCCTAGCCTGCGTTGTGCCTGGCAAAAGGATGGGATTGTAAATGTGACAAGTTGAGGTGTCAGAAATGGCTGGCCCTTTCAATAGGGGTGACACTATAATAAACAAGCACTTTACTTTACTTTTATTTATCATTTAGAAGAGTTCTCATATTATCGATGCAAAATGATTTTAAAAAAAAAGGCATGCCCTCTATCAGCGCAAAATGAAATAATTCTTTCATTTAGAACCGACCGCATACTGTCGACACAAAATGAAACAAAGACTATATGAGCTGCTTGAAGTAAAGAGACAGGACAAAAATACAAAAAAGAGTCCCACTGGTAGTGACATTTTCAAACCCCCTGCCAGATATGCATAGTGTCGTCAGAAAACATATGAACGTGCTATACCGCTCACAAAAAATGAAAGAGGCCAAGACATGCCAAGATGGGTGCGAAAAATGCCAGCAGACTGTAAGGAACCAGATCAGAGACACTTCGGGTAACATCTCATACACCCCAGTCAGAGATGCAACATGTCGATAATCTGCTCTAGGTGTGACTGCACGGTGTACGCTGGAGAGACAGAATGTGAAGGCCTAGCACTTGAGAGATATACGGGTCAGAAAGGAGAAGCCGATTAATTCCCATTTCGGAGGTGTTGCACATGGACTCGGTGACTTATCTTTTGCAGTGCTGGAAAAAGTATTTGGTGCAGAACGTATAGAAAGACAGTTGCGGGATCAGACGTCTATCCACGGCAAGACCAGATGGATGTACATTTTGAAGCACTGTAATGGTGGCATTTATGGGTCTGGGCTTGCCTATTCCTGTTGTTTGGGTGTCTGCATGGAGACAACTCCGATAGGCATGCTCACAGATGCAGTCCTGTTGGGTTTTTCACTGTGTAAGTCTCGTCGCGTGTGACCTGGTCTTTGTTGGATGCGAACAGCTAAGGCCCAGATCAGCCTGCACTTATGTGCAGTCTGGTCTGCGCCTTTGTTTTCCCCTTGCAGCTAAATATTTAAAGTAGTACATGCAGCTCTTTAGCATCTAGTTCAAAAAAAAAGGTCCCTTATGACCATACAAAATCGTGTAAAAAGGTCCCTTTTTACCACACAAATGAATGTCACAAGGTCACATTTGTAATGACGTCATTTTCTATTTTTAGTAACTGACACGTTCAGACCTGTTTATCTATATTTAGACATTATGACCTCTTACACTCTGAGCCCTTCTCTTCTGATGCGTGTTCAGACAGGTGTACAGGTGTGCGGTTGTGGATTTTATTTTCTTGTCCTCTTGCATGCTGCTTACTTTTTGGGTTTTTCTCATCCTGTTTCTGAAACTGTTCCTGGCCAATTACTCATATTAAAGTGAAAACACTCAAATCTCAACCCTAGCCTGCGCATGTACGTATTAGCAGTGTTTAAGTACCCAAGAAAACCTGCTTACCAGTCAGTTGTTTTACAAAGACAAGGGACCAGATACTAACGATGCTAAAACAGGGCCCAACAGGGGATTGTTTGAACGAGCCCTAGCCACTATTGGTGGTAAAATTGTAGACTTGGAAGGACCCTTATTCTTAGATCTGTTTGAAGTTTTCCAGACTGCTGGTGAACGGTGTCAGCATAGGTATCAAACTGTGGCCTAGCTCAGATGCTTGTCCTCTTGCACTGCCCCAATCACTGTCCATAATAATGTGTGTTGCGCTTTAATAATGAGATGTTTTTGCAACGTAAGAATCTCTCAAAAAGACACTAGTATAAGACCACCACCATGTCCAACCAAAACGATACAACATACTATTTTGATCAGGAGGAGGTAAAGTGTCATATCAAGATCATGAAATGGACAGGTGTTATAGGCATCATATTAGTCTCTCTTAGCACACCACTCTATATTTTAGCGAGCATGGAATGGTCGAATAACTATCCTTTTGATTATGTAATGGAAGTCAATCAGACTGCATGCTCATATCTGAAGCAATTTGATCTCAAAGATAATGTAATTTTATCGGTGTGCAACAGAGATGGAGAAATCATGTTAGATATACGCCTCTTCCTAAATCAAACGGCTACCATTCGTGGTATTCCATTGAACCTAAGACAATGGAACGTTCTACAAGGAGTATCCAATAGTGTGAATAGAGCTATCGAAAAAGGAAAACACATGTAAGAACCAGTGATCAAGGGAATACTTCCAATTCATGATGGAGCTTTCAAGTGTCTTTAATCGAATTCATTTCTTATTAGAGTTGAAAATGCATCAGGAGATGACAGAATCATCATGTTACAATACATTACTCAGGGGCAAATGGCCTGTATAGGAGAGATAGCGCGCAGAATATACCACCATACATTTCCTTTGTTGATTCGAGACCTGGCTTATTTTGAGGACAGAAGCTTAGTGTTACGCGTATTATTTTCATTAAGAGTATCTTTTCGTGGAAAAGTAGCCACACTAGTTCGTTACCACAGAATCTTGTCAAGACTTCTACAAATGTATTACCTCCAGGCCACAATCCAAGATCAAATACAATCTCAACGAGAATCTTAGTTTACCATAACATGAGGTCGAGATGGTGGTGGTGGGTGGTGGTGGGTGGTGGTGGTTGGTGGTGGTGGTGGTGGTGGTGGTGGTGGTGGTGGTGGTGGCGGTCGGTGGTCGGTGGTGGTTGTGGTAGAGGTGGTGGTGGTAACAATGATCCAATGATTGTAAGAAGGCTGAAAAGTGTAAGAAGGTATAAACACATTATTCGCCAAGACAAAATGATCAGGTGTTTGATCTGCAACCAGTCCTATAGTAGGCGTGATGCATTGCGAAGACATGAACGCAATGTCCATGGCAGTGGGAAAAATATCGACCAGTCACAACCATTGAAGGAAATAACATTTCAACATCCCTTTTCTATGATGGTGACTCGGCCCAGTGGATCAGTGAAAACTGAATGGACTAGAAAGCTGTTACTCACCTCATTAATACACCCACCTCCAGAACGTATCTTATGGTGTTTTGGGCGATGGCAACCCTTGTACGAGGATCTTCAGAAGAGAATTCCATGGATAGAATTTGTCCATTGAATCCCAGACTATCCCAATAGTCCTCAGTTTATCAATCCAGGTAAACGGAAGCTAATCATCTTTGATGATCTGATGACTGAAGCGAAGTGTGACCAGAGAATAGCTGATCTCTTTACCAAAGGCAGACACCACAGAAATATATCTATTGTGTACCTTACCCAAAACGTGTTTCCTCAAGGTAAAGCATGCAGGGATATAGCTTTGAATACGCAATACTTGGTCTTGTTTAATAATCCAATTGACAGACAACAAGTGGCAACCTTGGCAAGAAGAATTTATCCATCAACCAGCGCTATGTTTATGAAGTGATTTGAAGAAGCCACTTCACGACTTTATGGTTATCTCGTCATAGATCTTAAATCGAGTACATCGGAACAAGACAGATTACAAACTGATATATTTGAGTCCACTGATCAACATGCTTTTGAACCTCAAGACGAGGAAACTCTGTCTGATGATGCAGATGCTAGCAGCATAGAGTCTCTAGACTATATAAACGATCTTGGACCTCCTGGTAAGCGAAGAAAATTAGGAGATGCCCGCTCTAAACCTGACATATGGAATAGGAGATTTCAAAATCCGCTCAGGCAGGCCAACATAGAACAGTTTAAGGCTAAAGTAAATGCCTATGAAGAGCAAGGTTTTACCTTGGTAAAAGCTATCCATTTTGCTGCCAATGATGAATTGCCTTATCTCCGTAAAAGACTCAGACAAGAGTACGCCCAATTTCTAATTGATTTTTATGAGTTACAAGAGGACCCTATTCAACAGCAAATACTAGAATCGGCAAGAACGATCAGAAATCAACATGATATGAATCAGACTGACTCTATCAGACAAGCCATCAAACTCAGAAAAGACTTATTTATGGACATATGGCCAAATCATAATATAGAAGAAAACCATGAAGAGGATGGAGCCTCTGAAGAGGAATGAACAACGTAAGAATGATGTGGTACCATACAAGAACAAGAACAATGGGGTCAATCGAAGTATACGATGCTAAACAAGAAAATGTGTTCCCTACATGCCAGACAACAATGCATGGTATAAACATTTTAAAGACTTGAGAGATGGATACGTCCAGCCCGACCATATGGGGACGTTATGTCGTGGGCAGTGGGAAGAAATACAGAAAGCTAAAAGAAATAGAAACACGAGAAAAGGAAATGGAAGCGCGTGAAAAACAACTTGAAGCACGTGAAAAACAAATAGAAGCACTAGAACAGAAAAGTCCCATTTTGAAACAAATCACACCTGTAGCTCAAGCGATCAAAATAGCCAAATCAGAGATTGAGCGTAAACGAAAATAGAATGATAGTCAGAGTATAACAGGTGAAAATCTGAAGCGTAAGAAATGCAAAGCAACTGTGGACTGGAATTCATTCAGATATTAAAAGATGAACAGCAAACAACTGTATGATATGCTGTTTGGCTATCCAGTCACAATATGCACTGCAGATCAACTTAAAATACAAAGTGGGAAGATTCTTCATTTCCAATACAGACACGAGCCAAGGTCCAGGTGAACACTAGGTGACATTTTACTTTCCTAAACGTGGTCCTTTCGAATTTTTGACTCCTTTGGACACATGGCAGAGGACTATGGAGTTGGATTTGAAAAGATCCTAAAAAGGAAATACCTCTAAAACGTTGGTCAACTACAGCAATCAACATCCAATGTGTGTGTTCTATACTGCGTTATAAAGAGACATCAGGGAAAAACGATGAAAGACATTGTAAAAGACTTTAATGTACAACAGAAGAAGCGAAATGATCGCTTGATAGTGACTAAAATGATGAAATTGTGTACTCGAAAGCGTCCAGTGCAGAAGAAATGATGTCATAATGTATGATTTATGTAGTGCTTGTTCTGGGTTCTATATTACAATAAATATAAAACACATATACTAGTTTTTGCGTTATTTTTATGCTTTCTCGATAAATCCTCTCTGCAACTCAACTATATCCTCCATTTATCACCGTTGTACCCTCATCACATTGTAACAAAGTCTTGTAGAGTGGTGTGCTAAAAGATGCCTATAACACCTGTCCATTTCTGCGCGTGTGTGCGTGTGTGATCATATGTGTGTATTTGTTTGTGTGGGTGAGTGTGTGCGTTCATGCGTGGGTGTGTATGTGTTTGTGTGTATGTATGTGTGTGTGCGGTAGCATGTTCAGGTGTATAATAAAAGTTCACCTGAACTGACCACCCCTACATGACCAAAGCTGTTGACTGGGATGTAAAGAACGGTATCTTGTGATTTATTGGGTACTTGGTTCGAGCATACAGTCTGACAAGCCTTTCGGAAGACAGTTTTGTTTTACCTGTATTTATGTACGCTTTCTCTCTTCCAGTAATTGATAAATTGTTGACAGTGACATTAAAGAAAGAAAAAGAGTCTATGCTAATAGAAAGTGTATTTCATTTTTCAACTACTTTTGTATTTTTTTTATAAACCCTTTTGCACCATCATTTATGTCTTCAATGACAAAACGGACAAACGTTAAGGTTTTTATAATATTTATTATTTAAAGCCACATAAGTAGATTATACAATATGTACATGAGATAATTCAATAACAAACATTTTACAAAGATTTTAATGCAGTGTTATTCCAGGCAGATGGGTCATATGGTCCATGTGCAGTAATGTTAAGAGGTACAGCAGGAGTACAGTAAGGGTACAGCGAGGGTACACTCAGGGTACAGCAGGAGTACAGTCAGGGTACAGCGGGGGTACAATCAGGGTACAGTGGGGATACAGTCAGGGTACAGCAGGGGTACACTCAGGGTACAGTCAGGGTACAGTGGGGATACAGTCAGGGTACAGGGAGGGTACAATCAGGGTACAGTGGGGATACAGTCAGGGTACAGGGGGGGTACACTCAGGGTACAGTCAGGGTACAGCGGGGGTACACTCAGGGTACAGTCAGGGTACAGTGGGGTACAGTCAGGGTACAGCAGGGGTACAGTCAGGGTACAGTGGGGATACAGTCAGGGTACAGCGGGGGTACACTCAGGGTACAGTCAGGATACAGTAGGGATACAGTCGGGGTACAGCGGGGGTACAGCCAGGGTACAGTGGGGATACAGTCAGGGTACAGTGGGGGTACACCCAGGGTACACTCAGGGTACAGTGGGGATACAGTCAGGGTACAGTGGGGGTACACTCAGGGTACAGTCAGGGTACAGCGGGGATACAGTCAGGGTACAGCAGGGGAACAGTTGGGTAAAGTTGGTACCAGTAGGGGAACAGTGGTACTCGTTGTGTGTGGTGGTTGTGGTAGTGGTGGTCGTGGTTGTGTGTGGTGATGGTGGTGGTGGTGGTGGTGGTTGTGGTGGTGGTGGTGGTGGTGGTGGTGGACCATATTTCATTGGGTGGCCCCTTCATGTTTTCCATGATAAGCCTAATATATTTTGCTGTGCAATTCTGCTGTGCCATGGTTTATGAACTTGGATAAGCAGTTATGATATCAGATGGATCAGTCAATTCATATTTGATAACTGTTACTGAGAAACACTCACTCCCATCACTAGATGAGCCAACCTTTTGATTAAAATGGCACATTATAGTGACTGTTTGACAGCCTTGCTTACAGCCCCAGTTAACTTTTGTACGATGTAAGACTGTTTCTCTAACTAACGTTTCTGGGTCATCCTCACTGTTAAATACGGAAGCGGGTGGTTCATTCTGAAAGATGACATTGAATACATGTCTCCTTTTCCAATGTTCCTCATTATGAAATTTTTCTCATAAAACTGAATGATTCCAAAATATGTGCCGGAGGCGAACCAAAGCCACAAGTCCGTTTAACTGCTTTGAAGCTCATTTTACCTTTTGCAAGCATAAGAGTATATAATTTCTAATTTGGACTTTGTTGGTTTAAATAGAACTAAGATCAGACTATTCGAATTTACAGCATGTGAAAGGGGAAACAGGTAGAAACCGTTATAAAGCGGTATCATATGTGTTTACATAATACATAATAGATATTATAGGTAACTTTCAACCTTTTAGTCAACGTTCTCTGTAGCTCAGTAGGTAAGCAGCAGCTACATTAATTTTTTGTTTTATAAGGCGAAAGAAATCAATGCGAGTTCGAGTCCCGGTTAAGCATTTTTTTACTTTTAATGCACGCGCGTGCGTGTGTGCATGTGTATGTGTGTGTTTTAGCTTTTTTATATTATAATTTTTCATCATGGTATGCATTTTATTTCGTATTTATTAACTTTCAGATACATTTAATTTCACTGACTCGCTGGCAGTGTCAGTATCGGAGCTGTAGTCGGTTCACGACGCAAGACCTATTACCACTGGCACATGTTCTTCATCTATCGTGATCTTCTTTAACCAGTATACACGCTCTACTGACAAAACATGCTCAACGTACTTCAGAGTCGTCCAGTCGGACCCTCTTTCGTTCCAGACTGTTAAGGTTCCTCCTCTTTAGTCTGGTGTCGCTTCATCAGCCGCTCAATGGTACTCTTGCCTTCTTGCCTTGGTTGAAGTCCTCCAGTGATATTGTCAGCCCATTTTCCTTCTCCTGTTTGCAAAAGTTATGGATCTTTTTGCATATGCACTGCATCGGTATGGTATTTGCTTTGCGTTGAATGAAATATATTCGTTTGCAAATGAATTGAGCACGCGCCATATAGAAAAAGGCCTTCGCATGAAGCATGAGAAATTTGTCTCAAAGAACAAAAAGAAATGCCAAAAAGAAAAAAATCTTTGGGACTCGAACTCAGGGATTCTAACTCTGAAACTGTCCACGGAATAGTTGCAATCTAAGACGTAGACCGCTCGACTAAGCCTGTAGATGTTGTATTGGTCATGTCGTTACATATTTATTGGAAATTTTGTTACTTCGATAGAATGAGAAGTAAGTATTTGGTGAGAAAACAACTGTTAAATCTTATTTACCTTTCTCGTGCTCCTAAGTAGACTCATCTGACCTTTGATCCGTCTGAGGTCAAAATTGGCCTATAGTAGCTGTAATATTTTGTACATTATATATTAATTGTAAATGTTAATTTCGTTAATTTCTGACCAAAGTCTCTCTAAAGTCATAAAAGCTGTCCTTTGATCTAAAATTCAGCTGCCTAAAACAATTTCAGCAGTGAGTTTAATGTTTATACTTGACATTATTAAAGCAGACGACAGCTTGCAATCGCCCTCATTGTTATTATAGTGTTCCATTAGCCATCTGGCCTATCAGTGCAGTTGGTAGCATGCTTGAAAGTTCATACACCTCTGATAATAATTGTTCCTAATAGGGACTTGTTCACAATCAATAAAGGAATGTATAATTATCTCAAGTACTGAATATGACTTTAATATTGTTAACTATATATCGCAAAGAAGCAAAGTAAATCAATCTGCTCAAATCCGTGAAATATCACCATACATTTGACGCTGACAAAATAATTCATAATTGCATATTTGACTTGCTACAAAATATACTGAATGACATTACCTAACTCTATGCCCCTGGGAAATGTTTCAAGTCTTTTTGTCTTCTGCTAATGTTTTTTTTTCAAGTGTCAAACAGTTAGGGTCTAGGTCAAGCTTGACATTCTGTTCAGCCTGATCTGGATCCAAACTGTTTCCAAAGATTATCAGCAGGCGACGCTAAGAGTTCAAGCAACGCTTTTATTGTATAAAATTAACAACAGTTAGGGTCTAGGTCAGGCTTGACATTCTGTTCAGCCTGATCTGGATCCAAACTGTTTGCAAAGATTATCAGCAGGCGATGCTAAGAGTTCAGGCAACGCTTTAATCGTATAAAATTAACAACAGTTAGGGTCTAGGTCAGGCTTGACATTTTGTTCAGCCTGATCTGGATCCAAAGTGTTTGCAAAGATTATCAGCAGGCAACGCTAAGAGTTCAAGTTAGAGCAGATCGCCACTGTTTGTTTACAACGATTCTCATCTATCTTTGAAAGTACAATACCTATAGATTTTTGTCTAATTGTGCCATTTGCCGTGTGATATGTCTGTAAATCAGTCATATTTACTAAACTTTATTGTGCATTTCATTGCCCAAGACCAAACGTTGACCTGATCTGGAACTTTTATTGCGGTCATTAAAAAATTGATTTTCTTGCCCATGAGAATTAAGTACTTTTTGCATGAGTAAGAAACCAAATAAGGCACATGCGATCCTGACTTGCCGTCGGTCCTGATCTGGGTCCAAACTGTTTGCATAGTTTATCAACAGACGACAAAAGTCGCTGCTAATACGTACATGCGCAGGCTAGGGTCGAGATTTGAGTGTTTTCACTTTAATATGAGTAATTGGCCAGTTGCATTTTATTATGACAATAACCTTTCTCGAAGAGAGAGAGAGGTGAATAGCCATAGATATTATTTCGCGATCAAAGAAACAGTAGCCAGTAGCCCCAGATAAAATACAGGTAAAATTGCATTTGTGAAATTTAAGAAACATGGATCAAAGCGTTAAATCTTCATATGCATAGGCTGTGAGGAGTCTACCTTCGTCTTTGACAGAGCCTTCTCTGCCTCTGCACTGCCAAGATTTGTCTCAGGAAAAGCAGAAACAGGATGAGAAAAACCCCAAAAGTAAGCAGCATGCAAGAGGACAAGAAAATAAAATCCACAACGCACACCTGTCTGAACATGCGTCAGAAGAAAAGGGCTCAGTGTGTAAGAGGTCATAATGTCTAAATATAGATAAACAGGTCTAACTAAAAAAGAAAATGATGTCATTACAAGAGTGACCTTGAACTTGATGCTATAATTCTACAACATTCATTTGTGTGGTAAAAAGGGACCTTTTAACACAATTTTGTATGGTCATAAGGGACCTTTTTTTCGAACTTGACGCTAAAGAGCTGCACATACTACTATTCAACATAAGTTTGCCTCATGCGAATTTCTAGAATATTGGCAGTGGAACTTTTTGAGACCCGATCAAATAGTTCACTAAACATTCATATGTCTCTATAATTGTAATCGGCTAAATGAGACTTACGCAAGTAGTTCCGGTCGAAAGTTACACAGTTTCAGGGCTATACACAGAATCATTTCATGGGAAATGTGTCTTTGACGGTCGAATCGAAATGCATTTTTATTATACAATCTGTTTTATTTATAATAAGTTATATCTTATTATTGTTATTATTTAGATATATTTATTTTTTATTTGTAATGACTTAAGGGTAAAGAAGACTTTCACAAATAAATCTAATCTGGTGCCCTGTTGATAGATAGATCTAGGGGATGGAACCAGACTAAAATAATTCCTCATAAGTTTACACGGACTGTCAGTCTAACAGGCCTTGGGAAAAGGTTCCTGGCTAAACGTTTAATATATCCACATATATAACACCGACAATTGTCTATTTGGACACCGACGTCATAGTTTGGAAATCATATTGGTCTGAGTTTTAAAATTCAATGCGAAATTCTTTTATTACAGCCAATTTTATCAAAACACAGACAAGCTTTCCAGGTAAAGGTTTCTGATAATGCGTATTCATTTGATACGGCGACCCAATTATGATGGCCGTTTTACACACAAAAGTAGTCTCTGATAGGACTGTCAGTTTGAAGAATCCATTAAGTGATGTACTATTACCTCAAATAATTATTAGATAATTATCCACTGCTGGTCAAATTCGTTTTGGTTATTATCTTGAGAAAATACTGGGGTAATTTTACATAAAATGTTGATTCGGCCAGCATTCACCCTTTGCATGCTAGTGCTATCGCATCTAGTTTAGACCAATATAGTAAACGCACTACATTCTGCCTTATGTGAATTCAAATTATTTGATACTAAACAATAAAGCTGCTTCTGAAAGTATTTAAAAAGTTTATTTTAGAAAAGAAATCGGCAGACGACACAATAGCAAAGTTTCCCAGCGTGCAAAGAGTTTAGGTACTGAAATTTCTTTTCTTACACAAAAACTATGTAGTGAGAGTGTGGACTACTTTTCATGTTGCTTCAACCTTTTTTCGGTCATAATTTTGAGGGAAAAAATGAAAAAAATCAGCAGACGACAAAAAGCATGCTAAATTTAACCAAGCATGCAAAAAGTATCACCTTGCACCATGACACAAAACGCATGAGCCGTAACATGTGATTTCCTACAATGTGTCATTTTGACAAGGTTAGACTCAGACTCTTTTTAAGCTTAGAAACTCCAAATGCTGTTCAGTCAGTAGCTTAACTGTCATTGAATATTCAAGCGACTAGCAAATGCTCTTATCAGGCCGGGCAGATGCTCATACTGATCAGAGCCTTTGCTGGTCGGACATGCCACATTGTTGGAAATCTCATTTCATGGCTAATACTATCATTTAAACCATAAAATGCCAGCAAAATGACTATGTTTATGATTAACATAAGTATAGAGGTAAACAGTGTATGCCCAGATCAGACTGCTCCCACAGGTGCAGTCTGACCACAGGAGCAGTCTGATCTTGATCTACTCTGTCGACGAGGCTTCAAAACAGTTTCAACAGATGACAAAAGCAGATGATCTTTAAAATTGTAGTTTTCAGTTTACGATTTTCATAAAATGCATGCACGTCTGCGCGGCTCAAACAACGTATTAAACAGGTTAACTCTTAATATAATATTATCAGATCTCCCTTCTTGGGCAATAAAATAGTCGAATCACGCCCAGATATGAATATTAAAGTTGCCGCATATATGCAGTGACCAAGTCGCTTAATAATGGAAAATGTATGGGAAAGTCCATTTTATATTGGCCACACATTGGAATTACTAAGTTTTAATATAAATTGTGTTCGTCTTAGAAAATGGTGCAGACCCTGGTGAAGCGCCAGCTTTAGATGCCTATATTTTGTGAAGCATATGGCTCTCCACATACTCCACAACAAACATTGTCTGCTTTCTCATCTGCTAGCGTAATTTGACAATTGCATTGCAAACACTCAGAAGATTAATATACAATTATTGACTAATGAGGCATTGGACATGATGTGATATCCAATGCCTCATTAGTCAATAACTGTTTTATTATATAACATTTAGAGAAAGATGTACAGGTATCATTGCACCTGGAAAAAATACTGAACTTCTATACAAGTTTTGGGACAGTCAAGCATTTAGCAGAAACAGTCCATACCTAGATAAGACCACCCGTTTACTACTTTATATATGTTGTGCATGAGTGTCATCATTCAACATTTACTAACAAGAATTCTAACACGCCTCGCCTGTAGAGCCAATGTTAAAATAGTGTGATATATCAAACAATAATTCACAGCTTTGAAAGCGCGGGGAAAATGTGTGATAGCTGACGTCATTGTTTTACTGGAAAATGACGTCATACATGGCGTTAGACGGTGTTACGTCGTTTTTACGCTTGAAAGACGTTACAAATACATGTAAACGTATGCGACGTGGTCTAAGTATTGGCGGGAGTTCTTCAGTGCAGAGGCGGAAAGGGGTACTTGCATCTGTGCCCACGCATTGATTTTCTTTGAACTTTGCATATTAATAACTCATTATATACAAACTACGAAAATGCATTTATCGAATAAGATAGTTAAGAATAAGGCTAAGGAAGCAACCCTGACGCACTCCACCTTTGAGGTGGTACCTGTCTCTAAACTTCTATGTCCTAAATCTATGGTTTTGTTTATTTCTCTGATTTGTCATCTAGATTGAATCCAAAATACCATAGACATTATATTACTACCACAAAACCATTTGGATAAAGTATGGTTTACGTTTTATGAAGAAGTGATTATAAAATTTCAATATTTTTCTCAAAAAATTACAAAACATTCAACATTCAATTCCAAAGATAGATATGTTCTAGTCTTTGTCAAGATATCATATTATCACAAAAACATGCCATATATATCCTGCTGATCTGAGCCAAATTTCATGTAAATCCAAACCCGGTAACTTTGTCATTTTCTACCTCTTATGGGTATAGGTCAACTTTAGCAAATATAATTATTTAGTTGAAATGAATCAATAACTCGACGGAACGAGGATGATTTTAAATCAACTTCCACTTTTCTTGAAGAAAGACATGTTTAGACAATTTCAAATGATTTAATGGCTTGAAATGCCGGAGGACTTGGCCCCATGTCATGGCACTATGGGACTAAGACAATGTGTATCACTTGCTCAAGACCTGAATGATTTTGTTTCAGAAACATAATATCATAACAATAAACGTGTTAAAGCAAGATGAATATATATTTCTCTACATCCAAACTGAACTAGAGTAACCACTTTTTGGTGCCATGACCAGGATAAAGTGAAACAGAGTCTTATCAAAGGTATCATATAACAGTGTTCTACATGAATAAGTGAGGTCCAAAAACGAAACTGTATGCCTAGAATATACAGCCAGCTAAAGTTTAAATGTTCCTATTTGATGGAAATCAGCATCAGTTTTACAAAACAGAATGATCAGAGAAGAATTGAGCATTAAATTAGCAATACCTTTGGGGCCAAGAGTTTTCTTTGACCAAAATGGTTAATTTAAACAATAGGTTTGACAGGGGGCTATTCTTGTGAACCAGGTTTATTTATGAGGCTTACAATTATAAAATCATAGATATAAGGTTCTTCTCCCGTATGAACTGACTTGTCATAAGGTTTCTCTTCTGTATGAATAAAAATTCTAAATAATGTCAGATATTACGTGTAACATTGGTCAGATGTAGTTTTAACGTTAGAAACTAGATGTGGTAAGTACAGGTGTCACCATATTGTATCATTTTGGGTAATATTATTGTGTAAGCACTTCATTAAATACGAATCGTGGCATTTAATATCAAAGAATATTGTTTTTTTCTTTGCCAATCCATAATAAGGAAAAACACTGAACATATCAACTTTTACCAATAAATGTACTAGCATGGTGATTCAAACTAAACAAGTATTCAAGTATGTTTTACACTGAAACATGATTATTGTATTTTTTACATTTTGATGAATTAGGGCCATGTGTTTACATCAAGTTGAAAAAAATATGTTACCGGTCCTTGAATTTCATGAAATTTGGTCTACATATTCTTAACATATATGGCTAGTTTATATGTTGAAATGGTATCTTGACAAAGACTGCAACGCGTGAAAATTTTAATTCCAAATTTGACTGAATACATAATATACAGTTGAAAATTGGGGTACCATGTCATAAAAATGAATGCCCACCCAGTAATCTAATAAGTACAAAGCCATTTATAGCATCAACGAACGTATCAATGATATATTTATTTAATAAAACATTTCTACGCCCGTTACATGATATGTCATTTACTTTAGAATTGATTATAAATGGGTACCCTGAGGTATTGTAGTGATATCATACATGACGTCATAAATTAGCATTGGAATTGCAAAAAAACTCAAATGCACCATAAATATAAAAGTCATACCCAAGTCAATTAGTAAACATAATATTATCAAATTCCAAGCGTGGGCAGACTCCTTTGTTAATTTCCCATACCATGAAAGAGCCCCTTTAAAAGAAGCTGAAGACTTCAAATTGGATTTCATCGTTTATTGTGCAATAAAATCGAAATAGATCAGCTCCAGTGCCTGATTTGTTGCTTTCTCGGCAACTATGATAGGATTATTAGCGACGCTTTAGAAAAGCAGAAGCGAAACAGAAAAAAACAAGGAGTCTAATTTTAGTAACTAATATTCACTGGCAAGCGCGCGCCAGCCAGTGAATATGACAATATGCAGACTGGCCACGTGAGCGCTCTAAGCCAATGAAAATCGGCCTTTTTACTCAGTTATATAATAACTATTTTTGATGCATTATGTCATACATATTGAACAAGTATAGAATCACATATTTTTAAGGGGCTGCCGGTCATAATTTCTATAAAATGAGGTATATTTCTGTTTAGGTATCTTAGTAAACAATGCAAACCAGATTGAATTCCACAATATTCCTTTTCCTCAACGGCTCAATCACAGCTGAACATTATTTCTGGAGCAATGATTCTGGGCTGATGTATATATGACATCAATTTGTCCGTAAGCTGAATTCATGAATATACTACACGCACCTTTATTGATTGATTTGATTCTTTATGTCCAAGAGAACATTTTTTTTCAGTTATGTCCGGACGTGTCGTCCTGGGTTGAACGACTAAGCAAGGATTGATGTGTCTTGCTAAAGGACACAATACAGTGACGCCGGTGATGCTCGAACTCGCAACCGCTTGAATTGGTCTCGGGTCAAACACTCTAATATTGAGCCACTGCGCTCCCATACTGAATTATGTTTTTTTTTATTTCTTGGAACTGCATCAAGGCGACCGAATGAGAAACATAGATCACCGTTGCTTGTGCAGGCTGATCAGAGCTTAAGGACTTTAACAGCCATGGTACACGCAGGTATGTCAGACTTTTACTACTTCGGGATGGCGAGCAGGACAGATCATCATTCCCCTGCAAATTGTTCTTTAACATTACGATTTTTGGCTGTCTGCTATCTAAAAACTCCCAAACTCATTTTTTCATCCATTTCACTCTGGGGGAAAATGTTTCTATGAACACAAGTTAAGTCATAAATTCTGATAATGAAGCTAGCGATTTTATATGGGTCATTAGCATGACAGCGGAACTTAAGGTCCCAGGAATTCCTGGGACCAGCTCTGCAGACTTTACATGCTCTGAGTTTGAACAAAGAAGGGAGATTATGCAGAGAAAATGTGTGTCCAGTAGCAGTAGTTTTACCTTGAACTCAGAGCCACAAAGTGGAATACTCTTTGCATGCTGGTAATTTCGCAGTGCGGAAAAATGTGTGGTAATGAGTTAAACCTAGTCAACACTTTTTCAGTTATGTTGGGATGGGTTGAACTAGCACTAATCAAAAAGTGACTGTGTCTACTAGTGCTTTGCAAACTGTTTAGATCCAGATCAGACCCTAACAAAACGTCGGACCTCTGTTTTCCACTCTGATGCCCGTTTGCACGCCCGTTTTGTGTTTCTCCAATAACGCTTTTTGTTTACTTATACGTTTATATGACGTGAAACATTTATCGCAATGACGCTGAGCGCGGGAATTTGGAGTTTTGCCTGTTCCAAAAACTCCGTTATGTCTGAAATAATTCAAATAACTGGAAAACAAGCCATGTTCGGTAAAATTGAAAATGGACACATGCCTGAGAAATATAAAATATAAATACAGTCGAATCTCGTAATTTCGAAGAGATTTAATTTCAAATTATCGATAATTCGAATTATAGGAAGCTTGTGACACTGTGACAACAGGGACACAATAATTACAATTTGTGTTAGCTTTTACGCCATTTCTTCATCAATCTAGGCATTCCCTTACACTTAAATAGATACCAGTATGAACATTTGTTTATGTAGTCAAATCAATTTCAATTTCCATCACTTCAATGAGGTCGGGTCTTTGATATGGCTGTTCACTGTCATATCTTTTCTTGTTTCTTGCTCAACTGGGCTGAGTACGGTATTTATCCTGCTTATTGGTGTTAAAATGCCAAACAATTGTTGATATTTTAACATCTGTGAGCGGAATGAATTGTAATTCCGTGCTCGTCTAGGTTGAGTGTGAGTTAGGGTTTGTAGCCTTGGGGCCTGGTTCCTGAGGCTGGGCTGCATGGTTCAGGTAGTGCTTAGTTGCGGTTGCTCGCGGCGTTGTTATATGACGATCTAAAACTTTCCAAGACACTTACCGGGATGCACAGGTGTGCAGTCCGATGTGAGTCTTGGTCTGGTGCTTATTTAGGAGTTGGTGTGCCTGGACTTCCATAGGCTGTTGTGCAGCTTTTCTTGTGGATAAACTTTCTTTCTTGTACACAGTTGAGACTCTTTTCAGTCAGTGCATCTGATGCACAGTGTGGTTTGGGTCTCCACTTTGTACTTTAGTCCTCTTTTTGTGCCGTTTCGCATGGGCGAATGCTCACATGATTATTTCTAGATTCAGGACTTTTGGGCTGATTTCCCACAGAATGTCAGCTTCTTAGTATTAATTTGGCACGTCTGTATTAGATTCTTTGACCTATGTTCAATTTGAAAACTTTGAGATCAGAATCACTAATGTTCAGGATTTTAAGAATTTTAAACTTTAGAAAAGTCGAACTGTGTGCCTTTGGAACACAGACTGGGCCTTTCATCTTTTTGTACGATTTTCTTTGCTAGCTGGTGCAATTATTCATAAATGGTAAATGGTTTGACCCTGGATTAGGTCCGACAAAATGTCAAACTTGATCTGGGTCCATACTGTTTATAACTAAGTCCGTACTAATTTTTTTCATGCTCATCCTTGTTTCACTGCGCATGCAAACTATATGGGCTTAAAAGATGAAGGGATTTGTTTCCGGGCTCCGAGTGTTGTGTTGCCATGCAAGTAAGTATGAGAATACAAATAATTGTTGGTATTTGGGTGCTTGTGAGCATGATGGGTTTCATGCCTGGTAAGGGTGAGCATGAAACAGGTATTTGTTGTCACTTTTAAGGAAAAGCGGTGCGACGTCGTGGCGTTACGTTCATGCCGACGTGATGTCACACATCAATAGAAACAAATACAAAATGGTGGAACAGAGACTATGTAGTTGATATTGAAGGGCATGTTTTTTCTTGATGGTCGAAATATTGAATTAAGAGTAAAATTATCATATGTGAAAAATTATATGTATGCCATTTTGCGTCGACATTGACAATGCAAAATGAATAAAATGATCAAAATGGTCAAGATCTACACTGTTGTCAAAAGCAGGTATATAGTTTTTTTAAAAAAAAGTTATCCACACAGTGCACTTACTAAGTCAAATACGGTAGTTACCATTAATGTTGAACTCTTAGCATGCTAGGTATTTTTAATATTTTTGTTGTCGTCTGCTGATCAAAATGAGCCGCGAGATGTGATTTCCAACAATGTGGCATTTTGAGAAGTGTAGACTCAGACGAGCCGGTGCAGCCTCCTGTTCAGCGTAGAAACTCCAAATACTGTTCGGTCAGTAACTTAACGGTCAAAGAATATTTAAGCGACTAGCAAAGGCTCTGATCAGACAGCGCGTATGCGCAGGCTGATCTGAGGCTTTGCTGGTCGGGGCGCACATACTACATTGTTGGAAATCTCATGTTGCGGCTAAAATGAAACTTTTCAAAAAAAACTTTCAGTGTCAAACGGTTGGGATCCAAATCAGGACCGCCGTTTTGACGGTCATGGTCTGGATCCAAATTGTTTGATTGGGTTATCAGCAGACGACAAAAATCAACGGTTTATGTTAATGCTTGTACTTGGAACAAAGAGTGGCACAATAATCTCGGGCCACATGTGGTCCAGATTAATGAAGTTATCCTAATATGCAATATTATTATCAGTAACAGTGTGTGTTCCACGGCTTTCCAAGACTTCAGGGATATATGACGTAATATTATGCTATGGCAGATTGCACACGTGTAGGTCCCTGTAGTGGCGTGCCGTAGACGCCCTCACGGGATTTCGCTGAAAATGATTGGTCGATACCACAGTAAATCTTCCCGCATGGTTAATCTTCGCTCGCCGATCTCCCTATATTTTTTCGGACACTGGAAGAATAAGCACAGAAAGGCTCTTCTGTCTTGAGCGGAATATATTCATAATAGAAGGTAAGATCTTTGACAATCATTGTTTGCATAAAGTGCAGTTACCAACGCAAATCAGAGTTTTTGTTTAATTTTTTTGTGATTCCTAAATGAGTACTTTGGCAAACAGTGAAGACCAAGATACTGACAATCTTTAGAGAAAGAAATACAATTGTATTTAGAAATTTTGAGCAGTGACCCCCGCGATTAATACCATGTTTATTGTATCAAACTAGAAGGAAGAATCCATTGTACATCATGAGAAGCTAAACCCAGAATTTTATGCGATGCTTTAAGGGGCGGTCCAGGATTACTGGAAAAGGGGTTCAGACGCTTTGCTGATTTTATTTCACTTTTAATTCTTAAAAATACCCTTGAAAATGAAATATTTTGGTCTCATCGAGACCAAAATATTTCATTTTCATGGGATATTTAAAGGTGTATGTGTGGGTGGGGGGGGGGGGGGGGGGTTCAAGCGAACCCCTGAACCCCCTCTGGATCCGCCATCACATGTACATGTATACCATATGCGCCTAGACGCGAGAACATCTGCTATGTAACTGTATGCGATGAACACTGCCACAGATCTGCTTGCGCATCCATTCAGTCTTGAAAGCGTCTGATAGTTTAAAATAGCTTAAACTGGCTACATGTTAACTATCAATACTCTAGCTAGTCTCTGTAGCTGGAAGACTAGTTTCATACCTACATTGGCATACACCCAAAGACGACGAGACCATCTCGCATTTAAAACACGTACGTCTGAACTCTGCCCACTAGTGTCGTCTGCTGATACAGCATGTCCGGCCTGATCTGGGTCCAGTCTGTTTGGCACTCTAATGGCATTGGTGAAATAATTTTTCGAAAAAAAATCTGCAGACGACAAAAAGCATGATAAAATATTCAGCATGCAAGAAGTTTAAAATAAAAATTAAAATAAAAACTGACATTTAATTATATTTAGGTACTTCACGGGTAGGAAACTTCATAACCAGAAACCGCCACTTCTGTATATCATGGTATATGGAAACTGAAAGAAAATCTACGGAAGCCCTGGAGGGACATTTTTACTTATTACTTATCACTTATTACTTACTATTTATTACTTATCACTTATTACTTATTACTTTCTACTTATCACTTATTACTTACTACTTATTACTTATCATATTATATATCACTCATATAACGGCGGAAAACCCCATTGTACAATCCCTGTAATAGCCGTAGAGTACGGAAGCCCTTACTTACTTGTTAGTAGTAGTAGTAGTAGTAGAAAAAATGGTGGTTGTAGTAGAAGTAGAAAAGTAGTAGTAGAATAGCCGTAGCTGTTTTTATTGCTGTAGTAGTAGTAGAAGTAGTAGTAGTAGTAGTAGTAGTAGTAGTAGTAGTATTTGTTGTTGTAGTAGAAGTAGTAGTAGTAGTAGTAGTAGTAGTAGTAGTAATAGTTGTTGTTGTTGTTGTAGTAGAAGTAGTAGTGGTGGTAAAAGTAGTTGTAAAAGTAATAGTAGAAGTAGTAGCAGTAGTAGTGTAGTAGTAGTAGTGGAAGAAGTAGTAGTAGTAGCAGCAGCAGTGGTATTAGTAGTGGGGGTGTAGTAGTTGTAGTAGTAGTAGTAGTAGTAGTATTTGTTGTTGTAGTAGTAGTAGTGGTGGTGGTAGTAGTAGTTGTAAAAGTAATAGTAGAAGTAGTAGCAGTAGTAGTAGTAGTGGAAGAAGTAGTGGTAGTAGCAGCAGCAGTGGTATTAGTAGTGGGAATGTAGTAGTTGTAGTAGTAGTAGTAGTAGTAGTAGTAGTAGTAGTAGAAGCTGAAGTAGTTATAGTAGTAGTAGTAGTAGCAGTAGTAGTAAAACTAGTAGTAGTAAAAGTGGTGGTTTAAGTAGTAGGAAAACTGGTTGATATTGATGTTGTAGAAGTGTATCAGTAGAATAGTTATAGTAATAGTTTGTAGATGTTGTTTGGTGCTGTAGTAGTGTTGTTGTAATAGTGGTGGTGGTAAGAACAAGTAGTAGTAGTGCTTATAGTTATGACTTTTTGCTATTACTTATGACTTATTTGCTACACCTTATGACTTATAAGTTATTACTTAATACTTACTAGTTATTACTTAATACTTATTACTTATTACTTAATACTTATTACTAAATACTTATTACTTAATACTTATTACTTAATACTTTTTACTTAATACTTACTTGTAAGCAGTAGTAGTAGTAGTAGTAGTAGTAGTAGTAGTAGTAGTAGTAGTAGTAGTAGTAGTAGTAGTAGTAGAAGTAGTAGTAGTAGTGTATCAATAGAATAGTTAGAGTAATAGTTTGTTGATGTTGTTTGATGCTGTATTAGTGTTGTTGTAATGGTAGTGGTAATAGTGATGGTATTACTACTACTACCATTACAACAACACTTCTACAAACATCAAACAACATATACAAACTATAACTATAACTATTTTACTTATACACTACTTCAACATCAATAACAACCAGTTTTCCTACTACTAAAACCACCGCTTTAACTACTACTAGTTTTACTACTACTACTACTACTACTACTACTACTACTACTACTACTACTACTACTACTACTACTACTACTACTACTACTTCTATTACTACTGCTGCTGCTGCTGTTGCTGCTGCTACTGCTATAACAACAACTACTACTACAGCAAAATCAGCAACACCAACTACTACTACTACTTCTACTACTACTACTACTACTACTACTTCTTTTACTACTACTACTACTACTACTACTACTACTACTACAGCAAAAACAGCAACACAAACTACTCTACTCTAACTACTACTACTACTACTACTACACTACTACTACTACAGCAAACACAGCATCAACAACTACACATATACTACTACTACTACTACTACTACTACTACTACTCCTACTACTACTACTACTACTACTACTACTACTACTACTACTACTACTACTGCTGCTGCTGCTGTTGCTGCTGCGGCTGCTACGGCTATTACAGGGAATGTACAATGGAGCTTCCCATAGTTATAGGGGTGATAAATGATATGATAAGTAATAAGTAATAAGTGATAAGTAGTAAGTAATTAGTAATAAGTGATAAGTAATAAGTAATAAGTAGTAAGTAATAAGTGATAAGTAATAAGTCAAAATGTCCCTCCAGGGCTTCCGTAAAAATCGCCCAAAAACGAAAGTTTTCCGTTCAGTGCTTTTATCGTGTAAAATAGAGAAACGAGGAGAATTTATTTAGTCACGGTGATCCGTTTTTGTCGCGAGGTATAAACAACGTTTATTTTCCTCACGACAAAAGGGATTCGCAGTATTTGCAATATAAGAAGTTCAAAGATCATGGTGGAGCACTACACTCTCATTCTCCTTTTCGCTAATTTACACCATAAAAGCCCTGAATAGGCAACTTATGTTTTAGGCGTTTTAGAGCCTCCATATCAGTACGGTCTCCCCCCCCCCCCCCCCCCCCCCCCCCCCCCCCCCCCCCCCCCCCCCGGTTTAAAGTATCGTTTGAAAATGAAATAATTTGGTCCTTCGTCACATGCGGGACCTTTCGCGGTAGTGGCATCGTCACGGAAAAGCCAAACAAAGGTAGGTGCTCTCTCTTGTTTTGTTTTTTTGTAAAAGAATGAGCTATGTATAAATCCGGCAATGCTATTCCATTTAGATATGATTTACCTTGCTAAACAGGCCAAACACGATGTTGAAAAAAAACTTTGCTTTGAGATGAGAACCGTAACAAATTCAACAAAAAATCAAAACAAGCGAGAGTACCTACCTTTGTTTGGCTTTTCCGTGACGATGCCACCACCGCGAAAGGTCCCGTATGTGACGAAGGAACAAATTTACGTTTACACGATTTCGCGGTCGTTCCGCTGATGCCCACCCGTGATGACCCCAACAACAGAATGAAAATTCTGTTCAATATGTTTTCTATCATTTATTTGTCGCGCACAAAGTTTGGTTGGTATAAAAATCTTAGAATTGACATGGTAGTCAAAATTTAATGATAGTTGACCTTTTGACCTCACCCCAAGGTCACCAGTTTGACCCTAGGATGAAAATTTTACTTGCATTCTGTTCTGCTCGTCATCCCCGTCGATTTGATATGCCACATAACCATGTTTGAAAAAAAAAAGACCCCCTGGGCACTCCCCAGCGCCCCAAAGTCCTACCTCTGGGGCATGACCCAGGCGACAGAATGAAATCCCGTCTGATATGTTTTGTATCTTTCATTTGTGAGAACACACACAAAGTTTGGTATAAAAATCTTTGAAATTGACCTTGTAATTGAAATTAAATTATATTTGACCTTTTGACCCCTCCCCAGGGGGCGGGGACAAAAAAGTTTGACGTTGCACGCCCCATTCATGTGAGTAATTCACACACCAAATTTGGTTGAATTTCGTCCAATGGTTTAGGAGGAGATAGCGAAACGGACGGACGGAGGCGATTACAATATCCCCTTCGCTATTTTTTAAAAAGCGTGGGATAATAAGAACTGGTTCAAAATCAAAATGATTTCACATAAATGTTCCCCCCACAATACTCTCTACCAAAAATGCACGAACTGTTCAGCTCTACTGAACATGGCCACCAGAGCTAAAATAGAAATATCTTAAAGGACATCTTAACCACTAGTCCAAATGAGCCAGGATTCAGGTGGGCCATCCAGGGCCCCAGGACCCTCTTGTTATCTTTGCAAGCAGTTCAGACCCTGATGAAATGCCGTATGATGCAGCATTTCATCTGGGTCTTCACTGCTTGCCAAATAACCTGTTTGCAGGTATTAATAGACTTTTCACTCACTGTAAAGGCGGCAACTTCAATATTCATATCTGGGCGTGGTTCGGCTATTTTCATCTGCTAAGGAAGGGAAATCAGGTTCTATGTATAATTTGGGTAAGAATAAATAAGTTGTTTGGGCCGCGCAAACGTGCGTGCATTTCATGAAAACCCTAACCGTATAAACACTGAACTCACATTTATTAACCCTTAAAGCGCATAATCACAAAATGTATGTTTTTGTCGTCCACTAAAATACTTGAAGCCTCATAGACAAGCAGTGTGGACCCAGATAAGACTGCTCCTGTAGGAGCAGTCTGATCTGGGTCCACACTGTTTGTGTCTATACTTATGTTAAACAATAAACAGACACTTTCGAATGCTGTCATTTTGCTGGCGTTTTGATAATTACTGTCTTAACGGTACAATGATACAGTTACCTTTGAATAAAATCACACCTCATTTTCAGCTTTTATCCATGCCTAAAGTAGACCAGCCCTATTTACGCATTCATGAGGTGCCGCCTTTACAGTAACCAAAAAGTCCAATAGTATGTCCATGATAAAAATGGTAATACTGATGCTGTCATGTTTTATTGTTTATTTCAGACTGTAATTCCCCACACAGTTCTGGTATGGAGATGTGACTCGAAGGGACGGACGCCGATGACAAGACATCAAAGCATTCCTCCTAAGTTTGATTTCCGAAGTAGAATCGAAACCGTTACCGACGCTACAACACGGGTACCCAGATATATGCTGACCTTTCACACTGTTTCCGACCAAACTGGCACGGATATCTGACTGACTGAACAGTCACGATTCAGACTTACTCCAACAATCATATCTGCCGCCAGCAAGAAGACCTCCGCTGATTGGTCGAGAGATTTGCTAACGCTAGACCACGACTCGGACAGCACAGAACGCAGTTGGGAAGACGTCGAATGCCACATCATTTCTACGCTGGTAAAAACAGTTCAATAATATATTAATCAAACGATGCCGAAGTCCACGTCATTGATGCCAGCGTTTCCTCTCAAAAGGACATTTACAATAGTGTTAGTTCAGTGCTTCTTGCTAACTTTTAATAATTGCGCTGATTACAAATTTTACAGAAGAAAAGAATAAAGCAGCTTTCAATAGGATGCCACACTCACAGGGTACCGGAATCGCATGACATCGGCCTTCCAGCTTCTTAATTGGGAGGAAGGGTCTTTTTTCTCATCTTTTTTTTAAATACTTCATTATCATTAATCATCTTTTTTTATCAATCAATATGTTACCCTTTCAGATAGCAGCTAGTGTAATTCTTTTTCGTTACATCCACAACGGATTTTTAACATTTGGCAACCGTTTAACTGACTATACCAATTCCTTGAAAACTTTGCAATCGACAGGGAAATACACCCTCCAAAACAAGACCCTGCCCATTTAAAAAACAGTTGATATTTCCTTCCTTATAGAATACCTGGGCTCTTCTAGATCTTATTTACGGGGAAAAGTGGAGACCAAGGACCGGACAGAGGACCGGGGAAAAGTGGAGAAAAGGGACCTGACAGAGGTCCTCTGTCAGGTCCTTTTTCTCCACTTTTCCCGTAAATAAGATCTAGAAGAGATCAGCTGACACATGATTCAATCTGAGGAACATAGCCTCAGATTGGGTTCAAGGCCAAATAAAGAAACTACCAAAATACTCCATACCCCACTACGTCCCTGATAGCCCTGCCTACATGTTGTCTGGGCTGTATTGGTTTATTGAGCAATACAGCTCAGTAACAGATTTTACGCAATGGCATAAACTATCCCCCCAATTACAAACCGACCATGATTTTCTATATGAAGATATCATAAATACCATCAAGGTCGCCCATAATACCCCCTCATGGCTTTCTCCAAATTATAATAAGTCCCTTTTATATCTAGCCATATCTACCCATTCAACATTCACATGCACCCCTGACCTCTCCACCCTAAGCCACTCGTTCCACCTGATGAAATTCAGACATGATTACTTTCTGATTTTAAGTGGAAAATAATCATACCCTACATTATGTCACATCATGTTTTCAGTATAAGTCTCTTTCATATCTCTTTCATTCTATGCATATGCTTAATCAGAGTAGGGAGCAATTAACCACAGGACGTTTGCTCCCGATTCTGACCAACAACTCATGTTTGTTTCATGTTTTTAATCATGTTGTATTACCTACGGATTGAAAAAATAAATAAATAAAAATACTATACATAACGAAGTTTTTTATATATATAATCCACAGATAATAGACTTTTGAGACCGATTTTACACTGAAAATCAGTCTCAAAGTTCTACCTTGAGCAAACCATAATCAATTAATTTTGACATCCATATAAAAAAAACAGACAAAATTTAGATAAACATTCAACAAATCATCAAGCTCAAGGCCGGATTTCTCTATTTTAAGAAGCCTTCATGCATGTATATAAAATCAAAACCATACCATGTATCTTCATTTGCTGTCTCTTGTTATACTATAACAAACTATTTTCCCATCCGTAACTATTGCCGGAAAATAAAGACATTTACAAAAGTTCTATATATCGGGTGTTCTGGCCCAGTAGTCCAGTGTCTAAATAAAATCAATATGCTGCAACTAGGCTGGAACACCCCATATATAGAACTATGTGTAGAGTATGAAAAGCTTGAATAACTTTCAAAATGCTCCAGCCTCAGATTTTGAACTTTTTCACATTAAAGTACTGTTATTTTGCTTTTTAGCTAAATTAAGCATAAATTCAAGAACATAAGCAAAACTTTCTTTCATCCTTTTCTTCAGGAAAAAATCACATTTTTGGCATAACTTTGGCGCTGTAGCAACTATCACTCAACCCATAAAAATTTTGTTAAGCAGATACACAGCTGGATTTATAAGTACAATAATCGCGGCCCCTTGGTCTCGAGTCAAGCACTCTACCACTGAGCCACTGCGCTCCCTATATCACAAGTTTGCATTTGAAAGGAAACACTGTCAAGTTTCTATTGTTCCTATCCAGGAATCTTTATTGGTTGACATTATACTGGTGAGCCCATGTTTCTAGGACAAGGACTTAGTAGAAAATACAGGATGTTTTTTTTTTTATTTTATTTTTAATAGAAAATACATTACATTACAGAAGCTTTACACTATAAGGCATAAAACAAATTGCTTCACATACATGTTTCAAAGACAGTATAAATAATGATTCAACAGAATGATAGACATTTAGTGAAAAATTTCAACATGATTAAAGAATGTATTTTCTTTTTTAAGAATGTAAAAGTATTGGGCCCAGTTATCTAGAGCATTGTTACATTAACAACTACTCAGTTCAGGCTTAATATATTAATAGTAAAATTTTGACGTTTTGTATTCCATTTTTGGTTGTCTTTTTGTTGTCATTTTGTTTTTGCATATTGAGCCATGAAAACCAGAAGTATACAACAACAAAAGACACAAACCAGCCTGCTCAGCTTCAAAGAACTTAGCTAGTAGAACCATGAAAATATTAACCTTAGCAAGTAAAGAAATTCAACTTTGTGCAATACTTTTGACCTGCATTTAGCAATAATTTGTCTTGAAAACCAAATTTTGGCATTTTTGAGAGTGGCTGTTTTTAGACAGGTTTTCTTGCAATATGAGAATGGCAACTCTATTTAACACATAACTATGCTCTAAATTCCTGGACCTTGGTCTATTACTCTATTAAAATAAAGTCATATTGTAAGTAAATCACCCACACTCCCTATGTAATCAGTTTACCGGTACACCAAGACCAGGCTGTACACCTCGCCCAGCCTGATCAAAGATTTGGCATACCATATTTATCTGTTATAAGATGGATAGAAGTGGAGGTGTTCCTTCCAAAGCAATCCCAAAAATAAAGATCTGCTTCCTACTTCTTTGGGTTATTTTGGAAGAAAAAAGTCCATCTTATAGGCTCAATTAGACTGATTACAGTTTTAAATGATTTTAAGTAATTGTCAAAGGGGAACCAAATTTAAAAGAACAAAGCATAAAGTACACAAACCTTTCAGCCACCTCATGGGAAAACCGACCTTGCAAGGTCTACAAGCAGGGAGGATCTTTACTCCATAATAAAGCCTTTTGACGCCTTTGAAATATAATATATTTGAAAATATTATGGAAAATGGAGCATTTGCTCCATATTGGAACAAATGCTCCATTTTCCACAATATTTTCAAAAGTATTCAAAACTTTACTAAAACTTTTCTTGAATTTTTTTAATGTTGTCTAAAAATTGAAAATGTCATGATCTAAAAATAGCCTATGGAGTATAGGGTTAAATCAGCCTGTCCACCTATAGAGACTAACTAGAATCAGTGAAATTACAGTGCTTTCCTTCATAACACTATATTTGGGGTCCATAGGAATGGAACATGTTATAAGTAAGGGACAATTTTACAAAGGAATATACTGAATGACTAAGCATGCGCAGAATGACCTGCACCATTTATTCATTTAAACATGAACAGCCCCGGAGGTTAAAAAGCTTTTTTCATGCTCAACTCAACTGAGTACGAAATTTCAACTGCTCATAACAACTAAAATGTGGAAAAATAAAGAAATTTATTAGGTATAAACTCTCGGATGTTGTATTTATCATGCTTATAAATGTTAAACTGCCAACAATTGTTGGCAATTTAACATTTATGAGCATGATAAATTGTATGCTCAGCCGAGTTGAGCAAGAAAATATTTTCATAATCTCGGAGCCAGGCTTCGAGGTTATAAAACTTTTTTCAAGCTCAACTCAAATGGGCATGAAATTTATCCTGCTCATAAATGTTAAAATGCCAACAGTTGTTGGCATTTTAACATTTATGAGCAGGATAAATACTATATCTAAGAGTTTTAAAGCAAAAAAATTATCTTTATTGTTCACCAGTTTGTTACTATGAGCAGTTAAATTTTCATGCTCAGTTGAGCTGAGCATGAAAAAAGTTTTTAAACCTCGAGGCTGGGTTTTCTCATGAAGTAGCATATCTTTTCTGATCATTCTTAATTTTTTTAGAGAGATACATTGTGCGAAACTCTGGATTTTTTTCTTCAAAGTTTGGATAACACAACAAGAAAAAATCTTACAGAACTTACACTTACAAACATATCATCCCATTCTAAATCTCTCCCCGCTAGTGGCAACTTTTTTTGTATGCTGATAACCTTTGCAAACAGTTTGGATCCAGATCAGGACCGACAGATTGTCGGTCCTGATCTGGATCCAAACTGTTTGATACTAATAGTATTCCTGAAAGAATTTTTCATGTTGATTTTGACGAAAGTCAGCAGACAATAAAAAAGCATGAAAAATTACCAAGCATCAAGCATGCAAAGAACTAATGATGCTAATCAGATGTCTGACGTTTGTATACAGTCAATAGTCTTATCTGTTTGATGATCAAATCAAAAGTTTATTTGATTTTTGATGGCGGCCTATAGCGTGGCTTTAACCTTTCAACCGGACACAATAATTGAAAGGGTTAGCTGTAAGAATTTGAAGCTAGTCAAAGTACCAACTATTGGAATATTTTTACAATGCATGTATGATAACAATCATTCTTGCACACCAGATCGGGATTTCTGCTATTTTTACATAAATGAGAAAACTCTTTCTCTCATATCCCACACCAACCTGTGGGAAAGATAACCAAAATGACATCACCGTGTCACATGTATGTCGCTTCTCAGCATATTCAGGAACTTCTGGAAGCCTTTTTCATGTTTTTTCAAATATAAAAAAAAGGTATTTAATTCTTTTCAGGATGTGATAGAATAATCCGTCCCTCTCAATCACCATTTGTCCCAAACTGTGATCCTCGGGACAGATTTTTCTATCCCACGATAGATTTTTATAAGGTTTCCACAGTGTTGCATGTGATTATCAGATCATAAAGCTTCTTTTCACAAAATAGTCTAAAATAAAATAAAAACATGGGCCAATTGCTCAAAACCTAACCAACAAATTTATGTGATATTAAAATTTCATTTTAAAACAGTGACAAATACTGTAATATTTTTGCTTAGCTCTGCCTACTACTGTCATCTGCTGATAACCTTTGCAAACAGTTTGGACCCAGATCAAGCCTGACAAAAATGGTGGGTCTGATCTGGATCCAAACTGATTGATATTCTAATGATATTCCTGAAAGAAATTTCTGAAAAAGTTGATTTTGAATATATCAGAAAATCGACAAAAAAGAATTAAAAATTACCCAGCACGCAAAGAGTTACCAGCAAAAGGGCCTCGTCATGAGAAAACCTGTCTTCAGGGATTTCGTCAAAGCGAGTTTCAAACAAGTCTCCTCAGCTACAGAGAGTAGCTGGAAAATTGAAATTTAACCTGTACCAAGTTTACAAATGATACTTTCCAAAAAGCGAATAAACTGTTATTAACAAAGGCGCTGATCAGTCTGCGCGGAGGTGCAGGCTGGTCTGCACCTGTGTTGTTCACAAACCCCAGAAGACAGGTTTTCTCGCATTGCTGCCCAAATTATAGCAATGATTTGAACAATTTTGCCCAGAAAATAATGAAACCATACTGTCTCCTGTATAAAGTAAAACCTGTGTAAAACGACCACTCAAAATTAGACAAAACAAAGATTTTAATGACAAAGGGCAGCTTAATGAAGGTCAAAAGTATTTCAGAATGCTCCCCTTGGAGCATTCTGCAATACTTTTGACCTGCATTAAGCAATAATTGGTCTTGAAAACCAATTTTTACTCTATTTGAGAGTTGCCGTTTTTACACAGGTTTTAGCATTACATATGAGGGGCCCTTACATTTTGGCAACAGTGGTCGAATCAATAACCGCATTGGTTTTGGACCCAGAGATATAAATTTCACTTTTGACATGAATTGACTTTTGATAAGGATTCACATGAAATGTGAAGAGTCTGTTTTTTCTAATATCATAATAACAAGAGAAAGAGCCCTTACAATTGGGCAATGCTGGTCCAACCAGTCCTAAAACTGTGCATTGCAATTAGTGCATTAATTTTGGCCCCACTGATCAAGTAAAACAAACAATCTTGTTTTGATGTACAATTCAGGCCCTGATTCAGTCCGACTCTTGAACTTTTGCTTAGATTATGCATCTGACATTTCATCTGTTGACAGTTTATCTGTTGTCAATTATGGGTGATCCAGGACTTTAGTTAAGAGTGCATAACGAAAATTTAATTTCGTTATTTCTCAACCAAAACATATGTTGTGGGTACTCAAAAGAACCGTCTCAATGAGACGGTTCTTTTGAGCACCCAGAACATATGTTAAAATTGATGGGTAAGAAAATATTTACAATTTTACGCTGAAAATTTTTGTTTATCTAAACCTATGGTGATCATATCTGTAAAATCCTAAATCTCCTTTTAAATTTATAAAAAAAAAATCTCATTCAAAGATATCAGATCTTTATATAATTTATGTGTTGACATTTAATCAAAGAATAATTCAAAATGAAAACAATTATTTGCTGGTGACATCCAGATTTTGACATTCGTCACATCTCGATGAATTGACATCTATCTAGTTAATTCAGAGACAATTCCAATGAGAAACTCAGGTCTCCAGATAAGAGTGTCTATTCAAACATTATTCTTCTTATTTCTCAACCAAAACGTATGTTGTGGGTACTCAAAAGAACCATCTCAAAGAGATGGTTCTTTTGAGCACCCAGAACACAGGTTTCAGTCGATGGGTAAGAAAATAATTGATTTAATACTAAAAAAAACCTCCCTATATCTACCTATGTACCTTTCTTTCATGCTTTGTAGTAATGATATACCTACAAAGCCAAGGACTGCATGGGTTTTTTATATCCCAGTCATCAATATTTATACAATGTACACAACAGTCAAATATCTACAGTTTTTAAAACAATAAAATCAACTTTTAACACATGTCTATTGTTCTCCAACTAATGTATTGAGATTTTCTCCTTTGTTCATAAACATGCATGAAAAAAAACAAGCAAAATCGACCTGGACCCAGATTATGCACAGCCCGAGTGAATTCATGATACTGAAACATCTACTGTCGTGCCAACCAAGAGTGAAAGTGATGCAATATTTTGTTTACAATTGTTAAGTAAATTTAACTTGTACACTCCACTAGAGCTAATGTGATTCGATAGATCACTTGTGTATTAATCCTATCCTGTGGATAGGATTAATACACAAGTGATCTATCGATGATAAGTCCATGATAACTGTATAAGCAAAACATGATGCCTCTGTCACTCTTGGCTGACAGGACAGTAATTCTCTTCACGTTGCAATAAGGAAATGATGTGAAGAATTCCGATCAACAGGCCTCCAGACAAGAGAGCATAAGGAAAAATTAACCCTTAAAGCGCCAGTCGCAACAAAAGTCGTCTGCTTTTCTCCACTGCTGAAATGTTTAAGAAGCCTCTATGGCAAACAGTGTGGATCCAGGTCAGGTTGCTCCTATAGGAGCAGTCTGTTCTGGGTCCATGCTGTTTGCTTCTATACTGAATTTGTCAGTAATGCGAGGCAATTATTTGCAGCAGACAACTTCAGCAGACAACATTTTCAGTTCCATTTTTTTTCTTGGCGTCTTAAAGGTTAACATTCTTATTTCTCAACCAAAACATATCTTGTGGGTACTCAAAAGAACCGTCTCGATGAGATGGATCTATTTAGCACTAACAACAAATGCTGAAACCGAGGGGCTAAAAATATTCACAATTTTACGCTCATAATTTTGTTTATTTTGACTTATGGCTAGTGCATATGATCCAGATGTTGACTTTGTTTGCTTGCTTTGGGGTATGCCTACACTGTCAATCAGGGCTAGAAAAAACGGAAAAGTATCGGTTTTAAACCGAATTTTGAAATCTCGGGACTGAATAAATTGACTAAATGTCACAAATTTTCTGCATGGGAGTTAATCCATGTTCCGTTTCATTTTTGTCCTTATCTCGCAAGTTTTGTGCTAAAATCCAAGTTTGACTGAAACTGGGTTGGAAGGATTTTTCGGCTGACATTCAGTTTGTTTAGGATTCAAAGATTTCTCTAGCCCTGCTGTCAATGTACCTTATTTACAGCTTTCCCATCAAGGGTCAATGTTGAAACAACTAACTTCTAAAGGGCTACTGAACTTGTTCGACTAATAGTGTGTTTAATTTCCGGAAGAGACACCACTCATTCTGTACACATTCAGACTGATCTGAGGTTACCTTTATTGTGCAGGGGCGGATCCAGGATTTTTGGAAAAGGGATTCATATGTATAAAGGTGTAGGGGGTTCACTTTGCTGATTTTATCTCATTTTTCTTAAATATCCCATGAAAATGAAATAATTTGGTCTCACTGAGACCAAATTATTTCATTTTCATAGGATGTTTAAAAGGGGGGGGGGGACGGGAAGGGGGGGGGGGGGTTCATGTGAACCCCCTCTAGATCCGCCTTTAATGTGGATAGTCACCATTGATGTCTCAATGGGCAAGTATGTTGGACTAAGGAGGAAAACACATACACATACACCGATCCTTTCACTCAGAATCGCAAATAAAAGCTTTTTTCTGGTATTGAATTAATTCAATTTCAATCAAGCCAGACAAAGAGAAAACCAAGAAACAAAGGTGCAGATCAGTCTGGTTTTTGTTTGATTTAATTCTTTATGCCCCAGTCAACAATTTTTCAGTTATGTCGGGAATGGTCTTCCTGGGTTTAACCAGTACTAAGCTAGAATTAATGTGTCTTGCTCAAGGACACAACACAGGGACGCCAGTGAAGCTCAAACCCGCAACCCCTCGTTGTTGAGTCAAGCACTCTACCACTGAGCCACTGCACTTCCATGTCTGGTCTGCATCATCATGCCACCATGTGCAGACTCGTTCGAGTCTTATGAAATTACCCAAAACGTAAGTTCTCTCTTGACCTGGCTCTAATTAAAATAGGAAAAAAAGGTCACCTCATTGTTGACACTTTTAGAGAAATTCTGCTTGTTGTTTATAGCTGTTTCTTAACCCTTGTCTTACTGCCGGGGTAAATTCCATCATTTCTGCTTCACTTTCCCGGCTAGTTCGGTTGCAGGACTTTAAATGGACCTAGTCGCCACAAAAGCTGTCTTTGTGGTTTCCGACAAAGCGAGCCTCAAACCAGTCCCCACAGCTACAGAGACTAGCTAGAAAATTGAAAGTTTGCTTGTAGAAAGTCTTGATATGATACTTTCTAATAAGCGAATAACAAAGGTGCTGATCAGACTGCGCGGATGTGCAGGCTGGTCTGTGCCTTTGTTGTTCGCAAACACAGAAGACATGTTTTCTTGCGTTGAGGCCTAAATTATTACAACAAATGCATGTTGCTATGAAAAACTGTATCAATCCAAATTAGCTGGCTACAGAAGCCAGCTTATCTGGGTCTACACTTTATATACCAGTTCAGCAGGACAAGGGTCCAGCGACAACTATCTAACAATATGATCTATCTGTATTTGAAGTGTGAGAGATAAAGGATTACTCTTGTTAAAAGAAATAAAAAGATAAATAAAATCAAATGCACAATCAATCTGAATGCCGATCTCGAATTGATCGCAATATTTATTGCCATATAAAAATATATATCAAGTTAGGCTGTAGTATACTATATAATTACAGGTGTACAGTGAAAATTTACTATATTGAAAAGTATGTTGGTGAGCTAGGCATGATTTGGTACAAAAGTATGTGTTTAGGCCCAAGATAAAGGGTACAGTAAATCCTGTGAAAAATGGCTACTCTAAAAAAGACTGAAAAATTGGTTTTCTAGACCAATTATCCCTTAATGCAGGTCAAAATTATTGCAAAATGCTCCAAGGAGCATTCCGCAATACTTATGACCTTCATTAAGCTACCATTTGCCATTAAGATCTTTGTTTTGTCTATTTTTTGAGAGGCCGTTTTACACAGGTTTTACTGTACAGCCAGATTGCAATTTTGTTTACTTCATCACAGTCAAGCCTCAAAATAAGAGTGTATAATTGAAAATTTATTTCCCGATTTCTTAACCAAAACATATGTTGTGGGTACTCACAAGAACTGCCTCATTGAGGCAGTTCTTTTGAGCACCCAAAACACATGTTTACACTGATGAATAAGAAAATAATAACAATTTTACACTCAAAAGATTTGCTTATCTAGACCTATGGATAGCGATTTCATTAATTTCATCACAAAGTATATGGTGATGGTACTCATTACAAGCGTCTATCCCAACTAGATGCTTCAAAAAATGAGCATCCAAACAAAATCTAATGTTTTAAAGAAACAAGAAGTATTGTCATTTTTCTGAGTTAACTTTTTAATTGTAATACATACCCAGCAAAACCTGTGTAAAACGGCCACTCAAAAATAGACAAAACAAAGATTTTAATGACAAATGGTAGCTTAATGAAGGTCAAAAGTATTGCAGAATGCTCCCCTTGGAGCATTCTTCAATACTTTTGACCTGCATTGCTCGATAATTGGTCTTGAAAACCAATATTTGGTCTTTTTTAGTGAGGCCGTTATACACAGGTTTTATTGTAATGCATACTGTAACGCCTACCCCCAAAAAAGAGGGTATATCAAGATCTATTGCTATTTTGTTCATTTCTCCACAAAAGCTGTTATGCTACCCACTGGAAGAGCCTCAACAAGGTGCTTCAAATGAGCACCATAACGATTACTTTCATACGAAAATATTGTAATGTTAGTAGAATAGAAAAGAGTCATGTCTACAGCTACATATATGTAGAGTTTTTTGCACATGTGTGTAGAAGACTTCTCTATGAATACAATCAAATTTTCAACAAAACAATAATTATTACTATATAATATCTTCTGAGGATAAACAAGAGAGCCAGGGCACAGTAAAATGTACAACTCGGTATGTGCACCCAGCAATGACACAGATCATCCTGCGTAGTCTTGTCAGTCTTCACTAGGGGCTATGGGTAACCGAGGTCCCAATGATTCAGAGACTGGTCAGACAGCATGAATGCACACGCTGATCTGAGTCTTCACTAGGTGCCAAGATCCAAATATTTCTTTATACAAACAGCGGAGACTGGTCAGTCTACATGGATGCGCAGGCTGATCTGAATCTTTATCCACCTGATATGCCAAGTTGTACCTTTCCTTGTGCTCCAGCGCAATTTAATCCGTAAAGTGCCATCTATAATTTGCAGCAGACAACAATTTCAAATTTCGTTGCTTTTTTCAAAATTACAAATAAGGCATGATATTTTATTTTTTTGGTAAATTAGGAAAGATGTTGCAGAAGTTGTTGTCTGCTGCAGTGGTGATTGGTGATTTTAGGGTTAATTTATTATTTAGAATTTGGCATCAATCCGTCGTCTACAGCTGTTTGGTCGGTCATAACTCAACATTCTTTGTTATCTTTTTACTGCAAAATACTCCTACCCTAAACAGATTGCAAAAAGCATAAAATTTAGCTCAGAAAAATAATCAGCTCAATTTTCAACTTCATACAGATAACATCATGAAATAACTCCCCTATTTTCTCATTCACATAATTTTCCCAAAAAATTTTGACATTTGAATATGAATTACAGCATTATATGTTCAGGATAAAATAATTATTCCTGGAAAAACGAAAATTAATAAAAACAAATTTATTTTTGTTGATGCATTAAGTTATTATGTTATGCACAAAAAAACGTAGCTACATATCCTGTCACTATATATAGTCCTAAATATGCGGGGTATACCAAATGACATTTAGCCCTTATTAAGTAACAGATTTAATTAAACCTGAAGCGAGCATTTTTACTGTAAATTTGGAAATTTTTGCGAGGGTTTTATTTTTGGGAAACTTCGCGGATGCTAAGTTCCGTGAAAATAAAACTCTTGTAAAATGGCGAAATCACTCTTGTAACTTATTTATGTAGGTAAATTATGCCCTAGAGGTGAATTTTTAATGTGACAAATATGTCTGGTAACGGTTTTCACGAAAATAAAACCCTCACAAATTTTTTTCGAATTTACAGTATTTAATCTGTTACACATGATGTAATAAGGACATCTTCAAATTTTGTCGAAAAATATCATTCAAAAGCTATGGTACTAGTACTGTTCTAGGATAGGACAATTTTGAAAAACTAAATGACAACATAGTAATACAACAAGAAGTATTTAACTTAACAATTCACTTATATGCTGCTACAGCCCAACCATACAACTCACCAAGGCAGCTTGAAAACAAAAGGGGACTAGTTAGGGGAAGTATTTGTAGGTTAGACCTAGAATTTATCTTTTCAGCTCTGGGACCTGTATTACTATAAAATTTTCAAAATCAAACTTTTTTTTTTATTATTTTTTTACTATATCCAATGAACATTATGAGCAAAAACAGGTAAAAGTTTCGTTTTACAAAATAAGCTTAAGACACATTTGCAAAATTTGCAATTGGGCTGCTTACATTTAAAATCTTTAAAAAAAATATTTTCATTTTCTTTCACTTTATTTATCGGAACTTTCCAAGAACCATAAAAGAAATGAAAAATTCTGGTCTAATTTTGATATAATTTTCCTCAAATGAGCCTGTGATAAGTATTTTAATCTCATGTACCAAGCCTCCAGATAAGTGCGTAATTAATGGTCAATTTTCTTGTTTCTTATATCTCAACCAACGCATATGTTTTGGGTACTCAATAGAACCGTCTCATTGAGACGGTTCTTTTGAGCACTCATAACATATGTTTTAACTGATAGATAAGAAAATATTCACAAGTTTACCCCAGAAATTTTTGTTTGTCTGAACCAATGATTGATACATATTTGAAGAAATTTATCAATGACTTGTCAAAATACTCCCCCAACACGAGTCCCCTGCAACAAAATTCAAGCCTTTTTCGTAGTTACTGTGACACCGTTTCCGTTCCCTAGAAAAACACCATCAGATCCCTAACAGGACCTCAAGCATTCCCACTGGGATCACTGGTCCCTAAAACTTCACTTCAATGACTTCAACAAGCCATCTACTATTTTTAATGCAGATCACATGACAGTCACGTGATCAGTCACATGATGAAGAAAATGGTTGTACAGTGTGTAGTGTTTTGTACATCTATCTACAGGTAATGCACATTCCCAACATGGCTTGTGATCAGGTACTCTGAAATGAAAAGAGCATCATTCACTATTTGCATGCTGGGTAATTTTTCATGCTGTCATCTGCTGACTTTTTTTTTCAAAATTAATTGCCCAGAAGAACAGATATTCAACATACTATTAAAAAGAGGAGGGGAGACTATCGCTACCGCCCTACAATACTTATTTCAGAAGAGTTGGGAAAATGGGGTACTACCAGATGCTTTTAAGTTGGACCCGAAAATTATACTACCAAAACAAGGGAAAACAGATTACAATACTGTCAGGTCATACAGACCAATAACTTTAGAAAGTGTTATAGGAAAAATTATGGAACGAGTGTTGTGCAATAGGTTGGTATGGAAACTTGAAGTGGTGAATGGAATAGCCAAATCACAGAATGCATATAGAAAGCAAAAATCTTGCACACAAACAATGGTAAGAATATGCAACTCTATATCAGAGGCGAAATTAAGGAAAGAAAACACTATATTAACAGTGATGGACTTTGAGAGTTGTTACGAAAGAATATGGAGGGCTGGACTATTGAAGAAAGTATATGCTAACGGAGTAAGTGGAAGAATGTGGCTATATATAAATAATTTCCTGACAGATAGAAAATACTACTTCAAAATCAATAATTATAAATCACCAACTTTTACATCTGCTGTGGGTATACCTCAAGGATCGGTAATCAGCCCTGTATTGTGCAATGTTTACACCAGTGATTCCATGACAGATATTGAAGGAGAGCATTCAGAATTTGCGGACGATGCAAATGTATGGACAAGCGATAAGACTATTGAGAGTGCTTGTAAGAAAATGAACAAGGACATGGTCACTGAAAAGAAATGGTGTGGACATTGGAATATGTCAATTGCTGCAGACAAAACAGAAGTTATGATATTTACTTATGATGGCAAGATTCCAGAGGAACAAAGCAGTAAGAAATATGACGGAGAATTACTAAAGGTGACAGAGTCCAAAAAAGTGCTAGGAATAGTTTTAGACAGCAACCTGAATTTTAAAGAACATGTGAAAGAAAAAACTAATGCGGGATTCAGAGCTCTTAGAAGCTTAGACAATTTTGTACAAGGTCAAAAGGGGGGTTGCTGTCAATCAATCTACATGCGGCTATATAGAGCATTAGTGTTACCTATATTGGATTATGGTTCACCTGTTCTAGTATCAGCCACTGATGAATGCTGTAAAGAATTTGGCAAAGTTCAAAGATCAGCTATGCTTAAAGCGTCAGGGAGCTTGAATAGCACTAGTACAGACACACTAGAGGTTTTAACAAACACTACACCAATAGATTTGCATTTGAAAATGAGACAGGCCCAAGAGATGGTGAGATTAGCTGCAAAACATGAAGATGATCCCCTGGGAGAAGATTTTGACAGATGGATGGAAGGGGATAAGCCAGTGGGAAGAAAGACTTCAATTCTACACCTTTTATTTACAAGATTTAGAGAGTTAAGTGGCAAATTGGAATTTGATCAAATAGAAAAAGAATTTAAATACAGCAAAGAAATAATGGGTCTAATGAAGGTGAAAGGCAACATTATTACAGAGGAATTTAAAAACACAAAAAGTGTCCAGGAAGAAAATATTAGAGAGCTTTTACAAAGCATGAACAGAGAAAATGTAATAGTCTTCACAGATGGATCGGCATTGAGCAATCCAGGTCCAACAGGTGCAGGGGCGGTGGTTTATTTGGAAGGATATCAGAGCTCACCTGTGCTTTTGAAAAAAGGTGTTAGTCCTGTTGGAAATAATTTCACTGGTGAATTGGTGGGCATACAGATAGCTGTAGAGTTTTTGGCAGAATATGATGGAAATGATGCAGTCCATGGTAGGAACATTCATATTTTTACAGATTGTCAGGCAGCAATCACAGCAGCTTTTCACAATGATATACCTAAAAACAAAATAGAAACCATTTTCAAGATCAGAGAAAGTTTAAATGTACTACAAAACAATGGAAATAATGTTCAAATACATTGGGTACCAGGACATATAAGACATTGAAGGAAATGAACTAGCTGACAAACAAGCAAAGGATGCAGCATCTGAAATGATGTCAATGGATTGTAGCATTCCCATAGTAATGGACAAAAAGGAAGCAGTAAGGGAGATTAAAACCAGTGTTTTAGAAAAATGGAACAGGAAATACTCTCTATCAGAAAAAGTGGATCATGTCCAGGAAATTTATAAAGAGGTGGGAGTGAGAAATTGTTACGGGGAAAAGGACAGACACACATTCTCGGTTTTTAATCAATTGGTATCAGGTCATACAAACCTGAATGTTTACAAATCCAAACTAGACAAAAAAGAATCACCACTGTGCATAAAATGTCAGTTACCAGAAGATGTGGAGCATTATATGTTCCATTGTGATAGATATGATGAGGAGAGGAAGGAATTAGAACATTCAGTTGAAGACATTCTGTGTAGGGAAGGCATAAATTCAGTAGGTGTGATAAGCTTAAAGGTGTTAATTGGAGTTATGGAAGACATCAGCAGACAAGGTCAATGCAATTTGATAGATGCACTTAGCAAATACATTAAGTGCACCAAAAGATTCTAAAAATACAAAAGTCAAAAATCAAGGCTACGCATGCGCATAGAGTAACATGAGTTTAAGTACCAAGGGAGAAACACAGAAGAGAAGAAATGCACAAAGAGGCCATAGGCAGCGATGAAATGCCGATTAGAAATACAACAACAACACTTTTTCAAAAAGTTCTTTCAGGATCGCTGGACCATCAGAGTGTCAAACAGTTTGGATCCAGATCAGGTTGCCTCTAGAAAGGAAAAAGTTCACATCCATGAGAAATATCTGCTCTAGCAGGACTCTCATGAAAGAAAGTTCACTTTCAAAAATCCTCATCTTTAGAAAATTTTAAAACTTGCAGTATCAAACCTACCAAACGGTTAGATGCTCAACCGCTGGTTGAGCGAGAAAAACAATTTGAGTGTCGTCCGGTTGAGATTTCGAGGAGCTAATATTGCAAACAAATGTTGCATGTTCTGTATATTATAATTTATATTTCTTGTCCTAGGAAGAGAATCAAAATTTGGGGAATGTCATGCAACCTCTTACGGGTTCCTACGTTTATGGTGTAAATTATTCAAAGAATTTTCTCCTTTTGTCAGATTTACTTTTTGCGTGATGGTGTACCAGAAGCAGATATAAACGTGTAGAAATTGTGTTGTTTTGGGCTGTGTATTCAATTTTATGGTGTGCTCGAAGGTGATATATACAGGCCTGATTAAGACTGAGATCGGCAACTGAATTCAGATGGTTATTTTCATCGAGCTTGTGCAATATGTGAAAAATCTTGATGGAAAGTTCCGGAAAAATGTGGTTGAGCATCAGATAATAAAAAAAATAATAAGAAAATTTAATAGCATCATTTGTTGTTTTTTCGCACCCCATAGTCAAGATAACGCATTCAGTCTGTTACATGGGCCCATACCGACATACTATTCCCAAATTTGGCGCTACAAATTCTTAAATTATTGAAAAAATGCCGAATAGCATACTATATGTAATAAAATATTTTTGTACGAATATAAAATCATATGAATGATCATATGCAACCGAAATGCACTAAAATACAGTTATAAACAATTTTGAGGTTTGTTTTCGTCAAGAAATACCACTCTTTCTGATTTTTTATGCTTACCCATCAGGGTTGCGGAGAGACAGACAGATGGACGTTCTTACAGGACGGACATTCTAAAGTTTCTATTGGTCTGTGGCCATTGCAAATAGATGGGGTTAACCATGTGAGGTTATCCCCACAAGCCCATTTTAACCCCATAACACCATACTGTACTAACCCTAACCTAACCCTTACCTCACTAAACACGGCTGTACAGATTTTTTCTAAATTCCCGACTGAAAATGAAATTCCCTGATGTTGAAAATTTTATATTTTCCAGAATTTTTCCCGTCCGTTGCAACTCTGATTACTGCATTAGAATTGCGTGTTTACCTTTAAAACAGACCACAGTCCTTGAGGTTGTTTTTGATAATAACATCGGTGACTGCATAAACGACAAACTGTACATTTTCAAGTGCCTTACTGTATAAGAATTGCGTTTTTACCTTTAAAACAGACCACAGTCCTTGAGGATGTTTTTGATAATAACATCGGTGACTGCATCAAAGACAAACTGTACATTTTCAAGTGCATTACTGTATTAGAACAGAGTTTTTACCTTTAAAACAGACCACAGTCCTTGAGGTTGTTTTTGATAATAACATTGGTGACTGCATTAAAGACAAACTGTACATTTTCAAGTGCATTACTGTATTAGAACAGAGTTTTTACCTTTAAAACAGACCACAGTCCTTGAGGTTGTTTTTGATAATAACATCGGTGACTGCATCAAAGACAAACTGTACATTTTCAAGTGCATTACTGTATTAGAACAGAGTTTTTACCTTTAAAACAGACCACAGTCCTTGAGGTTGTTTTTGATAATAACATCGGTGACTGCATCAAAGACAAACTGTACATTGTTGGTATCAGTAGCACATGTAAAATGGGTGTAGATCTCTTTAGTATCTCGCTTCTTGTTCAAGTTCTCAAACTGTAGCTGGATGTAGGCCGCTGCTTCCTCGTATGAATTGGAACCTGAAACAATTTAATGTACAGTAAAAACTGTTTTAAGTGGCCACTCAAAAAGATTGTTTGATTTGATTCTTTACGTCCCATCAACAATCTTTCAGTTAAACAGGGATGAGTCTTCCTGGGTTGAACCAGTACTAAGCTGGGATAAATGTGTCTTGCTAAAGGACCACAATGCAGTGACCCCAGTGGGGCTCGAAACTGCAGCCCTTCGGTCTTGAGTCAAGCATTCTACCACTGAGCCACTGCGCTCACACTCAAAAAGAAGACCAAAATTGTTTTTAAGATCGGTTATCGCTTAATACAGGTCAAGAGTATTGCAGATTGCTCCAAGGGGAGCATTCTGCAATACTTTCGACCTTCATTAAGCTACTATCTATCCTTAACATCTTTGTTTTGTCTATTTTTTGAGTGGCCGCCTAAGTCAGGTTTAAATGTAATAACATACCATATACAACCTAATAAGCATACATGCTTGTATAAGTGCACGCTCAGTACTTTATGGGTTGTTGCCAATATATGTGCTTCTGATTTCAATTCAATGCAGATGAAATTTCATTATTAATAAGGACATTGTGCAGATGAAAAACAGTGTAGATTCTTCTCAGCTGGCTTCTGAGCTTCTGAGGAAGCCAGCTGATCTGGATCAACACTGTTTTTCAAATGGGTTTTTTTAGTAGAATTTTGAAAATGATATGCACAGTGTGTTTTATAGGTCAACTAGAGAAAATAAATACACCATAAATAATAATTCTGAGACTGTCACAAGACGACAATGTCAGTTCTAGAAAACAGGTCCAAATTCCTATTTCCTTATATCTTAATATAAACATATATTGTGCGAACATCCACAACTTTGAAGATGCTTTCAATGAGCATTCGAATATTTTTTAAGGAGAAATAAGCAGAAATATAACTTTGGTTGAATAAAAGTCTAAAATGACCCCTTTCTTCACTGTCAGATGGAAAATCCTTTTTTGAAAGAAAGTTTTTGGATGGTCCATTATATATACTGAGGGGTCACAGATTAGAATGTAGGTCTGGCCAGGATTCTCTCAGAATTATTTCTATCTATGCAGACTGTCTGGACTCTGAGGAGTTGCAGCATTTTTTTTCAATATCAACATGGTTTTTCAGCATATCCATTTACAGATTTCAGACCCAGGAAGGGTCATTCATTTAACTATTAAAACACGCTACACATTCCTGGTTTATATGACTGAGTTGATGCCTATTAGACATGTTCACACCCTACCAGACTCTTCCTGTGCAGGATAAGGTATCTAAGTTACCATTTGTGCATTGAAATACAAAGCTTAGTGCAGTTGCGTAAATCATTCTTTAAATGTGCATAGGCAGCTATTCAGTGAGGCTAGAAGTCTTCATTTTTGACTGCAGCTAAAATCTTTGTCTATAAATTGTGCTTAGGAAGGTAAAGGCTCTGGAAAGACTGTGCTGCCTCTGGTCTAAAAGTAATTTGTTTGATTTTTCTGATTTGATTCTTTACATCCCATCAACAATCTTTCAGTTATAAAGGGACGGGTCTTCCTGGGTTGAACCAGTACTAAGCTAGGATTAATAGGTCTTGCTCAATGACACAACGCAGTGACGCCGGTGAGGCTCGAACCGGCAGCTCCTCGGTCTCGAGTCAAGCACTCTATCACTGAGCCCCCATTTACTTGGGAGGGTGGGGCGGCTGACTCCAGCGCTGGCCACTCAGTAGAGTAGATAATTATTGTGGCGCGGCTAATGCGGGAGCCTTGCTCTTTCAACCTCGCCGCAGTCGGACGTGTTAATCTGTTCAGTTGTCCGCCGTGTAGCGTCTCGCACTAGGGACCCCCTAAAAGAAACAAAATCTCATGTGCTGGCCCACTTGTTATATTTGCAGAAACACAATAAGCAGACTTGCATCTATAGCAGAGGATCAAACTTAACACCTTAAAGCAAATATATGTAACAGAGATCCAGATAAAGAAAATATTTAAGCATAAAACTGTGATTATTTTCTTATCCACTCTTTTAAACATGTGTTTTGGGTGCTCAAAAATTGAGACCGTTCTTTTCAGCACCCACAACATATGTTTTGGCCAGGAAATAAGAAAATTATCTTTTCAATTTTGCACTCTTATACAAATTGTTTTTTTCATTTTGCACAATTATCTACAGTCTTGATGCAAGCCACCAATCTCTAACCAAGGAGCGCACCTACCTGTATATTCAGGGAAACACACATTTAATGCTGATTTCTTGATCTTTTCTTCAAACAGATCCTTCTTGTTGAGGAATAAAATAATGGAGGTCTCCGTGAACCATTTGTTGTTACAGATGGAATCAAACAACTTCATGCTCTCCATCATACGGTTCTGAAACACAAAACAAGGCCATTCAGGGGTTTTCCAAAGCCTGATTTGGGGCAGAATATCGGCCCCTTCCCAATTAAAAAAATAGCCAAAACCCTCCCAAAATGGTGTTTATCATTCCCAATTTCTTAGTTCTACATTTTGGTGAAAATTTCATGAAAATCCGAACAAAAAACATGTTTCCATTCACATTTTAATGCAAATTTTCTCGACTTTTATGAAGGGCAATCAAAGCAACAAATATGTTACAGCTTTATACTTGTAATTTCAATCTATTTAAAATGGCGGTCAAATATTGATCAATTCTTCCCAATTTTGATGGTCGAAATGCTTTTTTCCCAAATTCAATAGGCCCCTGGTCCCGATTTCAGAACGGTAGGAAAATCCCCGTCAATCATACTAAATTCTAGGCAAACATTGACAAGCTAATTTGACAATGAATTAATATCCCCCACTGAAATTATGTATCAAAATTTAAGCAACCAAAGAGCAATAACTCCTCAGTTTTGCAGGATTTACTAATAAAACTGCTATACAGTAAAACCTGTGTAAAACGGCCTCTCTCAAAAAGTGGTTTTCAAAACTGATTATCGCTTAATGTAGGTCAAAAGTATTGCAGAGTGCTCCCTTTGGAGCATTCTGCAATACTTTCGACCTTCATTAAGCTACCAGTTGTCACTAAGATCTTTGTTATGTCTATTTTTGAGTGGCTGTTTTACACAGGTTTTACTGTACATAGGAATTTATGTTATCAAAGGTCAATAAATCATGCAACAGCAAAGACATGTTGACCAAATTTCAAGAGTAACACCATAACATATTGATGCATATTCTTTGTAATTTCATGCAGTTTGGTTCATCATTTGAATTCTCTAAAATACAAGCAAATCATGTTTCAGGAAAGAACATTCTGACAAACCTTCAATTTAGAACTCATCATTAAGGTTTACACCAAATTTGAATTTGGGGTAAACCTTAATAAGGAGTTTTTAAAGTCCCTGTAACTCAGACTTCCTTGTACTGAGGATTTCAAAGTATTCAAAAAGGTCCTTGTTTGACTCACACATAAAATCAGTGTAATCAAATGTGATAATATTTAGTGAAATTTCATTTATAAAACTTCCAACTTGTATAAAACAATTAAATGCTGATGTTGGTTTTTATGAGAGACTGGCTGAGTGTAGCTCAATATCCCGTTACGAGGAAAAGAATGGTAAAATGTCAGTTTTCAGGGTTCGAATCTAGCCAGATTTTTAACTTGCATTTCTTCGCAAGTGGAATTTTTGGCTACTTGCTAAATGGAAAAACAACTTGCATTTTTGACAATTTTAGTTTCATGAACAGAAATTCAGAAATAAGCTGTTGTTTTATAGTAAATTAATTCTTAGTGGTTTGAGGCTGCAGCTCTACTAAGGCTGGAAAATCAGAGAATGGTCTTTCAGATTAAATTATGCTGTTTTAAAGAGTTTTGTCATTTCAGGGAGGTACTAAAATCCATTTTCTGTAATCCTTTCCAATGTCTGAGGGTTCATTCCTAGCTCTTCTATCATTGGCTGCCTTGACAGTTACTGCCCTGTCATGCATGGACGATTTGTCATGAAAAGAAACAGACTCCATCTTCAAGTGCTATCCCCTGTTATAAAATTTATGCCATTAGCGAGTGCAAATAATTTGCAAGTCTTGCATGTGATTTGGGTCACAACAAGGTCATCAAAATCCAGGTCAATATTCAATTCCTACATCCATTTATAAATGACATGTCTTTTAACGATGCCATTTGATTTTTGCTCGCAGTCTGAGTGGTCTCTACTGCCAGATGCCTTGTTGCTTTTCATTGAAATTTGCGAAATCTGAGAGGAATTCTAGAAAGAAAAATATTGGTCTCGTCCAATCATATTGTCCTATAAAAATAGATTTCTTCTAATTTTAGATCGCGAAAAAACCAATGAACTACCCATTTGTGAATATTTGCAACAATCTAAAATTAGAAAGCATATGATTGGCTGAGACCCGACCATGCTGGGGAGTTAATCGTATGCGTCTGCGCATTGAGCTTGTATCCAATGTAAACTTCCGCCATTGGCAGGGTTTTCCGATGGATAAAAACAAAAACATTTACTTTCAATGAACGACATTTAAGGAAAGTGGAGAGAAGATTTATATCTTAGTTAAGAACCACGGATAACAGCCCCAAATATCCACTGGCGAGAAAATGCAAGTAGAGAAAATACCACCTCGCTAATTGCTTTTTTAACTCGCATTTTGCGAGTATGCGAGCTAAAATTCGAACCCTGGTTTTCCATCATCCTATTCTGCCAAACACCCTGCAACGAATGGTTGGTATTGGATTGTTATTTTAAAAGTAGAAATATTGGTCTTTTAATCGTCAATGAATTTCTTTAATTTGCGTTAATGAATATTACCTATGTGGCTTCTGTATGAAAACTGTGCCAAAGGTTAAGATTAACTAATTTTTTAGTGTAAAATTCTAAATATTTTCTTACCCATCATTTTTAACATATGTTTTGGGTGCTCAAAAGAACCATCTCATTGAGACGGTTCTCTTGATAACCCACAACATATGTTTTGATTGAGAATAAGAAAATTAATTTTTTGTACCGCACTCTTAACTAAAGTCCTGCTGTGCTTTTATCTACAAACACTTCACTTGACTGTCACATATAGAAAAAAACAAAACAAGAGGGCCATGAGGCCCTAGTCCACTCACCTGAGTCCCGGTTCACTCAGAGGAGACTCAATCTATAGAATGGGAAGTCATTAATCTGGATACCCCCTTTTTGGCTTTTGTTTGATTTGATTCTTTATGTCCCATCAACAATCTTTCAGTTATGTAGGGACGGGTCTTCCTGGGTTGAACCAGTACTAAGCTAGGATTAAGGTGTCTTGCTCAACCACACAACACAGTGACGCCAGTGAGGCTCGAACCTGCAGCCCTTCGGTATCGAGTCAAGCACTCTACCACTGAGCCACTGCGTTCCCCTTTTTGGCTTTATCCAGGGCTCAGTTCACATGAATCTAAATACAGTAATTATTACCATTTCTTGATCCTCTGCAAGACTCAAATCGTATTCACTCATAGCAACAATGAATATTATGGCTGTGACCCCTTCAAAACAATGTATCCATTTCTTTCGTTCAGATCTCTGGCCTCCTACATCAAACATTCTGTAAAAAATCACATTTATAGAAGTAAGTAATAAGTTGTTTTCAGATCAAAATATAAATTTTTTCCATGTCAACAACTTTTGTTAAGCCTCGGCCCAGGACTGGAGATAATAATTATTTTTCACAATGTGTTCAGTACCCATCAAAATATCTGTACCGAGAATTCAAATGTGTACATGTTTTCTTTAGCAACCATATTCAACCCCCTACAATCAAAATTTGACAAGAGAAATACCCATAATACCCGTTACGGGTATTTCTCTGTCGAATTTAGATTGAAGGGGGATGAATTTTCATGTAGTATTTGGAATATTTGATTTTAGACATTTGGACATGAATGCTTGAAATCATACACTATTCCTTTAATTTAAAGTATGAAAAAAAATTCTGCCTATTTTGCTGATTGCATAAAATTATTTGTGGAGACAGGCCTCCAGATAAATGTGCCTAACTGAAAATTATTTTTCTTATTTCTCAACCAAAATGTATGCTGTGGGTACTCAAAAGAACCCTCTCATTGAGACGGTTCTTTTGAGCAGCCAAAACATATGTTTAGCTTGCAAGGTAAGAAAATAATTGCAATTTTCACCTTAAAAATTTTGCTTAACTGGACCTATGTGGAGATATTTTACTTGGGTACCCATTAGATTGAAATCTGTGCATATTGCTAATTTTTAATGCGTACATAGTACAAACAAGTTTTGAATTTACAATGTGTACAGACCAACAAACAGTGTGTATATAAGAAGTATGCATCTTATCTCCAGCACTGGGACCCCCAACAAACATCTATGCAGTACATGCAAAAGTATTATAAGGCGTTCTAAAACTACACGAACACAAAATTTTCACAAAGTCCTTTGACAAGGACCAGATATAAATGCAAACATAGCATGTCAAATTGTTCAAAGAACCAGAGTTTAATTAAAACTTCCAGGGACACAACTGCAGTTCAATTAATTTCTATGAATAAGTGCAGTTATCTATCTAATGCTAGCTGGTTGAAAAATCTTCCGCCAAGCAGTGAAAAAGCTCAGTTATCTTCGCTTTGAGCCAAAAAGTACATTTTAGGGGTCACAGGTAACCAGTTGGAATTCAAAATTTTACAATTCTTTTTTTTTATACATTGGAAAATTGTGCCCACCCTGTTGAAATGCCATTCAGAAGCGTCACACCTAGGTCTACACTATTTGATGAAAGTCCTCCTGCTTAAAACGCTTCCCTACATAGAGAATGCTAATGTCATTAGTTTTCTTGTAAACTTGATAAGGCCCATCCCATACTGCCAGGAATATCCCAAGAGATGAGACAATAGATTATAATCAAATTCTAAATGACAGTAAATACCAAATGAACCAAAGTTCCAGAAAAGGCAAAGAATAAGAAGTTTCTGGTTTCCGCTTACACACCGGGTAGGCGGCAATCGAAAATGCCAATACTATCGAGGAACGTAGATAAAATCAATAGAAACAGTGTTTTTGATTGCCATTTGTCGCCACACTGGAGTACTCACAACATATGTTTTGATTGAGAAATAAGAAAATTATCTTTAAAGCCTCTGTATAAAGGAAACCCCTAAACGGGTACTTTTGTAAAAAGTGAAGACCCAGATGAAATGCTGCATAATGCCACATTTCATCAGGGTCTACACTGTTTGTTAAAGAAAAAAGATGTTCAGACAAAACAATTAAGTTTTTTTAAATTATAATCTGACACCCCTAGATAAGTACAATGGGCTATCCCAAGTTTATTGTATTAAACCAGAAAGAAGAATCCATTAGTATTGAAAGGGTGAATTACGTTGCTCTTATCAAGAGGAATATGGAGTACTGATGCACAATGCAAAACTAGTCCAATGTTCATTTCTCGATTGAAAACACAAAAGGACCATAACACCTGTCACCAATACGAGTTCACTCTGGTACAATTTTTGCATTTTTAATAAAAAAATATATTTTTCTTTAATGGTGAATTATCACTATTGTGTTTGAGAGCAGACTGATAAATATTTATTCACCAGATGGCATAGACGCTTGGTGAATTAATATTTGCATCTGCCCTACAATATACTGAGAAAATATTTACAATTCACAGAAAAGTAAAATTATTTGAGCCGTGACATGTGATTTCCAACAATGTTGCATTTTGACAAGTGTAGACTCAGACGAGCCTGTGCAGCCTCCTTTTAAGCTTAGAATACTCAAATGGTATTCAGTCAGTAGTTTAACACTCATAGGATATTGGAGAGACAAGCAAAGGCTCTGATCAGACTGGGCGTATGCGCAAGCTGATCTGAGGCTTTGCTGGTCGCAAATACCACTTTGTTAGAAATCTCATGTCGCGGCTCTTTTTTATTTGAAGATGACCCTGTTAAGAGTTAAGACTGCTCTGCATGGATGCAGCATTTTGAATGGACTTTTGAAATGTTTGCAGTGTCTGCTGAAATGAATAAATGTTTAAATGCTGTGTCATGAAGTGCCCTGATTTTGACCTGACATTCAATGACAGACTTTTCCTAAATTCCATAGCCTCATGTACGAAATGAGCATTACATAAACCTAAATGGAGAAAATACATGTATTTTCTAGTCACACATCTGAGCATTTTACATATTTGTTTCTTTTGTGAAGGATAATATAAAAAAAAAATTACAGAAAACATTTAAACTGATAGCTTGGCAAAAGGTAAAATGCTGGATAAAACAATCATCAGAGGCTAAGTGCAATGTGCCTAAACTTAAAAACCTTGTGTTTCTAACATTGTTATGAAATGTCCCTAATATGTAAAATGCAAAATGACTAAAGCCTTGTCATGCTGAGTCTTGCTCCTTCCCAATTTTTATCCTGTACACCTGCAGCATTCAAGTTCATGGAAAACAGTGTAGATCCTGATAAGATGGCTTCATCAGAAGCCAGCTGATCTGGATCTACAGAGTGGTTTCAAAAAAGGATAAATCCAGGAAATAATATAGCGTATTTGTAAAATGATTGAATCACTTGGAACATGGGACAGTCATAATTCAGGCCATTTTCTTTCTCAAAAGCTAATTCTTGTCCTCAAACGGTCCTTCAACTATGGGAAATGTTTTATGACAGGCCAGCAAAACAGCAGCTGTTGCTTACATTTGTCAAGTATTTATGAACAAAAATAAATCTATGACATGAAAAATATGTCTGTAATCCTACTGCAAGTGAAAATGGCCAAGTCTACATCGTTAAACATTGATAAACAGTGTAGAACTATAGAAGGTGTATCTAGAGCGCCACTTTTCCGACTTTCTCATGGAAACACCAACCATGTCATGGTCTTTGGGTCTTCACTGCTCACTCAAAGTATGGAAGGGGATGAAGATACTGGATACACAGGTTTAGATAAACAAAAGTTTTGAGAGTAAAATTGTAAATATTTTCTAACCTATCAGTTTTAACACGTTTTGGGGGCTCAAAAGAACTGTCTCTCTGAGTACCCACAACATATGTTTTGGTTGAGAAATAAGAAAATTAGTTTTTTGTTAGGCACTCTTCTGGATAGCTGCACTGTTCAGTGCCACATGTAGGGCCCTACATTTGAGCATACATGTAGCAAGATTAGCTGTAACAACGCATTTATGCCAAATGGAACTTCCCACCTTTATCAATTGGACAAATCCATTTCAAATTTAATGGCTGCTGAGTAGTAAAATTTCTAATTTTATTCAAATTTTTAAAGTACATTCTGTAAGCAAACAATTAAGAACCTGATCAGATGCCACAAATTGTGGGTGGTATCTATATTCCAGAATCTGTGGCGTCTGATCTGGTTCTGCACAGTTTGTCCGTGTCCCATAAAGAGATGGGTAAAACTTTTTGGAGAGTGACTAACAGAGGTGCTATCAGACTGGGTATCCTGGTCTGTGCCTTTGTTGTATGCATGCAACAAATTCAGACTTTCCAACAATGAGGCCCAAATAAAAGTGTGGCCTTCAGCTTTTTACTTACAAATATGAGACTCTAATTGTTACATTACTCAGTAATAATGAGGAGCCACCTAATGGTAAAATCAACAATGTGATACACGTGCCCACCCAAGATTTAAATCTGTCTTGGCACCTGCCCAGTCCAAATGAACAGTCAAAATTACTTGTCTATGGGTCCAGTCCTCAGCTACCCTTGAGCACACAGTAAGGCTCGGACCAGATGGCTAGTCATGCCACATGTTTGTTTTATCATAAGGCGGCTAATATGTTATCATGAAAGCTGAACAGTGTCTCAAGTTTTCATAGACATTGATATTTTGCTTGATACTCCTACAGCACAGATATCAGGTTTTTATTATTGCTGGTTCTAATAGGGCATACATCGAATCACAGGTTTAGATAAACACAATTTTTCAGCGTACAATCATAAATAGTTTCTTACCCATCAGTTTTAACGTATGTTTTGGGTGCTCAAATCGAGACGGTTCTTTCGAGTACCCACAACATGTTTTGGTTGAGAAATAAGAAAATTGATTTTCTGGTACACACTCTTAACTTAATCAGAATGGAGCATCTCATCTGGGTCTGCATTGACAATCTTTGGGGACAGAAATTAAAGAAACAGATACTGAGCATTCTGCAATACTTTTGACCTGCATTAAGCGATAATTGGTCTTGAAAACCAATTTTTCAATCTTTTTGAGAGTGGTCGTTTTACACAGGTTTTACTGTAAAATGTGTTTCTACAATTCCCGTGGTTTTCACTCTTGTTCAGCGGACATCTTGACAAATTGAAAGATTTTGGGAAAATGTGGTAGAACTTACTTGAAATGTAAATCTTTGAAAGTAAAATGTGTGTTTCTACAAATCCCTTGGTTTTCACTCTTGTTCAGCCGACATCTTGACAAATTAAAAGATTTTGGGAAAATGTGGTCTAACTTACTTGAAATGTAAATCTTTGAAAGTAAAATGTGTTTCTACAATTCCTGTGGTTTTCACTCTTGTTCACCGGACATTTTGACAAATTGAAAGATTTTGGGAAAATGTGGTCTAACTTACTTGAAATGTAAATCTTTGAAAGTAAAATGTGTTTCTACAATTCTCGTGGTTTTCACTCTTGTTCACCGGACAATTTGACAAATTGAAAGATTTTGGGAAAATGTGGTCTTACTTACTTGAAATGTAAATCTTTGAAAGTAAAATGTGTTTCTACAATTCCCGTGGTTTTCACTCTTGTTCTCAGGACATCTTGTTCTGTGGGGACATAGTTGGGTACTGACAATCTGTCGAGGGCATTCAAATAACTGAAAACATACAACATTACATTACAAAATATAATGAGATTTCCAACAATGTGGTATGTGCGACCAGCAAAAGCCTCTGATCAGCCTGCGCTTACACGCAGTTTGATCAGAGCCTTTGCTAGTTGCTTGAATATTCTATGATTGTTAAGCTTCTGACTGAACATCATTTGGAGTTTCTAAGCTTAAAAGGAGGCTAGATTCATGTCAAAATGCCACATTGTTAGAAATCTCATGTCGCTGCTCAAATGTCTTTCTACGGTAACATTGCTCTCATTAAACTAATATATGGGGCCAGCTAGACCCTTTAACCCTTTCTGTTCTGGATACTGGTAAACAGGTACTTTGGCAAACAGTGAAGACTCAGATGAAAAGTTGCAAAATGCAGCATTTGATGCATTGGGGTCTGCACTGTTTGAGGTGTCTGCTAAGATAAAGCAATCTTCAGAGAAAGAAACAGAAATTGACCTGCAACCCCTTAAAATACAAAATGGACAATTTCATACTTATTAGATCAATATGTATGGGAAAATCCATCACATTTACAAGTAGGTCCTGCCTATGGTCCCCAAGAATTCAATTGTTAGGAGTTTGGTAGGGAAGTTAGGGTAAACATGATCCTGCTGTTGAACACCCATAGATCCAGTCTGCGTAGATTAAATTGCACAAGATATTTTTTAGCAAATCTAAAAGCAAATCTAAAAGGATGAAATTTCAGACTGATTCAAAATCTGAAACAACAAAGACATTTAAAAGCGTTTGTTTAACCAGTTCACAGCAGGAAAAAGATTTTCTCTACGAATTCTATTTCTGAAACAAATCTTTTATTTATTGTATTCTTTTTGGAACTGAAGAAACCTTTCTTTATGAGGGAATTATCACGAAAATGATTATTGAACAAGCGGGAAAGAAAAGGCCAATCAATATTGTAACAATTCATCTTGGGTAGAGAGCTGATTATGAACCCTTTGCCAACAAGTGCCGTCTGCTGATCACCTTTGCAAACAGTTTGGACCCAGATCAGGCCCGACAAAATGTCGGGCCTGATCTGGATCCAAACTGTTTGCCACTCTAATGGTATTTCTGAAAGATTTTTTTTGAAAAAGTTGATTTTGAAAAAATCAGCAGATGACATATAAAGCGTGAAAAAAAATACCCAGAAGGCAGTGTTAAGCCACCCACAGATAATATAACAACTAAAATAACTTTTATTATCTGAGTCCTTGACTCTTTGCATGCTGGGTAATTTAGCATGTTTTTTTCTGCTGATTTCTTCTCTTTTTTTTTAATTTACTTTTTAAAAAAAAAATCTTTCAGGAATAGCATCAGACAGTCAAACAGTTTGGATCCAGATCAGGCTCGACATTTTGTTGGGCCTGATCTGGGTCCAAACTGTTGTTTGCAAAGGTTATCAGCAAATGACACCAGCAATTAAAAAAAAAACAGATAAAATTACAATGGACTTAAAAAGCAAAAAATTTCATTGTTCAGCATTTTTTCGGAGACGAATGATAGTAGTCAATCAGACATAGACAGAAAAAAAATGCTTCAATTGTTTAGAAATTCCGTTGAAAAGAAGTAAGAATAACTTTTGTAATGTGCATTCAAAGACATAACACACATATAAGCCAGGAGTCAAACATTTCCTAACACCTCTGCTGGATTTGACAAGTGCATTTGTTCACTGTCATAAACAGAAGTTTGTTTAATATCAGGCCTTGTCCAGTACACCATCATATACAACTCTAATTGGAGATCAAAACGTCACAAGTATGATCACCGGTCGGGCAACATTCATGCATAGTTCTGTTATATGGTCTCCTAGAAAAGATTTAATACAAGATTTTATCAAAGGGCTGCAACTCCAAGAAAAATCATCCAAATAAAGCATGCCAACAATATGCACATCTTCTCTGGATACTGATGGTTCACATGAAGGTTCCTGCGGACAAGATTTATGGGACAGACAGCCAGATATACTGACAGAAGGACACTGAAAAGGAGGCGACTATATGCTGACCCCTCAGGTAGAATAATACAAACTTGCAACGGAACTGGTGGAAAACAGAAGTGGTTGTGACATACATGTATTCAATTCAGCCAGCATGACAAGGGCTAACAGCCAAGACAACAATATTTCAATCGTGTCTAGCCATCTCTCAGAGAAAGTATAATTTATCTCCCTTCCCTACTATTGTAAGCACAGCAGGCGTCAAAAATACTTTACCATCAGCATAACTGGTAGGATGTCTGTGATGTCTCGTGAAAACTTCATCTAGCTGCAGGCCTTCAGTTTAAGAGTATGTACCAAAAAACTTTTTTCTTATTTCTCAACCAATACATATGTTGTGGCTACTCAAAAGAACCGTCTCAATGAGACGGTTCTTTTGAGCACCAAAACTTATGTTAAAACCGATGAGTGAGAAAATATTTACAATTTTACGCTAAAAAGTTTGCTTGTCTCTGTTCACCATCACAAGGCTTGCACACTGATGCTGAAGTATACCAATTAACTAAGTTTCGATTCTAACTGTGCAAATATTATGGATTTATTCTGCTTTATAATATTATTCTGCTTCATTTATTCACAAAAATACATAAATTGATGATAATTCAATCACTTCTTAAGTAAAATATCTGGAGTTAGACAAGAAATTGAGGCGTGACTTTCTGTGAATGGACAGATGCAACACTTTTCAACATTTGGCTTTTAATAATTATCCTTGCTTGTGTTGTGTCAAATATTTTGATTATAACTGAAGCAATTACTTCATACTTCTGATTATTAATATTTTTATTCCAGAAAAAATGGCCAAGGCCAACTAATCCTATCCCAATGATGTATCCCCAGAGATATCCCAGTGACATGAAACTGTCATGGTGACTCTATGGCCGTGGATTTGCTCCGCTAACAATGTTAGCGGAGCAAATCCACAGTCATGGCGTCAACATATAACCGGATATGGCATCTGACAATGTGTACTTACTATTCTGCTGAATCGTTCAACTGGTATTCCCGTGATCTACTGACACATTCTTGTACACCCGAATCTTTCCATAACCTCTTCATCACTGCCGCCAACTCTCCCGATAAATCACCCTCATCAGCATTACCCGCTAAAGCAAAGAACTGTCTTGCATCATCCTGAAAAATAAAGAGCAGCCGCTCATAAAATGTTGGTACTTACAACATGGCTCACATTCTTCATAACTCCATACATGAAATATTTAAGTAAGTTGAAAATGAGCATCAGTATTCATGCTAAAGTAATCATGTACACACACAGTTTGACAGTAATTCTAACTCTTTGCATACTAGGTAATTTTTCATGCTTTTGTTGTTGTCTGCTGGTTTTTTGTTTGTTTTTTTTTTTTTTCAAAAAATTATTTCAGGAACCCTATCAGAGTGTCAATGCCATCAGAAGGAATGTTTAATTTTTAACACATTTTATGCATTCAACAATTACAAAGGAAAATAATGCTTCAAATTTAAAATCTACTTATTATTACTTAACCTTTTTCTTCTCTGAAAGTATTTAATACAATTAGTGCAGACCAAGAAAAAAATGCTAAATCAGGACAGCGTAGCTAGACTGCAACTTTTTAATTGAGAGAATATGTGACAACCTTAGATTATGTATGTATAGGAAGCTTATGGATAAATATTGTTCAGTTGAGACATATTTTATGGTCAACAAACATACATGACAAATCTGATGTCTTGGAATGAAAGCTAACCCTACAAGGTATCTATGGTGCAACTATGAACGCTTTCTGACAAGTGGTTGTCATGATATGGACTTCTAGAAAACTTAAACACAGTGTGATGGGAACTGGACGCCACGAAACGGAATGGGACCGGGTACGATCGTGGTGACTACAATAGCTCTTTGCACTTCGTGCAGTCAAGCTAAAACTATCTTCAGACAATTATTTACTTACATATTTATATATTGGGAATTTAAACCTCAATCAGTGACCCCTCAAATTGATAATAGACCATAAACAATTTATCATATCAGACTAGATGGACGATTCCAGAAGAAAAGAAAGGGTTAATAAGAGAGGGGATCACCCACTATTTGCCAAATTTGTAATAAGGAAGTTTATTTCTATATCTTTTAAGCCCACAAAGTGTGACAGCTATCTAAACAGCAATGGCATCTTTATGATAAAACAATTTTCTACTCAAGGATGATAGAGAAAGGACTTGATCTGAAGTTGATAGATTAACCCTTTACCTCAATAGAGGCACCTTTTAAAGCCTTTGCGAACAGAGCAGACCCAGATCAGGCAGCTCTTGTAAGAGCTGCCAGATCAGGGTCTACTCTGTTTGCTTATGGAATTATGATTAGATATGATCCTACGCTAGTAGACCTGAAAAGTAATTTCTTTGATCTAAGTTTATTTATATTTTATTCATGGTGGGTGGAGCTTAGCATGACTATGCATGAAGGAAAGGGTTGAATGAGCCAGCCCATAAGATAATGGTATTATCCCAAAGGATAATACTTTAACCCTTATCTCCCCCTCCAATAATCCTAAAAATGTTCTCTGCTTTTTATGTCTGTTACATATGTTCAAGTGCACTTCAGTTTAGATTTTAACTATGAACCCTGATCAGACTGATCTCATGGGGAGCAGTTTGATCTGGGTCAACATTACATGTTTGTTTGTTTGTTTTGTTGCTTTATGTCCCAAGTCAACAGCTAAGGTCATGGTGGGACGGTTAGTTCACCTAACCACACTTTTTCATGGGCATGCTTGAACAAGCAGTTAGCCAGTACTTCATGCACAAACTTTCGCTTGTAACTGACAACAACCCTTCTTGAATGATTCAGCGAAAGGGAGGAGAATGACCGTAGAAATTATTTCATGATCAATCTCCACGAAAGTATGGGACCTGGCTGCGATCTAACTCGCGACCCCTGGATCTGCAATCAGACTTGCATCTGTAGCCAGACACATTACCCACAGCGCTACGCGGCCCGGTGACACATTACATGTAATTGATTAATCGTTTGTAATATAGGCTGCCTAAGAACACTATTAAACCCTATACATCTTTACTAGACCCTACTTAAAATGGGTGGGGCAACTGGCTGTCTGTGGTAGTGAGTGCTATTACACTATCATTTACTTCTCCTTAATAGTTAAGGGTTGAGCGGCTCTTTTGTGATCCTCAGATCCGAGAACATCCACACAACATGATTTAATGCATCAGATCAAATCACTGTAGAAATAATGGGTTACATCACGCATATAGTGTGCTGTTGTTGTCCACAATATATTTCTGCCACTAGAAACAGGGAGAGAGAGAAAAGATTGGATAGAAAGCAAAAGTAACCACACCCTTCCCCATGACACCCTTATCCCACTTTCTCATCTATCTCACAGTGACACTGATATTGCCAGTGTCTTCTGCTGACAGCTAGTATGGACCAAAATCAGGCACAACAAAATGTTGGGCCTGGAATGGATCCAAAACTTTTTGACCCTCTGACAATTATCATGATTATCAAACATGCAAAGAACCGGGTTTAACCCATGAAGGTAGGAAATTGTCCCAACATGACTAAAATTGTTGATTGGAAAGTAAAGCATCAACACAAACAAATAGACTAAGCCAGAGCATTCACTCTGATCAGTGTTTTTTCAGGCTATATCAATTTTGAAAATGGTATAAAACCAGATCTTCAGTGGTTAGTAACCACTGATCAGAGTGCACACAGTTTTCCATATATCTCGAGAATCCATTTCATTAACTTAAAAACTGGCATAAAAACAGGACATTGAGGAGCATTAATTTATACAGCATGACAAGGATTAACCTGATAACCAGGTAGTTTTATGTCAAATCAATATTTTCCATATTTGTTCCTGTTTGCTTCAAATTAAGCACCACTTCAAAAGCTGCCAATTATAGCTTATCAAGTTTCTGAGACATGTCAAGAATAAATAATTCTTCAACCCTTAAACTGCAAGTCACATAAGCAGCAGTCAACTATCTCACACTAAACGTATTTCTGTGTTTTCTGCAAACACTTCAGGTTAACCAGCCATGTGTTTTCTCGAAACACTGCAGGTTAACCAACCACCTTTCTGTATTTTCTTAAACACTGCAGGTTAACCAACCACCTTTCTGTATTTTCTTAAACACTGCAGGTTAATCAACCACCTTTCTGCATTTTCTTTAACACTGCAGGTTAACCAATCACCTTTCTGTTTTTTTTTCTCTAAACACTACAGGTTAACCAACCACCTTTCTGCATTTTCTGCAAACACTACAGGTTAACCAACCACCTTTCTGTTTTTTCTCTAAACACTGCAGGATAACAAATTACCTTTCTGCATTTTCTGTAAACATTGCAGGTTAACCAACCACCTTTCTGCATTTTCTGTAAACACTACAGGTTAATCAACCACCTTTCTGTTTTTTTCTCAAAACACTGCTGGTTAACAAATTACCTTTCTGCATTTTCTGTAAACGCTAAAGGTTAACAAACCACCTTTCTGTTTTTCTCTAAACACTGCAGGTTAACCAATCACCTTTCTGTTTTTTTCTCTAAACACTGCAGGTTAACAAATTACCTTTCTGTTTTTTTTTCTCTAAACACTGCAGATTAACCAACCACCTATCTGTTTTTTCTCTAAACACTGCAGGTTAACAAATTACCTTTCTGTTTTTTTTCTCTAAACACTGCAGGTTAACCAACCACCTTTCTGTTTTTTTTTCTCTAAACACTGCAGGTTAACCAACCACCTTTTTGTTTTTTCTCTAAACACTGCAGGTTAACCAACCACCTTTCTGTTTTTTTCTCTAAACACTGCAGGTTAACCAACCACCTTTCTGCATTTTCTGTAAACACTGCAGGTTAACCAACCACCTTTCTGTTTTTTCTCTAAACACTGCAAGTTAACCAACCACCTTTCTGCATTTTCTGTAAACACTGCAGGTTGACCAACCACCATTCTGTTTTTTCTCTAAACACTGCAGGTTAACCAACCTTCTTTCTGCATTTTCTCAAAACACTGCAGATTAACCAACCTTCTTTCTGCATTTTCTCTAAACACTGCAGGTTAACCAATTGCCTTTCTGCATTTTCTGTAAACACTACAGGTTAACCAACCACCTTTCTGTTTTTTTCTCTAAACACTGCAGGTTAACCAATTACCTTTTCTGCATTTTCTGTACACTTCAGGTTAACCAGCCATGTGTTTTCTCAAAGCACTGCAGGTTAACCAACCACCTTTCTGCATTTTCTGTGAACACTACAGGTTAGCCAACCACCTTTCTGTGTTTTCTCAAACCAACCACCTTTCTGTGTTTTCTCTAAGCACTGCAGGTTAACCAACCACCTTCCAGTGTTTTCTGTCAACACTGCAGGTTAACCAACCACCTTTCTGTGTTTTCTGTCATGCTACATGTTAACAAACCACCTTTCTGTGTTTTCTGCAACACTGCATGTTAACCAACTACCTTTCTGTAATTTCTGCAACACTGCAGACCAACCAACTACCTTTCTGTGTGTGATCTAGGTCTACATTTGAGTGTTAACCAAAGCATATAAGTTCCGTGCCTTGTCCTGCTTATTTAAGATAAATTCAGCTAGAAAACAGTGTAGATCCGATCTGGATCAACACTGTTTTCAGTATTTTCATTCTCCCTGTGAACTCATATCATGCAAACAAGTCGATCATATCATGCAACAGATTCAGCTGGAAATTACATGTAGGAATGCATAGAACATATAAATACAGTCAGCAGGCCAAGGGTTAAGGTTTCAATCCACTGATGATTTAATTAACAGCGGGCAAACTGATCAGATACAGATTCTTTTATATTCCCAAGTTATGAGCTAAATTATTTCTACAGGTATGTGGATTATTTGCATATTTTCTAAAATAAATTGCACAGCCAAAACAAAATCCCTTGACATTCAAGAAAATATATACTTCATCAACAATTATGCGGCTATTTCTTATGCGCACCATTCCTGCGTCGGGAAAAAGGGAACGTTGCCTGGGTCCTGTCTTTCGTCCAGTTACGAATTCGTATCAATATGGTTTTCAGATACTCTTTTGTCATATGGATGTTTCCACATTTTATTGACAAAATAAACTAAAATGTGTCCGAAATATCGATAGACCCTTTATCAGAACTGATCGTCTCAGTACTAAATACAGTTGAACAGATCAGGCGAAATCAAACAATGTGCACAATTTCTAAGTTTTTACCCTGTTTGCGCATACAAAAATGACCGATCCTGCGATGCTGCAAAATGTCATTTGTCTGCTCTGTTTGCTGGGGTAAAAACAATCTTCAAGTACAGAAATACAGTACATCATCTGACCTACATGAATCAAAATCATGCAATTGATACTTTTCAACTCTTTGTCTGCTGGTGTCATCTGCTGATAACTTTTTGCAAACAGTTTGGATCCAGCTATAATAATGTTGAGCCACAGTAATCAGAATCCAAACTGTTCGACATTCTGATGGTACATGTATATATTCCTAAAAGAATTTTATGAAAAATATCAGATGACGAAAAAAGCATGCACAATTTTCCAGCATACGAAGAGTTAACGTTATGATGCTAAACCATTTACTCCATAGGCTATTTTTAGATCATGACATCATTTTCTATTTTTAGACAAATATTTGAAAAATTAAAGAAAACTTTACGTTAAGTTTTGAATACTTTTGAAAGTATTATGGAAAATGGAGCATTTGCTCCAAAAGAGCAAATGCTCCATTTTTCGTAATATTTTCAAATATATGATATTTCAAAGGCGTTATGGGGTAAAGGGTTACGGTCAAGAATAAGTTGGTGCGAAAAGCATACTAGTGAATAGGGGTGTCCCATATCATAATGAGATCTGTTTGTTCTAAATTCAGGAGAATTTACTAATTATGCAGTGACAGTAACACATAATGTCAAATCTCTAACAACCAGTCATCCATCAATATCATTATCAAATGCTTGACATGTACAACCTATGACTACAGATATGATAGTGTCAAGTTTCCCACTCCATTTACATGACAGTGTTTACAAACAAAGCTATTTATAGTTTGCGTACAAGTTTAACAAGACAACAGTCAACAAATTTCAGTCACCTCAAACTTATTTCTTCCCGCCCTTATTATTGTTTGGTTGCATGTCAAGAGGGAATTTTCGGACAGTCTGACAGCACCAAAAATCCAGCTTGCTTATTAAGATTTGCATACTGGGTAATTTTGCATTCTCTGCCGATGAAATTAAGGCTCTGACCAACATGTATCAAAATCATGCAATAGATACTTTTAGGACTTTTAGGGCCTTAATTGTTTGGCTTCATCTGCTGATATCTTTCCTGTTTTGAAAGTTGCGTAAAATATTTTCGCAATTAGACCAGGGGTTCATCATGTTCATGAAATATGGCGAACACACAACTTCTGTATGTAACCTATGATCTCATGCTATTGGTGTATGAAACCTTCGCTCTGCAAGTTGTCTCGTTGATGACATATGGAGGTCTAAGACTCAAATTCTGTACATATAACCTGTGACCTCCCGCTATGACCTCAACCTTGAAACAGGGAATCTTCAAGCTTTGCTTTGCACTCTGTCCCAATGAGGTGGACTGATGATGTTGATGATGATGATGATGTGTGGTAAATATTTCTACAATTGGACCCGAGTCTCCAAAATATTCACTCCTTGAGGTGGACATAATTTAAGTGTGAAATATAATTTTTATTTCAAGATATATGATGTGGACAAACATGATGGATAGAAGGATGGAAGCAAACCCACAGCAAACAAAGTGCGAGGGTATAACAGGCTTTCAGATATGTGTGCAGGCTGATTTTGTTGATACATGAACAGGTTTTCCCATGACATGGGCTCACATTTTCTACAGGCAAATTGTTATTCTATACAGAATGCATCATCCCTAGCTGAGGGACCAAGAATAAAGCGAATTAGTGACTTTCTCATGCTAAGCACATTGTCTACTTTTTCTACCTAAACATAAATCGTAAATTGATGCATAAAACATAAAAGTTCTTCACTTATTATGCACTCTGGGACTGAACAACCAACCATCTTTTTGCAAATTCAATCTGCAGACAGACAGCATTATCTTTATCCAACAAAAAGAAAATATTTCAAACTATTCGCAAACTGCAGGCAATCGATGTTTGCCACATCCGGGGAAGAGTGGCATGGACACTACACAATTTTTATATTTACCGCAACTTTGTCTCAAGAGCTCAAAACTTGGAGCTTCCCCCCTCCCCCCCTTAATTGCACTTATCAGAATAAATACTGTCCGGTAATTCAGCTTGTTAACTCTTTGCCTACTTGGTAATTTTTCAGGCTTTAATATTTGTAGAACTTTTTTGAAAAATTCTTGCAGGAGCAGCATCAGAGTGTCAACAGTTTGGATCCAGATAAGGCCCGATGTTCTATCGGCCTGGTCTGGGTCCAAACTGTTTGCAAAGATTATCTGCAGACCACACTAGCAAAGAGTTAAGACTGGTGATATGCCAAGAATTTGAACTACAAACAACCGTACAAGGTACAAAATATCATTATAACTCTAAATACTTTGTATACTCATACAGATTTTATTGTAATTATTGTTTTTATCCTAAAGAATGTGACAATTGTGGTCCATATTCAACCTAATAATCACATGCCCTATTTAAGAAACAAAGGGCTTCACGTTAACTTTGTATGAGACCCGAAGTATTCACGATTCCATGAACATTCCAAAAATTGAAGTATAATTGCTTATATTTACATTTTATTATAAATATCTAAAATATAGAAATTATTTATAATTTAGGATATAGACAGTTTTTTTGTATTCAATATGTAATCGTATAACGTTTTTGTTGGAGAGTAAAACGAAAAAGCGGAACAGCCAGTGTGATTACACGAACAGCCAATGGGGCAAAGAAGAAGCTTGTTGCACGTCCGACTCAGGTGTGGCTCACTGTCAATCACAATACCAGTGTCACTTCTGGCGAATGAATTTGATGTTCGAAACGTATTGCACGGGCAAGTCAGCTTGGCAGCAGTCAATCAAATGTATGTCTTTTATGAGGCTATGATCAGTTGCAAAAATCTAAAGATTCAATAAAGGTAAATAAATGTAAATATATATTAATAAGCAGCACATACCAAGTTTTTAACCCATTTATTTCTATAATGGTGTCAATTTGACAAATTCATTTGGAATTTAAGGGGTTTTGGGGTAGAAATTTAAAATTTCATTCCAATTTTAAAAGTACATTCTTTAAGCAAACCGTGCAGAACCTGATCAGACACCCCATACTGTTTGCCGATGTCCCATAAAATGGACACTAGGCTTATATGGGTTAATGGATTGTGTGACCTATAAAAATGTCTTTTGTACAGTCAATCAAGCCATGCAATTTACATTCATTTATCACTATACAATGTATGGTGGATTCGTTCATTGTATGAAAGAAAGTAAGGACCCAGATCAGCTGGGGCTTCATCAGAAGCGGGTATAAATTCTTTAGAAGTAAACATGCGCACAGTACGATTAGCTAAAGTTTAATGTGACATTAAAGTTATTTTTCAAAACTTGCACATTCAACTGATTCAGAAGCTTCCTTATATTATAATTAAATTGTCTACTGGATTTCAGACACAAAATTGCTTTAAAATAGACACTCCGGGAAGACATGTAAAACCGCTATAATTATGACAGCCATGTGACGAGAAAACTTTTCTTGTAGCTAGGACACAATGAAGGGGCAGATCAGACTCCGGGTCAGCAGTCTAAACATTATTGTTCACTTTGCTAACTCTGCCTACTGGGTAAATTGCATGCCTTTATCTAGTCTGCTGATTTTTTTCAAAATCAACTTTTTTATAAAATTCTTTCAGGGAATACCATCAGAGTGTCAAACAGTTTGGATCCAGGTCAGGCCTGATCTGGGTCCGAACTGTTTGCAAAGGTTATATCAGCAGAAGACACTATGTTTGTTTGTTCAATTACATTCTTTCCCAGTACAGGGTTGCCACTCAATATCCATTTCAAAATTCCCTGACTTTTCACTGACTTTTCCCTGACTTTCAACCGTTTTCCAGACCCTTTTGGAAGGCCAATTTTAGCCATTTTCATCCATCGACTATACGAAGAATTTGCACACATATTTGAACTTGCTGATTTAATCTTTAAAGAAAAATCTTAAACCATAAATATTTGAAAAGGAATGTTTCTGAACATAAATTGCTTGCAATTTATGTTCAGAAACATTCCTTTTCTAATATTGCTTGCAAATTATGGAAACTAAAATTTCCAGAAGCCTGTTAACTAGCATCTTTTTAGGAAAATTTTGAAATTCCCTGACTTTTCCCTGACTTTTTTAATTTTTGTTTAAATTTCCCTGACTGAAAATGTAATTCCCTGACTTTTCCCAGACCTGGAAATTTTTTCATTTTCAAGAACTTTTTCCCTGACCGTGGCAACCCTGCAGTAAATAATTTTTCAGTTATGTCGGGACGGGTCTTCCTAATGGTTGAAACAGTACTGAGCAAGGATAAATGTGTCTTACTAAAGGAAACAACACAGTGATGCAGGTCACTCCGAGGCTGGAACCCGCTGCCCCTTGGTCTCTCACGTCAAGCACTCTACCACTGAGCCACTCCCCTGCGAAATTTTGTTCTACAAATTGGAGGTGTTCTAGAACTGTTCTAGAACATTTAGAACTGTTCTAGAAATGTTCTAAACAGGTAAATATGTTTGTTCTAGAACTCTTGTTCTACAACTGTTCTAGAACATTGTTATAGAACAAATCAAACACATTCTAGAACTGATTTCCATTCTATAAGTGTTCTTGAAATATTCTAGAACATTTTTAGACCAAATCAAGAACCAGTAAGTTCTACAAATGTTCTAATAATATTCTAGAACATTTTTAGAACTTTTCAAGAACAAAATAAGTTGACAGAAACTTCTAAAAAAAGATACAAATTAAGTTCTAGAACATTTGTCTTACTTTTTAGAACTAGTTAATTCTACAAATATACATATAAATTCTAGAACATTTTTGGAACTTCTCAAGAGCAGAAAGCATCAGGTAGCTCAGTGGTTGGGCACTTGCCTCTGGTGCTAGAGGTCCCAGGTTCAATCCCCTGCTTGTGGTGTGGAAGCTTTCTGTGTCCGAACACGCTTTCTCTGGTGTCATTTGCAGGGATGACACTAGATAAGTGCATGGTCCTTTGGATCGGGGTGTTAACTGGATGTCCTCTTTGCAGGGAAGGTCACCCCTTGTGCAGGTTAAAGAACCCTACGGTAATTTAGATATGGTTAATTACTTGTAGGCTTTCATCCTGCAACCTGGAGTGTACAAAGTACACTTGCCGATACTCGCAGGCGAGGGTCTGGCAGTATATAGAGAAAGAAAGAAAAAAGGGCAAAATAAGTAAAAGAAAATTCATATTAAGTTCTAGAACTTATTTAGTACTTTTATAGAACCAGCAAGTTCTAGAAATGTTCTAAAAAGTTCTAGAACATTTTTAGAACATTTAAAGAGGAAACATGTCATAACCAGATGGATGATGGGAAAAACATGGCTGCCAGAATTGGAGGGAAAATGTGGAGGCTCTTCAAAAACATTTGTTTGGGACTTTCTAGATGGCAAACATGATAGTAGTATTGCCTGAGACAGTGAGTAGACCTGAAAAACTGTTTCTCTAAGGTTTTTAATGTTGATTAATGGTGGGGTTGTTGTTTGTAAGTCTTTTTAGCAAATGTAAGACAATGTTTTGAAATGGGTGGGGTAATACAGGGTGGCATGTTACCACAATGAGAAGATGATCATGGCTTAGTAATTACTTTAAACAGAGGTTGAGCAGTTAACATCCAATAAGTTTTCCAAAAAAACAATGTTATAGTTTTACAATGAATGTTATTTATTTTTCAATTCATCTATAATTCGGGAGAAATATTTACTGAACCAGCAAGTTCTACAAAAGTTAAAAAATGTTCTAGAACATTTTTAGAACAGTTCTAGAACAAGCATGTCACTATCATTAATTTAACCAGATGGATGTTGGGAAAAACATGGCTGCCAGAATTGGAGGGATTAATTATGAAGGCTCCCCAAAAAGAACTTGTGTGGCAGTTTCTAGATAGCAAATTTGACAGTATTATAGTCTGGGACAGTGAGTAGGCTTGAGACACAATTTCTTAAGTTTTAATGTTAATTGTTGCTGTAGTTGCTGTTTTTCCAAGGTCAAATGCATGACAATGTTTTGAAATGGGTGGGGTATTAGGGTGGCAATAACTAACAACATTTAGGCCAACTTAGGGCCCCTATAATCATTCTCCTCCAGTTGATGTTTATTTATTTATTGTGTCACCTGCTTTTTAGGATCAATCGGGGTTTTAAACAAAAGTCAACAGTTTTCCAGATATATAAAGGTAGCATTCTATGGGATCTTACTACCAAACCCTATATGGGACAGTTTTGGGGAGGTGGTCTACGACTGTTTTAGAAAAGTTCAGTTGTATTAGAACATTTGCGAACAAACCACTAGAACATTCCTGAAATTGTTCTTAAACTATTCTAAAATGCTCTAAAATAATTCAGGGGCATTAATAGAATGTTTTAATGACATGATTTTTGAAGAGTTGTTCTACAGTTTTTCCAGAAAATTTCTAAAGGTTTGTTCTGGATGAGTTCCATATAAAGACAAGGTTATTCTAGAACAGTTCTAGAACAAACCATAAGAACAGTTCTGGAATTGTACTGGAACCATTCTAAAAATGTTCTAGAATGATTAAGACATTTATAGAACATTAAATGAGACATTTTTAGGGGTGTTCTACAATTGTTCCAAAAAAATTCTAAACGTTTGTTCTAGATCAGTTCTAGAACAATCCAAGTTTATTCTAGAACAGTTCTAGAACAAATCATTAGAACATTTCTGGAAAAGTTCTGGAACCATTCTACAGATGTTCTAGAACTATTCAGAGACATTTATAGAACGTTAAATGGGACATTTTTTAGGGGTGTTCTACAATTGTTCCAGAAAAATTCTAAAGGTTTGTTCTAGATCAGTTCTAGAACAAACTAAGTTAAATTCTAGAACAGTTCAAGAACAAACCATTAGAACATTTCTAGAATAGTTCCGAAACCATTCTACAGATGTTCTAGAATCATTCTGAGACATTTATAGAACGTTAAATGGGACATTTTATGAGGGGTGTTCTACAATTGTTCCATAAAAGTTCTAAAGATTTGTTCTGGAACTGTTCTAGAACAAACTTGATTTGTTCAATAACTGTTCTAGGAAAAAACTTTTAGAATTTTCTGGAACTTTTCTAGAACAAATCTTTTGACCTTGGCTAGAACATTTGTAGAACAAAAAATTGTCCCATTTAACGTTCTACATCTGTCCCATAAACGTTCTAGAACATATCTAGAACAGTTCTAGAACATAGTTCTAGAAAATTCTAGAACTTTTCTAGAATGGTTCTAGACCATTTCGCAGGGGCTGTGCTCCTTGCGACACTACATAATAGGCAAAGAGTTGAACCCAAATTTTCGAGATTCTAGCTGGTAATCAACCCCACAAAAACCTTTTTTCAAGTGAAATGCCCAATCAATTTCAGTCCTATATCTAGAATTAACTGTTGCCTTCAAATTATGATTCTAATACGCATGCATTGCCACTCTTAGTGCAATACGGTTAGGATGCAAAGATGCTGCAAGCTCAATTACAATTCATGCACAAAGTAGAAATCTTCACAAAAATTCAACATGATACTGCATCATGAGCTCAAACTATGTGGGAGACTGGAAAAAAAGTCTCTCTGCATGAGCTCAAACTTTATGAGACTGGAGAAAAAGTCCCTCTAACCTGGTTCTTATATTCATATTTTCATTTTCATCTTGAGGGTGAAGTTTTAACTCTTTGTATATACTTTAAATGATTTCTTCCATATATCTATCTCTATATACTGCCTGATGCCTCACGGCATTATCTTCAGGGATGCATGTACTCCTCCGGGTTGCAGGATCAGAAAGCCTACTAAAGTAACCATATCTTAACTACCTGCATTGGGTTCATTAACCGGCACAGGGGGTAACTTTCCATGCACATGGGACATCCAGTTAACGTTCCGATCTGAAGGATGGCACACTAATTTTGTGTCATTCCTGCAAATGGCACTAAGGAAAGCATGTTCAGACACCAAAACTTTTCGTCACCACGAGCAGGGATCGAACCTCAGACCTCTAGCACCAGAGGCATTAGTGCGCAAACCACTGAGCTAACATTCGCTTGTACAATGAGCTGAGATGGATTCATTGTACATATCAAGGGGTCACAGGTAAGAATTTCCAAATAATGATACAATTAAGTCCCCATAAGTTTTTTTGCTCTTTAGCAAACAGTGCAGACCCAAATGAAATGCCAAATTCTGTGGCATTTCATTTGGGTCTTCACTATTTATCAGCTAAGTACCTGTTCAGGAGTTCCAGTATACAAAGGGTTAATGTATAGTCTACAACATATAGCTATAGGGGAATCAAAAAGTCTAAAAGCCGCTAAACTTCTCTACATGTTCATTGACACCAGCGGTCAGACAACCATCAGGTATGCTGTGAAGCTATTCCAAATTGGGCAACAGTGATACAAAAGCATGTTTTTACATACAATAATTAACCTGTCTTAAAGTAATGCCCTGCTGCACCAGGATTTATTCTGTATTGAAAGCAGTGTAGATCCTTATCAGCTGAAAAACACTGGGTTAGTCAGAAGCTACATGATTCAGATTGGCTCATCTTTTGGTTTAAGAAGGCATCACAAAAATAACAGCAAACAATGACTTCCCATTTTAAAAGTATTTTCAGCAGGACAAGGTCACTCATTATGGAGATTGTATTATTGACTGTCACAAACAATGCTCACACATATTAAAACAAAAAAAATACAAGTCATAATTTACTTACAATATAACTGCACCGTAATAACAGTAAAAATTGGGAAACTCGGGTCCAACACTATTTGACCAAGCTCCACCGCGCCATCTTTAAACTGCACTGTTGAATTCTTAACGTTTCTTTTCAGGAAACCTTGACAAACAGTGCAGATCCTGATGAGACGCTGCCATCTCATCAGGATCTGCCCTGTTTGATAAGGTAATTGAAATACAATATACATATGACTTGGAAATCATATGGCATCAAATTGTGACATGAAAACGTCGAAAACCTAACACTCCAGGATACAATTAATGCTTTCGATGTCATAGATGAGATAGTCAAAATGCCCGACTTGAGATCAAAGTTTGCACTAAAGCCTAGGTTTTGGCCACGGTAGAGCTACAATTCACCCCGATTTAGAGACATCGGCATGAATCCTAGTTGTATCGTAGTGATTTGTGAAGAATCATGGTGATTCAGGAACCTTCAGGACAATGCTACGCCAATTTTAAACCGTTTGAAACGGCGGGTGAATCGTGTTGGATTGTGGGCGTGGCTTAAATCATAGCTCTACGTAGCGGAATTGGGATCATTCCTAGTGGCACCGTGGTAGTATCCATGGTCATTCATGGGCCTTCGGCGTGATTCAGGGTATCAACTGACACTACGATACACCCCCAGTATAGGTCACATCAGGACGAATCATGGTGAATCTTAGCCAGAATCCTAAATGTGTAACTTAAAGGCTTAAGTTACTTGACAAAATAATTTCAAACAAGATTCTAAACACTCATTTTTTATATGGCCTCGATAGTATTTTTTTTCAATTAATTGGACGACATCTGTTGCTTGCTTTTGTAACTGTTCATGATAAAAAATCATGAGGCAGAGCTACATATTTAATATAAGCCTCACCGCAGGGAAAATATTATGTTGATGCATGCAAACAACAAAGGGGCTCATCAGACCAGTCTGAGTGGATGCTCAGTCTGATCAGCACCTTTGTTACTTGCTATCTGGAAAGTATTTAATTGAGCCGCGACATGAGATTTGGTATGTGCGATCAGCAAAGGCTCAGACCAGCCTGCATATACATGCAGTCTGATCAGAGCCTTTGCTAGTCACTTGAATATTCGATGATTGTTAAGCTTCTGACTGAACACCATTTGGAGTTTCTAAGCTTAATAGGAGGCTACACAGGCTCGTCTGAGTCTTCACTTGTAAAAATGCCACATTGTTGGAAATCACATGCCGTTGCTCAAATATAGTATCCAAACTTTCTTCATACCAAATTTCAGTATTCTAATTACTAGTCTCTGTAGCTCAGCAGGTTCGTTGAGTCTCACTTGTCATAACCCCCACAGCAGGTTTTCTAGTGACAAGGGCCATATAGACTGCAACGCGAGAAAACCTGTCTTCGTGTTTCTGACAAAGTGAGATTCAAACTAGCCAGCTCAGCTACAGAGACTAGCTGGAAAAGCAAAATTCAGATAGTAGCAAGTCTAGATATAATATTTTCGAATAAGTCAATAACAAAGGTGCTGATCAGACTATGCAGATGCGCAGGCTGGTCTGCGCCTTTGTAAGAAAACCTCGAAGACAGGTTTTCTCGCATCGAGGCCCATATATAATATGCTGATCAAGTCCTTGACATTTATGATCAAAGGTATGAACCCTTTTCCTGCCACCCACGTATGACAATTGTTCTTGCTCTGCTCATTTATCTGCTTACATGTACATCCCTTGTGAGCCTATATTGCAAACAATACGGACCCAGAACAGACTACACTCTCTTAGGAACAGTCTGTGTTTGGGTCCATTATCAAAAGTAGTCTGAAGTGCATTTGAATATATACAGCAGATCTAAAGCTCAGACAAAATTTTCAGGGCAAAAATTTTTGGCAGGTTAAGGGTACACCTTAATATATATTTAATACTATATTTACTCTAATGAAATGTTTTTGAGCACCCAAAACATGTTAAAACTAAAAGATATCTTTAAAGAAAATATCAACATTTTTACGCACATTTTTTTGTTGTTATCTCGTACCTACCCAGACCAAGGAGGAAGTTTAGAGTTAAAATGACGGTCATAAAAATTGTAAATATTTTTAAATGTTTACGAATTTATACATGTAAAACCTTTGGGACTTATATATAGTCATTGTCTCATATAATGACTTACTTAGGCTGCAAGTTTTAAAAAAAGCAAGACTTTTGAAAATAAAATCCCATTTAAATCCCCCCCCCATCAATTAGGAAGCAAAGTTAAACCTTGACATTAAGTAGGTCAAGGTCAACCTAACATTATCATTTGAACAAACTTGGTAGGCACCAAATGCTACATATATACCAAGTCCCAATTTCCCAAGGTCATCAGCCCACAATTTTGGGGAAAACAGGGCGCATGTGTGGGGATTTTACAGAAACAAGACAAATTTGTCGAATTTATACCCCCCCCCCCCCCCACACACACACACACATTAGAGAAACATGTAAATCACAAAACATAAATCCCATTTATCCAAATCCTTAGATCACCTTCAGTATCATTCAGATCATAACAAAGGCCTGTCAGGTATGTTTTAGCGCTTTAAATTGTTTTTCTTACATCTGCACAAATATCTGACCTTTCAACCCAACACCAGAGGTAAAGGGTGTGTGTAAATTCAAAATGTTACCTTGCATGTTAGTCTATACTTCTTTCACTTTAATTTTATATGCACCATGACCATTTTCAGAAAAGAAAAAAATATTACACTCCAGGGGTCGAGGGTGTGTGTAATGACAGCATATTTGCTTTCATGGTGCTCTGTGCTCAATTCCCTTTAATTTGATATGCAACATGACTACTTTCAGAAAAAGATATGGTTTGACCTTTTGACCCCACCCCCGGGGTCGAGGGTGTGTCCATGGGCAAAATATTTGCTACCATGTTGCAGCATGCGTTGTTAGCTTTAATTTTATATGAAACGTGACTATATTCCAAAAAAGTTTACTTTTGGCCTCGGCCCCATATAGTCCGCCCCAGGGGATCGGACCAAGGCCTTCAAACTAAAATCCAATTTGATGTTTCATATCTATTGCTCCTCTGCCTGCATGCAAAATTTCAAAACATAAAATTTTAACAACTGCCTAAGTTATTGTGATATTTAAATATACTAAGGGAAAAAAGGTTAGCAATATACTTTGAGGATTTACAGTTTAGAAGAAATGGGACTTTTAATTTCATAGTGTCAAAATATATGTTGACAAACGTTCACAAGTACGATGACATTAACAGGTTGACGTTTCACATAATGTAAAGTCTGATTATATGCCCTTTGCTAAAACAGCTTATCTGGCAATAGTGCGAATAATTTTCGACTAAGAGTTTCATTTTTTTGTCAAATGTTAAGATCCAGAAGCAAGAAAGTGAAAAACGGTTTAAAACTGAATGTCATTTTCACACTTTTCGTACATTTTTAGTTGAAAATCGTATTTTTCCAAATTACCTCCCTTTCAATTGAATAACCTTTGAAATTAAAATGCTCAGGAGATCAAATCTTCACTATGAAGTCGGATTTTGTTTCTTTTGACCACATGCAAATAGCCATTAGGTCATTTCCAAACAACTGACATGTTTGCAACTCTGCCAATTGAAAAGATCTAATGCTTCAAAGATCGCCTATGGGAAACCCTATTTTAAATAATTGCTAAACTTTTTTCCCTCAGTATATTTGACCTTTGACCCCTTAGGTGGGGTCAAAGGGGGTGGGGTAAAACTTTGACAATGCCCTGCTTATCTACAGGCACTGGGCAATCATGGTCTATAGTGAGAAGTTGTTAAATATAATAGCTTTGAGGAAATGTGATGATCATTACACAAAAAAGATAATATAGGTCCTATATTAATAAATTACTCAAGTGTTAAGGGGTCGAGTCTGACGAAACTTATAGAATATCGAGAGTCAATGGTACGTACTTATCATTCATACAAAATATGCATCAATTCTGACCAGAAGGTACTGAGATATGGTTCCGGACAGACAAAAAAGTGTGACCGACCGACAGAAGGACGGATGCATGCAGGCACCACGACAAAACTATATCCCTCCGACTTCGTTGGGTGTGCCCTTATAGGGGCATAATAGGCAAGAAATAGGGCAAGTAAAATGGAAGCAATTTTCTGCATTCATGGTTGGTGCTTCAATGGTTAATTACAGTAAAAGAGTTAGGCTCTCTAATTATAAAAGCCAATTGATCCGCTCAGATTCGGAGTAAAATTTTAAAGGCAGACAGTTGATTAAAAAGAAAATCTAGAAAATTGTGTGAATTACATCCAGAATCGATTAGCCCAAAATAAATAGTTTGTTTAAATTATGTAACCCATACCATGCTAAACCCAGACATATTCTCTGTAATTTTAAAAACAGTGTAGATACAGATCAGTCCTCTCCTTATATGGCCTTAGTTAAGAGTGCGTAACGAAAAATAATTAAACAAACAATAATTTTCTTATTTCTCAACCCAAACATATGTTGTGTGTACTCAAAAGAACCATCTCAATGAGATGGTTCTTTTTGAGCACCCAAAACATATGTTAAAAATGATGGGTAAGAAAATATATACAATTGTACGCTGAAAATTTCTGTTTATCTAAACCTATGTACATAAAATATTGAGCATGATCAGGCTCCTTACCTAGTTTTCGAAATCTAGTATTGTTGTCAGAGGAATCAGATGTATCACCATAAACACTTAAACTTGACCTATTTTGCTTCACTGCGACCGTGAAAGTTAGGCTAAGGTCACAAAAACCTAAGTAAGTCTTCATCATGCCTCAATGTTATATATATGCAAATTTGGTTCCCACTCACTATTTTGCACTCAAGTGCCACTGCAAGAAGATGTAGAAGACACCAGCTGGATCCACACCAAATCCCAAATGTTTCTTTTTTATCAATCATGCACGGATCCAGAGGGGGGTAGGTCATAGAGGGTCCAGACCCCCCTAGAAAATTATAAAATATAGGATTTCTTAGCAGTACTGGTCCAGATCCCCTTAAAATCACAAAGCTACCAAGCCAGGATTCAATGTTGGGCCATCATCGGCTTGCTAGCTTAACAACACATTTAAATGACGTTTCGACATTTCGCTGGAGGTTCCGACAATGACCCGCTAATAGTGGTATTTGGATCCTTCCTCCCCTCATCAAACTAAAAACAAAACAAGCAAAAAACCTCAAAGCTGGACCCCCTCTGACAAAACTTTCTGGATCCGCCCATGTCAATTAAGATTGAGGAATCCATCAGCATTCAAAGGGTTAGGAATTTTAAAAAAGAATTGTGTGTGTTAATATGATTCTTATTTCAACAGACGTTTGCTGTATCGATTTTTATGCTCAGAACTTGACCAAATTGATTACCTTGTTAGCGCATTGATAAGAAAGATGGCAAGAATACAATGTAAATTCACATTGCTGCAACGTGACACTGTTTCATAAAAGCTTTTTAGAATTAGGAATTTCGCAGTCTCATTCTTGCATGATAGATGGGAAATTGATAGAGATGCTTGTTGATTTTATCTTTTGGTTCTTTAAAATTAGTCTTTCAAGTTTCATTTAGTTTTAGGTGATTGAAAAATGGGGATTGCTTGAAAGCATGTTGTCAATTGTAGGACCCAATTCTGTCCCGACTGATCTGAATCCAAAGTTCCAAACTGTTTACAAAGCTTATCAGCAGACAACATAATTTGCTGCTGGCAGGCAAAGAGTTAAAATCCCCTCAGACTTTAAGCCTCTGTCACACCAAGCTGCATTTCCACTGCGTTGGCACAGAGTTGTTTAATTTTCCAGAGCGCTGTGAGATCGCAAGGAAACAATGATATTTTCCGTGAAAAAGAGCTGGTTAGGGCGTTCTTACAGCAGCCATCGCCTTGCTACGGAGCTTGCAACCTTGTTCATACGGACTTCTTGTTGGTGATTCTCAGCGCTCTCATGGCGCTTTTATTGCGCTTCCACGGTGCCCATAATCAATGCCTGCACTGCCCTTTCATGGCGTTTGCACTGTGCTTGTTACGTGTTGAAGGCGCAGTGACATCTCAAAGCTAGCCATACAATCTTCATGCAAACGCCACGGACAATCACGGTGTTTGCACAACAACCCTGGTGCGCATCCTTGGAGCTCCTATTGCATTGTAGGAGACCTTAATGCGTCGCTGTGGTGACCTTACCGCGGCCCCACTGCGCTTTTATTACGGCATTTGTTTTGAGCATGCTACCACTGAGCCACTGTGCTCCTTATTGCATTAAATGACAGCATCCAAGACCCTTACATGTCTTCCACAACCAAGTCTTTATGGTATTGTCAGGGTGATGTTATGATGATACAGCTCTGTTGTATATTTGTACCATATCGTCATGGCGCTTCCCAGTGCACCTATGGAGTTATTGAAACTTTACCTGCAAGCTAGTGTCACACCTTAACAATTAATTCTTGTCAGGCCTGATCTGAATTCAATCTGTTTGGCACTGATGACATTCCTGTAAGATTTTTTTGAAAAAAAAAAAGTGGTTTATGAAAAAAAAGGCAAACAACAAAAAAAGATCTTGGTGCGAACTGTTTGCAACAATGTAACTGCATATATATGACAGGTAAACCGTAAAGGGTTAAATGTACCATCAACAGCCAGGGTCATATGGGGTGGGAAGGATGGGGGAAGGGGGCATCGTCCCATTAGACGGACTGGTCCGAATGAAAGATTGAACCTGAGCCTAATCCAAAGTGCACGAACAAAGGCTTTTTGGAAGGAGAAAGCAAAAATAAACTACATTTCTCGCCTAGTCCTGTATATAGCTGTGTGGGCATAAATGGATAATCGGAAGGTAATCATGCATACAAGAAAGGTTGGGTTTCCAATCAGGGAATCAGAAAATGGCAGAGATTGATGATAAAAAGTTCTGTGATATTTAAGAACAGAAAATTGATTTAGGCCTGCTCAGAGACCTCAACTTTGTCAATATGTAAGTGATTGAGTGCTGATAATGAATAAGAGCTCTGTCCGGACTGAGGGTGTAAGTAGTGCTTTTTAACTCTTGATTAACATTTTCAAGAAATTCTATCAGGAACAAACAGTAAGATACAGGATCAGGACGGACATTGGTTGTACCTTGTCTTTCAAAGATTATCGGCAGACAACAAAAGTTAGGTTGTCACCTAAGCTGCTAGCAAGACAAAATGTTAACTGATTATCTGCTAGAATCAAATTACTCAAGCAAGAAAAGCATGTGGAAACGAAAAAGTCTCAGATCAGACTGCTCCTATAGGAGCAGTTTGCTAATGGACTATTTTGATTTGCTTTTTCAACTGAAAACTAGCCATAGAATGGATTAGCCTGGATCATCACCTTTGGAAATTTCATCACAAAAGTACAGGGGTTTCATTAACTGTTTTGGCATCCGGGTATCATGGCAAAGTAGGCGGGTGATTTGACAGTATTTGCCCATAGACTCTATACAAATTTATCAAAAGTAGCAGGGGAAACATGCCTGAGTAGAAGGGGAAAATCCCCGCCTCCCTCCCACCCAGGTAAACCGCATGTGTAGATCTCGGAGGGTGTTGGCTACCGGAGGTAAACAAACAGAATATGGATGGACAGGGTCTGTATTTATCCATTTTTATTTCTTATAGAGAGTTTCTTGGAGACGAAAGCAGCAAACAGGTTGCTTCTTTATTGAATGATTAAGGACTCGGAATGTGTTAAATTCTTTTGATATATGTCCGTAGTACCCAGGGCGACTTTTCAAATGGCAATTGCAATATTTTCAATGAAAAAAGGCTATTCTTTTGATCATAGCTGGAATTACACCAACCTTTGCCACAAATTGCATGTACCGCCACAATTCTATATCATTCTCCTGCATGATATAAAAGAGCCATGCCCCCAAAATGCTATTTAAACATCAATATTTGAAATTTGCTTAAGGTCATATCATTTTGATGGTTAGCAAAATGTGCAGAGGTTACTTGACGGCTGGCATGCTTGCTATCGGAGTGACAGTGGTTTTGATTTCGGAGATTGATACATACTGCCACACACTAAGTGCCTGAATCTGATATAGTTTTAGCGTGCCAAGTTACAAAAAAATGCTACAAATGGAAGACTACCAGGGAACGAAATTCAGAAGACAAATTGAGAGGTTTTGCAGCTGTTAAGTGTTGTGAAAAGCGCTCATCTTCAGTCAGGGGCATGCATGTTTTGTCTACAGGCTTCGCACAGGCTTGAAAAGTACTTGAATATCCAGGAGTGTCTTGAAAAATCCTTGAAAATTAAATTTGCCTTGAAAAGTACTTGAAAAACACTCAAAGACTTTGAAAAGTCCTTGAATTTTATCAATTACAGGAGGATTAAACAGTGTTTTGGAGACCTAAAATAGTATCAAATTGTGGTGCCTTTATTTGGTGTATGCAGCAAATAAAGACACCTCAATTTTATTCTAATTTTCTTGAACTAATATCTTTAGTAATGGACTCTAGCATTTCTGGCGTAGAATTTTAACGTGTAAATCAGTATTTTTCTTAAGTTTTCAGTCCTTGAAGACAGTAGAAAAGTCTTTTAGGAGTCCTTGAAAAGTCCTTGAATTTTACACAATCTTGTCTGTATGAACCCTGGTCTAGTCGGTCAGGGAAAACGTGTTTTAATTCTGCACTGATACATTTAAGGTGAAATCAGTATGCTTGAATTAGGAAGGGAATATGATAGCAAGGTTGGTGGGGTGGGGGTGGCGAGGGGATGGTCCCTGAAGGAAGGTAAGAACAAGTGCCAGATCTATACCCATTTTCTTACCTGGCAGCGCAGTGTATTAACAAAATGCGCCAACAGGGTTACTAAATGCAGGTTCACATTACTGCGCCCCGCCCACCCTCTTTATTTATTTATTTTCATATGTGACATAGGGTGTGCCCATTTCTTGTACCGACATCTAGCTTTGCACTGATACGCTTTCTTCGATTTTGTAAAATTTTCGTGAGAAAATGCACATACTTATACAAAAATACCAAATGTTCCCGAATGGGCAAGCTAATGTGATGTTGTTATCATCACTTAAAATCATGCGCGGATCCAGAATGTTTTGTCAGCGGAAGTCTAACTCAACAGACACATTTCTTTTAGATGAAGGGAGTGAGGAATCAAAATACCACTAAAAGCGGACCATCATCAGCGCAACAGCAAAACGCTGGCGGGGCGATAATTACCCAATATGGAATGCTGGCTTAGTAGCTTTAAATTTTCCAGGGGATCTGGACCAGTATTGCTAAAGAGCCCTAAAGGTTTCCGACTTTCCAGGGAGGGGGCCAGGACCCTCTGCCACCCCTCTCTGGATCCGCGCATCTTAATCTTAGTTGAATGCGCCGACATAGCTGAAAAATTGTTTACTTGGATGTTATGAATAAGATAAAAAAACACACACAAAAAAACGTAATACTGAACCCTGTACAGTTTGCATACGTTTTATAGCTGTACTCTTTTCGCCATTGCGACAGTAAAATAAAATACCACACGTATTTAAAAGCAATTTACCGTTTTGGTATGTTGTCACTTCATTCTTAAAAGTATTAATATACATGTAAACTTATCTGGATTTTCACTGCATATTTGCATAGGTGGACAAAATAATCATATAACAAATAGCCGTAAAATATTGAAGATATTGCACTTTCGGTGGTAATCCGTTCTGTTATTTTATCTTTTAACGTTTTTAAACTTTACATAGTAGTACAGGGCCCGGAATTACAAAGCCTCCTTAAAGTTAAGGAAGACTTAAGTTAAGTATTGATATTTCAACATGCTAAATAAATTGCCTAGATAGATGCAGTACTTGTGGTCAAAGATAACATTGTGATCTAGAGAAAAAAATGAAACTATTTTGATTTTAATCAGTTTTAAACCTTATTTTTCGCATCCTGATAAATCAATACTTAAGAAAGTAAGTAACTCAGTAAGTCTTCCTTAACTTTTAGGAGACAGTGTAATTTCGGGCCCAGGTCCTCATATCCCGGTAACAGCAGCCCAAGCCCCCACGATGGCATCTTTTAAAGCAATATTATTTGAGCCGCGACATGAGATTTCCAACAATGTGGTATGTGCGACCAGCAAAGGCTCAGACCAGCCTGCGCATACGCGCAGACTGATCAGGGCCTTTGCTTGTCGCTTGAATATTATATGAATATTAAGCTACTGGACGAACATAATTGGAGTTTCTAAGCTTAAAGAAGGCTACACAGGCTCGTCTGAGTCTATTCATGTCAAAATACCACATTGTTTGAAATCACATGTCACGGCTCATTTGTCATTCTATAAGAAGCAATAAAGATGAGTTGTATATCTTTAAGATATTTTAAAAGTTTCACACCGGATAACCGGCAATCGAAAAAGTTAATACTATCGACGAACGTAGATCAAAAATCGTTCGAAACAGGGTTCTCGATTGCCATTTGTCGCCCGATTTTTCGATTGTCATTTGTCGCCCGACTGGCGACAAATGGCAATCAAAAACACTGTTTCTAGCGATTTCCATATGCATAAAACAACTTGTATTTGTAACATGTTATATATGTGTACTTATAAAAGCAGGTACATGTAGCTTCCCTTTTCTGTAAAATCGAAAGTTTAATTAGATCTTTCTGCAACTATTTGCAGTACGGCTTTAAATTATCTTTAGTTCAATAATTGTACCTGGGTGACGTCCTTTTCAGAAAGAGATGGGCAATCGGATTGTGAACTAGCTGTTACTCATTTAGAGTTTGGGTACAATATATTTTAAACAGATCAAGTTTAGTAGTTTTATAGTTGTGATGTTTGTTCTATTATCTATAATAGAGGCTGTCCCAGGAAGTATCTGTTCCCTTGTTCTTCTTAAATATTGACTTGTTTCCATATTTTATGTTTTATTTATTTCCCTGTTCTCTGACAATCTTGTTCCCCTCAATTTGGCATTTTCCCTTTCCATAGAATAAAATGGCTTGTACAAATACACCCTAACTCGTGAGAGGGCCTCATTGTTAAGGCATACAGAGAACTACTCTCTCAATTCCATGATAAAAATGTTTCCCTGCTAATAGCACGTTATTACAGTTCTTTACCATCGGATGACATACTTGGAATTTGACAGAGGAGGACTGAACATGGGAGTCGAACACTCATTTCATTATATTCCCGTACTGCTCATGATATTTTAAGTTAATTACCAAATACATTGGAGAGAGTAGAGTGAGTAGAGAGAGAGAGAGAGAGAGAGAGAGAGAGAGAGAGAGAGAGAGAGAGAGAGAGACAGACAGACAGACAGACAGACAGACAGACAGAGGTAGAGAGAGACAAATGACAGAGAGAGACAGAGAAAGAGATAGTAGAGAAAGAGAGAGTAGAGAAAACGAGTAGAGGTAGTGCGAGTAGAGAGAGAGAGAGAGAGAGAGAGAGAGAGAGTAGAGAAAGAGCCAGTAGAGGAAGAGATAGTAGAGAAAGAGCGAGTAGAGGGAGTGCGAGTATAGGGAGTGCGAGTTGAGGGGGTGTGAGTAGTGGGAGTGGGAGTAGATGGAGCGCGATTAGAGAAGGAGAGCGAGTAGAGAAGGAGTGCGAGTAGAAGAGTGCGAGTAGAGAAGGAGTGTTTGTAGAGAAGGAGTGCGAGTAGAGAAGGAGTGCGAGTAGAGAATGAGTACGAGTAGAGAAGAAAGAGTAGAGAAGGAGTGCGAGTAGAGAAGGAGAGCGAGTAGAGAAGGAGTGCGAGTAGACAAGAGAGACAATAGAAGGAGTGCGAGTAGAGAAGGAGTGCGTGTTGAGAAGAGAGAGTAGAGAGAGAGAGATAGTAGAGAAGGAATGCGAGTAGAGAAGAGAGTGTAGAGAACAAGTGCAAGTAAAGAAGAGAGAGTAGAAAAGAGAGAGTAGAGAAAAAGAGAGTAGAGAATGAGTGCGAGTAAAGAAGAGAGAGTAGGGAAAGAGAGACTAGAGAAGAAGTGCGAGTAGAGAAGAGAGAGTAAAGAAAGAGAGAGTAGAGAAGGAGTGCGAGTAGAGAAAGAAAAATTAGAGAAGTAGTGCGATTAGAGAAGAGAGGGAAGAGAGAGTAGAGATGTGTGCGAGTAGAGAAAGAGAGAGTAGTGAAGGAGTGTGAGTAGAGAAGAGAGCGTAGAGAAAGTAGAGAAGAAATGCGAGTAGAGAAGGAGTGCGAGTAGAGAAGGAGTGCGAGTAGAGAAGAGGGAGTAGAGAAGACGGGCGAGTAGAGTAATAGTGAGTAGAAAAGGAGTGTGAGTAGAGAAATAGAGATTAGAGAAGGAGTGCGAGTAGAGAATTGAGAGGAGAAAGTAGAGAAGGAGTGCGAGTAGAGAAGAGAGAGTAGAGAAGGAGTACGAATAGAGATGAGAGAGTTGAGAAAGAGAGAGTAGAGAAGGAGTGCGAGTAGAGAAAGAGAGAGTAGAGAAGGAATGCGAGTAGAGAAGAGAGAGTAGAGAAAGAGAGAGTAGAGAAGGATTGCGAGTAGAGTCAAAGTGCGAGTAGAAAAGAGAGAGTAGTGTGAGTGCATGTAGAAAAGAGAGAGAAGAGAAAGAGTGCGAGTAGAGGAGAAAGAGTAGAGAAAGAGTGCGAGTAGAGAGGAGAGAGTAGAGAAGGAGTGCGATCAGAGGAGAAGTGCGAGTAGAGAAGGAGTGTGAGTAGAGAAAGAAAGAGTAGAGAAGGGGTGCGAGTAGAGAAGATAGAGTAGAGAAGGAGTGCGAATAGAGAGAAGGAGTGCGAGTAGAGGAGTGCTAGTAGAGAAGGAGTGCGAGTAGAGAAAGTGAGAATAGAGAAGAAGTGCGAGTAGAGAAGAGAGAATTGAGAAAGAGAGAGTAGAGAAGGTGTGCGAGTAGAGAAGAGGGAATAGAGAAGGAGTGTGAGTAGAGAAGAGAGAGTAGAGAAGGAGTGCGAATAGAGATGAGAGAGTTGAGAAAGAGAGTAGAGAAGGAGTGCGAGTAGAGAAAGAGAGAGTAGAGAAGGAATGCGAGTAGAGAAGAGAGAGTAGAGAAAGAGAGAGTAGAGAAGGATTGCGAGTAGAGTCAGAGTGCGAGTAGAAAAGAGAGAGTAGTGGGAGTGCATGTAGAAAAGAGAGAGTAGAGAAAGAGTGCGAGTAGAGAAGGAGTGCGAGTAGAGGAGAAAGAGTGCGAGTAGAGAGGAGAGAGTAGAGAAGGAGTGCGATCAGAGGAGAAGTGCGAGTAGAGAAGGAGTGTGAGTAGAGAAAGAAAGAGTAGAGAAGGGGTGCGAGTAGAGAAGATAGAGTAGAGAAGGAGTGCGAATAGAGAGAAGGAGTGCGAGTAGAGAAGGAGTGCTAGTAGAGAAGGAGTGCGAGTAGAGAAAGTGAGAATAGAGAAGAAGTGCGAGTAGAGAAGAGAGAATTGAGAAAGAGAGAGTAGAGGAGTGCGAGTAGAGAAGAGGGAATAGAGAAGGAGTATGAGTAGAGAAGAGAGAGTAGAGAAGGAGTGCGAGTAGAGAAGGAGTGCGAGTAGAGAAGAGAGAGTAGAGAAGGAGTGCGAATAGAGAAGAGAGTGTAGAGGAGTGCGTGTTGAGAAGAGAGAGTAGAGAAAAAGAGAGAAGAGAAGGAGTGCGAGTAGAGAAGAGAGAGTAGAGAAAGAGAGAGTTAAATTTATGCATCTAGTGAAGACTGATTAGACCGTACAGGTGCTCGTCTAAGCATCTGGTATACTAATTGCATTGCTACTTGATCCGTCACCTTCACAAAAAGGTATGTGTCCATTTCTTAGTATAATGTTTTGGCATGTTATGTTACTGCACTGTTACTTTAATGTGATGCAAAGGGCTAAATAGATATGGTAGGCTAAAACAAACAAAGCAAACTAATGCACAAAAACACCCATTCAGTGTTGAACAAAAACTCTAACAAATTGGTTTATTTAAGCTTGTTTCTCCTTTGATATGTTCCCCGCCAATCGAACAACTTGTTTTTAAAAGTGTTTGAGTGTTACACTTTTGTTTCCGTATGCGAGAGCTTGTTTAATGAACATAATCAATTTGCCCTTCTCCGTAATCAATGTTAACATGCACATGCCTTCCCTCCGACAGCTACCCAACATACCTCCGAACGGAAAGCTACCCATAAACATGATACCACCGTCATGAAATTGCAAATAAATAAATGTTTTACATGTATTTTTGAATTGTATTTGACTGATTCATTCCAAAGAGAGGTTATACATTCCAGCGGTGGCTGTGAATAAAGTAAAAATAAAATAATAGATATGAATATTAACTGATGAATTCGAAATATTCGTCCAAATTACTGTATTTCCGAATTCAAATGCAATTAAAACTCGAACAGATTAAGTTCCGAAACATGTAATGTTTTCAGAGTTATCATCATTCTGTATACTATCGACCTATATGTTGTTCTTGTCCCTCAAAACGACTCTAAATGAAATAAAATCGTCTCAATACAGACCATGTCCAACCCAAAAAATCTTTGTTTACCTCCGATAGCCAACACCCTCCGAGATCTAGACATGCGGTTCACCTGGGTGCTCCTCTTAATGAAACCCCTGAAAAGTATACCAGTAATCCCATGATCTCATGGTGTGGCAGCTTTTAAAGATACCATGAGCGCATGCACTGACCAGTTTAGTTTTATGGCCCTTTTGAGTATCCAGAACATATGTTTTGGTTAAAAAAGTAAGAAAAATAATCTTTGATTATGTACTCTTATCTAGAGGCCTGTGCATTGTATGAGGGTGCATGTGGTGGCAAATGCTCCCGTGAGACTGCTCTTATGAAGGCTCTTGCTCTCCTCTATAATCAGTACCAAAATCGTCCGGACGATATGTGAGGTTTTTGCCCGACCAGGTTGACATTCGCAATCATTTGACACTCTGATAGTGTTCGATGGTGGGTTTTTTTAAAAGTTAATTTTGAAAAATGTCAGCAGACGACAACAAAAGCATGAAAAGTTACCCAGCATGCAAAGAGATAAAAGATTTTGTTTAGGCTTTACTGCTTATTTCTCATGGAAGTATTTATTGTCACTTAAGTCCATTACTCACAAAGTAATGATGGGTCGATTAGGGCAATCAATAGAGAGATGGACAGATAATCTGACTTACCGGCGGGTCATGAGTTCAAACCTGTCTGGCCACATTCTTTCTCTCGATTCCTACCATTGATTCGGACAGACTACTACGGCAGTTGTCAGTTGAGTTACTGACAAAAGTATGTACCAGTAATACAATGAATGCTATAAATAAACAAGTTGGCTGCTTTTAAAAAGCCGCCAATGGGTCAGGCTTGGCAAATATATTGTATTTGATTGTGGCATAACAGTTCTTTTGTATTAGAACTTTGTGTCAGAGGGACAAAAGTGTTAGAAAAAGCTCACAATATGAATTGATACATGTACATATTGCATAATCGAGCATCGTAAATTCAACCAAAATTTAGGCGAGCCTACGAAAATGCAGGGACTCTCCAGAGTCTTAGTTGCTCAAACTATTGGCATTTTCAGATGGCACGAACACGACCTCTTCTTTTCTTCTCCCCCCAACCCCCCAGAAGGCTTTAAAACTGGCCTCTTAAAGCGTGTCAGACCACTTATGACCAGAGTAAACATAGCTTCAGATTTCTGAATTCATTTTTCAATGCAGACAAAAGATCTGCTCTACTTCGTAATTTATTGCTCAAAAATTGCTAGACAGTGCATGACCTTCAGGACACGCAAGATTTTTAACAGTTTTTTGTAACACACAGCCAGTCTGTAGTTAAGGCATCTTCTATTGAGACACTTCCAATGAGCAAAGCAAAAATATTCAACTGGGAGAGAAGAAAAATATACATGTATCTCTATTTTTAAGGTGAAAAAAATGGTTAATATTATATGGGCCTCGTTGCGACAAAATCTGTCTTCAGGATTTCCGACAAAACGAGACTCAAACAAGTCTCCTCAGCTACAGAGACTAGCTATAAAATTAGAATTTTTCTTGTAGCAAGTCTAGATACATGTATGATTCTTTCCAATTAGCGAATAACAAAGGCCATGATCAGTCTGCGCATCGGCACAGGCTGGTCTGTGCCTTTGCCCTTCGCAAACACCAAAGACAGGTTTTCTGGCATCGAGGCCCATATTGTCTGTGTGCTGCCCAAATCAAAAAATAACATTGTAACTTGAGAGATAAAATTGCGAATCATATTTTAATACTTCTAGCGATATAAACTTGAAAGGTTATCTGTCCTCAGGAAATTTAATACAAAATCAGGTGAAAAATACCTCTACTTTGCAATAAACTTTAATAGTGGAGGGTTGAGGAGGATGTTTGTAATTTCAGATGAGAAAGTCAATCCTGCCATTATTTTTGTCCTTAAACTGTGGCCTGCTTATTATGTCTGCTGCATATAGATTCAAATGCACTTTAGAATGAAAGCAAACACTATGAACCCTGATCAGACTGCTCCATAAGGAGCAGTCTGATCTGGGTTTATATTGTTAATAAATGCAACTTTATAAGCTACACAAGCAGATGAAAGAGCGGATGACATGATTTGCCATGAATGGCTGGTGGTTAATTTGCGTTGCAGGAAAATCTTTGCAGGATGTGACTACTAAACCTGGATTGTCATTAAATGTCCCCCACTTAGATCAGATCATGTCAATTGTAATTGTCAGCTACAGAAAATGCTCCAACATCAGTTGTCTCACAAACAAACTCTGAAACGTCATTTTTGGTGTAAAAAGTTAAAATTTTGTCATTATGTATGCAACGTTGTTATGGACATCATTACAGAATATGTACACCACTAGTGGTTTATCAATTTTAATACATCACGTTATATCACTCCCAGATGCTACGTCATGTGATAACTTGGAAAACTGTACACTATTAAATGACATCTCTGCTCCAGTAATGGCTTTAACATTCAAAATTAAAACATTCAAATCTGTGAGCCTTGCAAGAAACATATTACAAGATGAAGAAGGATGTGTTGCAAGGGACCAATTCAATTTACCCAAAGACATTAAAAGCACCAGAATGTGTGCAGTGTGCACAGCAAAGAAGTAAACATCTAAGATATAACAACAAAGTACATGGCTATAGTTCTTTGTTGCGCCTCGGTACTGTGGATTGGCTTCCATCTGTACAATTGATTGTGGCTTTTGGTTTAAACATATTGAATTTCAACTTGGAAAAATACACATACAAATATTAATATAAGGATCACACATGTTTTTTCATGCATTAACATTTGCCGGATCCCGAGGGTGCTGTTTGAACACTAGGCCGATAGGCTGAGTATTCAAACATCTTCCGAGGGACCCGGCAAAAGTCAATGCAATGAAACAAACATGTGAGTGTGATCGTTATTCTTGCATATTTAACCTTATTCCAACCCGATTTGCACTGAAAACGCTGCTAAAACATTTAATTGTCCATTTTCTTACACTGGATTTCGCTAAACAAAATGCCGTCGGCTTTGTACTTTTGAACGTGATAACGTCCCCACAACCCTACACAACGTTTAGGCGAACAAAAACATCGGCGGAATGATCAGTCTGGTCCACAACACTTTCCGTATAACGTCATGCAAATAATGAAGGGCTCATTTAAGTATTTTCAAGTTCAGACCCATATTCAAACCGCACGTGAATCTCCTGATTTGAAAAGTGATTTTTGTTCATTTGACAATGGGTGTAAACAGCAAACGAATGGACATCTATGCAAGAATATAAGTTACAGAATGTAAAAGGATTAGAACGAAAGCTGGAAACTTATGTTATTCTTCTCCTTGTGGCTTTTTCTGGTCATATTCACTTTTTTCTGGGATTGAGTACAGTGCCTTCATTAGGAATTTCCTAGACTCGACAGATTACCATCTTCTGCTTTTAAAATTTTCTATGTCAAAAATAACCCAGCCATCAATAATAGATGACATGCTCTAATCAAGGATCATCTTTCAGTGGGTAATGTTCACCAGAGGCATCAAGTAATAGAAAGATAAAAGTCCCCAAACCTCTTTGAACACATGATGTGAGTACTAGTTGGAATTGCCTAATTGAGGCAATTCCAACAAGTACTCACATCATGTTTAATGAAAGAATATAGAAAACATTCCCCACAACTATCACATGAATACTACTCAACAGTTCCCCAGCAACACATCAGTAATCAGTTTATAGCAGCCTTAAATGAAGCGAGTTTTCAACATCATTTCATGACCTATATCAGTATACATTAGCTCTGCAAAGGCAGCAAGCTGTAAAATTATGGTTATAATGGCTAGAGAGTTTTCTTTCCATTTTCTATGCCACATAATGTGCAAGGTTAACCATCTCTTGTTCAAGAATTGCCGTAAAACTGAATTGTTGGATACCGGTATATAATCGGAAATCGCATATTACGGCTTCTCTCATGTGTCACCGTAAGACTTAATTTCTGACTACACCTTTTGATTATATACAGTTATCTCCTAAATGGGTGCCCAGGCTTTCGCCAGTCACGATAAGGACCAAAATTGTGAGCTGGCTCCCACATTGAATTCACTCAAGACTGCCTTACCTCTCTGTCAGGATGACCAAAGTCTATTTTAAGCTGTCCCATGGCACGTATGATGGCAATCATGGATTGTATAGTATTACTGTATACAACTGGCCGGTACTGTAAGCATTCATCTTGTGAGTAGCCCTTCTCATGGATAATTCTGGAAACATACACAAAAACATTAACTCTTTAAATGCTGGATAATTTTTCATGCTTTTGTTGTCGTCTACTGACTTTTTTCAAAATTAACTTTTTCAAAAAATTCTTTCAGGAACACTATCAGAGTGTCAAACGGTTTGGATCCAGATCAGGGCCGACATTCTGTCGGCCCTGATTTGGGTCCAAACTGTTTGCAAAGGTTATCAGCAGACGACAAAAGTTGCCACTAGCAATGAAAGTGTTAAGGACCCTGAATCATGCAACAGTAAAAGGATTCCAACAGTGAAAGATTGGTGTGTGTAGAAATATTTGGGAAAAACTTACAAACCGAGTCTCATTACCCTTGGGGTTTTACAATGTACGGTACCTGAGTTGCCTGTTAAAATTCTGCCTGCATAATATAAGTGCCACATGCTTTTAGCAGTCATGTTTCAACAAGCACAAACCCATGTATTAACAAGGCAATTCATGTGCTGTTGATGCATGGATTTGGTAACTTAAAAAATGTTCATTCAAGAAAACTAAATTTTACATTTGCTTATCCATTAATAGCTCTTTAATTATGATTGGCCCTGGAAGATGGATGGTCCAGCCACGTGTTGATTGTGAAATGGTGAGAAAATATTGTCCCATATTATGATTTACGCAATAATAGCAATCAAACATGATCTTTCAATACATTAACGTTTACCCTCGGGACTGGGCGAGCATTAGTGCATGAATGAACCCTATATTAAAAGCAAAGAAGTGTTTGCATTTTGTTTCACTTATAAAATTATTCTTTATAATATTTGATTGGGTAATTACGAAAAGACACAGCTTATCTGCAGCACTGCATTAATGTCAACTTTTATTTTATTTCTGCCTGAAAGGAAGCTTTTAAAGCAATTCTCCAAGTGATGAAATTGTGTCAGTCAGGTGCCCAGAAGCCAATTTTCTCCAATTATAGACCTTATAAAGCAGTATTCTGTTAATATGAAATTATATCTCGAGACTGATGAGAACTTTTCCAATAGAAAAATGGAAATATTAATATTTCTGCTGAGGCAAGGATCAGCATTTGGTTCTTGACATTTACTGTCACACTGATGCTGGTTGCACCAACGCAAAAACAATATGTTCCCCCACCCCAACACTTTGATAATGATATGTCTGATGTGCCATTGTGGTGGTGGTGGGGGGGGGGGGGGGTCAAAAAGGAGCAGTCTAACATGACCTGATATAGATACTATCTAAAAACTAAACCCCAGTTAAAAAAAAAATGGTTTGTTTGGTTTGCACCACTCTAGCAGTCTGATCTGGGCACGCAATGTTTGCCATTCTGACTCAAAGACCTGAACATAACTGACTGGTAGTCTCAATATGGCTTCCAAAATTTTATTGGACAAAGCTGAAATGGAATAATTCTCCCTCCATATATGTCTAGGTCTCCGCTGATTCCAAGCCTGTTAATTCAGATAGCGCCAAAGAAGGTATTGATTGCTGGAAAAGCAAATATACATTGGCTATTTCCTTGGTTATGCAAGCAGCACCAAATGTGTTTATTGATGAATGAAAGAAGTGTACTGATGAATCTGAGGAAATGATCTTGTCAAATATGCCAGACTAGAGTGAACTGAAGATTATGGAAGACTATTCAAGCATACAGAAATGTCAGAAATACAGATTTGAGCCGCAAACGGAGATAAATGACATTTGAACAAACATATCAGGGAATAAGCTAGGGAGCGACTAGGGCCAAAATTTTGCCCAAAATGGGACCCAGGGAGAAGTGGGAGTTTCTCTAAAAAAAAAAAAAAAAAAATTTTTTTTAGGGAGATTGATTTTCATTCTGTCACCACACAAACCCAAGCTGTGGTGACAACCTACTACCACTGAATCAGATCATATCTTACGGCTAATTTGCTTCTGAATTGACAGAGTGCCTTAATTTTGCGCTATAACTTCTCCTTATCTGACTGTCACTTCTCCCTAATTTTCCTGAAGGGAGAAGTCACTATTCCCTTATGTCAGGGCCCTGGGCTTGAACCCTGCATATGTATGAAAACATGAACAAACAAAGCCAGAGGTGAGCCTGCAGCAGGCTGAGCCTTGATTGTTACGCGTATAACTATTAAAAAGTGCCCATTCTTTGTTTTTGTTTGTTTGATTTGATTCTTTACGACCCAGTCATTTTTCAGTTATGCCGGTGTAACGGTCAGTTTTTTCCCCAGTCAGTTTTTTCCCCGGGGAAAGAATGGGCCGGCCCATTCTTTCCCCGGGGAAAAAACTGACCGGTCAGTTTTTTCCCCCGGGGAAAGATTTGACTAGTCAGTTTTTTCCCCACCCAGTCAGTTTTTTCCCCCCATGTTATTTCTTCGGAAAAGGCTTGAAAATGATATATGTGTCATTGTGTAGTTAAATCAAATTAAATATCATTCTGAAATAGCTGTATTATAACTCTACCACCCTCAACACAGCACAAAAGTGCAGAGGGTGTAGAAGGATTTGATTATAAATGGTTAGCCTATTCAAAAAACAAAATGAGTATGTTCTTAATTCAAAATGGTTTTTTGAATGGGTTAAAGGAAAATCGACCCAGTCTTTCCCCAACCCACTATTTGGAAGAATCAATTCACTAAGATAAAATACAAAGGTTGGAACACTTTGGAGGGAGATAACCAATAAACTTTTTGGTTTGAAAATTTGATTATCTAGTCATTCATAAGTCTTCAGATACAGTAAAAGAATAACATTAACTGAAAGACTGAAAGATAAATAGAAAGATCAGAACATTTTGGAGGGGTGAGGGGGGGGGGGGGGGGGGGGGGGGGGGGGGGAGAATGGGCCGGCCCAGTCTTTCCCCACCCCACAATGTAGCAGTACAAATAAAATGTTTGGTTTGAAAACTTGAATCTCTCTTTGGAATCGGTCATTTATAAGTTTTAAGATACAGTGAAAGAGTAACATAAACCAAAAGACTACAATTGTAACTGATCAATAGAAGGATCTGAAGATTTTGGAGGGGGGAAAGAATGGGCCGGCCCAGTCTTTCCCCACCCAACAATGTAGAAGTACCAATAATCTTGTTGGATTGAAAACTTGATTCTCACTTTGGTATAGGTCTTTCATAAATGTTGAAATAGAGTGAAAGAGTAACATAAACCGAAAGACGAAACGATCAATAGAAGATCAAAAGATTAAGGAGGGGGGAAAGAATGGGCCGGCCCAGTCTTTCCCCACCCTACAATTACGAATAAACTTGTTGGTTTGAAAACTTGATTCTCTGCTTGGTATAAGTCAAGAGAGTTCAGATACAGCAAAAGAATAACATAATCCAAAAGTCTAGAGGATAAATAGAAAGATCCCAACATTTTGGAGGGGAGAAAGAATGGGCCGGCCCAGTTTTTCCCCACCCCACAATGTAGAAGTACCAATTAACTTGTTGGTTTAAAAACTTGATCTCTCTTTGGAATAGGTCGTTCAAAATTGTTCAGATACAGTCAAAGAGTAACATAAACCGAAAGACTAAACAATAAATTGAAAGATCCAAGCATAATGGAGGGGGGTGGGGGGGAGAATGGGCCGGCCCAGTCTTTCCCCACCCAACAATGTAGAAGTACCAATAATCTTGTTGGATTGAAAACTTGATTCTCACTTTGGTATAGTTCTTTCATAATTGTTAAAATAGATTGAAAGAGTAACATAAACCGAAAGACGAAACGATCAATAGAAGATCAAAAGATTAAGGAGGGGGGAAAGAATGGGCCGGCCCAGTCTTTCCCCACCCTACAATTACAAATAAACTTGTTGGTTTGAAAACTTGATTCTCTGCTTGGTATAAGTCAAGAGAGCTCAGAAACAGCAAAAGAATAACAATCCAAAAGTCTAGAGGATAAATAGAAAGATCCCAACATTTTGGAGGGGGGAAAGAATGGGCCGGCCCAGTTTTTCCCCACCCCACAATGTAGAAGTACCAATTAACTTGTTGGTTTAAAAACTTGATCTCTCTTTGGAATAGGTCATTCAAAATTGTACAGATACAGTCAAAGAGTAACATAAACCGAAAGACTAAACAATAAATTGAAAGATCCAAGCATTATGGAGGGGGGGGGGGGGGGGGGGGGGGGGAAAGAATGGGCCGGCCCAGTCTTTCCCCACCCAACAATGTAGAAGTACCAATAATCTTGTTGGATTGAAAACTTGATTTTCACTTTGGTATAGTTCTTTCATAAATGTTGTAATAGAGTGAAAGAGTAACATAAACCGAAAGACGAAACGATCAATAGAAGATCAAAAGATTAAGGAGGGGGGAAAGAATGGGCCGGCCCAGTCTTTCCCCACCCTACAATTACAAATAAACTTGTTGGTTTGAAAACTTGATTCTCTGCTTGGTATAAGTCAAGAGAGTTCAGAAACAGCAGAAGAATAACATAATCCAAAAGTCTAGAGGTAAAATAGAAAGATCCCAACATTTTGGAGGGGGGAAAGAATGGGCCGGCCCAGTTTTTCCCCACCCCACAATGTAGAAGTACCAATTAACTTGTTGGTTTAAAAACTTGATCTCTCTTTGGAATAGGTCATTCAAAATTGTTCAGATACAGTCAAAGAGTAACATAAACCGAAAGACTAAACAATAAATTGAAAGATCCAAGCATTATGGAGGGGGGGGGAAAGAGTGGGCCGGCCCAGTCCTTCCCAACCCAACAATGTAGAAGTACCAATAATCTTGTTGGATTGAAAACTTGATTTTCACTTTGGTATAGTTCTTTCATAAATGTTAAAATAGAGTGAAAGAGTAACATAAACCGAAAGACGAAACGATCAATAGAAGATCAAAAGATTAAGGAGGGGGGAAAGAATGGGCCGGCCCAGTCTTTCCCCACCCTACAATTACAAATAAACTTGTTGGTTTGAAAACTTGATTTTCTGCTTGGTATAAGTCAAGAGAGTTCAGAAACAGCAGAAGAATAACATAATCCAAAAGTCTAGAGGATAAATAGAAAGATCCCAACATTTTGGAGGGGGGAAAGAATGGGCCGACCCAGTTTTTCCCCACCCCACAATGTAGAAGTACCAATTAACTTGTTGGTTTAAAAACTTGATCTCTCTTTGGAATAGGTCATTCAAAATTTTTCAGATACAGTCAAAGAGTAACATAAACCGACAGACTAAACAATAAATTGAAAGATCTAAGCATTATGGAGGGGGGGAAAGAATGGGCCGGCCCAGTCTTTCCCCACCCAACAATGTAGAAGTACCAATAATCTTGTTGGATTGAAAACTTGATTCTCACTTTGGTATAGGTCTTTCATAAATGTTAAAATAGAGTGAAAGAGTAACATAAACCGAAAGACGAAACGATCAATAGATGATCGAAAGATTAAGGAGGGGGGAAAGAATGGGCCGGCCCCGTCTTTCCCCACCCTACAATTACGAATAAACTAGTTGGTTTGAAAACTTGATTCTCTGCTTGGTATAAGTCAAGAGAGTTCAAATACAGCAAAAGAATAACATAATCCAAAAGTCTAGAGGATAAATAGAAAGATCCCAACATTTTGGAGGGGGGAAAGAATGGGTCGGCCCAGTTTTTCCCCACCCCACAATGTAGAAGTACCAATTAACTTGTTGGTTTAAAAACTTGATCTCTCTTTGGAATAGGTCATTCAAAATTGTTCAGATACAGTAAAAGAGTAACATAAACAGAAAGACTAAACAATAAATTGAAAGATTCAAGCATTATAGAGGGGGGGGGGGGGGGGGGGGGGGGGGGGAGAATGGGCCGGCCCAGTCTTTCCCCACCCAACAATGTAGAAGTACCAATAATCTTGTTGGATTGAAATCTTGATTTTCACTTTGGTATAGTTCTTTCATAACTGTTAAAATAGAGTGAAAGAGTAACATAAACCGAAAGATGAAACAATCAATAGAAGATCAAAAGATTAAGGAGGGGGGAAAAAATGGGCCGGCCCAGTCTTTCCCCACCCTACAATTACAAATAGACTGAGAGATAAATAGAAAGGTTAGAAAATAATAGAGGGGGGAAGAATGGGCCGGTCCAGTCTTTCCCCACCCCTATTTAGAAGAATCATTTGGCTGAATGCTTGTTACTAGAATTTCTCCTTGAGATATGTCAATCATGAGTGTTCAGATTCAGTGTAAGAGTAGTTTAAACCAAGGACTGAAAGCTAAATTGAAAGGTTGGAACCCAATGGAGTGGGGAAAGAATGGGCCGGCCCAGTCTTTCCCCACCCCACAATTGAGAAGGAACATGCAGTTAGCTAAATGCTTTCTTAACTTGAATTTCTCGTTAGGACAAGACAATCATGAGTGTTAAGATACAGTGCAAGAGTAGGTTAAACCTAAAGACTGAGAGATAAATAGAAAGGTTAGAAAATAATAGAGGGGGGAAGAATGGGCCTGCCCAGTCTTTCCCCGGCCCCTTTTTAGAAGAACCATTTGGCTGAATGCTTGTAACTTAGATTTCTCCTCGAGGTATGTGAATCATGAGTGTTCAGATTCAGTGTAAGAGTAGTTTAAACCAAGGACTGACAGATAAATTGAAAGGTTAGAACCCAATGGAGGGGGGGGGGGAGAATGGGCCGGCCCAGTCTTTCCCCACCCCACTATTGAGAAGGAAAATGCAGTTAGCTAAATGCTTTCTTAACTTGAATTTTCCTTGGGACAAGACAATCATGAGTGTTCAGATACAGTGCAAGAGTAGGTTAAACCTAAAGACTGAGAGATAAATAGAAAGGTTAGAAAATAATAGAGGGGGGAAAGAATTGGCCGGCCCAGTCTTTCCCCACCCCTATTTAGAAGAATCATTTGGCTGAATGCTTGTAACTCTAATTTCTCCTTGAGATATGTCAATCATGAGTGTTCAGATTCAGTGTAAGAGTAGTTTAAACCAAGGACAGACAGATAAATTGAAAGGTTGGAACCCAATGGAGGGGGAAAGAATGGGCCGGCCCAGTCTTTCCCCACCCCACTATTGAGAAGGAACATGCAGTTAGCTAAATACTTTCTTAACGTGAATTTCTCCTTAGGACAAGACAATCATGAGTGTTCAGATACAGTGCAAGAGTAGGTTAAACCTTAAGACTGAGAGATAAATAGAAAGGTTAGAAAATAATAGAGGGGGGAAGAATGGGCCTGCTCAGTCTTTCCCCACCCCTATTTAGAAGAACCATTTGGCTGAGTGCTTGTAACTTAGATTTCTCCTCGAGGTATGTGAATCATGAGCGTTCAGATTCAGTGTAAGAGTAGTTTAAACCAAGGACTGACAGATAAATTGAAAGGTTAGAACCCAATGGAGGGGGGGGAGAATGGGCCGGCCCAGTCTTTCCCCACCCCACTATTGAGAAGGAAAATGCAGTTAGCTAAATGCTTTCTTAACTTGAATTTTCCTTAAGACAAGACAATCATGAGTGTTCAGATACAGTGCAAGAGTAGGTTAAACCTAAAGACTGAGAGATATATAGAAAGGTTAGAAAATAATAGAGGGGGGAAAGAATGGGCCGGCCCAGTTTTTCCCCACCCCTATTTAGAAGAATCATTTGGCTGAATGCTTGTAACTTGAATTTCTCCTTGAGATATGTCAATCACAAGGCCGTCGTCCCGGTCCGGCAGGACGGCGAGCGCCGGGCCACTTTTTTGGACGAGTATGATTTTCGCCGTGTCCCTTTTTTCTCGTTTTGGCTCATTTTTCTTTGTGATTTTCAATTTATTGATGCAATCATCAATAACGCTCGTTGCGCGTGTCATCCATAGACCGACCTAGCCAAGGTGTGAAAACATTGAAAAACAATGCAATTATTATAATGACAGTTATCATACTTATGGGCCGTGTCGAGAGAAAACCTGACGTAGTTGCATTCACATCTGCGCAGTCTGATCAGTGCCTTTGTTGTTCGCCCTCTTTAAAAAAGTATAATTAATAAACTTGCTACACACAAAATTTCAGCTTTCTAGCTACATGTACTCTCTGTAACTGAGCAGGTTGTTTTAAGTCTTGCATGGTCTCGATGACAGGTCTTCTCGCATTGAGGCCCAGATAATTTCTATGCGCCAGTTTCATTTCCCTCAAATTGACATTTTTTTCTTCTAAATAACATGTCGAGCGACTAAGTATGTTTAAACGTTACGAGCATCGTGGGCATGTGTAGTTACAATTCATTCCGTTACGGATATACAAGTTCTGCCTGTTCCAATTCAGCCCAAGACTTTTCGGTTCCCCCAACGCTCATTCGACTTTATAAGAAGCATGAATAGAGAAGGGTTTAGCCGTCCTAGTTCGACAGTATACCTGGCTTCATTACGATGAAGCCAAAGATCTCACGTTATGTCTATCGACAAGGGAACTCATCAAAGAAAGTTGTGTAGCAAAAATCTAGATGAAGCCTTCTGCATCCTTAAAGTAACGGGTGTACTAATTGAAAAGACGCTTATATATATCTTTTCGAAAATACAACTCTTTGAAGTACAACCATTCGCGGATCCAGAAAGTTATGTCACAGTCATAATAATGGCCCAACATTGAATGCTGGCTTGGTAGCTTTGTGATTTTTCAGGAGATCTGGACCAGTATTGCTTAGAAATCCTAATTTTTTGTGATTTTTCAGGGGGGTCTGAACCCCCTGTCTCCCCTCTGGATCCGCCCATGACAACCAAGGATCAGTGCTAAAAGTACTTTGCCAAACCTGCAGGAACATAGGTGACATAACGTCTAAGAAATATGCTGAAGAAAATAGTAAAACAAATCGTGACTATCTGAAAACGATTTTGCTTAGCATTCGGTTTTCTCACGCGCCCAGGAATATCTTTTCTAGCAAAAAATCGTGACTGAAAACTGGTCCCAAACGCATAAAAAACCCCATTAAAAACGCACATAGAAGCGCTAGAAATTCAAATTTTTCTCGGGAGGGGGGGGGGGGGGGGGGGGGGGGGGGGAGGGGGAGTCCCCCTCTCGTGCCGTCGGTACTCGATGATTTCCACCGCCGGACCACTTTTAAATACGCGGCGACGGCCCTGAATCATGAGTGTTCAGATTCAGTGTAAGAGTAGTTTAAACCAGGGACTGACAGATAAATTGAAAAGTTGGAATCCAATGGAGGGGGGAAAGAATGGGCCGGCCCAGTCTTTCCCCACCCCCTATTTAGAAGAATCATTTGGCTGAATGCTTGTAACTTAGATTTCTCCTTGAGATATGTCAATCATGAGTGTTCAGATTCAGTGTAAGAGTAGTTTAAACCAAGGACTGACAGATAAATTGAAAGGTTAGAACCCAATGGAGGGCGGGGAAAGATTGGCCGGCCCAGTCTTTCCCCACCCCACAATTGAGAAGGAACATGCAGTTAGCTAAATGCTTTCTAAACGTGAATTTCTCCTTAGGACAAGACAATCATGAGTGTTCAGATACAGCGCAAGAGTAGTTTAAACCTTAAGACTGAGAGATAAATAGAAAGGTTAGAAAGTAATAGAGGAGGGAAAGAATGGGCCGGCCCAGTCTTTCCCCACCCCTTATTTAGAAGAATCATTTGGCTGAATGCTTGTTACTAGAATTTCTCCTTGAGATATGTCAATCATGAGTGTTCAGATTCAGTGTAAGAGTAGTTTAAACCAAGGACTGACAGATAAATTGAAAGGTTGGAACCCAATGGAGGGGGGAAAGAATGGGCCGGCCCAGTCTTTCCCCACCCCACAATTGAGAAGGAACATGCAGTTAGTTAAATGCTTTCTTAACGTGAATTTCTCCTTAGGACAAGACAATCATGAGTGTTCGGATACAGTGCAAGAGTAGGTTAAACCTTAAGACTGAGAGATAAATAGAAAGGTTAGAAATAATAGACGGGGGAAAGAATGGGCCGGCCCAGTCTTTCCCCACCCCCTATTTAGAAGAATCATTTGGCTGAATGCTTCTAACTTGAATTTCTCCTTGAGATATGTCAATCATGAGTGTTCAGATTCAGTGTAAGAGTAGTTTAAACCAAGGACTGACAGATAAATTGAAAGGTTAGAACCCAATGGAGGGGGGAGGGGGAAAGAATGGGCCAGCCCAGTCTTTTCCCACCCCACTATTGAGATGGAACATGCAGTTAGCTAAATGCTTTCTTAACTTGAATTTCTCCTTAGGACAAGACAATCATGAGTGTTCAGATACAGTGCAAGAATCATGAGTGTTCAGATACAGTGCAAGAGTAGGTTAAACCTAAAGACTGAGAGATAAATATAAAGGTTAGAAAATAATAGAGGGGGGAAAGAATTGGCCGGCCCAGTCTTTCCCCACCCCCTATTTAGAAGAACCAGTTAGCTAAACAGGTTTTAAAGTCAAAGATCTCTTTGACATGTCATTCGAAAGTATTTCGATACAGTGAAAGAGTACAATAAACCAAAAGACTGATAGTAAAAGTGAATGGTCTGAACCCCAAGAAATCACAACCAAACAGCAATAAGTATGAGTACTTTTGAGTCCTATCGCTAATTTAATAGCAGCTTTTTAAATTTATGCAAAGAAATAATAATTCCATTATGATTTTTGAAATTATTAGGGGGGGGAAAAAACTGACTGGGTGGGGAAAGAATGGGCCGGCCTATTTTTTCCCCGGGGAAAGAATGGGCCGGCCCATTCTTTCCCCGGGGAAAAAACTGACTGGGGGGAAATTCCGGCCTGTTACACCGGGACGAGGTCTTCCTGGGTTGAACCAGTTCTAAGCAAGGATTAATGTGTCTTTCTCAAGGACGACGGTGAGGCTGGAACCCGTAACCCCTCCATCTCAAGACAAGCACTCTACCACTGACAGCCACTGCGCTCCCACAGACAAATTAAGTGCCCATGCTTGTCTACAGAGCTGCTCAGAACCATTTAGGAAGTAGAGTATCTATATGCACAAAATGAAGACCATTCTGCAATAAGGGACCTTTGTATGTTTGCTTGTTTTGATTCTTTACGTCCCAGTCAACAATTTTTAAGTCATACTGGGACAGTCTTCCTGGCCAGTGGGTTGAACCAGTATTAAGCAGTGGATAAAGTGTCTTGCTCAAGGACACAACACAGCAAATCTGATGGCGGTGAATCTCGAACAAGCAACCCTTTGATCCTCAGTCTAACGCTCTAACAACTGAGCAATGATGGACAGGTCAGGTTGACAACAATTTACCATGGCCTTCCCATTCAAACTAGAAGTGGTGGTTGCAGCAAGAATAGCTACTAAAATACTAAGCAATGGACACTTATGACACTCAGTCTCAGTGTATATTCATGATAATTAAAAATTAATTTTCTTAGAACTCAACAAAAACATATAGTTGTCGGTAGTACCCAAAATAACCATCTCAATGAGATGATCATGACTCTTTTTGAGCACCCAAAATGTTAAAACTGATGATTAAAAATATTCACAATTTTATACTCATAATTTTTGTTTATCTGGACTTGTGGACACTCATCAGATTCACATTCGAAATATTTCGTGAGGGTTTAATTTTCGTGAAACTTTGCATACCTCCTGAAATCACTTTGTAGTTTACTGATATAGGTAAATCATGCCCTAGTCGTAGATTTTTAATGTGACAGAATAACTCGTGAAAATAAAATACTTGCAAAAATTTCCAAATTTACAGTATTGATGAATGAAAGAGGTGTGCTGATGAATCTGAGGCAGATCATGTGGAAACATATTTGTAAAAACAGAATTTCCCATGATTTGGCCCCAATGCTTGCATCCTACACAAAGTTCCTTATTCCCTTCAGAATAACCAAGATTCTAAACATTTAGCCATTCTGAAACTGAATACAAAAGGGGTTAGCAAACATTAAATGGCTGTGACTTCAGAGAGACAAAAATTATTTAGAATAAATATATGCAGTAATATGGTAATTTATGAATTGCCTATTTCCTTTGTAATATTATAACGACCGGAAGGGCCTACTTGATAATCGTTCTTTCACATGACTCTCAATACAGTCTGATCTCAGCATTCACAACAGTCCTCCACAATTTTTACCTATGGTGTAGTTCATACGAAGAAACAAGCTCGTTTGTAACAAACAATCCTTTTTCATTTGTCAAATACTTCCAGGCTTCCAAGCATAATTATTTGGCATAAGGACCATTTTTGCCTGATAATGCTCTGCTCTTGTTATTATTGAACAGTATGATTCAAAACCCATTGAAAAAGAACAGATAAACATTTAAGCAATGGAACAATGCAGAAGCAAATTGTTTTGCTTTAATTGTCCAAGATTAGGCTGAGATTCATAAAATCAGATGAAATGGTCACTCCCACATTTTTTCTTAAATTTTGCATCATATCATATCTTGAGGGAGCACATTGGAATTGCCTTTTGAGGCAATTCCGATGTGCCCCCTCAAGACATGACTGAATGGGAACTAAACCATCAAACGATCCTGTGTATCATCATGATAAGTAACTGTCTGGAGCCCCTGCAGATTACGGCCAAAAAGGCCAATTGGTTGTTCAAATAGGAAATCAAACACAAATATTGTTGAGATTAAAATTTTTCAAGAGATTTGGTTGGAAGAATGACCTCAGTTATTAATCTCTTGAAATGACAGTATTCATCTTAAAAGGACACTTACATGTAGAAAGAAAACAGAATGTTCAATGAAAGTCAGAGATTGTACCATGATTGGAACTCCACGGAAAATGTAGCACATTCGTCATTGTATAAATAATTTCTCTGTAGAGGCTACAAGACCCTGTACAGTCAGATGTCGATCTGCATTGCAAATTCTGCAGACCGTTTCACGAGAAAACAGTGAAAAACAATGAGGCACACTTGGATCAGCACCTTTGTGGACTCTTAAAAATGCTACTTGCAAAATTTCAATATTCTAGCTGTAGACACTACATGTAGATTAGCTGAATGGATTCAGAGCCTTGTAAATCCAAGAACAGAGTTATCCCCTCTGAGAATGATTATATAATTTTGGGCCACCGCCAGGATATAAAAATGGCTATGGTTAGATAGACTGTCTCTGTAAACAGAAATCATCATCATTTAGATGTTCATTTTCAAAAAACTAAATCATGCTAAGGGAGTGGTCCAGTCTTTTCACTAACTTTGAAAACCTTTTAACCCCTTTTTGGACCAGATACCCCTAAACGCAGTTAACAGGTACTTTGGCAAACAGTGAAGACCCAGATGAAATGCCACATGATGTGGCATTTCATAAGGGTCTGCACTGTTTGCTAAGATAAAAACATTCTTATGGAACGGAAATACATAATTTTACAGAATTTTTAACTGGCAACCCCTTAAAATACAAATGGACAATTCCATACTTATTGTATCAAATTGTAATTTGTATGGGATAATTCATCAGAGTGAAAAGGGTTAAGCTAGCTTATATGTATGTTGCCAATGAATCTATTCTTGAAAATAGAGTTGCAATTTAGCCTCCGCTTCCTGCTAATGTCAGAGAAGGCTGTTAATTAACATATATTTATCGTATGTATATATATTCAACTTCGGCTTGTGCAATTAATGGGAGAAAGAAAATCAATCTGGACAATCCCAATGGTGACAATTGTTCTACCATGAATCTAGAGCATTGGTACCACAGAGACTGGGGAATCCAATGAGTCCTCTCTGCTTTACCTAACATTACTAAGTTAAAGTGATAAGCACACACAATCTGATCTCATTTTGTTACATGTATTTCTCAACCAGAACATAAACTGTGGAATGTGGGTACTCAAAAGAACCATCTCTGAGATGGCTCTTTAGAACACCCATAAGGCATTGGTATGAAATTCTTTTTAAAATTACACTGACAATTTGCTTATCTGGATCAATGGTCTGAGAAATACATGTACAGTAAAACCCATCTTAAGCGGCCACTCAAAAAAAGACAAAACAAAGGTCTTAAAAACAGATGTTAGCTTTATGCAGGTACATGTAGAAAGTATTGCAGAATGCTCCCTATACTTTTGACCTGCAGTAAGCGATTATCGGTCTTGAAAACCAATTTTTGGTCTTCTTTTGATTGGCTGCTAAAGACAGGTTTTACTGTTCTATACTACTTAAGTCACTACTTTGAAAAGCCCTAGACTGATTTAGATGTATGGTTTTCTTTTTATAATGATTGTAACTCAAACTAAATGGAAAAAGCCATCGTTGAAAAAAAAAGGATAAACTGGATTATACATGTAGCCAGATCATTGCATCAATTTTATTTGCATGAACACTTTCATAAAAATTATAGATTTGAATATCTCACACTTTAACTGGTAAACTATTTCATTTGCATTTAGGTTTTTGTCTTTCAGGGCCCAAGGTATGAATGGGATATAGAAAAGAAAAGGAACTTTTTACTAGTTTTTAGCACACAAAAGGCAACCTTTTAAAGTAAAAAAAAGTTGAACCTGACACCATATATATAAAATGATGAGCATAATAAATATATAGAGTACCATATCAGTGTTCGCGTTTACGCCGTAATAATATCTAAATACGCATCGAAAATCGTTGGTACGCAAAAAAGACAAGTAGCTTGCGTTCATTGAACGCAAGATCAAAAGCAGTCGACTTTCAACACATTTAAGCCAGCTCAATAGTAAAGAGAGTTAAAACCCTTGACTATCGGTCTTTTGTACTTTGCAACGCGAGACTGCTATAAAAAGTATTCAGTTGTGGTTTTCTGACATCCGTTGTTCATAGCAACGGTTGAAATCAGAACGAGGCTCAGCTATAAATAATGATTTACGGTTTTTCCAAAATGGATTTGCTGGGTAAAAATGGCGTTTGTCTCGAGGAATCACACTAGAAACGTTTAAATAACTTTATAAAGTGTATTCTGAAGCCAATACTATCACAAATCGATGTTTTATCCGTTAAAAAATGCGTTCACAGACAGGTTCAGCGATTTTCAACAGGCACAAGTAAAATAATCTTGGTCTAGAGCGTCAAGTAAAGACTTTTTAAAAGAGAAAAGGTTTAATAGTCAAAGAATCCATCAATGCTAAGTCTGCTTTTTTTTGCTTTTTTAATTGATCGTCAATCACTTAGTGTAAACTGAAAATGTTTGAGATTAAAATTAATTGGTAGTTTTAGCTAACTTCTCTGTGTTTAATATTGCAAAAAAAATTAAGGTTGGGAAACTCTCTGGGACTCAGTAAAATTTACATGGGACTCAACTTTTGTTGATGCCCTGGGTCCCAGGGACCCAATAGAAATCAAGCCTAAATCTAACACTGCATATAACCCTTATGCTGCCAAAGTTTTTTTGTCGTGTAAATGTCTGCTTTTTATGTTTGCTGCAAGTGCTCTTCAGACTACTTTTGATCATGGAAGCAAACACTATGAACCCTGATCAGACTGCTCCCATGGGAGCAGTCTGATCTGGGTCCATATTGTTTGCACTATATGTGACCTAAGAGTAAGAAATTAAACAGACATGAAAGCAGATGACAAAAGATATGAATAGTGAAATGTTTTTTCTCCGATAAACATGACATCAAATTTGTCTTTGCTGCAGCTGTGATTGGAGGAATATTTACAGTTAGTATGGTACTACATAAAACAGACAAAATATGATCACTTACTTCATTTGTTTCACAATGGTGCTCTTGCCAGACTCTCCTGCCCCTGTAAAGTAGAGAAAATGTTACAAGCTACATGTATATGGGCCACAGAGTGTATTCCAAAACATTATTTTTCTTACCAAAATACATGTTGTGGGTATTCAAAAGAACCGTCTAAATGAGTTCTTTTGAGCACCCAAAACATATGTTAGTACTGATCGGTAAGAAAATATTAGCAATTTTACGCTCAAAATTGTGTTTATCTAAACCTGTGGGGCCAGAACAATTGAGCCTTCGTTGCTCGGCAATGCCATAAGTACCAAAAATGTCATGTCACATGATTTATTTGTTTGAGTTGATTCTTTACGTCCCAGTCAACATTTTTCAGTAATGTTGGCACAGGTCCATAGGACCAGCTAAGCAAAAAAGTTTGCGTAAAATTTTGATTATTTTCTTATCAAATAGTTTTAACACGTATTTTGGGTGCACAAACGAACCGTCTCATTGAGACGGTTCTTTAGAGTACACACAATATGTTTTGGTTGAGAAGTAAGAAAAACAATTTTCAGTTACGCGCTCTTATCTGGGGGCCTGGACGGGTCTTCCTGGGTTGAACCAGTACTAAGCAGAGGATAAAGTGTCTTGCTCAAGGACACAATGCAGTGACGCCGGAGGGGTGACCCTTCCACCACCAGTCAAGCACTCTACCACAGAGCCACCACGCTCCTCAAACACATGGCATTTTGGTACTTTAATATCGCATTGTCAAACAATCAAGCCTCAGGAGCCTGTGCAAATGCACTGATTTGCCTATATTAAGTCTTTGCTGCTGGCATGTACAAAGTAGGTATTTAGATGAAGATGCAGATCAAAATTTAGATCTCTAGCCCCCATGGGCATATATGTCATAGGCTAGCAGCCTAGAATAGAACTAGTGTGTAACAGAAAAATATTTTTCAACCAAAACTAGTGTGTAACAGAAAAATATTTTTCAACCAAAACGTATGTTGTGGGTACTCAAAAGAACTGTCTCAATGGTTCTTTTGCACACCCAAAACATATGCTAAAAGCTATTGGTTATTGTGAGAAAATATTTTCAATTTTATGCTGAAAATTTGTCTTTATCTAAACCTGTGCTAGCATCATGAGAACAGTGTGGATTCAGACCATTGACAGTGTAGACAAGAGAGATAGATACATGCCATGCACAACATGGCATCTCATCACTCAGGTCTGTCCTGATCCCTATACACTACAGAAGAACAGATAAGGTGCATAATTTTGTAAACACACAATCTGAATAAAATGATAAAATTGTCCAAAATGCAATTAAAATTAAATGCATGCATACCAAAAAGCAATTCTGCGAGTCGGTATACAATTACATGTGATGTCTCTGCGCAGTAGTGCATACCATTTGGTTCTCTTTGTTTTTTACCTTTTTAGTGTAGACACTGATGAAATGCTACATTTCATCCCGGACTTCACTGTTTGCAAAAGTACTTATTTAGGGGTTTCCCCAAATTCAAAGGGTCAACTTAATTGTCTTGATATTTAATACCTGCACACAATATAGCATTAAACATAGGTCCAGATAAGGAAATTTTATTAGCATAAAATTGTAATTATTTTCTTACCCATCAATTTAAACATGTGTTTTGGATGCTCAAAAGAACCGTCTCATTGAGACAGCTCTTTTGAGTACCCTCAACATATGTTTTGGATGAGAAATAAAGAAAATAGTTTTACAATACACTCTTATCTGGAGGCCTGATTAAAACTATCAGATTCTGCTCTGACCTAGGGATTCTCTTTCAGTGAAATATACTAAGATTGATGCATAGATTGTAAGACAGTATCATACATGATACATGTAATCATTATTTGTAACAATATGTGTGTGTATCTTATAAGTAGCTGGTGTAATATGTCATAAAAGTGTCAAGAACCATCTACATGTTCATCCGTAACATGTAATCACCAACGGACAAGACAACAACAGTCAGGGTTGAACCCTGCTATAAATGTATCAAACACTCAGCAAGCGGCGAAAGGGGATTGGGTATGAGAGAGGGTGAACCCCCCTCTCATTGGAAGGGGTCTGGGGAACATCCTTCTAAAAAAAATTCAAATCTAAATCTCTGAGAATGCATTAGCCCATTTTTCCACAATCTATCACCTCAATTTTAAGTAAGGTTAGACACTCAAACATCTATCTATTAGTTTTGCATTTCCTTGCCGTCCTCTTGGTGCTTTGGTAAGGTTCCCATGAGGGGGGGGGAGGGGGGGGGGGGAACACAGCAATTGCAACGCCTATCTGACTCAGCCCAATGTTCAGAAAACCAGCCGAGGGTGGGGGGGGGGGGGGGGGGCTTAAAATTTGAAGAAAATAGTGCTGAAAAAACAATCAATGCCACACCTAAGAAAAAATTGGGCATAGGTTCCCATGTATTTTGTACTTTTTCATTCACCCCCAACCCAATAACGAAGGTCCAGCATGGCAGCAACCTATAGACTGGGGCTCTCTTTTTAATTGCTCTAGTCACAGTTTTTACTTATTAGCTTTGCGACTACTAGACTACATGGGATTTGCAATGGAAGTAACAACTGAATGTAAGATGGGGGGGGGGGGGGGGGGGCACACACTCCAGCCCCACAGCCTTGGGACTGGGAATAAGTGCCCCCACCCACCCCAAATTTCTGAGTTCTGTTTGGGACTGGGAAGGGGGCACAAAAGTGTTTTATCCTCCGCGACCAGACTACAGGAGATTTCAAATCCCATCATTTACAAGCCCAGATCACACCCACAGCCCTGTCTGTGACCCACGGCCACCTTTTCTTTCAGCAGAATTGTGGGTAATCTGTTATCATCTAGGTAATCATCGACATTGTGTTTTCCCAATTATGCATTACCATATATACTCACATTGTCATATAATTTAATTATTATAATGCACAAAGTTGATTTTTTAGGGCACTAACAGCCTTTTCAGGGGGCATGTGCCCCCTTGTTCGGCACTGCCTGGGCACCCCAGCGCCACACCCCTGGGGCATGAACCAGGCGACAGAATGAAAATCTCGTCTGATATGTTTTGCATCTTTCATTTGTGAGAACGCACACAAAGTTTGGTATAAAATATTTGAAATTGACTTTGTACATCTAATTGAAATTTAATGATATTTGACCTTTTGACCCTTCCCTAGGGCCCCATGGGATTCGGCAAAAAAAAGTTTGCTGTTGCATGCCCAATTCATGTAACTCACACACCAAATTTGGTTTAATTTCGTTAGACAGTATCATACATTTTTTAAGTGTGGGGATAATAATTTAAATAAAATCCATCTGGCAGTATTCTGGCTCCCACCGAGGCTAACTACCGATTGTGTGAAGCGGACCTAATTTTTTGGGATGAACTAGTCTTCTGTTAGCAGAGGATAAACTTTGAGTCCGCCAGGATTTGAACCCAGAACTCCGCCATGACAGTCGACCACACTAACCATGTCGCTAAAGAGTTAACCCATCAGCAAGGCTGTTAGGATGGCACTGTCACAGTCTACATTTCTTGCTCAAGGACATATACAGTCATGTCCCCTAACATTGCGCGGCCCCTAACATTGCGCACTAGCCCAAGTGACTATGCCACATTTAATCAGATGAAATCTTTTTTGATATTTTATATCAAGTTGCTTTTGGAAAGAGAAAAACAGTAAAAGATTTTCACTTTATGTTTTCACGGCTGAGCAGGGGTGGATTTCGGCAAAAATTGGTAAATATTGTCAAAAACTTTCAGACCTAAGTTTCAAATGACACAGTCTTCAAATTATTTATTTTGAATCAAGTTTTTGCTGAAGTAAATTGTTGAGAACAATCTGGTACTATTTTCCCTGGTATATTTTGAAAAAGCATTTCATTAATTAGAAGTTATTGAAAATTTTGCAGAAAGTGCGCAATGATAGGAGACTATTTTTGTAATTCTAAAACAGGGGGGTTGTGCTCTTCAAATCAAAATTGCTTGAGATCGGGACTCTGTGTAAATAAAGCACATTGATTAATTTATTTGACTGTGCAAAATATTTCAATTTTGTTTCTTTCTTATTATATCGAACGGAGGCTAAAAGGCTTAAGTGCGCAATGTTAGGGGCCTTCACCGTACATCTAGCAATCCTTTCCTTTGTGGCCGTGTTCCTGGCTCGAGGCCGTGTTCCTTGGCTATAACAAGAACTGGCCAGATGGGTTAATGGTTTCATGTCCAAAAGCACCCGAAGGCTCATCTTCGCAAGCCAAGGGTGATAAGTCCACTTCGTTCCTTACGCACGAACCTAAGAAACAAAGTGGACTTAGTACACTTGGCTTGCGAAAAGCCAAAGGCTCAACCAGCAGTGGTTCTTGTTTTAAACTAACGACACTTTGATCCCAAGTCACACTCCACCACAGAGCCCAGATAAGGGATGAAAAATTTGACATTTTGCAAGGGAGGCAATTTCCGAGTTGTCGACTTTCGATTCTTGCGCACAGAAACGAGTCGACTACACTTACCCAATAATAAAAGTTTAACTTCTCTAGCTGCTTTTTCCCCGTCTGCTCTTAGACTCTTGTCGATCTGTTTAGATCGTTCTTGAGCCGCTTTGTCATCGGCACTGACGGCACAGCCCATGTTTACGGAAACGGTCGATTTTATTTATAATTCCTAAATGCTGTCACCTATTTTAAAAGAATAAAAGCTATATTCCAGAGAAAAAATCACAGAATAACTGATATTCGTGTTTTAAGAACGTAAAACCATTTCCATAAACCCTGTTCTCTCAATTTTGTCACCGGTCTTCGTTTTTGCTTGTTTTCCTGAAGCCGTTTGAACAAGGAACCCGGATGGACAAGCACCTCGACGAGAATTTACGGGATTTGCCGTTTTTGATTTGGGGGTCGACTCATAACTGTCAAGTGGCGCTACAATGTTCTAAGACATTGTCTTCCGCCGGGAAGCATCTTTCAAATACTCACCTTTAGTATCGCGCCTGCGCAGAAAATGTGTTCTAAGATGCTTTTTGTCTCACGTGGTTAGACTAGGGAGGCTTGTATAGGGGGGTTACCAGTATCCCTGGAAGTAAACAGAAAAAATATCCCATATGGGGCCCCAGGGGTTTTGGGGATCTGGGGAGAATGGCTATTTTCAGGGAGCTGGGGAGCACTGGTAATTATTTTAGGGGAGCTAGGGAGCAAGCTCATAATTTTGGGGATTTAGGGAACCTTGCCAAAAAGCAAAAATAAGATAAGGAAAAGCCTCCATTTTGTTTGATTTTTTTAAAAAATTCTGCTTCTGGGGGCTAGCCCCCCAGACCCCCCCCCTTATAAATTCTAAATGTATTTATTTTCGTACTAACATGTTCATCAAGATTGATCTCAGAGAGAAATATGGCAATTAAGTTTTCTTGTTGATATTTTTCTTCAAATTGTTGATTTTTAGGTTGATAATAACATACTTTGGGACGCCCCATGCTTTCACCCCGGCTTTTGCGTCTGTTCATTGCTGCCTTGTGGTCACCCGCTGGAAAAGGACTGACCTCATGGCTCTCGATTGTGATGTAAAATTGTGTCTTGTCACTTTCCCATGTGGTATCCTGGGTCAGGTGTGGTACTTGATTGTATCGATTCCTGATCTTTGCCACCTTTCTTATTTCAAATGCACTTGTTCAAATGGTAAAATGTTAGTGTCCAAATATTTAGGGTAGATACGGTATAAGACGTGAAAGTATTCCGACTATGGAACGCTCAAACTGAAGACAACATTAGACTTGAAGTACACACCTGAGATTATCCTATTGTTGGGATCGTGCCCTGCTGCTTCACATCTTTGAAAAGTGCGAAAAACGTAAGTCTTAAATTGAACAAACTTAACGAGGTATAAAACCTTGTTAGATGCTCTTTTGTTATTTAAGTGGGTTAGTATTTTGCTAAATTTAGTTCCGTATTAAAGGTTTGTTAAACTTACTTTTGCATGCTTTTTAGTCGTCTGCTGTTTTGTTTTGTAAAACTTTTCAAAAAAATTATTTCAGGAAAACGTTTTGTTGAACCTGATCTGGTTCCAAATAATCTGGAAAAACGGATCCTTCAGAAATAGAGAGAACCTACAATATTCGAAACAGCAGACTCGGTTTTATTGAAGTAAGAAAGGTGGCAAATATCTGGAATCGATAGTGACCCAGGATACCACATGGGAAAGTGACAAAACCACAATTAAACACCACAAACAAGCGCCAAGAGGTCAGCCTTTTCACAGCAGGTGACCACAAGGCAGCAATGAACAGACGCAAAAGCATGACAAACACAAGACACAAATAACACAAATGATCCACAAAAGAAGTACCGCCTTGGAACGGTCAGTAAAAATATTTTACTGGAGGGCTTAAACCAGTTTCACGGCGCCAACCTCGCCCTTAATCTAAAATGGGCACATTTGGGAAAGTGAGTTAATGGGAAATGCACCCAAGCACCCGATTAAGTGGTATTCCAAGTCGTTTGCAAAAGCTATCAGCAGAGGACAGTTAAATGCTTACCACAATCAAACTACTTGAAAATACCCTCACAACTCTAAAATCTATGTATTCTAGCGGCATGTATTTTATTTATTATGTACCATGTTCGATCAAATAAGCGCACTGTGCGTATCTCTCTTTTTTCATTTTTTAATCCAAGCGCGAGGAATCAGCATTAATAATGGAATTGCATCACTGGATGAGAAAACAGCCATGAGGAAAAACGTTTGTAATGGGTTCATCGTGTTAATTGTATTGATGTCGTGTGGCTGGTATTGTTTTGTGTCTCTTCAGGGGCGAATCCAAGATTTCTGTAGAGGGGTTCATATGTATAAAGGTGTGTGGATTTTGCTTTGCTAATTCTAAAATATCCCATGAAAATGAAAAATTTTGGTCTCACTGAGACCAAATTATTTCATTTTCATAGGATATTTAAAAACGGGGGTGGGGGGGGGGGGTTCAAGCAAACCCCCTGAACCCCTCTGGATCCGCCACTGCTCTTCCTTGTGATGTCGTGGATTAGTCTGCGGTCAGTGATTGTGTGATTTACTATTTATTTATTTTTTAATTCTCCGATAAAATGGTATTTCGATTATGCCCGTTCCTCAATGGTTATGGAGTTGAAGATTACTCTAAAAGGGAGAACGATTTATAAAACTTTATTAAAAAAAATATTAGGAAACCTGCTTTGTCCTAGCTATGCATGTCAATTGTAGAAATAATGTGAAGCAGATCGGACTAAATCTTTTGTTTAGAATAGCTAAAAACTGCCCAGACAATTTTGTACAACTTCTTCGTCAGGATTCTTCAAAATAACGTATTGTTGGTCAGTGAGATGACATTATGATCAAAACCCTGGAAGATGAAAATTAATTCTAAAAATAAATTTTAAAAAATCTCGAGATAAAAATGGGGTTCTCGTAAAAATTTTAAAACCCATACATATCTAGTTGCAGAATTGGTTATTTGGTCCAGTGTCTTTCTACACAGGGTTAGGCGACACTGTATTGATTTTGCTGATAACTAGAATTATCTTGTAGCCACAGAACCATATACACAGAACCGAACCATAAGTACGGACAGTGTAAGAAGTAGTTAATTAACTAACTTAAAAGTTTTCTTTTTTCAGAATAAAAATGATGATTAATTATCTAACGAAGTTAAATAAATTCCAGTATATTATGCAGCATTTCAACTTCAAAACCATATAATTTTCAACAAGATTCATTGTACAATTCTCCAAAGCAGAGTTTCGACTTAAAGACTTATCTATTGATGAGATGGTAGGGGCCTGATGCTTTGGCTGTTTGTCAGGCCCAACTGGGTTTACCTGTTGGATTTCTTTTGCTCCGGTATTCAGTTTTATTTACTGTTGAGTCCTTATCTTTGCTTTATCTCCTTTTTATATCTTGATTTATATGTTTTAGGAGATGATGCATTGATAAGTTAGGGGTCTTTCATGCAAACCAAATATCTATGTGTCTTGATCCACATCTGAATTAAGGGTGAGGTTGGCGCCGTTAAACCGGTTTAAGCCCTCCAGTAAAATATTTTACTGACCGTTCCAAGGCGGTACTTCTTTTGTGGATCTTTTATGTTTTTGTTCTGTCTTGTGTTTGCTATGTCTTTGTGCACGTCTGTTTATATGTGCTTTGTGGTCACCTGCTGGGAAAGGGCTGACCTCTTGGCTCTCGTTTGTGGTGTCTGCTGTGAGTTTGTCACTTTCCCATTGGTATCTTGGGTCAGGTGTGGTACTTGATTGTATCGATTCCTGATCTTTGCACCCTTACTTACTGCTATAAAAGTACAAGATAAGTGGTACGTATTACAATCCTGGGGATTACAATACAATAAATACACGTTCCAAGCTATACTGATCAAAAGTGAAAACGCTACGCTACAATTCTCTATATTTTGTGAGAAAGTATTGGACAAAAAGTATTTACTAAAGCTTAATAATGTTTTCAAGACATCCTGCAAACGATTCGTCAAAACTCCATCAATTTGTCTCGTTTGATGTCTGAGTTATGTTTAAAGCTTTATTCACTGAATTTTGCTATTGCGCATGCGCAAATTAAAATTGTTATGCTTGTCAAAATTGGTCATAATTGTGTTGCATTAAAACACAAGAAAGCTGATCAATCACTTGAAACAAGCTCAAAAATCGATGATTTCGAATTTATCAAATTTGTAAAAAAAAAAAAAAAAAAAAAAAAAAAAAAAGATAATTGTCTCAAATAGGGAATATCAAATGTTTGGTAATCTTCGATTTATCACTATTTTCGATAATTTTCTTTTGCCAAATCTCGAACGAAAATACATTGCTTCGAGGTCAAATCAGGTAGACCTCTCAGCACATTGTTTCTACCATTTCTCGACTAGTAATGTCCTCATACTAAGATGCAACAACACATTGATTTTCCTATGGAGATTTCAGTGTTAAAATTTCAGACTTGGCAATTTGATGGAAAATCCGCTTTTTAAGATTGCTTTTCTAAACGATCAAAACACTTGAGATAAGTCCTTCACATTTCTGGTTGTCACATGTCTATACTACCATTCAGTGCATTCGGATCTCGTAGGTAGTGAATTTCTGAAGGTCTAAACTGTGGGAGATTTCTGTTCAAAATTGCAACCTGAAAAATTAGTTCCCTGTCACATTTAAATGGCTTTCATGTGTTTTCTCGTGACAACATCCGTAAAAATTTTACTGTTATGCATTACCCAGTATTTGAACATTAAGATACACTTTCATTTGCATTCTTGGGTTGCATAATTTTGTATATAGATGGCAAACAATTCAGGTGCAGCGTTTTCACTTTTGTTCAGTTAAAAAATTACACTGTGTAGAAAGACTCTATTTGGTCAATGGTGACTGTCTGTAGTAAATAATATAACAACATGATACAAGTAGAAGAAGTACAGGTACTATATAATATTTTCTGTAAATTAGAACCCCTCTCAGAATCTGTAATTTCCTCTGCTGAAATTTCGGGTGATTTTTTGCCAATTTTACTTCTCTGGAGAGAGCTAGGGACTAATTTCCCCAACTACAGGTACTGGCAATTGATTGTCAATTTTGGCGTTTCATCAGCAAATTATCTTGAGCAATGCCCTACCCAAGGGGGGGTGGGTACTCTGATATTTTCATACATACGTAGGCTCGGGTCATTTTTTTTTTGGTTCAAAAATTTGAATTTCAATATTTCTGGGGGTTTTCAGAAAAAAATATTTTTTGGGGTATAAAAAATTTTGTGGATATTTTTGGGGTCATTACAAAATTGGACTATATTTAGTGGTCATTTCTATGCATTTTAGGGTCTTTTCTTAAGGTCAAGGTACAGAATGGGGATATTTTTGGGGGGTGCTAAAATTTAAATTTTCTTTTTTTGGGGGGGGGGGGGGTGCTTGAAATTGCTGATATGTATTGGGGGTGAATGGTAGATGCTGGGCCCGAGCCTACGTATGCCGAAAAAAATTAGAGTACCCCCCCCCCCCCCTCCCGCCTAAAATTACGCGATATATTTTTCCTGTTATTACGGTCGGCCGTTGCCGGCCGTATATATAAACTTTGTGCTAAAAATACATCAAATTCAGGTTTTGACCCAACCTTTATACCGTGCTCAGGCTCGTTTTTAGGTGTTAGTACACAATTACAGTCTTCCGGTTTGGTAGCCCACGAAAATAGTACCTTTAGAAATTTAGCACTTGCCGTTTCTGGGCCCTTTTTGGCGTAAATGGGTGCTTTATTCGACCTAAAATGTACATGTGATTCAACATTGGTCTATGTTTGTCAGGCTGATGCAGAAAAATGCATCTTTGTGTGGACTATTTTGTCACAGACTCCCCGGCGCACTCCCCAGGTAACGTCTGACGCGGGTCGGATTTCAGCCCGGATTTTTTGACTGTTCCCCAAAGAACGGAGGATGCTGAGAAAACGAGATTATCAAGGTAGGTTGTCTTTTCACTTTTTTGATAGGTGAATGACAGATCTTGCCACTAACAGACAGAAAAAAGTCCAAGCAATGTCCTGGAAAAATTTGCAGATGCTCGAATTCTGCCTTTTTACATGGAGTTGAATGGGACCGATTAATTGTGCACCGAACCCTATAAGAGAGAAGGTGAAAAAAAAAACGAAAATCTTTGTAAAACAGTCATTTTTCAATGAAATTTTAAGAATTTATTGAATTTTAGTTTAAATTTTAAATTTTTCTTAAAATCATTTTTAAAGCCTGGTTCTCTAGAGGAAAGACTCAAATTGCATTATATACCAGAAAATACAATTAAATGGCCATACACAAACAGTTTTGACCAGGATTTGAATAATCAATCCGAGCAGGCTGACCGTGATACTCCGTTTTTGCAGACCGGCTAGCACTGCTGTGCAAGTTGATTTTTGTGATTGTATTCCCTTTTCTACTGAAATGTGCTATGAGTGCTTACTCACTTTAACTGTACCAGTATGGTGACTTAGCATATGGGTATTTATTAAAACACTCTTAGGATACTTACACTTATTAGAACCGCCTCATAGAGATGGCACCTAAAGGCATAATGATGAGGATCCGCAGGGACTGGTGGGGACCATTCCCCGAAGCAGGTTCCCTGGCCTCATTGCTTAAAACCAATAAAATTCAATTGTATTTGGCTGTTCAACTCACCGGGTCGAGGCTGTACTAATTTGAACACAAACTTAAACTTTTTCAGCTAAACAAATCAACTGCAGCCCCCCCCCCCCCCCCAGCTTCACCCGAGATCAAATTTTGTTCTTATTTCGACCACACAAGCAGTAGTATTGTTTGGTACTCATTAGAGTCGCCTCACACTCAAAATTGTTTTGAAGCTACTCATTAGAACCGCCTCACATATATAATGATATAACACAGTTATTAAAGCTCATTTAGTTACCTAACCCCCAATGCCTAAACTTTCTTTTTTGCTTTTGGGTTATTGAGATTCATTGAAATAATTGAAACTATGAACTTTTTCATCAGACTAGTTTGAATAATTGAACTTTTGCTTGTGTCAGCTTGTGAGGGGGGTCACATATGAAATCGTAGATTTGTATCGCTTTTTGGTGACTGAGTTAGTCTTTTTGGACGATTATTTGCTTAACTATATGAGTTTGATATGTCACAGAGACAAAATTTAAAAATTCGAAAATTTGCAGATTCTTGAAGGTGTTAGTACACAATTACAGTCTTCCAGTTTGGTAGCCCACGAAAATAGTACCTTTAGAAATTTAGCACTTGCCGTTTCTGGGCCCTTTTTGGCGTAAATGGGTGCTTTATTCGACCTAAAATGTACATGTGATTCAACATTGGTCTATGTTTGTCAGGCTGATGCAGAAAAATGCATCTTTGTGTGGACTATTTTGTCACAGACTCCCCGGCGCACTCCCCAGGTAACGTCTGACGCGGGTCGGATTTCAGCCCGGATTTTTTGACTGTTCCCCAAAGAACGGAGGATGCTGAGAAAACGAGATTATCAAGGTAGGTTGTCTTTTCACTTTTTTGATAGGTGAATGACAGATCTTGCCACTAACAGACAGAAAAAAGTCCAAGCAATGCCCTGGAAAAATTTGCAGATGCTCGAATTCTGCCTTTTTACATGGAGTTGAATGGGACCGATTAATTGTGCACCGAACCCTTTATGCGCTGCCGAACAACGAGCGGGTACCAAATATCGTGGGTTAACCTACAGCGCGAGGTAGAACTGTCCGTGAATCTGTAGGGCCACCCTTTAGCCATTGTCGCACAGGAAGTCCGCTAGCACGAACTAACCTGTCGCCTTTCGCTCGGTGCACACTGGGATTGAACCGCCATTTTTATTAAAAATATATCTATCTATCTATCTATACTGCATCACCCCCTCTCGGAGATTACGTGCAGGTGCGCGTCAGTGCGGTGTTAGTGGAAGAAATATATTATGCAATCACTGCTTGCATGACTCAGGGCTTTACATTCAGAAAATATTGACTAAATGAGAAATGATAAACTGTCAAAAAAAATTTTTTTTTGCTTTTTTAACAATTAATTCTGTCACTATCGGAGTGCGAGAATTGAACGGGACTAGCCAAATATCGCTAGTTACCCATGATGCAAAGGGCGAAATGCGAGAGATCTAGATGAGGTATCGTCAGGTCTCGCGAGAATGCCCTTTAGCGCGAGGCAAACTCGTTTTCGAATTTGATCTGTTAGCATAGCCGTCGTGCGGTCCATTGAAACACCCCAAACCACCCAAAACCATCCCAAACCCCACCAAACCATCACCGTACATATAATGCGCTTAATTTCTTTTTTGGAAACCTACAGCCTCGAAATACCCAAAACCTACCCAAAACACCCCAAAACACCCCAAACACCCCAAAACCATCACCGTACATATAATGCGCTTAATTACTTTTTTGGAAACCTACGGCCTCGAAACACCAAACCACCCCAAAACACCCCAAACACCACCAAACCATAACCGTTCATATATATGCGCGAAAACATTTTTAGGACACTCACCGCAGCCTCTTCGTGGGGGTGGGGGCACGTGCCCCCAGCACTCCCCCCCCCCCCCCCCCCCCCCCCCCCGGGTCCGGCACTGGCATTGTGCAATAATACATAAACGACCGCCAGCTTTTTTGAAAAGCTAATACTTGTAAAAATATAACTTTGAAATGTTCCCTATACCATATGGGACTTTACCGGAAGTACGAAATGAAAGGTCAAGGTTAGAGGAAGTGTCTCGCCATTTTGACAACAAATAAGTTGGCCGAAGAGGAAATATCAGCCTGCCTTTATGCGATAATAATGCACCCTTAATAGAATTGTAATAAAGAAAAGCGAATGAAATGTCAGTTAGTAGCAGTTCCTTAAAAGATGGCAGTAAACCCGGCTTCTGGAAGCGTGGAACGAATGTTCCTGGAAGGTGAAAATTTAAAAATAAAATTTGGGCCCTACCGTCCACACTTACGCTGTACATTTGACAGGTAGAGCTAAGATTCTTATTTATAGATATACTATGTATTTATAGAACATCTTATATGAAATAGGTGCGACCTAACTGCAACCAACCAATGGTTAATAGCATTTGGCTTTAATGATTCACCTGCTGGGAAAGGGCTAACCTCTTGGCTCTCATTTGTGGTGTCTAACTGTTAGTTTATCACCGGTCCATGTATTCACCGGATCGGACCTAATCACCGGATCTAACCGGATCGGGCCCGAAATTGGCTGTTTAGCTCATTTTTAAAACACTTTTTTTTTTATCATTATTATGTTTATAAAGTATATATATATGATCATAATAATGATGTCTGGATCATCAAGGTCGGAGACGATAGCTGCTATCTGACCGGATCGGGCCCAAAAATGGTCAAATAACGCTATGATATAATTATCTTATGTTGTAAAGTATTTTTAGGATCAAATTAATGACGTCTGTACCAAAAATGGCTTGTTTTAATTTGAGGAAATTTGGTTCCTTTATACTAAACAAAGGATAGACCTGCGCATGTCATTTTATGTAAAACACAGCAGGTGTGAATTGATAGCTGACCATTGCAAAAAGGGTCCGTTGAGTATGTGTTTTTTTTCCCGTTTATATCAATATTAATATATTCAAGTGCATACAAATTGCACTAAATACATAATCTTTTATGCACATCATTCTTGTAAAGAAAAAAACAATCAGTTAAGCCAAGGAATTGGCCAATTTCGGGCCCGATCCGGTCCGATCCGGTCAGATCCGGTGATTAGGCCCGATCCGGTGAATACACGGACCCGTTTATCACTGTCCCACTGGATTCCTGATATTTGCACCCTTACTTACTTTGTGTAAGTGTACGACAAAATCCCCTGGACATCCCTGCTCATTTTAGTACAGGGAGACATAATAAAGATAAAAAATGGTCATTTGTCGAATCTCTTAAAAATGACGCGTTTGGGATCGCATCACTTAGAGAAAATGGAATTCTTAAGACAGATACAAAGGAAAAAGCCAATATGCTATAGGCAGTTTTAATCAGCCTTCACAGGCGAAGGCGACTCTGACCCGCCCTCTAAAGGGGCTAGTCCGTTCTCCCCCGTGGGGGACATAACAGTTGACCTGAAAGGGGTCGCCAAGCTGTTGGACGAACTACGTGTTTTGTTTTTTTCTTCAAAATTCCAAAACCACACTCCCTGGTGTAATGATCAAAATTTGATCGTGTCAGTACTATAAGAAAGAAAGAAATCCTGGGACCCCCATGTTTTTGAAATGCTGCAAGCTCAAGATTTATTGATGTTATTTGTACAATTTTGTGATACAGGCTGTTATTTGATTAAAAGGAGGTCCATTCAGGGAATCAATGCATGAATAGTCAGTCTCCCATACGGGGATCCAGGATTTTTTTTATTTATTTATTTTTTTTTTTTGGGGGGGGGGGGGGGAGGGGGGCTGCCTGAAAACAACCCTGACATTTTTTTAGTACTCAACTTTAATATTTTACATTTTACAGTTATAGAGAGGAGGTCCCGGATCAGTGCATGCCCCCATAGTTCAGAGAGGCTGATTCTAGGGGGTGGGGTACTCACATATTTTTTATACATGAATAGTCCCATAGCCCTCTTTGCAAAAAGTGGGAGTGCTGCAATGCTAAAGAATTTAGCCTCCTTCAAAATTGAGGTCCCAGCACCAAAAGTAGGGGTTCAGGACTGCCAATTAGCAGTTAGTGAGAGCTCTGACGATGCTATGTTCTTGCACTTCTTTGTTAGTTCGCAGCTTATGGGAGCGCAGAGGGTCAGTGGTAGATTGTTTGAACCGAGACTACGGGCCGCCGCGGGTTCGAACCTCACCGGCGTCACTGTGTTATGTCCTTGAGCAAGAACAGTAATCCTAGCTTAGTACTGGTTCAACCCAGGAACATCCGTCCGTAGATAACTGAAAGTGTTGATGGGACTTCAAGAATCAAACCAAACAAAGTTCGCAGCTCATCCTCTTTAACATTAACTTTTGTATAATAATTAATGAATTTTTACTTTCTGGTTTAAAACAATTACGAACTTGGGATTAGTCCATTGTATGGAAAAAAGGGTGTCAGGTAAACTTTTCTAAAATGTTGTATTTTTGTACCTGTAGCTCTTTTTTACCATAGCAAACGGTGTAGACCCTGGTGAAATGCAGCATGATGTTGCTTTTCAATTTTAAATCTGGTCTTCTCTGTTTGTAAAAGTACTCCCGTTTAGCGGTTTCAAAAGAGTTATGCTTACCATGCATATTTCGTATCTCTGGTGGACACATATTAGCCCCTGTTCTTAAATATATTTTGGCATCTGCAGTTTCGTCATATGATTTTCCAGGGTGTCCGGAGAAGTATTTTTAGGAAAGTTTATACATTTCCAGAGTGGATGGGAGTATTCATGAATAGCCGTATATAATAATAGAAAATATATGGGCCTCGATGCGACAAACAAGGTCTTATTAAGATTCAAATCAGCTTGCTCAGCTACGGTGACTAGCTGGAAAATTAAAATTCCGCTTGAAGCAAATTCAGATATGATGCATTCCAAAAGGCGAATAACAAAGGCACAGATCGGCCCGCGCCGGCCAGCGCCTTTGCTGTTCCCACCTTCGGCCGCAAAGACAAGTTTTCTTGCATTGAAGACCTTATGTTAACACCATTACATGGCATGTTTTTTGTTTAGATGGCCTCTAAATCCAGAGATCGAAGAGTAAGTTTTTGGGCACGCAAAACACGTATACGTCTATGAACGCACATCGGCTGATGGCTGGTGATCTTTGGTAGAAGGCATAGTCTCCATGCGCGGATCTATGAATTTTTGTCAGGGTGGGGGGGGGGGGTAGTCTGACGGCCAGAAAATAGCCTGGACAACGTTTTGTTTTTTGTTTTCTTTTAGTCCTCTACAGAGGGGGTCCACTGGTTTTATTACAGAGAAAACTATACTTTTCAAAGGATCAAGGGGGTCCAAATTTTCTAGGGGGGGGGGGGGGTCCAGGGTCCAAGTGTTAATTTCTATGGAAACCCATATAACTTGTGATTTTCCGGAGGGGGGGTCCGAACCCCCTATCACCCCCTCTGGATCCGCACATGGTCTCATCGCCGGATAACTCTACCTCACTACATGTGTAAACTACCCAGTAGGGTAAAGTCGGGTAAATTCGGACACTATTTACAAATAGTGCTAATCCAGATGAGACGGTTCCTTATGAGCCGTCACATCAGGAGTTTCACTAGGGTTTTGCTTAGGTAATTCATTTGTATTCCAGTATTTGAAATATGAAACAAACAAGGTTGCTGTCCGAAATTAGCCGTCTGTCCGAATATACCCAACTTTACTCTATACATTTTACCTCCATGGATATGCCATAATGGTATAGGACCTACCTCTGTGTCCAATAATTTTGTTCAAGGATTTTGGATATTCAGAAAAAAGTATGGGGATATTTGCCAGTTCATGAGGGATACTTGCCTGTTTACTTCAAGGAATATTGTTACCTCCCCCCCTTCTAAACAAGCCTCTACAATGCATAGGTATTTTGTGAGCGCACCTCGCATTCGGTTGTTGTTGATTCATAGTTTAATCAATGTTCCTCCCATTTGTTTATTCTCCGTCTTTGGTTCTTGCTTTGTTATGTACACCCCTGTGCCCTCTCTAGTTTTGCAAACATATTGACGAGGAAGATGGAGATGGCTGCTTTATTTAGTTGTCCTACTGATGTCTAAGCTTTGGTCTGTGGCTCTTTTTAACGTTACTGTGGGTTGGTCTGCATTGTAAGATTGTGGTATTTCCTGATCATACTGCATTACTGCATGAACGGACCCAGGAAATATCGTCGGGGGAGCGGGGGGGTCCAGGCCCATCCGCCGCAAGTTTTTCAGTCATCAACTTTATTTACGGTTCTTTTTAAAGAAAACTATAATTTTCCAAGACTCCAGAGAGGGTCCAACATTTTCCGGGGGGGGGGGGGGGGGGGGGGGGAGGGTCAAAGTATAAGAATCCAAATAACTTGTGATTTTCCTGGGGGTGGGTTCGTACCCCCTTTCCCCCTCTGAATCCTCGCATAAAAACTCACTCTTCAGATGTTTTGCTCATGGTTTGCAGATGTGCATGTCATGTGCTTTGGACATTTTCGTCAAATTATTTTCTCTGTCACTTTTTTATGAACTTGTGATCCGATTACAGGTTGATATTTGCATTTTAGATACGATTTTGATGCTCCCCGAATTTGGTCCCGAGTCTGGGGCGTTGGCAACTGTTGGGGAGTTTGTCCTTTGTGTTACAATGACGTGACGTCATTTACTTTACATTTTAAATGACGCAATGGATTGTAAAAACAACAACAATGAATTGACAGCAAGTGGAAGTTAAGGAAATCGCTTCCACATGTTTTATCGGACGTTTTATCAAACGAAAGAGTTCGTGACGGAAAGGGTATTGTCGCAAAAAAGACTGCAGTATTGATGTGACTTATTTCATGTGTTATGATCCGTCGAAATGGAAATGAAAAGTTTGTCGGAGCGGTTTCCGTTTGGAAAAAAATCGTAACAGATCTTCTAGAATAAGGTTTGTTTTATTTCTAACAAGTGGCGATGGAAGCATTGCTCTGAGTGTTTAATTTAGCAAGATAGTTGTATTCAGTGCGGAAATACGCCGGAAACAACCTCCAGGCTCCAGTAGCCGGAAGTTGCTTTGACGGTCGGGTTCGGTGCACAATTAATCGGTCCCATTCAACTCCATGTAAAAAGGCAGAATTCGAGCATCTGCAATTTTTTCCAGGACATTGCTTGGACCTTTTTCTGTCTGTGAGTGGCAAGATCTGTCATTCACCTATCAAAAAAGTGAAGAGACAACCTACCTTGATAATCTCGTTTTCTCAGCATTCTCCGTTCTTTGGGGAACAGTCAAAAAATCCGGGCTGAAATCCGACCCGCGTCAGACGTTACCTGGGGAGTGCGCCGGGGAGTCTGTGACAAAATAGTCCACACAAAGATGCATTTTTCTGCATCAGCCTGACAAATATACACCAATGTTGAATCACATGTACATTTAAAGTCGAATAAAGCACCCGTTTACGCCATAAAGGGCCCAGAAACGGCAAGTGCTAAATTTCTAAAGGTACTATTTTCGTGGGCTACCAAACCGGAAGACTGTAATTGTGTACTAACACCTTCAAGAATCTGCAAATTTTCAAATTTTTAAATTTTGTCTCTGTGACATATCAAACTCATATAGTTAAGCAAATAATCGTCCAAAAAGACTAACTCAGTCACCAAAAAGCGATACAAATCCAGGATTTCATATGTGACCCCCCTCACAAGCTGACACAAGCAAAAGTTCAATTATTCAAACTAGTCTGATGAAAAAAGTCAAAGTTTCAATTATTTCAATGAATCTCAATAACCCATAAGCAAAAAAGAAAGTTTAGGCATCTGTAAGAGTCATTAAAGGATAATCTAACATAAACTTTAGTTACAAAATTTAAAAACTGAAGCTAAAAAATCAAATTTTAAAGTGATTTTAAGCAAAATCGCGAACAGTTTTGAATCACATTCAAATTTGCCCCCAAAACCAAGCTACGTTGCACCCAAGCATGCTGAAAACAGCAATTTATACCACTTACTTTGTGTCTGAAGTAGAGCAGCTTCACTGATGAGTGCCTGATGCTGGACGAAACACATCATTTCATTCTAATCATGATCTACACTGCTAGTTCTGAATGTGAAATATTCCGTAGTTTACATGCTACCAAAATGGCCAGAGTGGGTAAGATTTGAGACCTAGGGCTAGATTTAATGCCCATATCATAATGGAAATTGCTCATCCTCTTTTTTTGATGAAACTATATCCGAAATTTGAAATTTCTGAAAAGACTGTAAGTAAAGATTACTCATTAAAATGGCCTCATCGAACGAGAAATATCACAACCCACTTAAGCACATAATACGAGTATCTGTGTGAAAGTGCTTCATTGGGGGTAAGGTAACTAAATGAGCTTTAATAAGTGTGTTATATCATTATCTATGCGAAGCGGTTCTAATGAGTAGCTTCATAAGTAATTTTGAGTGTGAGGTGACTCTAATGAGTACCAAACAATACTACTGCTTGCGTGGTCGAAATAAGAACAAAATTTGATCTCGGGTGAAGCTGGGAGAGGGGGGGGTGCAGTTGATTTTTTTAGCTGAAAAAGTTTAAGTTTGTGTTCAAATTAGTACAGCCTCGACCCGGTGAGTTGAACAGCCAAATACAATTGAATTTTATTGGTCTAAGCAATGAGGCCAGGGAACCTGCTTGGGGAAATGGTCCCGACCAGTCCCTGCGGATCCTCATCATTATGCCATTAAGAGCCATCTCTATGAGGCGGTTCTAATGAGTGTAAGTATCCTAAGAGTGTTTTAATAAATACCCATATGCTAAGTCACCATACTGGTACAGTTAAAGTGAGTAAGCGCTCATAGCACATTTCAGTAGAAAAGGGACTACAATCACAAAAATCAACTTGCACAGCAGTGCTAGCCAGTCTGCAAAAACGGAGTATCACGGTCAGCCTGCTCGGATTGATTAGTCAAATCCTGGTCAAAACTGTTTGTGTATGGCCATTTAATTGTATTTTCTGGTATATAATGCAATTTGAGTCTTTCCTCGAGAGAACCAGGCTTTAAAAATGATTTTAAGAAAAATTTAAAATTTAAACTAAAATTCAATAAAATTTTAAAATTTAAATATAAATTTCTTCCAAAAATACTTTCAAATTATTTCTATTTTGATTCCTGATCTGTGTGCGAAATTTCATCTGAATTCATTGAAAAATGACTGTTTTACAAAGATTTTCGTTTTTTTCACCTTCTCTCTTATAGGGTTCGGTGCACAATTAATCGGTCCCATTCAACTCCATGTAAAAAGGCAGAATTCGAGCATCTGCAATTTTTTCCAGGACATTGCTTGGACCTTTTTCTGTCTGTGAGTGGCAAGATCTGTCATTCACCTATCAAAAAAGTGAAAAGACAACCTACCTTGATAATCTCGTTTTCTCAGCATTCTCCGTTCTTTGGGGAACAGTCAAAAAATCCGGGCTGAAATCCGACCCGCGTCAGACGTTACCTGGGGAGTGCGCCGGGGAGTCTGTGACAAAATAGTCCACACAAAGATGCATTTTTCTGCATCAGCCTGACAAATATACACCAATGTTGAATCACATGTACATTTAAAGTCGAATAAAGCACCCGTTTACGCCATAAAGGGCCCAGAAACGGCAAGTGCTAAATTTCTAAAGGTACTATTTTCGTGGGCTACCAAACCGGAAGACTGTAATTGTGTACTAACACCGGTCGAAAAATTATGGCCTAGTATGTAGAAGTGGGTGGGGTATGTCACTGAAAAAAGCATGTCTAATCGTAAAAGCAACCAACTCTCGTGTTGGCAGCCTTCGGCTGCCAACACTCGGTGGTTGGTTGCTATAAATGCATAGAAAAATCGTATTTATAGAAACGACAAAAAGATCGTCCCTAAATTGTTTTTAAATGAAATCTGCATTCTGATTGTGCGTTCACAAGAGTGTTTACAGCTAAAGATACACTGTTGCGCTGTTTATTCTGGCACAGGATGTGTAAAAATGCGGAAGAGGCTGCAGGCAAAAAAGCTTGTCATCGCTAGTTTTACTGTGTGTTTTTTTACTGAAATGGCTTATAAAATGTGGAAATTTGTAGATAATTTGGAACAATGCATTTCTCAAAATCGTTTGTACGCCACCTTTAAATTTGTAGACTGGTTAACAATTAATTAGATACTGCGGCTAACCTCAAATGAGTATGTAAGTTGCAGAACTGCGACTTTAAAATTTTTTTATCTTTGACTTTATTTAAAGTTGCAGGCAATTGCCTCGTTTATTCAATCGCTTACAAATTGTTTTTGTTTTGTTTTCCGTGCCACTGGCATCAGTAAAGGTCAACTTCCGGCGGTCTAACCTTAAGTCCGAATGGAAACACTTTTCGCGAAAAAAAATGTTTTCTCGAAAACTTTCGTAGGCTGAAATTTCTTGTGTACAGAATTTTCAACATATCATAAAAAGCTATGTCAACGTTTTTTGTCCTCATGTATTTTACAGAAGTCCAATGGTTATTCTAAAGAAAACTAAATTTCCAAGGTTCAAGAGTGGGGTCCAACATTTTCCAGGGGAGGGACGGTCCAACTTTTTCGAGGTGGTGGTGAGGGGGGGGGGGGGGTAGGGTCCAATTAGCAATACCTATAGAAACCCTTTCTTTCTTTCTTCCATTACGTCTTAACCCCCTTGGGGACATCAGACGGGTATTCGGGAATACCAAGTTCTGAGGGGGTTAGTTGATACAAAGTGATAGAAAAGGTGGTAAGATGAGTTTGTACAGGGCAAGAAGGAGTGTTAGTTTAGATAAAACCAGGGGTTGGTATTTAGGGGACACATGGATCACCTGGCAGACAGCACTGCTAAACTGTGCCAGGGTGGGAAGGGTACGTATGTTAGCAGGGAGGGCATTCCAATGGATGATAGTTCTGGGAAAGAATGTGAACCTGTAATAGTCTTTGAGAGTCTGGATCTGTCTGTATGCCAGTGAAGGAATGTGTCTTGATAATCTGGTGTTTCACACAAGATAAAGTGATGCAGGGATAGCTACGCGGTCGTATGTGACCTTATACATCATCATGAGTCAGCTATCAATGCAACGTTGGTCTAAGGGGCCCCAGTTTAGGTCCTTCAGCATAGCAGTGACACTAGAGGTGTATCTACAGTCTCTTGTAGCCCACCTTGCAGCCCTTCTTTGGACTGCTTCCACTTTATTTACATCTGTAGTGCTGTAAGAATACCATACTGTTGAAGTGTACTCCAACTGAGGCCTTACAAGAGTTTTGTAAGCGACTGATTTTAGGGCCTTGTTATGGACCCAGATATTTCTTTTAAGGAAGCTGAAGGTTTGGTTTGCCTTTCTTGTGGTATATAAATATCGATATATTTGGTCAATGAGAGGTCATCTTCAATTGTGACCCCTAAGTATTTTGCTGCAGAAACACTTTCCATTTCTACATTATGTAGAGTGTTTAAGGGTTTTTTGTGATTTGGAGGACCTGGCATTTAGAAGGGTTAAATTGCATATCCCACATCTTTTCCCATTGTTCGAGGCATGCTAGGTCTGTTTGTAGACCTCACTTTCTGTAGTTGAGCTGATTGAAAGGTACAAAACGGTGTCATCTGCAAAAAGTCTTACTCTGGATTTGAACCGCTCAGGCAGGTCATTTATGTATGCAAGGAAGAGAATTGGGCCGAGAACTGAGCCCTGCGGGACCCCTGGAGACAAGATTGAGTTTTTATCTGAATTTATTCCATTAATTACAGCTGCCTGTTTTCGATTGTCCAAAAAGTATATTTTCATATAGTTCATCAATTTACATTATAAGTTGTGTCTCGCAAGATGTCTTTTCTCAGAAGCCATGCTGCATTTCATAAAATATGTCCAGTTACGTAAAGTGTTTAGCCAGGCTAGAAGCAACATAATGCTCAAAAATTTTACACAGGACACAAGTCAGTGAAATTGGCCTGTAGTTGGATGGCTCAGATTCTTCGCCTTTTTGTAAATTGGGGAAACATTAATTTTGCTTCTTTCCAAATGTCTGGTATTTTTCCAGTATCAATTGATCTCTGGAAAATATGCTGCAGGATGGGCGCTAATTCCTTGTGTAATGTTTGTAGGACAATGTGTTTGAATTTGTCGGGTCCTGCAGCCTTGTGTGGGTTCATTCATACAAGTAGCTTGTCAATGCCTCCAGCAGATATGCTTATATCAGGCATTTTTGGGTGGAAACTGGGCTGGAATGGTAGGTTGGCCCCAGCGTCGTGATATAACCCATATAGCTTGTACTTTTTGCAGGGTTGGGGGTTCGAATGATCTGCCCCTTTTGAGACTGACGCTACTCTAACTTAATTACTTTATGAAAGTGGAATCCATTTTCAATATAACATGCTTCAATGATGTAAAAGTTTGGGTAGAACAATCAGTTTTTAACTAATATTCTGATTTATATGTACATGTATATATTATATACATGTATATATAAATCAGAAACGTTTTATAAAATATAAAACAAATCAATAAACACAGGGCTCTTACCAGAAAAAGCAAGATACACAAGATTAAGATAGACTAAAAAGCCCCTTCAAATTTGCTTAATGTGATGCTAATTTCATCCTCTCAACAGGCCAAATTTTTAAGTACATCTCTGTGAAAGCTGCAGCACACACCACCCTAACACCCTTGAAAAAAGGACATTTTATGAAATGTATTGTTTCACGAACAGATAAGATATTAAACACTCAGAAATTCAAACTGTCTCTAGATTTGGCCTCTATAGTTGTAATTTGCTGTTGATAACCTGTTCACAGTTTGTAAGGTGAAACTTTTTATTACATTTCAATAGGTGAGATTATGGGTGAGGCATTTTCTGGTCATTTATAATTGCAGTTTTACCAGCTTTACTTTTTCCATTATCTTCTGGACTCACTCTCATTCACATCAGACCATGATCAAGCTTCTTCAATAGAAAGTTTAGAAACATGCAGTTTGACCGTTTTGTTCCTGATATTTTAATCATGGCTGCAGACACACTTAACCATGTTTAATGTACTGTGGTCACAAACTGTTATAACTGATTAAAACTGCAAATATTGCGCCATTCACTTAACTAGTGGTGTCTCACTATGATTTCCAGCCGGTACAAAAAGAGTCTAAAACCACAATGGAAATAAGAGAAACCACTTTCTCTTTTTGGTGTTATCCTTGGTATTGGTTAGCAGGCCATGGAACATTGCAATTTGTGTATTTTAAATCTATATTTTATGTGTATATTTAACATCACTTTGTGCTGCTTTATTTAATTGCTAAGCTGTGATACTGAAATAAATAAATCAATCAAATTTAGCATTAGCTGTTGAGCCTGTACAGGCTTGTCCCCTTAAACAACAACATATGACACGTGCATACGCTGTACTCAAGGGGATTGCAGGATAAAGTAACAATTTCGAAATTAGCGTATGGTATCCTGGGTCAGGTGTGGTACTTGATTGTATCGATTCCTGATCTTTGCACCCTTACTTACTTTAATATAATGAACAGGGGGTGGTGGCCTTCCCTGCATAGGCTACTTCCTTCCCTGCACAAGTAACTTCCAGTTAACATTGTTTTCTGATTGCAATTGTTGGCCCACTGAGCAATGAATCAAAAACGACAGAGCCAGCACCTTGGCATGGAAAACAACCATATGCATTGGATAGATAGACAGAGGGATAGGGTATGGTGGTTGATAGTTAACGAAGGTACGAAGGTGGGAAGGAGGGTGGTAGTGATATTTTATCTGCGCATCCTGCATCTTTTACTCATAATTTTGTCTTTGGGATGCAAAGTTTTTAATTCAGCAACTCCAAGGGTGCAATGGTATTGCAAACTTATAATGAAAAAATAGTGTTCTGGACTCATAAGTTTGCAGCTGGGACTCATTGATATGAAAAACAGCGAGTCTCAGGACCCATAAGCCCCAAATTGTAAATGAATCACTGTGGTGGTATTCAGCGGTTGGTAGGGGAATAGGGGACAGGCACGTGCAGGCAGGTAGGTAGGTTAACACCATGACAGATGATAATTCCCATCATATAAGTTGGTCTTCAACACACAAGTATTACTTTGACTAATGTTCTTAAGCTGGTAATAAGTAGTTATTGCTTGTATGATATGATTAGCTGGATGTCTAGTTACAACGTGACAGGTATATTCTGCCCTGACAATTTTGACCAACAGAAGTCAAAAGGGCCATTAAAAGTGGTATATCCGTTAATCAAGGTCGTCAGGATGGTAAGAAATGGTGAGAAGAAATGCTATAAACATGAATACTCGACTTACGGTTGAAATTGAAACCTTATTAAAGATGAAATCTGTCTTAAAAAGTAGGTTGGTGACCTCTCTTTTCAGTGAATTGCTTCAATCTGTAATTCCCTTTTGTATGATGATCACCTACTATAAAAGTAATAAAGATGGCAAAGATCAGGAATCGCTACAATCAAGCACCACACGTGACCCAGGATACCAATGGGAAAATGACAACGTCACAGCTAGACATCACAAACGAGAGCCAAGAGGTCAGTCCTTTCCCAGCAGGTGACCACAAGGCATTAACAGACAGACGTGCATGAAAGTATAGCAAAACAAGACAGAAATAACCTAAATGATCCACAAAAGAAGCACCGCCTTGGAACGGTCAGTAAAATTATTTTACTGCAGGGCTTAAACTGGTTTAACAGTGCACCAACCTTACCCTTAGTTTCAGATGTGGATCAAGACACATAGATGTTTGGTTTGCATGAAAGACCCCTAACTTATTAATGCACCATCTCCTAGGACATATAAATCAAGATATAAAAAGGAGATAAAGCAAAGATAAGGACTCAGCAGTAAATAAAACTGAATACCGGAGCAAAAGAAATCCAACAGGTAAACCCCGGTGGTCCTGACAACAATTATTCTATTCTATTCTACAAATGTGTTCCCTTCAGCTTATAGACATACCTAAAATAATTATCACGTGGGAGCCAGATTGAAAAGGTAAATAAACAAGCAAATGATTTTAATTTTACAGTTCTAATTAATTAACAACGACCCGTCAGTGACAAAATTTAGAATTAATATTCAGAAAACACATTTAGTTCACAGCAGCAATAAGGCTTGAGAGATAAAAAAAATTAGAATTAAGGTTTTGGACCAAATTTGGAGCGGTTTGCATCCATGCAAACATTGGGATTCAGTTAGCCAGCCGAAACTTCAGGGCTGTAAATGATAACATAAAATAAAAATCCATCATACAGCCCTGAATTCAGTGCTAATGAGTATGTCTTCCAGAAATGGCCTTTTATCCTGCCAACTAACTGCCAATGTAATATACTTGTGTAAAATGACATATTGCCCCTTTGAAAATTCAGACATGAGTGGTCCAATTAAATCTGTACATCGGTTTCTGGACATCTCGGCCCCTTACAAACTCGGCCCCTGACAAACTCGGCCCCCACAAACTCTGCCCCTAGCAAACTCGGCCCCTAACCAACTTGGCCCCTATATAATCTATATAATGTACAGTTTTTTTTGCACAGAACGCATTGTAACTGGTGTTGTAAGTGGCGCTATAGATGCTACATCTTTGTCAGGAAGCGACACCTTTATCACTGCCTTTTATATGCGAGCTGCGTTGGGTTTCGATAGTCTCGTGTGCTGCATCCATTATGTATTTCATTACTTCCCACATAATTATCGTTCTGATATACATGATAATTCCTTTGCGAAACGGAAATGTTCTTTAAAGAAAACAAACTGTGTATAGGTAAACCTCCAAAAATTGACCTCGATTTTTCGAAATACCCCTAATTCGAAATGAATTTCGAACACATTGGAATCAGAGAATATAGGGCCTATTTATGAATAATTTAAAATATTTTGTTTTGTGTGCGTAAAAGAAACGCCTCCCTGAGACGTTTCTTTTACGAATACAAAATATTTGTTTGATAGGGAAAAACACTGAAAATAGATCATAATAATCATCTTTGAAGGTAGATATTTTTATATTTTTATTCCTATAATTCGAACTCTCGATAGTTCAAAATAAAATCTGTACTCCTATGACTTTGAATTCTCGAGATTCGACTGTATATTAAAAATGTCTAAAATTATCCAAGACTGGTATCACCCATTCGATTTCCGTATATGTATGCTTTATTCGCAGAATGGTAGTCGAAAGCTCTGTCTAGTCTGTGCATTTGCGCAGGCTCGATTGAGCTTAAACAAGTGTAATAAATTAACGATATCACTCCTTCGATTTTCACATGTTATGTATGATGCTTTAGCCACAACATTTTTTTTATCCGAGGAGCGGTCCAAAACTCTCTCGAGTCTGTGCATTTGCTGAGGCTCGATCATGAGAGCTTTAGCTTAACCAAGACCCACATCACCCATTCGATTGCCGCATATGTATGCTTTATCACAGAATGGCGGCCGAAAGCTATGGTTTTCTCTCGTCAGGGCCCAATTCAAAATTCTCAACATCGCGACTGTCCCGGGTTTCATATAGGCCTAGAACGCCCATACACGTTTGAGTAAACATACTGAACCTTACTTTCACAAAAGTGGACAGTGTCAACATCATAAATTGCCAATATCCAACACAACATGCATTATCTGCATACGTTTTTAATGGGCACTAATGTTTTTAACCAATAATTTGCTTGTATAATGAAACTAGCCAGCCTCCTGAATCATATTTCGGTTGGGGGCCGAGTTTGTAGGGGTCGAATTCGGTCCTCGAATATATGGGGGCCGGTGTTTATTATGGGCCGAGTTTGTTAGGGGCTGAGTTTGTCAGGGGCCGAGTTTGTTAGGGGCTGAGATGTCCCGGAATCTGTACATCTAACTGCTTTTAAATGAGAGATATTAAACTTAAAATGGATCACGATGTATGCAAGTCAATTTATTTGGAGCCCACTTCAAGATTACTTGGATTGTGTTGCACGTGGCAATATGTATTATACTTGTTCAATGCGCCACTCATACAGGTTAAGTAACACACATTATTTCAGAGCTCATTGATTATTTAACAACAAGTTAGACAGTTAAGTCACAGTATTGTCCATGCTGGCACATGCAACCTCAGACTGTACTTGATCTTTAAGTTGGTTGACAAATATATCTTTTAACACATTCTGTAAAGGCTTTTGGCAAAATGATTGTGCCGACAGGATAACATTCTAGACCTGTTCCTTACAACAAATCCAACTCTAATCATGAAAGTAAATTGCTCCCCTGGCCTTGGTGATCATGACATTGTTTCTGCCGAAGCACTTCTCAAACCCACTCTACGAAAACAAAAACCCCGTAAAGTATTGCTCTTTGCTAAGGCAGACTGGACTACCCTCAAAGCCAAAATGAAATCATACCAACAGTCATTTTTAATAAATCATTTTGGTAAGACAGTTGAGGAACTATGGACTGACTTTGCAAAGACACTGGACAAACTTTCTCAAGAATGCATACCCTCTAATATTATCTGTGGCAAATCATCCCTGCCATGGATAACCCTGGAGATTAAACGGCTCATACGTAAACGAGATAGCCTTTATACCAAATTCAACAAATCTGGCGACCAAGACACTAAGACCAAATTTCAGACCCTACGCCAGCAAATCAAAAAGAAAATTAAAGATTCATACCAGGGCTATCTCGAAAATCTCCTGGGCCTCAACGACTCTGACAACACTTGCGACAGCAAAAAACTTTTCTCCTTTCTGAAAAACTCACGTTGTGATCAACAGGGCATACCACCGCTCAAACACAACAACATACTCCACTCTGATACCAAGACCAAAGCAGACATCTTTAATCAACAGTTTAACTCTGTTTTTACACCTAAGGAACCCCTATCACTCTCTCGCCTTGCCAAAATGCGGGTGCAGGACCTAAGTAATGCAGGTGGTCTGCCTTCTGACACCATCCCGGACAGACAACAGGACTCTAAGACATACATGCCAGAGATAGACATATCCCTAAATGGACTATTAAAATTACTCCATAACCTCAAACCTGGTAAGGCAGCCGGACCAGATATGCTCAAACCCCTTTTGCTGAGGGAGCTACGAGATGAAACTGCCCCGATCATCAAAGTTATCTTTGATCGATCACTACAGACAGGAAAGCTCCCAGCAGACTGAACGAAGGCTAATGTAATGCCCGTTTTCAAAAAAGGCGACAAATCTCTGGCAGCCAATTACAGACCCATTTCCCTCACCTGCATTCTTTGCAAGGTGCTCGAACACATACTTGCATCAAACATAGTAAAGCACCTTGATGGGCAGGGCATCTTATATGACCTACAGCATGGCTTCAGGGAGAAGCGGTCATGCGAGACCCAGCTCATCATGCTCATAGAGGACCTTGCAAGGAGTGCTAGTGTGGGAAAACAGACAGACATCATTTTACTCGACTTCTCAAAGGCCTTTGACAAGGTAAATCACAGCAAACTTCTGTGGAAGCTGCACCAATATGGCATTCGCGGACATGTGTTGGACTGGGTCCGAGCTTTCCTTGGGAGTAGATCCCAGCTGGTAGTGATTGAGGGGGAGGAATCGGAATCCATACCGGTTACATCCGGTGTCCCCCAGGGTTCTGTCCTGGGACCGATTCTCTTCCTGATCTATATAAATGATCTGCCCAATGAGGTCTGCTCCCAGATACTACTGTTTGCCGATGATACAGCCCTGTATCTCACATTGGAAAGTGAGGATGACAGTTCAACACTCCAAAAAGATCTTAACATTTTATCGGCGTGGGAGACCAGGTGGGATATGGGATTCAACCCCTCGAAATGCCAGGTAGTACATGTGACGGGGTCCAAGAAACCTGTAAAAAGAGATTACATACTGCATGGACAGGTCTTGGAGTCTGTCACAAGTGCAAGGTATCTTGGGGTGGATATCTCTAGTTCCCTTTCCTGGAATCCACACGTCGACCGGATAACTGGAAATGCCAACTGTACACTCAGCTTTGTACGACGGAATATCAAAACCAAGATGTCAAAGGTACGCGAAACGGCATATAACACCCTAGTCAGGCCACAGCTCGAATACGCTTCAGCTGTGTGGGACCCTCACACTAAAGTGAGGACTTCCCAACTTGAACAAGTCCAACGAAGAGCTGCTCGCTGGACAGCCAGCAACTATGATTGGCAAGCAAGTGCCACTCAGATTGTCCAAGATCTAGGATGGCGTACTTTGGAACAAAGACGGGCAGATGCCCGTCTTTGTCTATTCTATAAAGTAATTCATGGATTGGTTGCCGTACCCCTCCCGGACTATATATAGTACAGTAGCAGAATCTCTAGGTACTGTCATTCCATGACCTTCAGGTAGGTCTCTACCTCACGTGATTATTCCTTCCCCCTCGCAATAGTACAGTGGAACGCCCTCCCACAACCCATTGCATATTTGCAGAGCCTTGAGGCTTTCAAGGCCGCAGTCTGCAAGCTGCAACACTCCCGCCCATAGATCCCTTCATGCTTGTTTTTATCTGATTTTAGCTACTCTTAACTATTTTAACCTATCATCTGTTTTTATCCTCACTATCATGCTTTTAAACTTCTTCCTATAATCTGATCTTTTACTGTCTTATACTAACAGACGCTGCGCTAACCTGCCTAGAATGTCCGCGAGGGCGTGTGGCAGTATCTAGAGATAGAGATAATAAGATAGACCACTTACTTTTACATTAGAACTTCTTGAGCTCAAAAACATTTTTGTCCATGAAAGGGCAGTTCGAGCCACAGAGAGTAACTATTATAATTGCACTGGACCCAAATGCTTAACAAGGATAATAATTTTGACCTTGTACTACGGTCTGTACTTTAATTTTTGCGACGACGAATCATATTAACCACTGATCCAGTCTAGAATCAGCCTCATCATGTGATCAAGCAAATTCAAAATGGAAGAAGTAAGTGTGGAAGCTGATAAAAAGTAATAGAATGTTCACAAGATTGGGCAAAGTTAAGGGCTTGTAGCCTGCACTGATGGTGACAGTTAATGTTGAATGTGTTTTCTCAAAAAATAGGCATTTCAAATAAAATGATTATGTACATTATGGATTCTTACCTTATCGATGTTCATTCTTCCAAATATCGCAGTTTTCGACATGCAAGATTTCACACAATTTTACCAGGTGATTCTATAAATATATAGAATGATTTTTCTATGCATTATAGATGTACTATAAATATAAAGTATATCTATAAATAAAAATCTTTCCTCTACCTGTTTGAGGAAATTTTACATTTGAGGCACCCAACCTACATTGTGATAACTTCACATTAGAGAAGATTGTGCCACAAAGCTAGATACGGAATCCTGACTACTGTCGCCCGGCGCAATTTAAGTTCTTAATTTACTTAGTTTATTTTGTCATATTGATAACTCGCTTGGCTGTGAGGGGTAAATGAAACTAAAATCAAAGTTCTCTTTCCAAACTTATAATTTGTTTTCTTTTCTTCTTCATACTGTAATATCCACCTGGCAGTTCCAAATACTATTTACAAAAGTATTATCTCTCTTAGACCTAAATCTACATTTTTCAAACTCTATATTTTGGCGCCTAAATTATCTCATTCTATTTTCTCAATCAAAACACTGTCCTCTCTTATCAATCTCTAAAACCTGTCTGCCCCAAGAATTCAAAATCCTGCACCCCCTGCATCCTAATTACTTCCCAGCATTCTCTCTTTCCCTCTCTTTCTGTATTCAACCAATCAAAATCTCTCTTACCACTCCATCAGAATAAACATCCTTAGAGACAGCCTAATTTGGGAGACCCCTCACTGCTGATAAGCTAACCCAGGTGCCAATTTCTTCAAGAGTGTCTAGACTCCAGGGCCTCTAATTAGGAAGACTCTTAGGGTGTAATATGATCTGGCCAGACTGCAGCCAGGTCCAGCACTTTATACAGATATTAATTAAGAAATGCTGATTTCTGCATTTTAAACAATATAAGATAACAAGATAAAAAATAAGAATTAAACTTAAACAGTTATTGATTTAAACCTTTAAACTTATGTCTTGAGTGAATATATTTAAATTTTAATAAATTTAATTGAAATTCTAATTAAAGAATTTTAAACTTTAATTAGCCTGGTGATAGATGCTCCTTCTCCAACCAAATTTGCTCCTGCAAATTCAAAAATAAATTTAATGTTTACATCTTGTTATTTTATATCACCAAACCCGTTCATTCAAACATAACCAATCAAACTGATTTTCTCTATCACAAGCTGCCTCCATCAGACATGTGACAAATTAAGTCAGATTTGATTTATTTGTTGGAGAAGACTCATCTAACATCTTAAAAACAATATTTGCTCACTGTGATAACATAATTTACTGCCAGGTGGAATCAAACATAGTTATATACATAAGCAAAAACATGAAAAATAAACAGAAACAATATGAATCAGAGCTCCAGATAAGTAATACTTTAGAGAGTGGAAATTTTCAAATTGACATATGTGTTACTTATAGATTTGTCTCACTGAGTCATTTCTTTTGAGTACACATACTGACTTCTTATAAAATACTAGATCATAAAATATTGCATGATGCACTCTATTATCTGGAGACCTGAAGAATGGATTAATTTCAGAGTCACTTCTCTGGATGTTCAGAGTTTGTAAATTTCATATTTTGATATGGTGGTAACAAATTCTGCTCTCAGTTCATTTACCACAAATACACTTTTCTTTATGCAGTCATCGTTGTCACATACACTATATTTTTCACTTATTGTAAGTGTGATCTTCATTTTTGGAGAATCAGGTACCAGAATATGTCTTGCTTTCAATACTATCGTGAAATGAAAAAGACTAGCTTAGGCTGTCATTTGTTGGTTACTCACATATAATATCTATGCTATGCTTATACCCCATAATATCAAATACTGTAGAGAAATGACAGAGGGATTATGCATAAATTATAAAATTTTACCCACACCTTGCACTAAGTACATCCTTTAGTTACCGTAATTACCCTTCTTTTCCTTCAACCCCTTAAGTTTCACCTAAAATCTAGTGCTAATAAGACAAGTTCTTATTATTTATAATGCTCGTCACTGTGGCTGCAGCTACCAACCCAAGATTGTAATATGTCAAAGTCAAATGTAAATTAAGACTGACTAAAATCAATTGGTTTAACTCTTACTCATTAGAATTGTAGATAACCTCTGTATAAAGTTTTATATCAGGATATCTCCCATGAACTATATCAGTCATATTGCACAGTCTGATCAATAGGTTTTACTTATGCACAGCTATAATACACATAAATCATAATTACAAGGTAGGTCAAGGTCAAGATCACCTGATACTTAGTATTTCCCACCCCCATTTTCAGAAAATACCTAAACGTACCTATAGGATTTAATTTGAATTTTACATACTAAGGGTTAAAGTATCTTTTAACCTAGCTTCGAAATTAACTATTTAATGCGTAGAGTTATGCGTAAAGAAACTTAAGTGGTGTAGTTTGTTAAATTATTGCCTGTGGATGAGTACTTGTGTGCATGTGTATGTCTGTGAGATAACTTCCAGTCTTATCTTTATTTACGCTTAACATTATTCTGGTATATTCTCATTCCGTTTACTGAGTAGTTACTGGTTTGTGTTGTGACCTTTTATGTGCTTTTCCTCAGTAAATGTATTTGATGTGAAACTCTTTGCGGATATTTGCAGGAAGTTTATGTCCATCTCAAAAGTTAATTTATAAAATCCACCCCCCAAATTAAGATTTTTTTTATACCCCGAAGGTGTGCTTGATGTATGTTCCCCCCAAATTTAGATTCCTTATTTGTCATGCCTGAACCAGCAATCTCGGGACCAAATGAAATTTCTCATGATCATAGTAGCCATGTCTATTCTGGTACCAGTTTATCTCAAAATACTGAAAATCACACTTACCAGTCTGTGTGTTTTCCTGTCCCTGAATTTTATTAGTATCCATTTCACCAGAAATCACATAATGTTTCCGAGATTGTCCCATTCTAGGCTCTAGAACATCTCTGCACATCACATCAGCTTCTGAGGATCCAGCATTTGGAAGACATCTTTGCATGCTATAAACTCATTTAATTGTTCCACATAGATAATTTTCTCCACAAACTGTGTGGCAAAGTGTCTCACACAGATAATCTTCTCCACATAATTGTTAGTTTTGGGTCTTGTCCCACTGAATTTTAGGATCTGAATACCTAAACTTGAAATGTCCCAGGGTCCCATGGTAAATTTAGCTTTTAGCAACACTGTACAGTTATTCCTCTTCTCTTGATCGTTTTAGCGGCATTTAGATGTTGCCGTACACAGATTCCTTCCACCATTTGTCGCCCGGCGCAATTTAAGTTCTTAATTTACTTAGTTTATTTTGTCATATTGATAACTCGCTTGGCTGTGAGGGGTAAATGAAACTAAAATCAAAGTTCTCTTTCCAAACTTATAATTTGTTTTCTTTTCTTCTTCATACTGTAATATCCACCTGGCAGTTCCAAATACTATTTACAAAGGTATTATCTCTCTTAGACCTAAATCTACATTTTTCAAACTCTATATTTTGGCGCCTAAATTATCTCATTCTATTTTCTCAATCAAAACACTGTCCTCTCTTATCAATCTCTAAAACCTGTCTGCCCCAAGAATTCAAAATCCTGCACCCCCTGCATCCTAATTACTTCCCAGCATTCTCTCTTTCCCTCTCTTTCTGTATTCAACCAATCAAAATCTCTCTTACCACTCCATCAGAATAAACATCCTTAGAGACAGCCTAATTTGGGAGACCCCTCACTGCTGATAAGCTAACCCAGGTGCCAATTTCTTCAAGAGTGTCTAGACTCCAGGGCCTCTAATTAGGAAGACTCTTAGGGTGTAATATGATCTGGCCAGACTGCAGCCAGGTCCAGCACTTTATACAGATATTAATTAAGAAATGCTGATTTCTGCATTTTAAACAATATAAGATAACAAGATAAAAAATAAGAATTAAACTTAAACAGTTATTGATTTAAACCTTTAAACTTATGTCTTGAGTGAATATATTTAAATTTTAATAAATTTAATTGAAATTCTAATTAAAGAATTTTAAACTTTAATTAGCCTGGTGATACTACCCTACATGTATTTTCCTATCAGCGAAAGTCATTATTATTGCTATGATAATCAAGTGTGAAGACGGTGTGTGTACCATTTGCTTTATGCTTGCTTCTTGTCAGTTCGATCCTTCTTCTTTTCTTCTTCTTTGTAGTTAATGACACTCCCTCAATTGCTGAGGATTATCTGCCATGCACTAGGAAAGTATTTACACAGAATGATTATATGTCAAAGATAAATGAGCCACGACATGAGATTTCCAACAATGTGGTATGTGCGACCAGCAAAGGCTCAGACCAGCCTGCGCATACGCACAGTCTGATCAGAGCCTTTGCTAGTCACTTGAATATTCTATGACTGTTAAGCTACTGACTGAACATCATTTGGAGTTTAGGATGGGGATTTTTACTGGAACGGTGAGTGCGTTTCTAAAGCACTCAACAGTAACAACAGATGATGGGAGTTGATTCCATTGATCCATCCTTCCAGTCAATTTGGTGACAAAACCTGTCTTCGGGGTTTCTGAAAAAGCGAGACTCAAACCAGTCTCCTCAGCTACAGAGACTAGCTAGAAAATTGAAATTTCGCTTGTAGCAAGGTTTATATATATTGTTCTTAACAAAACGCGAATAACAAAGGCCCTGATCAGACTTCGCGGATGTGTTGTTCGCAAACCACCGAAGACAGGTTTTCTCGCGTTGAGGCCCATATATAGTAATGACATTGTGAGCTTTTGGTTTTGAGGCTATAGGGGTGATTTAAGGATCGAACTTCAAGCTCCTGTGGTCATAGCCATGTTTCAAACAAAGTTACATACGAAAGGGGAGGGTTGTTGCGGGGGCCTCTCCAATGAAAAAATGAAATTCAACTTAAATGGTCACAGACTCCAGTCTTTCTGTCTTGAGATCTATTTAAACCAGGGCTGTGGAAATACCATGCCCGACTTGTCTGACCTGGTCCCATTTCATTCAGGACAAGTTGAAAATTTCAATTTACTTGTCCTTAGACAAGTGCAAAATTTGTATAAAATTAATAAAATTCTGTATTTTATATTTTGATTAATTATTATGAGTTCACATGTTGCATTGAAAACAGTGTGGATCCTGATCAGCTGGCTTCTTCAGAAGCCAGCTGATCTGGATCTACTCTGTTTACAAGAGAGTTGATATCTGCATGGTTTCATACTGTTTTTCGAAAGTGTATCGGACAAGTAAAATTTTTCTTTGGACAAGTATATTATTGCCATTTACTTGTCCCTGGAAAGGGAGCGCAGTGGCTCAGTGGTAGAGTGCTTGACTCGAGACCGAAGGGTAGCGGATTCAAGCCTCACCGGCGTCACTGCGTTGTGGTCCTTGAGCAAGACACATTTATCCTAGCTTAGTACTGGTTAAACCCAGGAAGAACCGTCCCGCATAACTGAAAGATTGTTGAGTGGACGTAAAGAATCAAATCGAACAAAAAACAAAACTTGTCCCTGGACAAGTAGAAAATTTTACTATTTCCACATCCCTGTTTAAACTTAAAACAGTGAAAAGGTTTCTCATTCTTAACCTCTTAGTCTATGAAATGAAAATGCATAACATTCCAAAATATTCCCAAAGCAAAATGTGCAATATCGAGGGAACTTAGGAGATGACCACATTAAGCCTCACACTTAATGTCAGATCCTTCATGTACTTCTGCAATGTACACTTATAACATATGTCACAGTGATTTATCAAACAAAATATTCAGGCCTTTAGTTATAGTAGGGGAGCCAGAGATTCAAAAATTGGAAAAAAGTGGCCGGAAAGTAGCAGAATTTTAGACTATATCCTCAGTTAGTATGGTGTTTCAGAAGTGTGAAAACAGATATTGCACAAATTTTAAGTCTTGCAAAAGATGTTTTTTATGGGGTAACCATAGCTACCCTCATACAGGCTTCATGTAGTAGGCTATTCTCTACATTACTGAAAAGAAAAGTTATTTAGACCAGATAGGTCGTATTACCTACTATCTGCATATTGCTTTACAGTAACTTAATAAAACGCACCAAACTGACAATAAGTTTCAATGACTTACGCTTATCTAATTGTTATATACGTTACTTACATTCAAATATATTACTATTGATTACTTGGCCATGGGCTGCCAAAAGACTTGTGGAGTGAGATTTTTGTACATTAAGATTTTCTAAACTACTTTATATATTATAATATGTCTGTTAGCTTTTGATGTATATGTGCATTTACCATGCAAAAGCCTTGTCTAATACGTTACCATTAGATAATAAGGAAACTCCTAGTATAGTGATATTATCATTTGCATCATTTGCTTACATATCGTTATGATTGCTATTTTAATTAGATGCAGCTTAATAGCAGAATAATAATATTAGTTTAGGCACTTTGAAGTTCTGTTATATACGTTACTTTCATTTAAAACAATATTTTTGTGCAATGTTATGTGTATATGCGTTCAAACAGCTAGTAGGTGAAAATGAAATTGCCTACCATCTTAGTGCTCAAAATTAGATTGAAAATATTGTATCTTTAAACATTTAATATGAATGAGATGCAACATCAACAAAATCATATTTGGTTTAAAGGGAAAAACTTGAAAATAATGCACATAAATGCCATTAAGTATATGTTTTAGGAATCATGTAAATAGGATAGTTGATACCTCTTTATTATTCATGACTAAATTGTTTCAAAAAGCTTAAATGTTTCTTTAAAATCTGTGCTACTACCAAGTATTTGCTTCTTTTTATGCATTAAATGGCGTTAAATGACATATACAAGACATTTTTTACCGTCAACAGCTCAATGAATAAATAAAAAGCATGCAGTGACATAGTCAAATCCATCGCACATTGTAAAAGCCAACAAATATATCCATTTATAAACAGTTATTGGTTACAACAGCCATATTTAAAACAATAAGACACAAAATATACCTTAAAACTCTAAACAATGTAAGATATTCCAAGCAGAAGTCTAAATCAAAAAGTGAAACATTAAAGATACCTACATCGGTGTCATATGAAACAAAACTAAAGTTTGTAGAAATTGTGATAATTTCTGTCTTTTATTTAGCACCAGCCTTAGCTATCCTTGGGGTTATAATATTTTAGTATCTGCAGCGTGTTCGCATTGGAAAAAGAGTATTATTTATGTTGGTAACGTATATAACAAAAATATATAGATCATTACTTTAATCATTGTGTTGCCTGGTTTGTGAAGCAATGAAACAGGACAGCATTTATTCTAAATTACCATTTTAATACTTAAGAAACAGACACATGCATTGTTAGTATTGTAGACATTTCTAAATAATTAGACTTCGATAATCAGGACCTTTAGCAAACAACTTTCTAGAATAGGACTTGATTGTTCATATATTCCAGAATGTTTGCATACATTTGCGTTTTAGCTATATAGCTTATCAGCATACGTGATAGAATCTGCTTTAATGTTTGTTTTATTCAGCAGTACACTATTTATTTTTTACACTCACAATAAGTAACCATAACAACCGTCATTCAGTCCTAAAAAATAACTAATTATTACCCATAAAACATGTACCAACTTGTTAAACGATGCTTTATTTATGGCATATTGACTAAGTTCATGTAATAGAAACAAAACCATACTTATGCTACTTTCAAAGAATATTTTCAGATAGTATACTCAACAAATGTTATGCTGTCTCATACTTACATATAGTGAATTGGCAATAGAGACAATGTTATTACTATCTGAGATGTATCATGATACTTTTACAACTCAAAAGCAATACAATTTCTTATGCAGATGATTGATAAAAAAGAGCGACAGACAAATTAAACATCCATACATACTATCTGTTAAGTGTATGCATACTTTCTTAGCATAACAGGTAAGTCTATTATTTTTGTAAGTAATGATACTAACTATTGTGCCTTCTCTATTGTCCATATATTATTATTTTATAAGCACAGTAGATAATTTTATGTATGCCTTTTTGTCTCTATACCCTGGTGTGTTTACAACTCATCTATTATTTGACGCACATAAAAGGAATCAACTGACAGGATTACTGCAACAGGTTGTTTACAATGGGGTCCAATGCCTGCTATGGTATTATGATAGAACTTAACATCAGCTATATTAGCATTAATTGCTAAAACTAAAAAAATAGTAAGTGAGTATGATCAGGAAAGACCACAATCACAAACTGCAGACAACCCTGTGGCACCGTGAGGAAGAGCCGCTCAACCATCACGAGACACCAGGAAGACAAATTAAGCAAAGCAATCAGCTCTCTCTTCCCCATCAAGATGATTGCAATACTATAATGGACATAAAGTAACGTACAACAGTACATAGAACAATTACAGACTCCCACAATGGGAGTAACAATAAACAAAAAGTCAACAACAACAGAACCACCGCCTTAGAACGGACAGCAGCCTAAGCCACCGGGGGGCTTAAATGCATTTTACTGGTACCAAATCTTCGCCCTAGATTCTGCTGTTGTTGAAGTACAAGAAATGTTCAGCTCGCATGGAGGCCATCTAACTAATGCAATGTATCATCATGGAAAACATTCTAATCAAATTAACACTCCATGATGAAACAAAGAAAAGGGCTTATGACTCACAGATAGTCAGAGCTAAAGAAAACCTCAAGTTGAGCCACGGTGGGTCCAGCTACAGATAAGCATCAGGCACCAACCCACCAATTAAAGCTTTACGTCATAGAGTCTGAGGCCTGACCCACCGTCGTGCAATTAAAGAGGAAACCATAGCTATAAACCATGATTGGGTTTAAAACTAGGCATGCAGACTGTCGCATGATATCCAAATTATATCTAACCCTTATATAACGTTTTACTATCTTTTTGAATTGATCACCAAAATTAGGTTTTCCAACAATTCGTTTGAATTTATAGACTAAATCACCATAAAATATAGGTTCTGATATGCCTTGTTGCAGAAGAGTTTTAACCCAATGTTGTATTTAACAATTAACTCTGAGTGTCTGTAGTAGAATTTAGAAAATGCTTTTCGAATTTTATGATATCTATAACCTTGTTTTAATAATTTAGCAGTTAAAAATATGTTTCTGTTGTTGAAGTCATCAACATTAGAGTTTGATCCTATGACTGCTATTTTTACTCTAAGATATTGCTATTCCTATGAACATTCTGATTAACGTAAATAATCTTTTAAACTGTAATTTTAATGCGTCCTAGTAAAATTTGGCATAAACATTTTCTCTCTGTTGAAACTTTATGAAGTAAATTTGGTATCATAAATTACAACTGAAGAACTCTAGATTTCTAGGATATGATCACTGCCTTGCCATGTAAAACCAATCCTTTTGGATGATTTCCCCATTTCAACGGCAATAATTGATTTTGAATAACCCATTCAGTTTTAAAGTTTGCATTGCTTTGACAAATGATAAGTAGTGTTAAGTTAAAAGAACTATCTGTTTCATTAATCAAACAATGAAAGCCCTATTAAAAATGAGCGGAAATGAGTTCATAGCTAGAATAAATTCAAAAGTCACCTTCTGAGAGTTTGATAATTATATGGATAAATAGATGTGACTTAAACAATTTGCATAACAGAGCCACTCTCTTAAAGAATAAATGATAACAGACACTTATGTTTCCTTAAATTTAATGTAACGTAAACAACATATTATTTTATATATTCATAAAGGAGTGATGCTGTCTAGATTGCCAGCAAACGTCCTCTTTCTATAAGTGAACATGACTGGGAAATGTCACAATCACAGACTCCTGACTGACCCACTGCACCTTCAGGAAGGAACACAGATATCTACAATATAATTAAAGTGCAGCAACCAGCTCTCTTCTTTGTCAAGATGATTGCTGAACTTGAAACAAATTAGAAAACAAAGGCCCGGTACAAAACTCCCACACACAATAGGAACAACAACAAACAAAGTTTCCAACATCCACACATCATTTCAGAGATTCTTAGATATTTTATCATAAATGAACTGATTTGATATAACAGATATGTAATTTACTACTTTATATATTGTGATGAGTGTGAACAGGCTCGACACAAAGCTCTGGCTGCTTTTGCATGGGCTATTAGATTGTTTTGTTCAATTAAAAGAAAATATGTGCAAATATCTAAATTTGTTTTAGGTTTTCAGGCTCAGTTGTTTATGGAAAACGGTTGAGAAAAATATATAATCATGATAAATATTTCGTTTATTTATAGTTATATATGTTACCTTAGCAAATTTGACTGAACAAGCTTAAGGGAATGTATCCTAGTTGAGATGTTGCATCAGACTTATCATTTTATAAGTTTTTACATTGCATAACATTACATAGAAAAATTAGCAAACAATGTGTTTTGTTTTTAAGTCAAGAAGTATGCCACTTCTGAAAAGAAAAAATTACAACCATATACACAGTCTCCTAATTAGTACTGATAACTACTTCTTTTGGAACAAAAGCTCTTTTTATGCCTATCAAACACAGCCCCCCCCCCCTTTTTAATGAAATAAACATTCCAGTGATGTATAATTTAAGCTATTAATTTAAGCTATTAAGCATTATTTGTTTGTCTTAAACTTTGTTTTATACGTTACATATTGAAATCGAGCAACAAAATGATTTTTACCTCAGAAATGTTGTTTAGTATTACTCTAGAGTCGGTGATATCAAAACAGTTATCACAAGGTAATTAAAAGCTAACACAAAAATTGCATGCTTATTTTCAAACCTAAGAAGTTCTAAACTTATATAAAGTTTTATATATGGTCATCTAATTTAACAGCTTATAACTGACAAAGTAATTATGTTAGAACGTTTCTGTTTGCAGTTTTGAAATGGTCAGTTAACGTTCTTTTAGATACATGTTATTTTGAAGTTAAGCACATTTTGAAAAGTTTGTCAAATGAGACTTTTTAACAAAATATCAATATTTTTATGGGTATAGTTGAAAATGTAACGTAAATGACATTATAATGGACCCAAACAACTTTAAAAAACATCAATATGTGTGCAGAATTGCATGTTCTTACAGATTGCATAAATATTTTGTTCATTTTAAAATTTCAAATCCTACCTAAATAGACTTAATTACATATTTTTTTATTAATAAAATGAGGGGTAACGTATTAAACACACTGTTACAGGTATGTTTGCAAGACTTAAATTGAGTGCAATATCTGGTTTCATACTGCTTATACTATGTACTAAAGGATGAAACAAGTGAAAATTCTGCTAAAAAGGGGACATACCAAAATGCTTATTTTTGACATTTTTGAACCCTAGCTCCTCTACTATTAAGTGCGTAACAGAAAAAATAATTTTCTTATTTCTCAACCAAAACATATGTATAATGTCAACTGTTCTTGCTAATGAAATATGTTTAAACCAACATATGTTGTGGGTACTCAAAAGAACTGTCTCAATGAAATGGTTCTTTTGAGCACCCTAACCATATGCTAAAATAAATTATGACTAAGAAAATATTTTCAATTTTACGCTGAAATTTTTTATCTAAACCTGTGAATGTTGCTTAAACCAAGTGATTTTTCCTGTCTGGTGGATCATTTAGGTCAACCCTTTGTATACTTATGGATTCTCCCTTCTGGTTTGATGCAATAAGCTTGGGATAGTCCATTGTAAATATCTAGGGGTGTCAGGTTTTAATTTTAAAAAAAAATATTGTATTCTTTTGTCTTAAGATCTTTATAACCTTTACAAGCAGTGTAGACCCTGATAAAATGCAGCATTATGTTGCATTTCATCTGGATCTCCACTGTTTGTAAAAGTACTCTTTTATGGGTTTCTTGAATACAAAGGGTTAAATCTCAAATTTTAAATGGTATTTTTACTCCTCAACTTCATTTCTAATGCTGATTTAAGCCTTTGTATACAAGTCACTCCTAAATCATGCATACTTTGGCAAACAGTGAAGACCCAGATGAAATGCCACTTAATGCAGTATTTCATCACGGTCTACATTGTTTGTTTAGACAAAACAATCTTCAGAGAGAGAAACACAGTAAAACCTGTCTTAAGTGGCCACTCAAAAATAGACAAGACAAAGGTCTGTATGACAAATGGTAGCTTAATGAAGGTCGAAAGTATTGCAGAATGCTCCAAGAGAGCATTCTACAATACTTTTGATTTGAATTAAGCGATAATCAGGCTTGAAACCCAATTATGGGTCTTCTTGTTGATTGGTCGCTTAAGACAGGTTTTACTGTACTTCATTCCCAATCCCTCTTTTTAACAAGGGCTTTGGAAGAGATTTTATAGATTGTGTAGAGCGTACTATTTTGCATGGTGTAATACTATAAACAATAAAAAAACATCTTAATAATCTTATCTTCCAGTAGTAAACCAGTTTATGGGGCCCAGCATCCCCCACTACTGCAGACAGCTACAAGGTAGGTAAACCAGTCCCTGATGTTATAAAACTTTTTTCATGCTTGATTCAACTGAGCATGAATTTTCAACTGCTCATCAGGCCTCGAAATATCTTAAAATAGGCACTTGCCCTGCATCACAAAAAATATTGACATACTTTGGAAAAAATTTAATTTTCAATAGAAATATCACAATTTTCACTTGCGCTGCAGCCTGAGGCACTCGTAAATACGAGCAGACGAGTGCTATTTTCCAGTCATGCTCATAAAAATAAAATGCTGAAAAATAAAGACTTTTTGCGTTGTATTAAGAATAACAATAAATGTTAAAATTGCAACAATTATCGGCATTTTAACAGTTATGGGCATGATAAATTTCATGCTCAGTTCAGTTGAGCATGGAAAAGTTTTATAACGCTGGGCCAGGGCATTAATTATAATATTTTTTTTTACTACAATTTTGTCAAAAAAATAAATAGTACGCTTATAATCGTCTCCAACATCAAGATCATTTAAAAATTTGGTTGTTAGAGCCTTAATTCAGAAAATGCTGGTTGTTAACTAAAAATTAAATGTGAAAATTCCAAAGGCAATAAGTTTCCAAGTCAACGCATGGCTGTAATATCGAGTGAAACTAAATGATGTTAAAGGAAAGCGAGATGTATAATGGCATAATGAACATGATTATAAATTAACCAATATCCCACCATTCTTGACTTTTCAGGGGACAAAGATTCCACTCGTCCGCTCGTAATTACGAGTGAAATCTAGACAGGACAAGTAATTCTTCCTGTAGGATGAGTGCTTTGAGAAAAATTACTCTAGGAAGTCATATTACAAATACACCCCTTATGTTCTTTAGTGCATACACTTTTAAAGGACAAGTGCATGTGTTTGCAGGATGATTGAAAAATGTAAGTCACTTGTCCTGCAGGACAAGTGCAATATTGAAATATTTTTTGTCCCCTGCTTTTATTGTCTGTTCTCTTTGCCTGCTTGTGCTCTTGGGTAGCCTATATCGCAATCAATATGGACCCAGATCAGACTGCTCCTTAGGAGCAGTCTGACCGGGCCGCGTAGCGCAGTCGGTAACGTGTCTGGCAACAGATGCGAGTCTGACTGCAGATCCAGGGGTCGCGAGTTCGATCCCGGCCCGGTCCCATACTTTCGTGGAGATTGATCATGAAATAATTTCTACGGTCATTCTCCTCCTTCCGCTGAATCATTCATGAAGGGTTGTTGTCAGTTACAAGCGAAAGTATGTGCACGAAGTACTGGTTAACTGCTTGTTCAAGCTTGCCCAGGAAAAAGTGTGGTTAGGTGAACTGACCGTCCCGCAATGACCATAGCTGTTGACTTGGGACGTAAAGCAATAAAACAAACAAACAAATGATCAGGGTTAATAGTGTTTGCTTCCATCATAAAATCTAGCCTGCAGCAGACATGGGGCGAATTAATCGTTAATGCTAATGCATTAATAATGCATTCTTTTTTTCCAGTAATTCAAGGTAATGATTAATTCATCAGTTTTTGAATTACTTTAATGCTAATTCAATGCATTCCTTTTGTCAAAATTCACTGCATTACTTTGAATTACTGTCTAACAATTACTGTATTAACAATACGGTATATAGAGTTTACAGTTTTGTATGATTCTGTTTGAACTTTCACATGACAAAAGTAATGCTTAATTCAATGCTTTACTTTCTCAAATAATGCTAATACTTAAATGCATTACTTTTACAAACTCAAGTAATGCTAATGCTAATTCAATGCTTTTTTTGCAATTAATGGTAATTCAATGCATTACTTTCCAAAGTAATTCGCCCCATGTCTGGTCTGAAGTGCACTTGAATATACATGCATGCAGTAGACATAGAAAGCAAACAGCATTTTTCATGACAAAAAGATTGGCTGGACAAGGGGTTAATTCAGATTTTTGTGTGGTTTTAAGAGGCTGTTCACAAGACAGTCTGATTTTACATGAAAATCAAGAAAGGTTTTGAAAGGTTGCGTGCTACATTTGCGATTGGTGCTTTAAGGGTTGATATGACATTTTTATTTACCAACCCAAGGTTTAGAGCATAAACAAGGCAGTAAAAAATAAGAAACGCAGAAAATTTCTAAATATTGAGCAGAAATTTTAATTTCATTTTGTTGCATAACTGTTTTCCTTAACTCTGTGCATGCTGGGTAATTTTTCATGCTTTTGTTGTCGTCTTCTGACCTTTTTCAAAGTTAACTTTTTCAAAAAAATCTTACAGGAACACTATCAGAGTGTCAAAAGGTTTGGATCCAGATCTGGACCACCATTTTGTCGGTCCTGATCTGGATCCAAATTGTTTGCAAAGGTTATCAGTAGATGACAAAAGTCGCCACTAGCAAGGAAAGAGTTAAATATACCTACATTTGTATTGCTTGACTTTTCGCTTACTGTAAAGGCGGTGCCTCATGAGTGCGTAATCAGGACTAGTCAACCTTAGGCATAGATAAAGGCTGAAAAGGAGGCGTGTTTTTTTTTCAAAAGTAACTGTATCATCTTGTGCCACAACCTCAGTCATTATTTAGTCCTTAAAAGCAGTCTGATCACGCTGTTTATCTATGAAGCTTCAAATAGTTTAGTGGACGACAAAAAGCATACATTTTGTGATTATGCGCTTTAAAGCTGCATAGTCTGTAACTTTTGATCTTTTAATTTTAGAAATAATGTTTCTATTTTTCAAGAACACAGTTAAAAAAAACCCTAAAATTCAGGTATACATTTTACCAATTTCGTAAATCTGAACAAACTATCAGTATCAAACAACAGCATTTATGTTCAATTTAACTGTCTATAATTATTGGAGGGACGCAAATAATTACCAACAGGAGAAAAACACACCTGTTTTATAAGATAATTCACTTTTCCATGCAGTTTTCAGCTATAGTGAACATATGTATTGTGAAAGCGTAACTCAATTCTACTTTTACAAATGATTTAAAAAGAAAATAAAAAGATTCGAAAAATTTACATAGTTGCAGACTTAGTCTCTTTAAGGGTTAATAAATGTGAGTTCAGTGTGTATACGATTAGGATTTTCATGAAATGCACGCACGTTTGTGCGGCCCAAAAAGCTTATTAACTCTTTACCAAATAATAAATAAAACCTGATTTCCCTTCCTTAGCAGATGAAATAGCTGAACCACACCCAGATATGAAGTTGCCGCCTTTACAGTAAGCGAAAAGTCCAAGTAATACTCATTACTATTTCTGCCTTAACAGTTTCAAAAAAGAGGAGAGAAACAGAAGCTCGAGACCAGATTCATTTCAAGACTTCCAGGACAAGACAGACGATGCCTGGGATGATAATGATGACGAGTTGATGTTAGATATGAGTAACATCAAGATGTCATTGCATGATGTCAGAAAAACTGCTGAAGAGGTTATATCGAATCATAGTCGACAGTCTGGTGCTAAAAATAGTAACTTAAACTATGAATATAGCGGTAAGAATAGTTACGAATATTATTCAAGTCTTAGGTCACTGTTTAGCCACACCCCCAACCGGTTCCTATCTCCGTTAGCTTTACAAGAGACCGGGACATTGCATACCACCAGGGGATACAGTGACCTAATAGCTGAATAATACTGTGTCAGATACTTGTAACAATTTATGAAATTTGTACTGAATGCCCATACTGTTTTGAAAAATGAAATTTGTCTCTCAACCCTTGACATGCTGAATGTTATTACAGTAAAACCTGTGTAAAACGGCCAAAACAAAGGTCTTAATGACAAATGGTAGCTTAATGAAGGACAAAAGTATTGCAGAATAGAAGCTGTCCAGATATGCCCAGCCAACAATTTTTCAGTCCTGTTTGGACATTTCCTAAAGTGTCTTGCTAAAGGACACAGCACAGTGCCTCTGGTGAGGCTCGAACCAGTGGCCCCTCTATTTTAAGTCGAGCATTCTAACACTGAGCCGCCTTTACCTCATAGAGATGCCTTTTGACACTTTTGCAAACAGAGTAGACCCAGATCAGGCAGCTCTTGTAAGAGCTGCCTGATCATTGTTTGCTTATGGAAATATAATTAGATTTGATCCTACAGTAGGACCTGACAAGTAATTTCTTTGTTCAGTGTACAAACGTGAAAGTTTATTTATGTAATTATTCATAGTGGGTGGAGCTTAGCATGAATATTTATAAAGGAAAGGGTTAACACAACCTAATGAAGCATGTAAAAAGTAGTAAGGTAATATAGTGTTTCCCCTAGCCAGTTTTAGCATGGCGCCGCGCCATGCCCCTTTTTGCTAGCGCCATGCCCTTTTACCCAGCGCCATGCCCCTTTTCTAAAACTACATAAAATGGCCTACATTTTGGTAAAAAAATCATGAGAATCTGATAAAAACTAAGGAAGTTACAGTTTTTTTTCAGTTTGAAGCTTGAAGTAGCAAGTCTGCTGTTACAATATTTTACTCAGTGTTAATCCTTTTACAATGGTCACTAATTAATCTGAGGCAATTTTGACACATCTCTTTGATGACAATACCCCAATAAGCATTTATTAAAAATGAAGTGTGAATTTGAACCATTGAACAATATTAAGGTACAAGTAAAATTGTCAAAACAAATACTGTTAAGAAAGGCAGCAGGGAGTGGTCTTGGCTATTAAAGAACAAAAAATGATTCCCATAATAGTGTGATTCTGATAAATTTTAAGAATTAAAAAAACAACAATAAGTGTGAGCTCATAAATAGGTGTCCAGAAACTGCCATTCAACTGTCAGTTTGAAAATGCTAAAATTAGTCTGAATAATAAGAAGAGTAGTTTACATTTAAAAAGGACAGATAACAGCTGCATCATGCTAAGGGACATACATTTTTTGGCAATATCATATTCAATTTCCAACTTGAGTTTAAAAGTGCCCCCTTAGCCTGTCACCGCGCGTTCAAAAGTGCCCTCTTAGCCTGTTGTCACGCGCTTAAAGTGCCCTTTTCCTGGAAACTTTACCATGCCCTTTTTGGTAGCTGGGGGAAACACTAGGTAACAGCAGAGACAGGCCTCTAGATAGAATAACATTTTGGGCTCAAGACGGTTCTTTTTGAGTTCCCACAACATAAGTTTTGGTTGGAGGCATGTGGAACGAAAAATCCATTCTGGGAATCACCATTTTGCCTCATGAGACTTGTTGAATGCTGACAAACAGTGATCCTTAAGGAGGGTCAACGTTTTTTTCTACCTCGATAAGTACTATAGATGTTTTTTTTCTTGCATACATGTACAGTCAAATCTCGGTTATCCGAACGTCGATTATCCGAAACTACTAGGTTATTCGAAGACGACGGACAGTCCCGACTTTTTTCTCTATTATCTATTGCAATAAAACTACCGATTATTCGAATTTCGATTATCCGAAAAATTCAATTTTTAGAAGTGATTCGTCGGTCCCGATTAAAGAATTTGCTATTAAATTACCCTTCAAGATTCGAAGTCCAAATGTCACGCATGATAATCATGATTTCTTTGTTCGTCGAGTTCGATTTACACACCCGAGTGATTTAGCAAACAAAGTTGCAACAGGTAATTTACCGGATTATTCCTCACACTATTACGTGATGAACCGTTAATGGTGTCTTTAATCACTGTCGTCTGCAATGATGGTTTTGTTTGATGTTTTAAAAATGTCCAATTAGATCATAAATGAGCTAAAATTGATTTTAATTTGATCATCTCTCATCCTTTGATTTATTCTTGACCACTGTACATTAAGCAAACACGCCAAGCGCATGAAACAGGTTACAACAAAAATAACAATTTCGATAATAGACGAATATCACTGACATGAGGGTGCTCAAAAGAACTGTCTCATCGAACCACTTATTTTGAATGCCTAAAACACAAGTTTACGATTGAGGGACTAGGTTTGGATACTTAAAAGAACCCTCTCATGGAGACGGTTCTTTTTAACACCCAAATCGCATGTTTTCGCTGAAATAAAAGAAAAGTTTCCAGCCCAAAAAGCACACAACGTCGGGCCACCAAAGGCCCGCCAGCGATATGCCATCTCAATGGCCTATCGCTAGTGGGCCGTTGATGACCCAACGTTGTGTGCTGGCTTGGTGGAGACCTTATGACAGTAGGGCGATAGAAAGGAGACAATATTTCGTCAGTAAATATGGTTCGTCAACTGTTATCGATGTTGTTACATGTATATAGTGTGTAAGCTCTGATTTTCTTTTCTTTTATGCGTTCTTAGACCTTCAAAGCATAAGAGAAGATGAGGCCACAACCTCCAAAGAGCTCATTTTCTTTAATGCTTTGACAGACGTTCCGATTATTTCACGGAAACACGAGTTGAAGTTGCAAACTCTGGCAAAACAATGGCGTTCTATGAAAGCATCCAAGTTTTTCCGAAAATATCTGAAAACTCCCGATTTCGATTATTCGAACTACCGATTATTCGAAAGGATTCCTGCGGTCCCTGGCACTTCGAATAATCGAGGTTTGACTGTACCTTCGACTTTCCATAATTGTATTTTGAAATAAAAGATAGGTTCCTGAAAAAACTGAGATCCAACACACTCGTACTTGTTCACATAACTTTCGCATTGCAATGGCATCATTTGAATACATATGCATGGCCTCCAATAGAACCAATGAACCGGCTACAACTGACAACACATTACTAACATACAGGTTGAGATAACAAGGGTTGGATAACTTGTAAGAATTACTATTTCCAGTTTATGGATAAAATCTCACAAAAACATTTATCTGGGGTGCAAGATAAATATAAGACCAACTTCAGTACCGGTATAAAGCAATTACCTGTCTTAAGTGAGCATATTTTGTAGGTCAAGGTCATTCCCACCATAAAGCTGCTCCTGGTGTTGGTGTGAGACTCAACAACTCGTGGCAGCCACCAAAGCCTACAGCTATCAGATATACCCAAGAAACTCCAGTAGACAGAGAGGCTACCAAATTAGAGAAATTAAAAACAGTATTAGCTGGTCCTAATACTAATTTAGGTAAGTCATAATTATATACTCCATAGGCTATTTTTAGATTATGACATCATTTTCTATTTTTAGACAACATTGAAAAAAATCAAGAACAGTTTAAATTAAGTTTTGAATACTTTTGAAAATATTATGGAAAATGGCGCATTTGCTCCCAAGAGCAAATGCTCCATTTTCCATAGTATTTTCAAATACATGATATTTCAAAGGCGTCAAAAGGTGTTATTATGGAGTAAAGGGACAAGGCATGTATATTGGGCAGTTTTTCCCCTCGGAAATATAGTGAGAAAATGGGGTGTGGGTTGTATACCAGAATTCAATTTTTCAGATCCTCAAACCAACTTTTTAAGCAAGTTTTGATTCTTTGAGTAATATTTTGGTATGAGTGGATAAGAACAAACAAATATGGGTTTAATAACAAACAAATATGGTTTAATAACAAACAAATATGGTTTATACAACTGTAAATGCAGACCATTCTTGCAAGTTTAGGCACAGACCAGCCTGCTCCGCAATAGAGATTGGAGACTAGTTGGAATATTGAAATTTTGCATGCAGCTAGTATCAGAGAGTGCATAACAAAGGTGTTGAACAGACTGTGTGGGTGTTCAGGTTAGTCTGAGCCCTTGATGTTTGCATAAAACAAAACAGGTTTTCTCATGACCTGGCCCATTTTATCATGTGCCAATGCAGGAGGCATGTTATTGACCATAACCTGTAATGTTTTCCTTGCTAGGGGTGACTTTTGCTGTCTACTGATAGCCTTTGCAAACAGTTTGGACCCAGATGAGGACCGACAAAATGTCGGTCCTGATCTGGATCCAAATGGTTTGACACTCTGATAGTGTCTTTGAAAAAGTTCAATTTAATTTTGCATGAAAAATTACCCAGCATTCAAAGAGTAAAGCACATACCAGTATATAGAAATTATGATTTTTTCTGTTATTTTAGTTGAACTACAGAAGCTCAGCTGGTCTGGCTTACCTAAGCCTGTGCGACCTACAGCCTGGAAAATTCTCTCAGTAAGTAGCATAACGTCAAGTTTAAACCTGTACTATCTTGGTTGATTCAATATGCTCGGGATAGACCATGGTCACAGGTTATAATTTCCAAATAACATTGCATTTTTTCACTGAAGATCATTTTTGTCTTTAATAGCAAACATTCTGCAGCATTTCATCTGGGTCTTCATTTGTTGCCAAATTCCAAGTCACTAGTATACCACTGCTAGTATACAAATGTATTGAATCAATTTTCCAGACAAATTTTGACAACTTAAAAGATTTCTGTGAGTTTGTGAAAATAGACTTCCGATAGACTTCCGATCTTCACGATAGTTAAGAAGTAGGTGCCTGGCTGCAAAAAGAGAACACACACTGCAATAAAAAGCAGCATGTGTCCCAACTTAAAATCTGGTTCAACATGTGAGCAATCCCAAAGCAAGAGAAAATTGTTTCACCTTAGCTTAACCCGTGAGTGTATGTAAACCTGTTAATACATGGGACAATTACCATCGGCTGTGTCAAAACTCTGTATTTTCTGTTTCTAGGGTTATCTTCCTTCCAGTACACACTGTTTTATCTGCATGGTGAAAGTTTTCAGGATTATTAACAAATTCAGGATTTTGAGGCTGAAAGTCAGCCTCAAAATGCTGAATAAGGCCTATAATAATAGCTTCTCTGGTTTATTTTCAGTTTATTGATAGACAGTTGATCATTTAAACTTAAAATTGTTAATATTTTGTAGGCATACTGTACCATAATTTTAAAAATTGAATTTCTAAAGTTCGGGATTTTTGAAAATTTGAACTTTTACCCATGTATCTATTTCCAGGGTTAACTCCCTGTCATTACAGTGTATTATCTATTTCCAGGGTTAATCATGGGTTATCTCCCTGCCAATACACTGTATTATCTATTTCCAGGGTTATCTCCCTGCCAGTTTAGACAGAAGACAGCCAACAATGGAACGAAAGCGGCAGGAGTATTTCAGTTTTATAGAGCAGTACTATGACTCACGGCATCAGGAAATGCACCAGGAAACATTTAGACAGGTGAAACTTTCTTTAGTAAGCATAGGCGAAGAATAACAAAATTTTTTGCGCGTAAAATTGTGAATATTTTCTTACCCATCAGTTTTCACATGTGTTTTGGGTGCTCAAAAGAACCGTCTCATTGAGACGGTTCTTTTGAGTACCCACAACATATGTTTTGGTTGAGAAATAAGAAAATTAATTTTTGATTATGCAATCTTATCTAGGGGCCTGAGTGAGTCTTAGGTGGACTGTGAGAGGTAATTTCTGGTAAATTTTAACTGCCCCCAGCATTCCGATAAGAAGTACTTAATCATTAATTTTCATATTTCTCAACCTAAATATATGTTGTTGGTTCTCAAAAGAAACATCTCAATGAGAAGGGTTTTTTTTGAGCAGCAAAAACAATTTTTTTGACTGATGAATTCGAAAATAATCAACTCTACATTAAACCACCCAACCTCTACATATACGAATCATTGCTTTAAATTTAGACAGTCTGTCAAAGTTGATGCTTAATTTTATAACTCACTTGTGATTTCAAAAGAAAAAGAAATCTTTCATTATTTCTGAATTAAACCTTGCGGTTTAAAAAAGTGTGCTTCTTATTTACAGGTATAGGGTCATGTTTTGTATTGTCAAATGAACCTCATGGCCAAACAGGGTTCATTCAGAAATTGAATAGTCTTGTCTGGAAAAGTCATGGAATTTTGATGAGAATGAAATTTATCATGGAAAAATGGAAATTTATCAAAATGGAAAGGTTCAAAATATCCTTAAATAAGTCTACAATTATATTGAACAATAAACATAATTCAATTTATATTCACAAACATCCTAAGTTATAACTGTAGTTATAGCTGTAATTACAGTCCAAAGTGGCAGACAATAAAAAAGCGACTCACAGTTGACTGACTTTTGTTGAAAATAGGACAAAATAGCCTTCTAATGCACTGGATTTTAATGCGAAGCCTGATTTGATATCTTAAAACATTTGCGACAGTATATCCTGTGATATACTGTTGGAAATAGTTTGACATCATTAATTAAGTCACATATCATTGGATGATGTGCGGCTTGCAGTGCTCAATTTCGAGACAAAACTGCAGAAATGCATTAGAATGGGGATAACCATATTCACAATTTTCATTTGGGGAGGTATACGGTCAGAAATCACGGCTCTGCTTGGAGGTCACGGTAAAACTTAAGTTCTGACCGTATATCCGACAATATACCTCCCCAAATTAAAAGTTTACAGTTATCCCCTAAATGGAAAATAAAGAGGTAATATGTATTGACAGAATTGTAACAGTTACTGTATTGTCTGTCAGATATGAAAGTTGGTACTTTGGTGTAGTCTCATGGGTTCTAAGTACCCCACCTTCTTCATTTTTTTGTCTTTCCCTTAAAGGAAAATTCTAATTTTTGCCCTAAATGATTAAAGTTTATAATTATTGTGATTTCCTAACCTTTTGTCAAAGTATTCAATGAACTCCTGAAAATTTGATAGAAGAAATGTCAGGTCTCCTTGCATAATCATTTTATCATATGATGTCGCGTCTGGGAGTGAAATAACGCCTTGCAATAAAATCGATAAACCACTAGTGGTTTACAGATATACGGGAAACGTTATGACGTTCATAACAATGTTGCACACATAATGACAAAATTATAACGTTTTTCACGCCAGAGATTTCAAAGTATACTTAATGTCATATGATAAATAGAATCTAACATTCATGCTCCTGTATTATTGAATTAATTAAGCTTGTTGCGAAAAAGAGATAAAATGCTCGGCAAGCCTCGCATTTTATCTCTTTTCCTCAACTCGTTTAATCAATTCAATAAAACGTGAGCACTCATGTAAGATCCTCTCTGTACCCATGCCAGTCTTATTTCTTACAGATTCATATAGATATACCTCGAATGAACCCATTAATTCCAATATTTCAACAACTTCTGGTTCAGGAAGTGAGTATATGATGTCAATAACCTGAACCTCTGCATGTTAGATTCCGAGGGCATTCCCCTGGTCAATTTTTGTCTTGTTTTATATGTCTGCTATTTCTTTGTTTTTTCATGAATAAACACTAGCCTCAGCTCAGATCTATTTAATGTGTTTTACATAACCCAGGTCTTAAACAAAAAATGACTAAATGTCACTTCTTTTCGACACAAATATGATTTCTATTTTTTTACATCATTTATTTTTGAATTTAATATACTGATTATATTAATGCTTATGGGCCAGCACATGGGATTTTGGAACTTATCACATCAAGAAACAGCAAAGGCTCTGACGAGCCTGTACATATGCACAGTCTCGCCAGGGTCTTTCCTTCTCGCACTCACAAAGTATATGGAATAACAGGAATGTTCAGACCCAACATTAGACCTCTAGCTACTCCAAATACTGGCCCTATTGATAAGATTGGGAAATTCCATTGGCATAAATGGGTAATAGTGCTTATCTTTAGCAGATATAGTACATTTACCTGGAGTTTTGACATTGTACTGCTGTATGAGGCTAGTGTTTACATGTTTACTTGTAACAGCCAGAAGGAGGAAAAATGTCACTTACATATGTAAATTGGGTTATCAGGCTTTTTTGCCAACAACAAGAACAAAATTTTACACACCATATGAGATTAGGGTGCTTATCACATTACCCTGCAGCAAAGGCTCCAAGCACATCCTGCAGTCTCTTCCGAGTTCGGCTGCTTGCTCATGCAAATTATGGAAGAAGATGAAGGCTCTGAGCAAAGCTTAGACTTTCATGACTGCTACGGTTGGTAACTTGGCTAGCAGCATTTTTAGTAATAAAGTACCATAATCACATGGGCTGATCCAGTTTAGATAAACAAAATTTTTTGAGCATGTAATTGTAAATATTTTCGTACCCATCAGTTTTAACATAAGTTTTGGGGGCTCAAAAGAACCGTCTCATTGAGACACTTCTTTTGAGTATCCACAGCATATATTTTGGTTCAGAAATAAGAAAATTGATTTTAGGGCTGTGCTTTATAGTTACATTTCAGCAGTGTGCCTTTTCCCTACCTCTGGCATTATAGTTTCCTTTTGAAAACAATTTTCTGTCTGGTTAGTAGAGATAAACATTAGCTGATTATGAGATATTCTTTATACAGTTTGCCACAATTAGTGCACTAAAAACAGACACCGAGAACATTTTTGGGTCCTTGGCCTTATTGCATTCAGTGTTGCAAAAACGTTTTGGCAATTCTGTACATACATGTAATAGGGTTCAGCATACACAATGAATAAGGGCATAGAATGCGCTTAAATCTGTGCTTAACTCTTTTCTTGCTAGCGGCAATTTTGGTCGTCTGCTGATAGCTTTTGTAAACAGCTTGGACCTAGATCAGGACCGACAGAATGTCGGTCCTGATCTGGATCCAAACTGTTTAACACTCTGATAGTGTTCCTGAAAGAATTTTTTGAAAAAAAGTTAATTTTGAAAACAATCTGAAGAAGACAACAGAAACATGAAAATTTACCCAGCATGCAAAGAGTTAAAAGAATGCACTTTCAAGGCAGACAGTTATTATTGTTAAAAATGAAATTTCTGTTTGCTGTACTATAAAAAAAGATATTTAAGATCTATAACATATTTGGTATATCAGAAAATTGTTTTCAGTGGGTAAAGCTTTAAGTCAATAGCTAGATTAGTTGCTTAAATAAATAATGACATCTGACCAGAATACACCTGTGATCATTTTCATGCAAAACAGATATATTTACCCTTGTCTTGCACTCACATCTAATTTTTGTCCAGTCCAGTTGTACGAGTCCACTAACAGTCATGGGTTTAAAAACTGAATGGGAAAGTGTGTTGACCATTAGCAGTGATCAGTCAGCTGATCAGGATCTACACTGTTTTGAGAGAGCATGTAACCCTGATAAGTTGGACAAGGGTTAATCCAAAGACCAAACCAGAGTTATGGATATACATGTATTCTAGTTTATACCTTTACAGTTAGACTAGTTACGGTAAATGTTCTAAAATTACGAACACTAAAAAATAATTATTTTTTTCGCTGTTCGTAATTTTAGAAATTACGTTTGTGAAAAAATGCTAGTGTTCGAAATTTTAGAATGTGGGCTTTATCACGAGAAAAAAAAAAACGGTATATATGCATGTCAAAATGTGATAGAAACATGTTGAAAGCACGGCGATATGATTCCTCTTTTTTTCTTTTCTTTAATCTTGTTAAAACCGCCGCTAAATTCATGCGGACTGAGTCAGTAAAATGTCCAGTGCGTGCGGTATTCGCAAAGTCGAGAGCCAGGCACGTGCATATTATGTCACTCAATTTACTTACAAGACATAAAAGTCCACTGATTTAAACTATTCGATAAGCCGGGTCTCCTATGTTCACTCGTCTCGGACTACCGATGAATCACTACACTATTTCGTTCTTCCTTCAGAAAGTTAAACCAAAACGCTTTCGCTCGCTCTGCCGACTTCGAATTCCAGTTAATATTGTACCTCGGACACAGTAATTTTGGGTCCGTGATTGTACTCAAGAATTGAAACCGCTAGACATCTCGTACGATCAGAATTATTTTGCAAAGATCGACACAAAACTTTGAAATACGTAGAAGAGTTCCCAGAGTAAAAAAAACAAACTGACGAAATTCAAAAAGAACACACTCATCTCTCTCTCTACTTGTCGATCCGCCGATGCAAGGTTTACTTTGACGTGCCTGCACCAGTCTCTCTCTCTCTCTCTCTCTCTCTCTCTCTCTCTCTCTCTCTCTCTCTCTCTCTCTCTCTCTCTCTCTCTCTCTCTCTCTCTCTCTCTCTCTCTCTCTCTCTCTCTCTCTCTCTCTCTACATTTGCAAACACGGTTTGGATCCTGATCAGACCCGAATGGTATTCAGGATAGAATGTTTCGTCAAATTAAAATTGTGTGCATGCGATAGAAAGTATACAAGGAATGTCCGACTTTGCCGAACAAAAGGCGATGCGCACGATAAGTTTGAGTTTTGGGTCCTCATCGGAAGCAGTTGTAACAAGATTGATTGACTGACCCAAACATTGTGTTTCGATATTCTAAGAAACCAAGCCAAGCCAAAACAAAAGGTTTGTGTGCAAACACCGTGCTCTCTCTCTCACTCTCTTTCGCTCTCTCACTCTCTTTCGCTCTCTCTCTCTCTCTCTCTCTCTCTCTACTTTTACGACTTGCTATCAAAGTTTGCGAACAGTTTGAAGATTCAGAAGATCGTCCGACGTGCCTGATCAGGGGCAAACAAGCATGCCAAGAGTTATAAGCTAGTCCGACTTTGCGTCCGATGATCACAAAACATTTCAGACAAGTACCTTCTTTCAGATGCATGCCTTGGGCGGATCCAGAGAGTGGACAGGGGTCCGGACCCCCCCCCCCCCCCCCCTGAAAAATCACAAAAAGATAGCGTTTCTTAGCAATATTGATCCGGATCCCCTTAAAATCACAAAGCTACCAAGCCAGTATTCAATGGTGGGCCATTGACACGCCAGCAAAAAGCCATTTCAAAGGCGTTTCGCTGATGGGCCGATGGTGGTTTATTTTTAGTAGCACTTATTCCTCTCTCACTACCCCTCTGACAAAATGCTCTGGATCCGCGCATGCATGCAGTGCGTATGAAACCGGCTCGATTGAAATTTAACTGTCGACGGACATAATTTCCTGATATTTGGGTACTTACAACGAATTCCGATGGATCGAATGCTTCTTATACATGTATAGGTAAACATTTCGCCAATGAAGGTTTTTAAAAATATTTGAGCCTGCACTGTTTTCCGTCGGTAGATGCATATAGACAGCCTAAACCAATAACATACGTTCATGTAGAAAAGTCCGTGCTTTTAATGCGCTCTTGCCTTTGATCTTATCTGAAAGCATGTATCGCACAATTAGCAGACAATATTGTATAGTCTTGCGCTCGGCATGCGAAAAAGAACGTCACGTGCCAGATTACCCATTTAAGTAGAATGGAACCTTCCAGGTATAAGTAAACCGAGCATAAACGGACATCGATTTTCCGCCGAAAATAACTTGTGTTCGTAATTTTAGAAATTCACTTTTCCAAAAAAGGTCAGTGTTCGATTTTTTAGGATGTTTTGAAAATTATTTTCGGCGATAATTTTAGGTGTTCGTAATTTTAGAGTGTTCGAAATTTTAGAACATTTACCGTAATACTTTTTCAATTAATTAACCATTGTCCTGCTGAATCTGGATTTGTCCGTTTCAAAGCCAGCTGATCAGAATCCACACTGTTTTCCACTCTGATTGTAAATGCATGCTTACAATTGATATGCTGCGGATTAAGATAAAAAGAAAAAATTTATTGATTTCTGGTCAGATTGTTATTTTTTAATGAAGCAGCTACTAAGAATAGCCCAAGATAAGGTGTCAAAATACATGTTTATTTTTTCATTTCTCTACCAAAACATATGTTGTTGGTACTCATTGGAAGCGTCTCATTGAGACACTTCCAATGAGCACCTCAACATTTGTTTTAATGCAGAAATAAGAGAAATATTTACAATTTTGAGTGAAAAATCACCTTATCTTAAGCTATGCCTATGGTTAGAATAAAGGGCATGGTATATGTTGTGAACATGCTGTATATGTATATACTTGCAGATTTTGAAAGATCTTCAACGAATGCCATTACTTGCTCATTTATTTGAACAAAATCGAATCCAGCAAGTGAGTATGCATGTATAGAATATGCTCACTGGTAGTGTCAATTGTGTTGGCTTCTTTTTAACACAAATCTATTGCATATAGTTTGCTGTGTACATTTTTGTCTCCATATGACCGTAGCTGTTTGTGGGATGTTAAAAGACAAACACTCACCCATCAAATACTCACTAAACAAAAACAACAACAAAATCTGCCTGAACATCAGCCAAGTCATGGTTGAAGGTTTTCAGGATAATTGCAAGCCTTGCTGAGCATGAAATTTTGATTGCTCATAAAAGCTTAAAAGCTGAAAAATAAAGACTTTTCTTGCTTTCAAACTCTCAATGGCTGTATTTATCATGCTCATGAATATTAAAATGTCAACAATTGTTGGCATTTTAACATTTATGAGCATGATAAGTTTTATGCCCAGCTGAGTTTAGCTTGAAAAAAGTTATATTATTTAGACCCTGAATTCAGAATTTTGAGGCTGACTTTCCATAGTTAAAAGACTGAAAGCTAAAGGCAGATTATAATAGCTTCTCTTATATATTTTCATTTAATCTAAAGATTCTTGAACAGTTAAACTTGATATTGATAATAATTTGTAGGTATACTGTGAGTTTTTAGATTTTAATTTTTAAAAATCAGGATTACGGATTTTTAGCTCACCTGAGCCAAAGGCGTCCGTCCGTCGTCCGTCAACATTTTCAAACATTTTCAAACATTTTCAAACATCTTCTCCTCTGAAACTACAGGGCCAATTGAACTCATATTTCATATGGAGACTCCTTAGGATGGGGGAACGAAAGTTTGTTCAAATGGTCTTGGTCACATGACCAAGATGGCCGCCATGCCCATATATGGTAAAAACCATTTAAAAATCTTCTTCTCTAGAACCAGAAGGCCGATGACCTTGGGACTTGGTATGTAGCATTAGGGATGTGGGGCCTACCAAGTTTGTTCAAATGATGAACCTAAGTTGACCTTGACCTACTTAACGTCAAGGTCAAATTTGCTTCCTAATGCATTTAAATGGGATTTTTTTTGAAAATTGAATTTTTTGAAAACTGTTGAGGCCAAAGTCATTATTCTCACTTGATATGTTAAACCAAATGAGACAATGGCTATAAATAAGTTTCAAAGGTCAAGGTTGACCTTTAACTTTTCGGCCAAGGTCGCTCATATTGGAGTCCAATCAACACTTCAAAACATAGTTTCCTCAGAAACCACTAGGCCATTTGAACTCAAATTTCATATGAAGACTCCTTATGACAGGTTGGCCAAAATTTTTACCAATTGTACTGGTCACATGACCAAGATGGCTACCATGCCCATATATGGTTAAAACCCTATAAATGTCGTCTTCTCTGGAACCAAAAGGCCAATGGCCTTGGGACTTGGTATGTAGCATTGGGGATGTGGGCCCTACCAGTTTTGCACAAATGACTAATCTAGGTTGACCTTGACCTACTTTATGGCAAGGTCAAATTTGATTCCTCATGCATTTATTTGGGAAAAATCTTGTATTTAGTACCAAATTTCAAGCTGACCTGTGACCTTTTATCCAAGGCCACTCATTTGGACTGTCACACACCTATCTAAACATCTGTTTCTCAGAAATCACTGGGCTGTTTGATGGATTATTCATTAGATTGTTTAAGTCACTTGACCAAAATGTCTGCAACATATATGGTAAAACAATATTTGTTCCATTATAAGATGTAGTTGACCTTGACCTATTTTAACATTATTTAGGAGATCAGGTGAGCGCCTCAGGACCTTCAGGTCCTCTAGTTTAAACTTTCACCCATCATATCAGAAGTATTTGCTGAATCCCAGTTTATGTATGTCCATCTATGAAGTTTACTAGACTCAAAATGGAATTAAAGTGCATAGGTCCTCTTAAACAAAGCAAAAATTTTAAGCAAGCAACTACTGTTCGAAATTTTAGAACATTTACCGTAATCATTACTAAATAAGACCTAGTTATACCCCCGGTACAAAGTATATAGGAGTATATAGTTTTTGCCTTTTCTGTAACTATGTTTGTCTGTCTGTCTATTTGTAAACATTTTAGGATTCTGAAATTTTGTACAAAGCTTTATTGTGATGAGTTGTATTGTGTAGCAAAAAAACAGCCACATATTCCTTATAAGCCGGGCCGCGTAGCGCAGTCGGTAACGTGTCTGGCTACAGATGCGTGTCTGACTGCAGATCCAGGGGTCACAAGTTCGATCCCGGTCCGGTCCCATACTTTCGTGGAGATTGATCATGAAATTATTTCTACCGTCATTCTCCTCCCTTCCGCTGATTTATTCAAGAAGGGTTGTTGTCAGTTACAAGCGAGAGTATGTGCACGAATTACTGGTTAACCGCTTGTTCAAGCCTGCCCAGGAAAAAGTGTGCTTAGGTGAACTGACCGTCCCGCAATGACCATAGCTGTTGACTTGGGACGTAAAGCAACAAAACAAACAAACAAAACAAACATATTCCTTATCAGTCCCTTTTTTTTGTTCATTTTTCTTTCTCTCCAATGAAAATTTCTGTCACAGATTTCTCAGCTCCTATTTGAGCCAGTGTTTTCAAACTTTGTGTACACTTTCAGGTAGGCAAAGTATATTGTGTAAATGAAAATAAGGATGCTAATCTGCAGTTTGCCTTCTTTTTTCAAATTTTCAAATTTTCTTCTGTCACTCCTATATAATACATACGAGGGATGATCCTAAAGTTCTGGTCCTGGCGTGATATTTCTGTAACCAGCAATGCAACATGCATGAAAATTGTACCAAATAATAATATATTCTTTGTCTATACACCGCTCTAGCATGTTTTTATGTAACTTGATGGAGTGCCCGGAAATCTACCCTGAAACAGCCATACCCCAAATGCACTGACCTATCAAGCAGACTGTGCATATAAGAGACCTCACAATTTAGACAAGAGTAGTCTCAGCAATTCATTTTTATGGCTGCTCAATGTTAATCCAGCAGTCAATATTTCCTGTACATATGGCGAAGTTTCTTTATGATCTCGACTTCCTAGGCCCTTAAATGTATGGCTATGCAACTGTCAGCTATAATAAGATTTTGGACCACTTGATGTTTTGACCGACCCATACTTCCGTAGCAGCAGCTGTATTAATGATAAAACAGATTTCAGGCAATCTTAGATGAATTGGCTTTTATCTGAGGCAATCATGAATAGTCGGTATCGTCGGAGACTGATAGTAACCAGCATAATCAAATTTAAACGAGTCCACAAACACTACTGCATAAACTCCCATTAAAATCCCATTAATGGCCCCCATTAAAATTTCCCATTAAAAATGGTCCTATTAATGGTCAATTTTAATGGTAAAATGCACTTTCAAAACTGAAAATCTGTCAAAATACCATTAACTCAAACCATTAATTGAAAAAAATAATGAGCATCATTTAAGCATTATTTTAAGTGTGTGAAAATTAATGGCCATTAAAACCTCCCATTAAAATTGTTGCTGGTTAATTTTAATGCCCATTAATATGGTCTATTTTTCATGGCCATGAAAATTTTGGCCATTATTAGAACCATTATTAATGGCTTTTTACTTTTAATGGCCATTATAACAGAAAATGTAACTACAAATTTATGGGCATTAATTACCCATCAGTATATTGGATAGAAAATAATGGGCATCATTCTTTTAAATCAACAGCATATTAATGGGCATTAAATGCATAATTTAATGGCCATTAGATAAGCATGACAAATTTCTAATAAAAATATGTTAATGGTCATTAATTTTCTCTTATGCCCACTGCAATGTTTTCAAGATTCTATTTCTTGTGCTGCTTCCTGTTTCTCATTTAGAAGCAGGAAAGACAAGCAAGAATCTTGCTAGACTTTGGTTTAAGTCCCCTGTCATCTTAAGAGATAAACAGGCCAATTAACAAGTTAATATAATGTTACCTTTTTATTTCTGAATCCTTCTATATATTGATGAAAATATAATTACCATTGGTGAATATATATATATACATTTTGAAGCCAGGCAAAGGAGCAGAGATGCTCTGCTGTCATACAGGCCAAAGTCTACAGAGGTCGGCACAATACTCCCATTTGTGCTTACATATCATCCTGACCTACCCAAGGTCAGGGATATTGTTGACAAAAATTGGTCCATCATCGAGTCATCAGATGAGTTGAAGGATATTTACCAGAGAAAACCAGTCATGGCTTTCAGACGCCCCAAAAGCCTTCGAGATTTCCTGGTACGAGCACGACTCAAACCAAACTCTGATGATGACAACCAAAATGGTGAATGTCGACCCTGTGGCAGAAAAAGATGTCAATGCTGCAAAATGATAACCTCTGCTGGCACTGTGAAGTCATCTTCTGGGGCCACTGTAAGACTGAGACAGAACACAGACTGCACAACAGAGAATGTTGTGTATCTGATCTCTTGCAGCAGTTGCAACAAACAGTACGTAGGAGAAACCAAAGGTCCATTGAACAAACGAATGAATGGCCATCGTGATGACTGGAGACACCGTAGGTTTGAAAGATCACCAACAGCAGAACATTTTCACTCTGCAGATCATGACTTCTTGAGTCATGCCTCTGTCTGCTGCCTTGAACACAACAAGGAGTGGTCAGATTCTACTAGGAAACACCGTGAGAGCTACTGGATTCGGCGTCTGAACACTCTGTGTCCATTTGGCATCAACAAGGGTGACTGACTCTATCTGGTCATATGGTAGAACACCTGGTAAGCTGTGTTGTTGTGGACAATTTTTCAGGAGCCTAGACATGTTTTAGACTTCTGTTCTACACAAATTTTCATACAATACATTTCTTGCCAATTTTGTACACTGTGTTGCCAGAATGAACATTTTGTACGCTGTGTTTAATTCAGAAATATTGTGCAGTCATATTTGTGAAAATCCAGGCATAAGACTGGGCCCTTTTTGGGCGTAAATAATCACATAATTCATGTATATAGTTATATTTTGATAACTATCCATCTAATATAGTGTGTCTTGAAACTCTGATGAAGGCGAAAGCCGAAAGCGCTTAGTTTCAAAAAATTTTAGCACTGTTTTTTGATTTATATCCGTTTATATATATACATTTTGATATATACATATACATTTTGATAAATTTAGGGCACAACCTTGCTGTATGTTAATAATAGAGATCAGAAATTCTGATAAATTAATAAATATAATATTTCAGAAAAAATATAAAAGTAAGTGATGGTGCAAAGATCAGGAATCGATACAATCAAGTACCACACCTGACCCAGGATACCAATGGGAAAGTGACAAACTCACAGAAAACACCACAAACGAGAGCCAAGAGGTCAGCCCTTTCCCAGCAGGTGACCACAAAGCACATATAAACAGACGCGCACTAAACATAGCAAACACAAGACAGAACAAAAACATAAAAGATCCACAAAAGAAGTACCGCCTTGGAACGGTCAGTAAAATATTTTACTGGAGGGCTTAAACCGGTTTAACGGCGCCAACCTCACCCTTAATTCAGATGTGGATCAAGACACATAGAAAGTCAAAAGTATTGCAGAATGCTACCCTTAAAGCATTCTGCAATACTTAAAACCTTCACTAAGCGATAATTTGTCTGGAAAACCAATTTTTGGTCTTGTGGGGCCGCTTAAGACAGGTTTACAAAGACACAGCAAACACAAGACAGTACAAAACCATAAAAGATCCACAAAAGAAGAACCGCCTTGGAACGGTCAGTAAAATATTTTACTGGAGGGCTTAAACCGGTTTAACGGCGCCAACCTCACCCTTAATTCAGATGTGGATCAAGACACATAGATATTTGGTTTGCATGAAAGACCCCTAACTTATCAATGCATCATCTCCTAAAACATATAAATCAAGATATAACAAGGAGATAAAGCAAGGATAAGGACTCAACAGTAAATTAAACTGAATACCGGAGCAAAAGAAATCCAACAGGTAAACCCCGGTGGGCCCGACACACAGCCAAAGCATCAGGCCCCTACCATCTCATCAATAGATAAGTCTTTAAGTCGGAACCATCATAGAGTCTGAAGTCCGACCCACCGGCGTGCAATTAAAGAGGAAAGCAAAGTTGCCAACCGTGATTGGGTTGACCACCAAGCATGCAGTCTGTTGCAATACATTAATGTTATAGCCAATCTTTTTATAATGGGAAATTATTTTAATGAACTGCGCTGAAAAATTATTAGAGCCAACAATCTTCTTCAACTTATACACCAAGTCACCATAGAAATCAGGTTCCGAAAGTCCTTGGCGCAAGAGAGATTTAAGTCCAACTTGGAATTTAGAAATCAAATCATAGTATCGTCTATAAAATTTTGAAAATGTTTTGCGAAGTTTATGATACCGATAGCCTTGTTTAAGAAGTTTCTGAGTTAACAATGTATTGCGAGTGTTGAAGTCAGCAACATAGCTAGATGCTCTAGCAAAACGAATGAGTTGAGAGATATAGACTCCATAGGATGTAGAACGAGGAACATCACCAAAGTCTTAAATCATTTTTGTATATCATATTAATCTTTTGTGAAAAAATAAGATTTTTCAAGGGGAGCTACTCTAATTTGCAACTCTTGTTTAAGTGATTTTAATGGCCGTTAAATGTGTTTATTAGAATTATTGCATGTTTTGATCATTTTTCTCAGTCAGAAAGTAAAACAAAAATTTTTATTAAGATAATTGTAAAAATAAAGTATGGTATTTTCACGATTTTAGAGACATCTTTAAACATTAAATTGTGTACTTCTCATTATAATTGTCAAATTCTATCCCATTGTTACATATAGCATTTACCTGTTGGTATGTTGTTGTTTTTTGAAAACTTAATTCATCTGGATATTCGGTTTTGTGACATAAAAACATAGTTTGAAACGTTATGAAATTTGTTAAAGGGGATGATAATGATACAGCATATATCCAATAAGTAAAGTCTAAGACATGATCAAATGGCTTTACACATTAGGCACACCAACAGTCTTAATGAAGCCTCATCAAGAGCGTTTAGAATAAAGTCTTTTTTTCTTTCTGATTCTATTGAGAAATGTTGCATTCTTTTACATGGAAATGAATTTTGAGTGTAAATGTTATTGGCCAAGTTGAATCCTTCTTAGGACACAGTCACATATATAAAAACCCATATTAATTCAAAACTAATGGCCATTAATAAATAGTTTGGATAAATAATTGGCATGAAATTAGATTAGATCCATTAGATGCAACTTTAATGGCCATTAAATCCTGCTCAAAACTCATTTAGGCTAAATTAATGGCTTTGGATTTTGTATTTTCTTCAAAAATACACTAACTCTTTTTATTACTTCTCTTCTTTGTTCAGACTTATAGGCATGGTGGTCGAAGCCTGCTAACCAAGTAGTGCTTAAATTTATGAGACGCCCGACTGAAAATTTCAATCGCCATACTACTCGCACCTCGCGGGTTCCCGCTTCCATGGTGATTGTGCTTGTACTCAGAAGCAGTAATACACATGTTGTTGATGGACAAGCAGAGTTTGGTAGCATACATAACTTAGAATTATAGAACTGTTTGGAATGTTAAATTATGCACAAAATTTCTACAAATGCAAGATCCATAGAATACATGTTTGTGCTACAAGTTCAAAATTGATTACCAATTGATTACCAGTGTACCTCATTAAAACTCCCCTCACTGTATCACGGATTTCATTATTTCAATAAAGCATGGTCATGGCTCCCAAATGCATATTTTCCTATATCCTATGTATTCTTGCTGTTGCTAAATCCTGTTTCCAGGCTCTAGCTATGCTTGGTAGGAGAGCAGATTGGTTTGTGTCTGAAAAGGTAACAAAGGCCCACAATCTCCTTGATAAGCTTTAAAATTTCCTGGATAAATGCTGGAGACATTTCTCCAGCATTTCTCCAGGATATGTTCGGATTTTTGATGAAATTAATAGAGTTTGCCTTCAAAACTCATTTTCCTACAGCATTTCTCGAGGTAATTTTCTTTGTCTTCCTGAAATTTCAGTTTAATCACACAGGCAATTTCTTCATGAAACAAGAAACGTGGCGATTTTAATTTACAAGCACTGAATGGTGGAGCTCTTCATTACACAAACATACCTATGGATGCAATGTGCAGCAAGTTTTGAAGGCTGTAAAATGATAATGTTAAAAACTAACCTTTACATGAGTGTACAAATAATGGACAATATCAAATACTCTGATGATCTTTTTACTGATGGCCATTATTAAAAAATTAATGGGTTAAGATGTTCAGTCCCAAAAATTAATGGCCATGAAAATATTGATCTCCCAACTTCAGTAATTTAAAATTCATGAACACATCTTTCATGGCCATTATTAGACATGTAATGGGGTTTTCATGGCAATTAGTTTTTGTAATGGCCATTAATACTGCAAATACATGGGCATTAAATCAGCATAAAACAGAAAATAATGGCCCATTAAATTTTAATGGTCATCATTTCATACCAAGGGTAAAAATTAATGGTATGTTAATGATCATACCTGCTCTTGAATTAAATTAATGGCCATTGCCACTTAAATAATGGCACATTTTTTCGTATAAATATTGGTTCCCGATATTTCACTGCTTTCTAATGCTAATGAATTGCATATTTATATATTTAATGGCCATTAAAATATCAAACATGCAAATTTACTACTTTTTAATGCCATCAATAGACACGAAAGGTTTTAATGGTCATTACTTTTTGTAATGGCCATTACAGAATGCAAATTCATGGGGATTAAAACATCACAAAACGAAAATTAATGGACCATTATTTCTTTTAATGGTCATTAATAATACAGAAGGTGTAAATTAATCAAAAATTAATGATTTTACTTGCTCTTTAATGGCTGTTACCGCTGAATTAATGGCCATTATAATGAATATTAATGACCAAACACACAAAACCATTAATTTTAAGAAACGAAAAGTAATGGATGATTTTAACAGGAATTTGATTATTAATGGCATTTTTATGGACTTTTAACGGAATTTAATGGGTTTTATGTGCAGTAGTGAAATTAGGTCAATATTCGGAGATACACAAATTTGCATGTGTATATCTAAAAACAAAACCCAATCAATTGTCCAAATGAGCACTATATCTTAAAATGATGCAACATGGGATTAAATTGAGCACAAAGCATCCATCTGAAACCAATAACAACTTTGAAAATTCTTATTTAAAATCGATCATTTTTTCAATAAAAATTAAACGTTTTACAATATTCCAATTAAGATGAAGATATGTCGAAATCAAAATAATATTGATCTTAAATATTTTGCCGATTTTAGGTTCGGCATGTTTTTAGTCCAAATCCATAGACAAAAATAGAATATTCTCGGAAATGAAAATTCTGCAATGTACTCAAAATGACGTAGTTGTCCATTTCAATGACGTCATAAGAAATGCTTATTGTACTTTAAATATTAAATCGAAACAACATGTCGCCATTCTTACATTTAAATGGACATTATAAGTAACAAAAAGTAAAAATCCAATGCAGTTATATGTTGTGGTTATAAAGATGCGGGGCTTGAAAGATTCAGATTCAAATATTATTATAATTCTATTACATGAAAACAAGCCAGTGATATGGAGTGGGCTATATATAATGTGCTGTAATTATTAAACGAAACAGTACAGTGAGAAAATACTAGCTTCATTATGAAGGTAAACGCTAGTTCTTTTAAATGATGCATGGTATGCGTCTCAAAAATGTCTCTGGACAAAGATACAAGGTAACGATCAGAACTTTTTGATCATCCCTCGTATGGACATTTTTTTTCTGTCAAAGATTTCTCAGCAACTACTTGACTTAGGATTCTGAAATTTGGTACAAAGCTTGATATTGATGAGTTGTATTATTGTGTAACAAAAACAGCCACATATTGCTTATCAGTCCCTTTATTTGTTCATTTTTCTCTCTCTCCAATGAAAATTTCTGTCACAGATTTCTCAGCTCCTATTGGAGCCAGTGTTTTCTAATTTTGTGTACAGCTTCAGGTAGGCTAAGTGTATTGTGTAAATGAAAATAAAGATGCTAAAGCTCAATCCTATATAACACATATAGACATTTTTCGCCAGAGTTTTTTCAGCAACTACTTGATTTAGGACTATGAAATTTTGTGTACACCTTCATGTGGCAAAGTGTATTGTGCAGGGCTCGAAAATAGTGCTCGTCCGCTCATATTTACGAGTGTCTCAGGCTGCAGGGCAAGTGAATATTTTGATATTTCTACTGAAAATTAAATTTTCCCCATGTATGCCAATAAATTTTGTGATGTAGGGCATGTGCCTATTTTCAGATATTTCGAGGCCTGTTGTGTAAATGAAAATTAAGATGCTAATCCTAATTTTGCCTTCTTTTTTCAAATTTTCAATTTTTCCTGCTGTCACTCCTATATAACACATATGGACATTTTTCATCAAAGTTTTCTCAGCAACTACTTGATTTAGGATTATGAAATCTTTACAATATTGTCTTTTCTCTGAAAGTGTTACAACCTCTGATGGCTACCGTCCGGTGCTCACTTCATGCTATATTTGATATTGTTATACTTCATACAGACACCTTGTACATGGCCACGTAGCAAATACTGTACTATAAACAATTCCTAGCAAATTGTATTGTTTAATTGTTAAGAAATGATTTTGAGCATATAGATGTTGGTATAAATCTGCATGGAAAGTAGTTGCATGCTTTGGATATTGTATTTTAGCTGTGTATGTGGGATACAGGTAACATGTGTCGTAATTTCCTCTAAGATTAGAACAGAAATGTACATGTCAGTGCTTTCCTTCAAAAGCAGGTTATCTATTCCCTTGCTGCCGGTGACTTATTATCTGCTAATAACCTTTGCAAACAGTTTGGACTCAGATCAGGACCAACAGAATGTTGGTCCTGATCTGGATCCAAACTATTTGACACTCTGATATAGTGTTCCTGAAAGGATACATGTATTTTAAAAAAGTTAATTTTGAAAAAAGTCGACGGATGACAAAAGCATGAAAAATTATCCAGCATGCATAGAGTTAAAGGTCTGTATAGAATGGACTCCAAGACACCTGTGGGAACATTTTGTAACAGCATTATAACAATCTACACGGTATATTGCAGTGCGGTCTATCTAAATACTACAAAGACACCCAAACTACGCAAAGACACAGAAAGACACACAAAGACGCGCAAAGACACGCTAAGACGCGCAAAGACATGCAAAGACACGCAAAGACGGGGGAACCGCAAAGACGGGACAAAGACACCCGCACTGCGCAAAGACACTTAAATACTCAGTAAAAGTTCCAAAAAGACATCAAATAGGCATTCAAAGATTCCACTGAGAGCTTTAGATGATCAAAGATGCTGCATGTGAGCGAAAGTTTGCTGTCCAAATAAATAAGTTACAAACTAGATATAGATCTATATTCATTATGCGGAAGCAAAGCTTTTTAAATGCTGTATATACATGTAGATCTGTAATAAAATGTGTCTTGTAAACAAGCGTTTTGTCACAGGTCCTTTGTATAATGCTTACTAATTTTTGCTTTTTTTTTGTCTATTTTAGGCTATTTTGCGTGTCTTTGTCAACTATAAATATTTTTTGCCGTCTTTGCGTGTCTTTGTCTATCTTTGTGTGTCTTTGACAACTTTAAACATCTTTTTTGCCATCGTTGCGTGTCTTTGTCCGTCTTTGTGTGTCTTTGTCAACTTAAAACGTCTTTTTGCCATCTTTGCGCGTCTTTGTCCGTCTTTGCGTGTCTTTGTGTGTCTTTGCGTAGTTTGTGTGTCTGTGCGGTATTTAGATAGACCCTTGCAGTGTATCCACTTCGGAATGTGAATATGTGGTTCACACCACCGATAGCAATCTAGCCCTTATATCTTGCCATTTTGGCTATTTACTGAAATATACTTAAAAACAAATTAATTACTATGGTATTTGTCATGAACTGTTAAAAAATAATTTACTAGCCCCCATGGCTCACAGGAAGGAAGTCAGATCTGAAATTCCAAACTGTTAATTTAAAGGAATATTTTTCATAAAGCCCCGAGGAGCGCAGTAACTCAGTGGTAGAGTGCTTGACTCGAGACCGAGGGGTTGGGTGTTCAAGCCTCTCCGGCGTCACTGCATTGTGTCCTTGAGCAAGACACATTAATCCTAGCATAGTACTGTTTCAACCCAGGAAGACTTGTCCCGACATAACTGAAAAATTGTTGACTGGGACATAAAGAATCAAATCAAACGACAAAAAGAATAGAGCCCAGGTCCCACAGAGCTTGCGACTGCAGTGCAATCTCTCTGCGACTGTTTCTGTTTGCAACTAACCCGCAACCATTGCAACTACTTTTTCACTACTGATATGATCGCTGACCAGTCGCCATATGTTCGGAGATAATTTTGCGTTTACTCGGCAAATGATCAGCAACTAGTTCAGAGTAATTGGCGAACAGTTAGCGTTTGTTTACTCTTTGGCGACTTTTTGCAACTGAACGGAGACTGGTTGGAGACTGCTCTACCATCATTTTTAAGATAAAAATGTTTTGGAAAAATTAAATCATTTCTGTGCAAGTTTTCATCATGATACACATTAGATACAGTTGATTCACTAACAACAAAACAGAATGCTGCAGTTATGACTGTGACCCTCTAGCTCTGAGCTTTTTCAGCATCTGACATTTTCGTCAACTTTGTCTCTAGGACAGCTGAGATACATCATCAGAATCAGGTGTCTGAATTTCTGTAGTAATTTCTACCATCTGCTTTGGTGGTGCTGTCTATTTTTGGCCACCTCTTTGGCGCATGATGCAAACACTTTCAACGCTTGTGGTGAAATGATGTCAGGATGGCAAGATAGCTTTGTATGAAGCTGACCTTGCAACCTGTTGCCAACCAATCAGTGACCAGTCGCCGATGGCTCGCCGATCAGTTGCTGAAATCGGTCGGCGACTGATTGGCAACCCATCAGCACTGATCAGCCTTTGCAACTAGTCAGCGATGGAAATCAGTCATGTATTTCATGCATGTGGCGACTGATTTTGATTTGCGACTGATTGGCAACTTTGTTGCAACCTTTGTTAAACCTCGCTGCAACTTCTGCAACCTCTCTGTAATTGTCATTTTTTAAGTCATGGAGAGGTTGCAGAGCTGTCACAAGCTCTGTGGGACTGGGGCTTAAATAAATATGCTTTAATTGATTTGATTTTTAAGTTGATGTCTGAATAGTTTGGGAACTATAGATTGCCAACTGGAACCTGGCCAACTACATGTTTACATGTAAAATATCATTTAAAAAGAATATAGGCATGCCCGGTTATATATAATATAGGGACATGCATGTCTTCAAATTATAGAATGTGCATGATCCTACTATATACAAATGCTATTTTTAGATGTAAATTAGTAGTTGGCCAGGTTCCAGTGAGATTGCCAGCTTCTTTCATTGAATGTTATCTAAGCTTATCAAGTCATGTGACAAAGCTAGAGTAAGAGCTATGCTTGTTCTGTCAAAAACAGAAAAATTCCCATGCTTTACTAATTGCTGATATTTCACTGCTAAGTGTAAAGTTTAAGGATTTAATTCATTGAATCTTTTTATGTAAATGAAAAAGGAAAAAACTTTTCACTTTCTGTGCATTCTTCAAAACAATATAAATTTTTATATTTTTACATTTTCTGCACAAAAAAAATTATGTTATTGTGCTCATTGAGTAGCAAAAGCATATTTTTTTGGTAACAAATAAGTATGGTTCCTTTCACTTTATTTGGTCAGAATGACAAGTCTAAGATCAGTTTAGGTTTGCTTTAATAGAGTAGTCACACTAGCATAAAACTCAGACAATTCAATTTACCTTCATGCAAATATCACTTCTTGCAAATTGTGTAAGTCCTAATCAGACCACTTCTACTGGAGTGGTCTGATCAGGGCTTATATCATTTGTTTAGGTCTATCTGTCCCATAATTTAGTGTATGCATGGTAATCTATTGTTTTACTTTCAGATATTTGAGCGTATTTTGTATATCTGGGCAATACGACATCCTGCAAGTGGCTATGTGCAAGGCATAAATGATCTCGTCACTCCATTCTTTGTTGTTTTTCTCTCAGAATATATAGAAAATGGTAGGTACTATTCTAGTGTATTTTCTATTGGATCTAATTAAGAATATTAGCTTTAACTCTTTTGAATGCTGGTTTTTCATAATTTTGTTGTCGTTTGCTGACTTTTATCAAAATGAACTTTTTCAAAAAGTTCTTTCAGGAACACTATCACTGTCAAAGAGGACCGAATGTCGGTCCTGATCTGGGTCCAAACTGTTTGCAGAGGTTATCAGCAAAAAAAAGGTTTATCAAAATAAATTGTCGCCAGCAAGGAAAGAGTTCGAGATTATGGTCAATAACATACCAGATAGAGTTAAGCATGTAATTGACAATGTTTACATTTACCAAGATTCTTTTCCCGATAGGGCCTAATAGTTTTTACTCAGTATTCTTCCTTTTAAGCAAAGCTGTTCTCACAATGGGATCCTAGCAACAGATAATTTCCTTAATTAACCAATATGAGCATGCATATTAGATTTTGGTACTTATACAACAAGCGACCAGTGAAGGCTCAAATTCGCATAGTCTTCCGAGAGCCTTCATAGCACTCACACACAAAGTATGGAAGTAGGTTGGATGGAAAATTAGGCGCCTAACCCAATAGGTAGCTAACCTCACTGGGTAGCATGCTAAACTATAACTTTGATAAGTACATTCATCTCATGGGCTGGCCCAAAGCAGATGGACAGACTTGTTTGATCCATCTCAGTCTGTTCCCTGATGCAAAGTCTCATGTGTTAAATTTTTATCATACACTAACTTGTAGTTAGCTTGGTAAACTTAGAGTAATAATGATAATTTGGTATTTATATTTAAAAAAAAACAAGTAAAATTATAATGGAGTTATTGAATGTTTGATTTCGCAGATATAGAAGTTGAAAATATCAATCTAACAGAATTACCAGAAGACACATTAAACATAATAGAAGCTGATACATTTTGGTGCACATCGAAACTCCTAGATGGGATACAGGACAATTATACATTTGCCCAGCCAGGAATACAGACTAAAGTCAATGCCCTCAAGGAACTAATCAAAAGAATAGATTGTAAGTACATAGGCTCGGACAAGCAAAAAATTTTATCATAAAATTGTAATTATTTACTTACCCATCAGTTTAAACATAAGTTTTGGGTGCTCAAAAGAACCGTCATATTGAAACGGTTCTTTCGAGTACCCACGACATATGTTTTGGTTGAGAAATAAGAAATATGATTTTCAATTGTGCACTCTTAGTTGAAAGCTGATACATTTTGGTGCATATCAAAGCTTCTGGATGGGATACAGGACACTTACACATTTGCCCAGCCAGGAATACAGACTAAAGTCAATGCCCTCAAGGAACTAATCAAAAGAATAGACTGTAAGTACATAGGCTCGGATAAGCAAATGTTTTAGGATAAAATTGTAAATATTTTCTTATCCTTCAGTTTAAACATATGTTTTGGGTGCTCAAAAGAACCTTCTCATTGAGACAGTTCTTTTGAGTACCCACAACATATGTTTTGGTTGAGAAATGAGAAAAATAATTTTCAATTGTGCACACTTAATTGGAAGCTGAAACATTTGGGTGCACATCAAAGCTCCTTGATGGGATACAAGACAACTACACATTTGCCCAGCCAGGAATACAGACTAAAGTCAATGCCCTCAAGGAACTAATCAAAAGAATAGACTGTAAGTACATAAGCTCGTATAAGCACAAAAAATTAGGGTAAACTTGTAATTATTTTCTAATAGTAGTTTCAAAGATGCATAGTAATGAGGCTATTCTATTTTTCTTATAAACAGTTACAGTAGGTAAAGCATGACTATTCATTACATATGAAGTAATCCTTGGTAGGTTCAATATAACTGCAAACTGAAACTACCTGCACGCCAAAAATCAAGTTAAACTCGCCAGTGTTTGTTTACAACGATTCTCATCTATCTTTGAAACTACTATACCTATCAGTTTAAACATATATTTTGGGTGCTCCAAAGAACCGTCTCATTGAGATGGTTCTTTTGAGTACCCACAACATATAAGAATATGACTTCATAGCCATGTTGCAATGGGAGTGCAACCCTGTCTATAACTATGAACATTAAACATTCTTCTCCTGTAATGTAACATTTGCCGAGGCCCTCCTGTGGCTTGGGCAAATGTTCATGGCTGGGGGCTGCAACATGCTATCATATGCTATCTTATAGGGCAACTACACATTATCACACAAGAGCTTGGCAAACAGCTTCTATAATTGTCTATTTTTGTCTTCTAGCTCAGCTGCATGCTCATTTAGAAGAACATAGTGTGGAATATCTACAGTTTTCTTTCCGGTGGATGAACAATTTATTAATGAGAGAAGTTCCACTAAGATGTAGTATACGACTCTGGGATACTTTCTTAGTAAGTTGGTTTTATTGGTTTGATTAATTGGTTATAAGCCTTTAATATTGAAAAATATCTTGTCTGAATGAATTGAAATACCATACCATGCCCTAAAGACTTGGAACAGTAGGCCTGATTTTACAGTAAAACCCAGATCAGGGGAGCGCAGTGGCTCAGTGGTAGAGTGCTTGACTAGAGACCGAGGGGCCAGGGGTTCGAGCTGCACTGGCATCACTTGAGTGCTTGTCTCGAGATCGAGGGGTTGAGGATTCAAGCCTTACCGGCGTCACTGTGTTATGTCCTTGAGCAAGACACATTAATCCTAGCTTAGTACTGGTTCAACCCAGGAAGACCCGTCCCTACATAACTGAAAGATTGTTGATGGGATGTAAAGAATAAAATCAATCAATCAAAAAAACAAATAAACCCAGATCAGACAGTCTGATCAAGGTGTACACTGTTTGCCTTAAGTATTTACATTTTATGGACCTGATGAAGAGGTCAAATGGATTTGTTTGAAAGGTTTCAAGACAGATATATAATTGGGGCAGCACACAATGTTTTGGTACTTAATTCATTGCCAATCAACTATAAAGGCACAGGCAAATCTGTGCAAATGCACAGACTTGCAGGAGCCTTTGCTGCTTGCATACTTAATCGGGCCTTAATTTGAACTTAGTGGCAGGATAAGGGTTAAACTCACATTTACGTGTAGAACTGGATGTGAGCTATTGGGATTGATCAATGATCATTTGAACCAAATTGTTGATGCCGATCATTTGATCCAAATTGTTGATGCCGATCATTTGAACCAAATTGTTGATGCCGGACATCTAGTCCGCCATCTACAATTTGCTTCAAATGACAACTCGTAAACCACTGGGTTGATTTGGACTAAACTTCACATGAATGTTTCCTAGGTGACCCTGTACAAAGAGAAATAAAAGAAATTTGATCCATCCAAAAACATGGCCACCAGGGGTTGTAGCTTGATACCGCAAAGGAAGTCTTTAAACAATATTTAAATACCATGAGACTTTAAAGTCTCGTTGAGAGATCTATGGCCATATTGGTACTCTTATTTCTATTAAATCATTTTGTTTTCAGTCTGAGACAAATGGCTTTGCTGATTTTCATCTGTATGTGTGTGCTGCCTTCCTCACCAGATTCTCCAAAGATTTGTTACGGGAGAGAGATTTTCAGGTAACAATTATTCATCATACATGATCAGTGCAGTCCCTTTATAATGCTATGTTTTGAGATACATAGGAATGGGCCCTGTTGTAAGTTTGTTTGTTTGATATGATTCTTTTAGTCCCAGTCAACAATTTTTCAGTTATGTCGTAACAGGTCTTCCTGGGTTGAACCAGTACTAAGCAAGGATTAATGTGTCTTGCTCAAGGACACAACACAGTGACACCGATCTCGAGAAAAGCACTCTACCAGACTACCACTGAGCTTCTGCTCTTTCCAACCCTGTTTTAAGTAAATTGTGTTATAAAGGGACAATTTTCAAAGGAATTATAGGGAAATGAAAATGGTCATTTTCCTTTCATTCCTTTGTAAATTCCATGGTTAAAAAATGGGAGCCACAGCATGAGCGTACTTTATCCAAATTCATGTTATTTTAATGTTAATGTGATGGGTTATAAAGGGAGTGCACTGTACTTGGTTATTTAGACTCGCTCAACAACCAAATTACAAAATAAGAAAAGTATGTGCAAAGTCCCAGTTGAGACTGATGCTATGACTCCTTTCATACATGTAAAAAGGAATGTGGGCCTTGACAGGACAACAGCCATCTTCCAGGTCTTGTGACCGTTCACTCTTTTCTTGCTAGTGACCACTTTTGTTGTCTGCTGATAACCTTTGCAAACAGTTTGGAACCAGATCAGGACCGACAGAATTTTGGTCCTGATCTGGATCCAAATCGTTTGACATTCGGATAGTGTTTGAAAAGTCAGCAGATAACAACCAAAACATGAAAAACAACTACCCAGCATGCTAAGAGTTAATATTCAAACCTATCTTCTAAGCTACGGAGACTAGGTAGAAATTTGGCTATAGCAAGTATTTATGGTTAACAGGTAGTCTTTAACAAAGGTTCTGATCAGACTGGGTGGATGGGCAGTCGATCTGCACCTCTATTGTTTTCATACACCAAAAACAGGTTATCTCACAACATGTCCTAATCACTTTCCTGTATGAGAGAAGCAAGTAAATATTTTCCCTTGAGGCACAAGTAAAGTCAACAGTGATTTGGATCGATGAATGTTTTTCTATGAGCACCATTACTCTGAGGCTATGAATCTTTTTTCATGCTCAACTCAACTGAGCATGAAGTTTATCCTGCTCATAAATGTTAAAATGAAATGCCAACAAATGTTGGCATTTGAACATTTATTAACAGGATAATACAAGATATGAGCAAAGTCTATTTTTCAGTATTAATAATTTTTAGGTTTTAATATCAATTGAATTTTCTTGCTCAGTTGAGTTGAGCATGAAAAAAAGTTTTATAACCTTGGGGCCTGATTTGAAATTGAAATTGACACACAAACTGGAATTGTATTATTTTTGTATTTTCAGGGTATTCTTATGTTCCTACAGAATTTACCAACACATCATTGGCACGACTCAGAGATCAGTGAACTATTGGCGGAAGCCTTCAAACTCAAATACATGTTTGCCGACGCGCCAAACCATCTCAGTAAAAAGTCCTGATGGTTGATCACGCAAATAGATAGGAATCTTCTGTGATAACTCAGCTGGGAACCAGCAAAATAGCAATGTGGGGCGTGTGCAAAGACTCGGATCAGAGGATTTGGGAACCGTCTAAGCTCTGATCAGACTGTCAGAGCAAAATCATGGGACATCTGTACAGCATTGCAGGCCTCCAGATATGAGTGTGTAATTAAGAATTAGTTTTCTTATTTCTTCATGAAAACATATGAGCCGTGACATGTGATAATGCAGCATTTCCAGGGTGCTCACTGGTCAGAAATTTGTTTTTTCTTCAAGGTCAGGGAAAAGTCAGGGAATTCTGTAAAATGGTCAAGGAAATAGAAAATCTTTAACAATGTGGTATATGCGACCAGCAAAGCCTCAGAACAGCTTGTGCATATGTGCAGTCTGATCAGAGCCTTTGCTAGTCGCTTGAATATTCTATGAGAGTTAAGCTACTGACTGAACATCATTTGGAGCTGCTAAGCTTATAGACGGATGGCTGAGAATGGGTTTGCTCCCCCCCAGGGAATTTTGCAGACATATCCTATCTTGTAGAGAATTAAAAGCCGAGTCTTTTAAGAAATGTTTGCACTCTGTGCTCCAGGGCGTTAGTCTGTTAGAGCCTGTAACATACGTTACTTTATCAAATTAAGAAAAAGTAAATTGAAAGTTTGGGCTACAAATTAAAGGCATTAAGATATTTATTTTTAAAAATCATTCATATAGTCTGCATACTGGATATCTTAACTATGTATGACAGCCATTTGAACAAAATTGCAGCTACCTAAGGTGTCATATGCGTTACATAAATCAGATAACCCATTAAAATTTGCAAGTATGGCTAACATCGTTTACATTCACAATCTCTCTGTGTGTTTTGCAAAATGTTTTTAACCATGTCTGACTAGCTTATGCAATTGGCTAACAGAAAAATTAAAGTTTTTTTCCCTATTTTAAATATTTTTTCTGGAATAAGCAATAAAACAACCCTACCCCTACCCAGTTTTGAGGTGAACAGTTTGGTATAAAAACTAAAGTAAAAATTGTTAAAAAATATTTGCAGTTGATGAATATGTTTCATTGTTTGGCATTTATTTGCTTATATGAAAAGAATCATAAATCTGCAAGTTTGTTGCAAAATTTTGAATATATGAGGCTGTAACATATGTTACCTGATGTAATAAATGGGCAAGCTCATTGTCTTTACGTAAGATATGCCTAAAAATGTTTTAATCTCCTTGAGGGGATTGTGCAGACATATTCCTTCTTAATGTACAACTCAAGCTGCATCGAATAAGGGATGTTTGCACTCTCTAAGTTGGGGAGTTAGTCTGAAACAGCATGCTACATGCGTTACTATATCAAATAAAGGAAATGTAGTTTGAAAGTTTGAGCTAAAATTGTGAAAAAACTCGCAGCTGCTGGATATCTTACAATGTTTAGGGATTTTAAGCTGGCTTGTATGATAAAGACTTATAGATCTGCTAGTTGTCACCAAGTTTTAAAGATCAGAGAGTGTTACATATGTTAGCGTGATAAGTAAAATCATCAAACAGTATTTTGACATCAAGCTGAGTAAGGGCCTGCTCCATCCTAATCCCCTTTGGAATTCTGCAGACATATTGCATCTTATGTAACCATTCAAGGTGCATTTAATAAGAAATGTTTGCACTCTGTAAGTCGGGGCATTAGCCTGTAACAGCTAGTTACATATGTTACTATATCAATTTGAAAATAAGAAATTTGAATGTTTGAGCTACATTAAAAAGACATTAAAATTATCTAATAAATTGACATTCTTATAGTCTGCATACTGGATGTCTTTTCTACATATGGAAGCTGTTTAACATTTATACGGCTAACTGTGGTGTTATGTGCGTTACATGAACATAATTATAACTTAAAAGCCATAATTGTGGCTATCGTCATTTAGTTAAACAACTACTATGACTTGGTTTCAAACTGTTTTATTAGATTTTAGATACTCAATTGATGAATAGGAAAAACCAAGTTTGCTTTTCTATCTTAAATATATTGTCTTATAGGAGCTAATACACAGCCCTACTCCCAGTTTTACAGAGAAGCAAATTTTGTTATTAACCTTTAAGTAAAACACATGAAAGCGATAACAATGTGTGGATATTTTACATTTTTTTTAGTCTGTCTTGCTCATATATCTGCAAGATATCATTAAGTTTAGGATCAGGACAATTAATATGTACTTATACGTCTTTGGTGCGAAAACACTAGAAATTATATTCATTTCTGATTATCAAGCCCATGGACTGTTATTACAGATGTTATCAATGACCTTTTGGACACATTTTCTAATACTGTGCATATAATGCTAAATATAGAGCCACAAATAGAAAAGATAGTTCTACATTTGTGCAAGACAATACAATAAATGAAATGGTCCAAACTAATTCTCATCGATTTAACACTCATGTTAAACGTTTGTCGTTGTCTGCTTCTGTGGTAATCATTATTATCACATGCCTCCTTGCAACTAGTAGAATCATCACACAATATTTCAACCATTTACTGTTATACAGTTTTACAACCAGTCCACTCAAAATTGATGAGCCGTTATCAACTTTCCAATTTTGCCATTCATGGCTTGGAACATTCGGAAACTGATATAAATTCCAAATAGTTGGTTCTTTGAGTATGTGTTTCAAGTGATACTCTGCAAGTAGGAGAAAGACTAAAGCTTTATAAGGAGGAAAACTATGCCATTAAAAGCAATGAGTACCTGGACTGATGTACCTTGATATATCTGTCATGAAGAATCATATCTTAGCTGGTTAGCTTTTATAAATGTAGCCTTTCCATACATGCAACAAACATATTTTCATCTAATAATTTCTCTGTTCTTATTATCTTTCCCCAAACATTCAAAAACTTATTTGAAGTCTTAGTACTTCTGGAGTGCTGAAACGGAGGTAACTCTTTCCCTTCATATAAACGAACTAGATGTATCACAGCAGGTAAAGCAAAGAAATGCAGGATGAACAGAGCGCAAATAAGACCCTTTCACTTCAATGATGCACTAAGTTTCTAAGCTAAGAGCGCTTATTGAAGGATGTAACATATATAACTCGTCACAATAAATGAGCAAGGGCATTGTCACGACATTCTTTTTGATTACACAGTCAGAGGCAAGTGTTTTCAATTTCAGTGTTTTCAATGGATCATGAAATGGGGCAACCTTATCAACTTGTTTACTCTGTATAAATCTTCCATAGAGCATAATATCGAACTTCTGATTATCCTATTCTACCCAAAGTCCACTTTCCTTCTTTTGAATACAACAGCTAATGATATGGCTGCTAAAACTGAGAAATCAAAGGTTTTACATTATTTTAAGGCTTGCTTCAATGTACTGATATAAAAAAAAAACAGCTGCAAACATAATTGATGTTAATGTCCAACTTCATGTTCTTTCTCATATACCAGATAACTTTCAAGGTGTAACAGAAATTGTTTTAGACGGTCTGCCAAAACCATCAAGAATCAACATTGTAATTAAAGAAAACTTATAAAGTTCTTTGGGCGCAGCAAAATACTATTGATTTAAGACCTGAGGACTTAAGCACCAAAGGACTGGAAAGTTTCCATGGCAAATGATGCAAAAGGGCAGCCTATCAAATTTCTGTTCGACCAATGTCAGAAATCTTAAAGTATTCTCAGAGATACACGGTAGAGACATAGATTTTGCAAAATCAGAGCAAAGTTATCATTTGACTAGCACGGATGCAGAGGCAGCTGCAGTAAGATTGCTCTTGCCTCTTCACAGGAAGAGACATATGCCAGAGTCATACTCCATTGTATGCATATATGTAAAATGGCATTAAACCCATATTTAATCAGGTGTTTGATCCCATGACACTGACATGCTGTTTCTGCTTTTGAAGAATGCTAAGGATTCAAGTTATAGCTGAGTCAATTTGTTTGACGCTGGCACTGGCCACACATACAAAGAATATTAAGTCTTTTGATGGCATAATAGGAGGATCACACAAAATACTTATAAGTGATGTTTGTCACAATTACCAATTTTAAAAAGTAATCTAAATTAATGTAACACATATAACACCATGGGAAGCTGTATATTTGTTAAAAACACTTTCTTATGTATCAAAGGTATTCCTCATGCAAACTACATGAATAATTCAAATAAATAGATAGTTTTATGCCTCCTTTCTGTTTCTCAGACTTTCAATTCATTTATTCTTAAATTGATATGGTAACATATGTAACATACCATTACAGGCTAACCACTGGTTAATAAAGTGCAAACATCTATTATTTGATGCAGCTTGAATTGTTCTTTAAGGTAGGATATGTCTGCACAATTCCCAAAGGGCTGGAGAGGAACAGGATTGTACTCAGTTTGCAGTCCTAATACTATACCATGATTCTACTGGTTGTGATGAAATGGGTGATTATTTTGCAATAGAAGCAGACACAATGATAGACATTGTGAGGGTGACTTGAATAAAGATTGTTTTTGAATAATTATATTTAATAGGAATATTTATTAAATTGTGTCATTTAAATGAGAACTATTATTTTCTATCTCTACGTCTATATATTTAGATATTATAGGCATAAGGAAATATGTGATAAAAAAGATTATATATAACATCTGTAACACAATACCATGGGCTTGTTATCAGCAATGACTATAATTACTAAGACTAAGGCACCAGAGGCTAGAGATTAATAGGAAAACATGTGAAAATAGCATTTTTTTCTGAAGTATCATCTCTTACTTCCAAGACAATTTCTTTGCTCATTCATAATGCCATGTAACATACATTACATACTTTAATGAGTGCTCTGATCCTGATGTCAAACTTGCAAATGTATGATTCTTTATTGCATTAGTAAGACAGTGCCAAAAATGTAAGATATCCATGAGCGTCAAATATTTTCATATATTTTTCTTCAATAATAGATACCAAAATTAGATGCTTAAAATTGGGGGTAGGGTTGTTTAATAGCTCATATAAAACAATGTATTTGAGATAGAAAAGCAAACTTTGTTTTTTCTATTAGTTGAATCAGTATTTTAGTGAACTAAGATCAAAACACTTCTTAAAATGCACAAATTGTCTGTAAAATTAAATGATGTTAGTCACGATTTCAACTTTCAAAGGGAAATTTAACCTATGTTGCGCATATAACACCATTGAAGGCTGTAATTTTGTTTAAAATGCTGCTTTTATGTAGCTTAGGCATTTAGCTTGCAAACTACATAAGAAATTTGAAAAATTAGATGGTTTAATGTCTTCTTTCTGTAGCTCAAACTTTCATTTTGATTTTTTCCTTATTTTGTTACAGTAATATATGTTACAGGCTGTCAGAGACTAACGCCCCAGAGCACAGAGTGCAAACATCTCTTAAAAGATGCGGCTTGAAATTTTCTTCAAGATAGGCTATGTCTGCAAAATTCCCTAGGGGGGAAGCAGGACCTTTTTTAGCTCGAAGTCTATTAAGAGGAGGCTGCGTAGGCTTGCCTGAGTCTACACTTGTCAAAATACCACATTGTTGGAAATCACATGTCGCGGCTCAATTATTATGTTGTGGGTACTCTTAAGAACCGTCTCAATAAGACGATTCTTTTGAGCACCTGAAACACATGTATAAGCTTATGGATGAAAAAATATCATTTTTAGGCTGAAAAAGTTTGCTGATCTAACCCTATGGTAGTGTCAGACTCCCATCAGAGTGAGTAGATTCATGTAATAAGCCCATTGCAGAAAAAAAAGAAAAATGCTCTGTTAGAAACACCTTGTTTAAACATTGTGATGCTGAATATATTTATGTACTACACTCCTCCCCATTTTTATCCTGTTCACCTGCAGCATTTCAGTTATTTACAATCTGAGTGGAAAACAGTGTGGATCTTGATCAGATGGCTTCGTGAGAAGCCAGTTGATATGGATCTTCAGTGTTTTCAAAAAAAGTATAAATCAGGGTTCAGCAGGACAAGAGTAAATGGTTGGAGGAATATCAGCTTTAGATATATGTGTCTCTGGCCAGTAAGGATTATAGTAGTTATAGATATTTCCGTTGCATATGCAGCAAGATGGTTACCAAGCATGCCTACCATATAATTGTGATTATGAGTGTTGTGTCTTAATGATTAGTCTGCTGTTATGGGTTATATTTACATTCACGGCGGAGCGCAGTGGCTCAGTTGGTAGAGCATCAGACTGGTGGAGTCTCTGTGTTTTGTCCTTGAGCAAGACACTTTATCAGCTGCGAAGTACTGGTTCAATGGAGAAAAACAGTAAATTGTCCCGACATGACTGAAAAATTGTTGACTGGGATGCAAAGCATCAAATTTTTCACTGTCATTTCATATGAAATATGAGCTGCATCGTGTGATAACATTTTTTTGAAGGTCAACAGCAAATGTACTGACCAGCCCTCAATCATCCCTTTTCATTCTGGATACCGATAAACTGGTACATTTGCACACAATGATGACCCAGATGATAGTGCTGCATTTCATCAGGGTCTGCACTCTTTGCAAAGATTAAAAACAATCTTCAGGGATAGGAATACATCATTTTATGGAAAATTTGACAAGCAACCCCTTCGAATATAAAATGGACAATTCCATACTTATTGCATCAATATGTATGGGATAATCCATCAGAATGAAAAAGGTTAAGCTTTCTGAACAACGCTGTTAATGCTGCTTAAATAGAATAATACTTAAGCTTGCTCAATTAAAGATTGTAATACTCTAACTAGTCTGGGTAGCTATACAGTCAGGTTTCAGTATTACCCGGACTTAAACCCTGCAGAAAGGTTTTCTTACAATGAAGCCCATTGATAAAATGAGACTCGAGGGTTTTCATAAATTACTTATGAAATGACCAAGAGTGCAAGATTCCATTTTTCTCTCACACCAGATTGGAATTTCCATTGTTTTAACCCATTCTAACTCACATGCCCCTACCAGCCTGTGGAAAAATGAACAGCCTCAAGTTGGCTGCACGCTGATCACATGTCGATCTGTGACATCATTGTAATGTTAAAATGATGTCACCATGTCGCATCTCAATGTTTTCAGGATATTCTGGAAGCGTTTTCATGTCTTTCCAATATAAAATGAGGTTTTTAGTGGTGAGAAAAAAATCCATTATTTGTGTGAGGATGGGATAGAAAAATCTGTCCCTTGCAATCACCGTTTGTCATCACTCGGCAAGCCTCTTGATGCCAATCGGTGGCCTCAGGACAGATTTTTCTATCCCACCCTCACACTCATGATAGATTCCATTCATCATTGGTGGGTTTTTTGTTGCATTTTATGATAAAAGAAATCAACAATTATCATTATGTTCTCACAGGTCAAAATAAACAAAAATTTGAGCGTAAAATTAAGAATATTATCTTATGCATCATTTTTAACATTTGTTTTGAGTGCTCAAAAGAACCATCTCAATGAGAAGGTTATTTTGAGTACCCACACTGTAGATTTTGATTGAGAAATAAGAAAAATAATTTTCAATTATGCACTCTTATCTAGAGGCTTGTGTATGTAAGTATGTTACATTTGGGAATATAATGATTTCATTAATAAATGATGTTACACAGCTGAAGAACATCAATTGCATATGATAAATGCATATCTGGCCAGTTTGGAAGTGATCTGTTGTTTAACCCGTAAAGCGCCAAGAAAAAAATGCATCTGAAAATGTCATCTGCTGAAGTCGTCTGCTGCAAATAATTGTCTGACATTACTGACGAATTAAGTATAGAAGCAAATAGTGTGTACCCAGAACAGACTGCTCCTATAGGAGCAGTCTGATCTGGGTCCACACTGTTTGCCATAGAAGCTTCTTAAACATTTCAGCAGACGAGAAAAGCAGACGACTTTTGTTGCAATGGCGCTTTAAGGGTTAAAATTGTTGGTGGTAAGATATATATTTTTTTAGTATTTTTAATAGGGCTGTTAGAGTACTATCACAGTGGAGAATCACCTGTCTTTAGAGGATTAAAAATGTCGGATTCTCCTCAAAAACCGTCCATTCAGGTAAGACTTTCTTTGATATTTCTGTTAATACTGATCCGATTGAAATCAGGTTTGAAGCAGATACCCCTGAAAAATGACAGCAAAATGCCCATTGTATGTGACTCTCTGACAAAGATCTGGTTAAAAAGTTATTGATTGGCAACTGAAAAATTTGGTTGCTAGTCAATATCATTTTGACCTGATCTTTGTCCGAAAGTCGCTTAAGATGGACATGTTGCTGTCATTTTAATGGGGTATTTGTTTCAATTCCCATGCCAATCTGATCAGTATTAACGGAAATATCAAAGAATGTCTTATCAGAATCGAGGTGCATTGACAAGTATCTGCCATTTTTATCCTCTAAAGTCACATGATTCTGGGCCGTGACTATGGTAATGGTAAATGTTCTAAAATTTGGAAAACTGGTTGTTTAAAAAGGCATGGACAAAAGCTACAGTCCTAGATCAGTCCACTGCTTATGAAGCAGTCTGTTCTGGGAATATACTGTTTGCTCAGAAGTACAGTCACTGATTAGAGCAGTCTGAGCAGGAATTGTACTGTTTGACCGCGCATTTTATTAGAAACAAGGCTACATAAATGCAGTGGTATTGTACATGAGTAAACGTTCTTATCATAGTCTCCACAGTTTGCTACTCGGGTTGAATTTTGTGAATTAAGAAATGATGACCCAAGTTTTTGGTTTGGATCAGTATCATAACCTTTCATATACACATGAGTGAAAGTTTCCAGGAGTTTACAGGATTAATCCTGAATTAGGGAGATTTTAATAGCTTTACTGATTAGTTTTCAGATGATCTAAACACAATGATTTAAACTTATAATTACAGTAGAACTAAAATGGCTCGAACAGGCATGGGACCACGAAATATAGTTCTAGCCAAGGGAACTTCCAGTCATCCAGGGTGGATTATGCTTAGAATGACATATGGGAACCATGATGATAATTCAAGCCAGCCCAGGTGAATGAGCCATCAGAGTTCGAGCCATTGAAGTTCTACTGTGTTCATTTTTGTAGGCATCCTGAAAGTTTTAAAATTTGAATTTCTAAAGTTCAGGATTTTGGAAATTTTTAACTTTCATCCATGTATACTGGAAAGTGTAAACAGGATATGTTACTTTGGCAAACAGTGAATACCCAGATAAAATGCTGGGTCTACACTGTTTGAACCATCACATGTTTACTGTTTAAAATCTGATGGAAGAGCCAGTGGAAAGGATGGAAGAGTCAGTGGAAATAATTTGAAATCATAAAATGTTCACCATAGTTAATATTGGATTTTGAGATATTGGAATGAACATGATTGACATAGATGTGCAAGTTTCTCTTCATCCTCTTAGGCCAAATAAAAAAATACCTGTGTTAAGGGTAACCTGACGCTATATTAATACCTGACGCTATATTAATTTACTGGTGAAACCTAGAATTTTTTTATGTTTTCTGGAAAAAAATATAATTTTGTGCATTTTGAAATGCCTTTCAAAATGCATAGAATTATATTTTTTTCCAGAAAAAAAAAATAAAAAAAAATTGGTGTGAATTTTCAGACCTGTTACTGGAAACACACAATTTTTTTTATTTGGCCTTATGTGTCCAATGATATTGGCCCTTGAGGCGGTTTATCTTATATAGGTAGCTAGTAAAAGCTAGAGTATAAAGTTTTTGCGGTCTTGTGTATTCTGATGCGTCCTGATAAGCGGTGGTAATTCAAAATAATTTTCTATTTCTCAACCAAAATGTATATTTGTGGATACTCAAAAGAACAGTCTCCATAGGATGGTTCTTTTGAGCACCCAAAACACATGTATTAACGGACGGATAAGAAAATAATCACATTTTGCGCCTTTTTCTTCAAATATTCCAACAACTCATCTGGTTATCAAATTTGTCGTTAAATTCTAACAAGTCAATTTTACATAATGATTAGGTGTGTAAAAGGTAGTGAATAAAAGTAAAATAGTGTCATTCCTGATAGAAGGGTCATCAATAATTTTTTTTTGGCCTATCTGACCAAATACTTGGGTTACTGTATATGTTCTAAAGTTTTGAACACTAGCTTTCTGCCAAAGGCATAAACAAACAGTGCAGACCCAGATCAGACTGCTTCTGAAGACTGATCAGAGTTTTTCCTGTTTGCTATTCTGACAAGCATTTTTTGACTTTCAACCCTGATAATAGGGAGTGCAGTGGCTCAGTGGTAGAGTGCTTGACTCGAGACCGAAGGGCCGCGGGTTCGAGCCTCTCCGGCGTCACTGCATTGTGGTATTTGAGCAAGACACATTTATCCTAGCTTAATACTGGTTCAACCCAGGAAGACCCATCCCTATATAATTGAAAGTTTGTTGATTGGACGTAAAGAATCAAATCAAACAAACAAAAACAACCCTGATAACCAACATTTATTTTGCAAACAGAAAAAAGGAGTTTTCTGAATTTTAGAACAATTACCGTAAATAAGGTACCTAGAGTCCGAATAACAGTGTATAAATTAGAAAGTATTGAGGTTTTTATTGGATCGTCTATGGTAAACCGTATATCAAACTGATTGGAAGATTCCATGAGTCAAGAAAGATATATATAGAGAATGCTAGGTGAGTGTCATCGCGAGGCTTGCCGAGTGATTCAACATGCGTTCTCAAAGCCGAGCCTGGTAAACTTGATATTGAAAGACCCGAACCTGGTATTCTATTTATCAGTTTACCCATTGTTTCACTCTTCAAATACAATACAGCAATACAGTTAACATATAAGGTAACTGATAAGTAGTGATATTGACTGGCCACTCAAGCTCTGAGAAGCCTTTTATTTTGTTAATATGAGCCAGTTCATGAGATTTTAGTGCATATAGCATCAGCCAGAAGTGAAAGCTCAGAAAAGCCTGCACATCTGCTCAGTCTCACCAGAGGTTTCTCTGCTTACAACTACAATGTAGGGACATAGATGAAGTCTCAGGCCAAAATATACGCCTCTAGCCCCACTAGATAGCTGCACATGCATGCTTTGATAATGACTCCTTGCATATATGCAATAAATGTACAGTAAAACCTGTCTAAAACTGCCACTGTCTAAAAGACTGAAAATTGTTTTTCAAGACCAATTATTCGCTTAATGCAGGTCAAAAGTGTTGCAGAATGCTCCAAGGGGGCATTCTGCAATACTTTTGACCTTCATTAAGCTACCATTTGTCATTAAGATCTTTGTTTTGTCTATTTTTGAGTGGCTGTTTTACACAGGTTTTACTGTACCCAAATCTGATGCACTGGCCAGTATGCTTCTGTTAAGTGCACTTATATCGATATCATTCTGTTCAAAATTATGCTCAAAATAAATTGGCACTTGTAGCGAGAAAGCCTGACTTTTTTGTATGCGAACAACAAAGGTGCAGACCAGCCTATGCATCCGTGCAATCTGATCTGCACCTTTAGATGCGAGAAAATCTGACTGAGTAGTATGGGAACAACAAAGGTACAGACCAGCCTGCGCATGCGCCCAGTCTGGTCTGCACCTTTGGTTTTCGCTATTTTGAAGGTATAGTAGTCACAGTTGCTCCATGCAAAATTTCAATATTCTAGCTAGTCTCTGTAGCTGAGTAGGCTGGTTTGAGCATTACCTGGTAGGAAACCTCGAAGACAGGTTTTCTCGCTTGGTAACCCAATTATTCTGAAAAAAGGAATTTGAAATGCTCACTTCTACATATGATCACTGATTTTACGTTGTCATGTTATTATTATGCTTTATTGTATACATGCCAGCACATGATATTTTGGTACTTCCAGTTTAGGTAACCAACAAATGCTCAGATAAGAGTGCAGATCTATGCAGCCTGACCATAGTCTACACTGCTTGCACATACAAAGTTTGATGGTTTAAACCAAACTTGTACTTCTAGGTAGCTCAGTGGTAGAGTGATTGACTCGAGACCAAGGGGCGGCGGGTTTGAGCCACCCCGTGTCACTGTGTTGTGTCCTTGAGCAAGACACATTAATCCTAGCTTAGTACTGGTTCAACCCAGGAAGACCCTTCCCTACATAACTGAAATATTGTTGATGGGACGTGAAGAATCAAATAAAAAAAAAAATTGTACTTCTTAAGGTCACTACTGGCACCAGTAACCATAACTCTTGCAAGACAAAATCATGATAATCTATCTTTAGGAAGTATCTTAGATATTTGTCTATTCCTTTATGCATATATGCAGTAATATGGCCAGGGCCTTCTTAAAGAGTGGGTAATGAAAAATTGATTCTCTTTTTTCTCAACCATACTCAAAAGAGATGGTATTTGGAGCACTTAAAACACATGTTAAAACTGATGGATAAGAAAATATTCACAATTTTATGCTCAATTTATTTTAATCTAGACCACTACCTCTGATACCAATATAGATAGCATGTGATGGCCTAAATATACTTAATTGTTCACTAACACACAGGATAGGCGGCAATCGAAAACTCTCTAAGCAATCATCTAAAAAAATCCCTAGAAACAGTGTTTTTGATTGCCATTTGTTTAGCCTGGAGACAAATGGCAATGAAAAACTCTGTTTCTAACAATTTTTGATCTGCCTTTGTCTATAGTATTAACATTTTTGATTGCCGCCTATCCGGTGTGTCTAATAATCCTTTCTTATTGTTGTCATACTTATTTAAAACTTTGGTTTCGGTTTTATTTTTGATTTAAAATGTCAAAATACTGTTGACTCTAATTAGGTTGCTCCTTGATCTGGGTCTAATTGTTTTCCAAAACATTTTTGTCCAAGTGTTGAAAATTTTAGAGCAATAGCAAAATATGTTGTAATTGGCTATGTCACTCGTGTGAATAGATTGGGAAATTGATTTCAGTTCTGATCCTAGTGCCATCCTCATCAGTTATATTGTGACAGTTTCTTGTACAGTAAAACCTCGATTTGAAAAAAATGATTTTTCTAAATACTTGCTAACAAAAAAAATGGGAAGTACTGGATTCAGCGAATAGGACCTATTCATGATCTATTTTAATAAATGTCTATAATAACATATATTTTGAGTGCATAAAAGAAACGTCTCTTTGAGACGTTTCTTTTACCCACCCAAAACTAATGTCTGACAGAAAAAACTGATAATAATATCATTTTTGGGGGTTAAAACCTCCCTAAAATTCGAACTACTCATAATTCGAAATAAAATCTCTAGGCCCAAGGACTTTGAATTTATGAGATTCAACTGTTTATACAATAACACAGGAGAGTGTAGTGGCCCACTGGTAGAATGGTTGACTTGAGATCAAGAGGTACCTTGTTTGTGCATTCAAAATAGAATATGCTCATGTTAAATATTGGTAAAGGTTCATAGAACAATTTTATAAGACAGACTAGCTGCAATTAAAATGAAATTCAGTTAGACCTGTGTAAAACCGCCACTCAAAAATAGACAAAACAAAGATCTTAATGACAAATGGTAGCTCCCCTTGGAGCATTCTGCAATACTTTTGACCTGCATTAAGCAATAATCGGTCTTGAAAACCAATTTTGTATCTTTATTGAGTGGCCGCTTAAGACAGGTTTTACTGTAATCTTTTCTTACTGTTGTCATACTTATTTAAAACTTTGGTTTAGGTTTTGATCTTTAATTTACAAAATGCTCATTAAAATGTCAAAATACTGTAGACCCTAATGGGTTGCTCCCTGATCTGGGTCTAATGTTTTCCTAAAAAAAATTCTTGTCAACTAGGACATAAAAGCGTCAACTAAACAAATACAATAACATGTGTATCTGGTGAATGATTGCTGTTTTTGGTCATTTTACTGGTAAACTATCCTGATCCTGTTGACAGGTTTTAAACAAATTTGTATTGATGTACCATTGGGACATTGAGATCTTGGTCTAAACTGTTTTCAAAACAGGATATACTTGGATTAAGCATAGTAAGGATAAATAGAACAATTTTATAAGACAGGCTAGCTGCAATTAAAATGAAATATCACACTGAGCTTTTATGAAGTAAATTTAGATATTTTGAAGAAAAAAAGACATTGATATTCCAGAATTGAGTGTAGCTATTTAATTTATTTGTCAAGGGAAGGGTATTTATTAGATTACTAATATCAAACAGATTTATATTTTATTTTTATGCTTGTATTGAGGTTTAACAGATTCCGGTCATGTCAGTAGGGAACAGAGTACCATTAACTCTTTATCTCCTAGTGTCGTCTGCTGATAACTTTTGCAAACAGTTTGGACCCAGATCAGGCCCGACAAAATGTCGGGCTTGATCTGGATCCAAACAGTTTGAAACTCTGACGGTATTCCTTAAAGAATTGTTAGAAAAAGTTGATTTTGAAAAAAATCGGCAGACGACAAAAAAGCAGGAACAATTTCCCAGGGGGGCAAAGAGTTAACGACAATAACTCTTTTCTTGACAGATGAAATTGTCTATCCAATTTGATACAGTAATGGTTGGTTGGTCCATTATACAAGTGACCTATATAAGAGTGACCAGAAACTCCAATAAAATACCAATACTCAACTCAAATAACACTGTCATGTATCTTATACAGGTAAATGAGGGAAACTCAATATCATTTATCTACACGATTGGCTTTTACCGCTGTTTTGGAATACACAGCGTAATTTCTCTATTGTTTATCTAAACTTTAAACACCTTTATAAACACCGAAATTATATAATAACGATAATTATGAATCATTGGACATCTTAGTTTATGGATATTGATAAATCGAGACACAGATATAGCCATGTTTGAAGCTTTATTCGTCAGAGTGAAAGAGGTATTTTAGAAGCCATTTCTTTGCAGATTTCCGCAACTTTTTTAAAATCGGCCGTTATTTACACGGTCATAACTCAATCGGATTAGTTTTTACATTGCAGAAACAAAGCATTTAGCAATATTTCATATATGTTTTTTCGATTGTTATTAACAATATTTAACAATAAGCGATATTAAAGACTAAGTACGCTCTTTAAAGTACCTATAAATGCAGCGGTCTCACAAGCTGCATCCCCAATTTGAGTGTGTACGATAAAAGGCGCACCAGGCGTAGTCACGTGACACATGCCACGACATACCTATATGGCTGAAAAATGAAGTGTCCAGTCACTCTAATATAGGTCACTGATTATACATATGTCTTGTCCGAAGAAAGTCTGTCTACGGATTTGCTACAAGAAAAGACTCAATCCAGGCCCTTCAGCTACAGAGACTAGCTAGAATATTGAAATTTTCATAAAAATAAGTGCAGCTATTATTAACAGTGAATGTACAGTAAAACCTGTGTAAAACGGCCACTCAAAAATAGCCAAAACAGGGGTCTTAATGACAAATGGTAGTTTAATGAAGGTCAAAAGTATTGCAGAATGCTCCCCTTGGAGCATCCTGCAATGCTTTGACCTGCATTAAGTGATAATCAGTCTTGAAAACCTCTTTTTGGTCTTTCTGAGAGTGGCCGTTTTACAGAGGTTTTACTGCATAACAAAGTTGCTGATCAGACTGCACAGATGCTCATGCTGCTCGGTTGTTCGCCTACAACAAAATCAGGTTTTCTGATGACAAATCCCATATTATAAAGGATCACATGTTAACTTTTTCAAATAACATAGAATTTTTATCTTTCGAAGGTAGATTTTATCTTGGCAAACAACGCAGATCCTGATGAGATGCTGAATTGTGTGGCATCTCATCCAGATCTTCATTGTTTGTCATGGCATTTATTTTGGCTGTATAGAGTCGAGAGGTTAAGCCTCACAAGAATCAGCCTGTCAAAATTTAATTATGACATCGCCATGGGTGAAAGTTCAAAATTTCCAAAATCCTGAACTTCTGAAACTCAAATCTTAAAACTTGCAGTATATGGAAAGTCAGCCTCAAAATCCTGAATTCAGGAATAATCCTGAAAACTTTCACCCATGCAGTGCCAACTCTTGGAAAGCTTCATCATAAGGGTACACCAGCTTCCAACCTCGGTTTGATTGTTTAAATTACATGTTTGTTATACAAAGATGATAGGTTGTAGGTGGATACCGTATTTGACCAAATAAGTGCACATGCTCTTATTAGCACACACAGAGTTCTTTCTGAGTTATAAATACTATATTCCCTGACTCAAGCCTCACCACTGTGTTGTGTCATTGAGCACACTGATTAGTACTGGTTCATCTCAGGAAAATGTTGGGACATGATCGAAAACTGCTGACTGGAATATAAAACATCAATTAAACAAAACAAACAAATGACTGGAAAACTGAAACAAATTATTCGTTATATCAACTTGTGGTTCTTGGGCCAGTCCAGTGATTCAATTTCATTAATAACATGGATTTATCATTGGAATGAAAATCAGTATGGATCCTGATCAGCTGGCTTTCGGCTTCATCAGAAGCCAGCTGATCTGGGTCTACACTGATTTTGAACAAAAAAGATAAAAATATCCAAAAAGTAGTGCTCTTATTTGGGCACATATGGTAAGTGATTCATAGTATATATATTACGGGACTTGTTGCAAGAAAACTTGTCTATAGTATTTGTAACCAAGTAAGACTCAACCCAGCCTACTCAGCTACAGAATATTGAAACTTTGCATGTAGTAAGTTTCTCTATTATACTTTCCAGAGAGGGAACGACAGACTGATCAGACTGCACAGATACACAAGCTGGTTTGTGCCTGTGTTGCAACAAAATCAGATTTTCTCGCCATGAGGCCCATATGAATAATATATAATGATATTTTTCTTCTTTATGTAAATACTTCTTGCGTGCTCATTGAAAGAGTCCCATCCGTGGAAGAGCATCATTTGTCATATGAAGTTGTGTCTTGGAGTGAATTAGAATTGGGAAGCCACAAGTGGTTTGCATATTTTGGTAGAGCTATTAGTTAACTCTCATGATGATATCAGGAAATATATGGCAAAACCTCTATGTGATACCCTTAAACATGAAGAAAATTATGGTGTTATAACTTATATGATGAATAGAATCTAACATTTGTGCTCCTGTTTAATGGAATTTATGTAACTTGTGAAAAAATTATCTCTTCTTTACTAAAACTAAAACTTCACTAAAACTTGAGCACTCCTGTAATATCCTCTATTTAGACACTTCCAATGAGTACCCGAGATTCATTTTTTTGGATAAACACAAGAAATAGTGAACTAGTGAACCTATTATCTAGAGCTATTTTATGTGATTATAGGAGAATTGTTGTTAATTCTCATTTGGTGCATTTCTTTTTATAGTTTCTATACATTGCCTTTGATCAACATATTGAGGAGATATTTTCATAATACGATGTTTGTTTGAGCCATTTATTGATTAATGTCAAATAAAAGGAAATGGTGGACTAGCTTTAAGGCCATTTCACATATACACCCAAACCGAAACCGAACCGAAAAAATAAAATGCCTTAAACCCTATGAGCCCTTTCACATATGGGCCAACCCAACGCCGAACGGAAAACGTGCACGATTTTGATTTTATTTTTTTCGGTTTCGGTTTCGGTGGCCGAATTTCAGCAAACACAACAGGTAATTTTAATAAAATCTGCACATACACAACCACGTGCGTTGTATAAACTTTGTAATCATGAAAGCCAATGATGGATTGTCCAGCGAGACAATTGTGAGATTTTTTTACAAGCACAGTACTATTGACTACAGACTTTTGTGGGACAATACCCAGAGCCACTATAAAGACCACGAACTTAATGCAGTGACATGGAACAATTTGTATTGTAAAGGTATTTCTGCTATCTGAGAGGGAAATTAGTCCAAATTATGCAGGCATTTTCTTAGATTTCGTCCACGGATTTGGTTCATATGTGAAAGGTCTGCTGAAAACGAAACAATACAATTCGGTGGCCGTTACGGTTTCGGTGTATATGTGAAACAGCCCTTAGTTAAAACACCTCTTCAATTAACCTTGACAAAGTTCATGCCTCTAACTTTGACAAGAAATAGTTGAGGGGGCATACTACGTTCGGCTTGTCTATGGGAATGCACAGGATAATTACAAACTTAACTGAGCTGCGGCATGAGATTTCCAACAATGTGGTATGTGCGACCAGCAGAGCCTCATATCAGCCTGCGAATACACGCAGTCTGATCAGAGCCTTTGCTTGTGGCTTGAATATTCTATTACTGTTAAGCTACTGACTGAATACCATTTTGAGTTTCTAAGCTTTAAAGGAGGCTGCACAGGGTCCTCTGAGTCTACACTTGTCAAAATGTCACATTGTACGAAATCACATGTCTCGGCTCATTACTCTTTCCTTGCTAGTGGTGACTTTTGTTTTCAGCTGATAATCTTTGCAAACAGTTTGGAGCCAGATCAGGACTGACAGAACTTTGGTTCTGAAATGGATCCAAACTGTTTGACACTCCGATAGTGTTTCTGAAAGATTTTTTTTTTTTAAATTTATTTTTGAAAAACTTCGGCAGACAACAACAAAAGCATTAGAAATTATCCAGCTATCATGGTGTCAAAGGTTTGATCTAGATCAATACCGACATTCTCTCAGTCCTGATCTTGGTCCAAAAAGTTGCTGCTAACAAGAAAAGAGTCAACTCAAGTCTGGCTACATGCTCCTCTGGAGATTTTCTCTCCCTTCCACTGATTCAAGTTGGGCAGTTGTCAGTTTCTGATGAAAGTATATTGTTGTCAATGTATATAAATGTGTGTATTCACTAAGTATCTCTATGAAGAATCCCCCCACCCCCTCCCTCTTCAACCCCCACCCCACACCTCTCCTACCATTGATTCAAGTTGGGCAGTTTTCAGTTACTGTATTAAATACCCCTTACAAAAAGTTTCCTTTACAAATTTCAGTATTTACAAGACAAGCTAATGTCAATCTAACTAAGTCTAAGCAGATCAAAAGGCACCATAATGTATATGAATAGAGAATATATTTTTGTTCAAGATATTTGTTTTTCCATAAAAGGTATTGTTACTTGTTAAAGATTATTACATTGTATGTTAATCATATGTTTCTATTGTAAATAGAAGAAATGAGACTTGTTAAAGATTGCTGAAACGATATTAGTTAAGAGTTAAGCTTAGTAGTGAAACAAACAAACAAAGATACGCATGGTCAATCAGGATCTACACAGTTTACCCTTGTTGAGAAAACATGGGTAGGCTAAGGAACCCACTCATGACATGTCTTGGTTTTCATAAGAAAATATACTTTTATCAGACTGACTATGACTAGTTTCTAAACCAATTTACTTTCTCGTCTGCTATCTTCTGCTTATGTACTTTGAAAGCCTATGTTGCAAACAATATGGACCCAGATCAGACTGCTCCCTTAGGAGCAGTCTGATCAGGGTTCATAGTGTTTGCTTTTTGTGATAAAATAAGTCATTGGAGTGCATTTGAATATATGCAGTAGACTTCACAAGTAGACAACATTTTCTGGACAAAATTATTAGCAAGATAAGGGTTAAGAAACATGTGTATATATACAATGTACATTGTATTTCTAATGTCTTTTTAGGCTAACACTGTTTTAAACATCAGGGCCAAGATTTTAAATATGCAAGGTTGTTCTTTACCACTGCATTACCTCGTTTAAGATGGAAGATGGCAATGTGCAAAGTATGGCAGTGTGTAGATGAAGGTTAAGTCAAAAATAGACAGCTGGCTTCTCTCATTAGCTGAGCTAGCACATTCAGACACTGACTGTCAGATTGAGGATTTGTTGAAAGCAATATTAAGCACAGAATCAAATTAACCCTCTCACTGAAATGTTTTTTTGAGAAGTCACAGCATGTACACTGCTCAAAATATATAAAGGATCGACCTTAAAATTTTCCGAAGGTGATAATGTTAGCCTCTGTCCAATAGACAAACTGTGCATTTCACTCATAAATGCAACAGAAGTCTAGTTTCCTTTGTTATGTTTTTCAAGAGGATCAAAGGATTGAATCAAATAAAGCTTAGGATACAACTTTGGCTGCCCTAGTTTATGCCCCAAATTTTGTAATTATTGATTTCTTAAAAATGATTACTTTTTCTGGAAATCTGCAGAATTTTAGGAATTTGCTTATACTGTTACCTAATGATTCTTGCTTCACAAAAAGGCAATCAAATCTACAGAAATGATGCTTCTAAGGCGTTTGGTTAGAATTTTCCTTTATGCATTTCTTTGGTATTTATTCAGAAAAATTCCTTATTACTGTTGACTTGGCATAGTGAGGGTGCATCAGTTTAAAGAATATAAGGTTAATTGCTAAGTTGTGATTGGTTAGAAATTGTGCACATGACATGTCTCTGTATATCTACATTGTAATGTAATTTATACCATACACATTTGTCTCTGTATCATATCATTAAATACTCGTGATCGAATCACATGTATCTTTGACCAACATGGAATAAATAAGTATATGTTATACCAGAGTGTTATGTTTATTTCGTTAACTCGAGGAGCGCATGGGCTCAGTGGTAGACTTAGGGTTGCTAGTTTGAGACTCACTGGAGGCATTGCGTTGTGTCATTGAGCAAGACACTTTATTCTGTGCTTTGTAGATGACCAATGGACTTTTCCATAAAGTTTGATGCAGTTACATAAGTCAGGATGGACCATTGTATATATACATAGGGGTCACAGGTTATAATTTCCAAAAAATATTATACATGTATTTCATTCTCTTAAGATCGATTTTTTCTTAGCAAATAGTGCAGACCCTGACAAAATGCTGCATTCTGCATCATTTCATCTGGGTCTTCACTGTTTGCAAAAGTACCTGTTAAAGTGTTTCCATTCTGCAAAAGATCGAATGTGTCCCTCCCATATTTAAAAGACAGGTGTGATCAAGAGTTCATATAGCCAGACCTGATGTTAACCTAATAGCAGTTTGGTCAGGGTCTACACTGTTTATCATATGTATCTAAAAAGTTCACCGGGTAGTCATGGTAGTTAAATGAACTTAGTAAAATTTCACGACATGTATGGGTAGGAGTTCAAAATTAAGAACATCAATTTAAGAGTTGAGCATAACAAAGTTTCCCTGATTTACCATATACATCCTAATTAACACACTGTGCAAATAACATTTTTTAAAAATGGGCCTGGTCGTGACAAAACCTGCCTTAGGGTTTCCGAGTCTCCTCAGCTACAGAGACGAGCTATAAAAATTGACTATTTTCTCCTAGGAAGTCTAGATAAAATACTTTCCAGAAAAATGAATAACAAAGGCGCTGTTCAGACTGGGCAGGCTTTTGTTGTTCGCAAGCCCTGATCACGTCAAGGCCCAAATTATGTACCCTCTCCTGGAAAGAGTGTGGATCTAGATCCTCTGCCATCTGATCAGGACCCACAGCATGTTCCATCCATCAAATGGTATTGAATGAAATGGAATTTCTGGATTTACTGGAAATCATAAAGTGTAAACAAAGTAAGAAAGAAGGCAAAGATCTGGAATCAATACAATCAAGCACCGCACCTGACCCAAGACACCACATGGGAAAGTGCTTCGTTGCGCTTATTTTAGCATGTAAGCATATTTTTTATGATAGTTCTATCAATGAGATAAAACAAACACAACCATAGATGGACATGGTACATATTGCACAGAGTCCTAGTAGTATAGAGGTAGGAAGTTGGTCATGTTGTGCTACTGTTATTACTTGGACAAATATTCTGGTATCTATCTTTCATATTATAATGGTAGATCTGTTTCGTCACTACTGTGATCGTGTGCAGACTATAATGATATTGGGTGCCTTTAAATACCCATGCTGGTGTAATTGGCAGGGCTAGAGGTCTTAATTTTGGTCTTAGTCTTTCTCCGTATCTGTACTTGCTCTTTGTGCGAGACAGCACACATGCACAGGCTCGTCAGACGTGAGCCCAAACCTTGTGTGCTGGTCGATATAATTCCTTTGCAGCCTAAGTGCAAATGATCATCTGGAGTATTCTTATGGTCAGCAATGCAGGTTGGTTCATGTTACAACCATGTGTCACCTGTGTTGTTCCATACGTCGCTGCAATATCAGTATAGAAAGAATTATATATTAAAACGCATCACAGCATGAACCAGGCCTACTAGGCTATATGACGAAAGCACATATAAATTTTAAATTAGATTACATGAAACTGAAGGAGTACGAACTACCCACATACTTTGATTTGACATTATTCAAGCCTGAAAATGACAAAAG